>JAJGOT010000074.1:1410000-2030381 GCA_022457155.1 Cladopsammia gracilis
ATAATTAGCAACGAATTCTAAAAAACGTGTTTTTTGTTTAAAATTTCTGACAGATTTTTTTTAAAGTTGGTATTCAAGTAGAACACAGGGGTCAAAGGCCGTATGCAAATTTAAACAGAATTCACCGTGGCATTTTAAAGAAAATTGAAGATATGTCTGTTTTACGGCGCTACTTAAAAACCCAACGGTGTTGCCATGGCAACGCCAACCTCGATACATCTATAGTAGATATATTACCCACATACGGGACCATCATTGTTAGGGCGCTGCGAATGCTTATCGAATGTTCTAGGACTATAGGGCCCCGAGCCTCCCTTCGGTCGGCTCGGGGCCCTAAAATCCTATAACATTCGATAAGCATTCGCAGCGCCCTAATAATGATGGTTCCGTATGTGGGTAATACATATACTCAGTCGCCTTTATCTTCACACCTGCGCCAAACTCGAGCAAAACTCACACAATCACCACCTCTCAAGCCAATACGCGAACAAAACCCCCATCCGCCTAGACGAAGCCCTATTGAGTACTCGGGCGGGCGGTTATTACAAATTGAAGAAATACACGCTCTTTGTATATATCGGCGATGGCGGGAAGACCCATGCATCCCCCCTTCGAACTTCAGGGCAACGGGTTTCGTGACTGGCTTCGCAGTTACAAAATGCATGTCCCGGTAGACTTTAACGTGAAAGACCTTGTTCTCTTTCACAACCTGATCGAGCCTGAGATAATCAGATTGATCGAGTTAGAGGCAAGACGGCTCGGCCCGTTAAAGTTTACATACACCATCCTGATCAGAATCATAAAAGAAGGCAACCGAGGCATCCAGCGCTCTGAGTTCTTCTTAAGACAGGCTGCTCCGTCAGTCATCAACGTCTTACACGCGGACGATGTTAAAGGAGTACTCGAACGCCAAATCAACATGAAAAGAGAAGAGGTCTCAAAAATCGTTGTCAACGGATCAGGCTGGACAGTCGAAGGGATAGACACAGTATTCATTGACTTTGCCCGTTACGAGCCAATAAGAGGCGGATCTTACTTTCCTCTTCCTCAAGCTCTAAAAGCAAAACAAGCTCTAATAAACATCAAAAACAGAGACCATGCTTGCTTGAGGTGGGCAATGAGGGCTACGGATTTCCCAGCCGCAGCACACTCAGATAGACCAGGCAGTTACCCAACAGACAACGGTTTCGACTTTACAGACATCTCCTTTCCAACGCCGCTGCACGAAATACCTAAGGTCGAGAAGCTTAACAACATTGCCATCAATGTTTTAGGCTGGCAGAATGGTTAGGTTATCACCCATCGCGTCAGTGAGATGGATGGCGAGGGGATTCAGCGAATCTACGTCTTGCTTCTTACAAAGATAGATCCTTGCACCCGCGAAACCATCTATCATTACTGTCTCGTAAAGAGTCTGAGCAGGCTTTTTCGTGAACAACATGCACCGGGCTATCGTGCACACTTCTGCGTGAGATGTTTACAGGGCTACTCAACGGAAGCTCTTCTGGAAAAACATCTGGAGTACTGCAAAGCGGCGGCGAATCGCCCAACAAGGGTCGAGATGCCGAAGCCATGCAAAGACATCCTTCGCTTCGAGAACTACCAGAAGCAGATGACTGTGCCGTATGTGATATACGCTAACTGTGAGAGCATAATCGAAAAGGTTGCCACTTGCTTACCAGATCCTACGAGCAGCAGCACAACAAAGACCGAGCTCCACAAGCCCTGCGGGTTTTCCTTTGTGGTTGTCAGGCCAGATGGCGTTGCTGGCCAGTCTTTCTTATACCGAAGAGAAAACCCTGTTCGCGAGTTTCTAACCGCTCTCATCAGGGCAAAGGATGAGATCTGCGAGGCTCTCAAACAGAGGAAACCGGTGCATATGACACGGGCTGACTGAGCTGCCTTCAACAAGGCCACAGACTGCCATATATGCGGAAAGACCATGCTTGTGCGCAATGCAAGGGATGAGCAAGAGTTCTTCGACCCAGAAACAGGAGTATACTGCGGCAAGGTTCACAGGTTCACGAAGGGTCGCAAAGGCGAGTCCAGTTGCTACAACGAGGTTGTGAAACTCACAACACTGGACGAGGAAGGAAGAAAAAGAATCGACAAGTGGGCAAAGAGGCAGAAGAAGCCAGAGATGGACTCCCCCGAGGACGACTGCTTTTACTGCGACAAGTCTCTGCTTCGCGAATGCCTCGTGGACAAAGTCTTGGACCACTGCCATATAACTGGAAAGTATCGCGGGGCTGCCCACAACACCTGCAACATGAGTTACTTCAGGATCAACCCACAGAAGGTAAAAATCCCAGTTGTCTTCCACAACTTGAAAGGCTGCGACGCTTATCATCTGATGCAGAAGATCGCCGAGGTTGGTTCTGAACTGAAGTGCATCCCCTCGACAATGGAGAAATACATCTCTTTCTACATGGGGCAGCTTAGATGTTTATGCAACAGAGTCTCGAAGGCCTTGCATATCAATCAAACCCGAGGCTTTCGAGATTTTGAAACAATACGAAACGGAGAACTTGCCCCTTTTGCACTGGAAAGGCGTTTATCCATACGAGTACATGGATTCATTCGAGCGCTTCAATTAAACCTCCCTTCCGCCGAAGGAGGCTTTTTACAGCAAGCTTAAAAAGGATCACATCACAGACGAGGACTACGGCCACGCGCAACAAGTGTGGAAAGCCTTCGGCTGCGAGAATCTCGGGGATTACAACGACCTCTATCTCTTGACGGACGTCCTCCTCCTTGCAGATGTCTTTGAAAACTTCAGAAAGACATGCCTCAAGAACTACCGACTTGACCCGGCTCATTATTACACAAGCCCGGGTTTGAGCTGGGACGCGCTGCTGAAACACACATCCATAGAGCTGGAGCTTCTGACTGACTACACAAT
The DNA here is from genome assembly GCA_022457155.1 of Cladopsammia gracilis. Taxonomy (NCBI): domain Eukaryota; kingdom Metazoa; phylum Cnidaria; class Anthozoa; order Scleractinia; family Dendrophylliidae; genus Cladopsammia; species Cladopsammia gracilis. Next base: position 1,412,903 of record JAJGOT010000074.1, read on the forward strand.
GCAACTCTTTGTCGAGAAGGGGCTAAGAGGCGGCATCTCTACAGAGATGAAGCGCCACTCAAAGGCGAACAACCCGTACCTCAGCGACTTTGACCCGGAGAAGGAGAAGTCATATCTCCTTTATCTCGACGCAAACAACCTCTACGGCTGGGCCATGAGTCAGCCGCTCCCGGTTGGGAAGTTCAGGTGGGTCAAAACAATGCCAACAGCGGAGCAGATCGCAAAGATGGGGCTCAGGAGGAAAACAAGATGCATCCTCGAGGTTAACTTAGAGTACCCCCAATACCTTCACGACAAGCACAACTCTTTTCCACCCGCCCCAGAGGCATCGTAAGTTCCTAACGAGTGGATGTCGCCATATCATATCATATCACCATCCAGTCCTTCGAGCAGAAGGACTGGATGGAGCCCTACATAAGGCTGAACACAGAGCTCAGAAAGAAGGCCACATCGGACTTCGAGAAGAACTTTTATAAGCTCATGAACAACTCAGTCTTTGGCAAGACGATGGAGAACCTCAGAGCCAGAGTCGACGTGCGCCTGCTGCGATCGGACGAGGGAGACAAGATCCGGAAGCTACTCGCCAATCCCCTTTACGAAAGGGCCGCAGTCTTCTGCGATACCCTGGCCGGCATTCGGATGCGTAAAGAGAATATCACAATGAACCGGCCCGTCTACACAAGCATGTGCATCCTTGATCTTTCAAAGACATTGATGTATGAGTTCTATTACTTCAAGATGCTTCCAAAATACGGCTCGAACTGTCAGCTCATCTACATCGATACAGACTCGTTGCTCCTGGAGATCAAGACAGAGGACGTCTACAAGGACATGGCGGCCAACATCGACGAGCTAGACACGAGTGACTACCCAAAAGACCACTTTCTTCACAGCCGGAAGAACAAGAAGGTCATCGGCAAGATGAAGGACGAGTGCGCGGGCGCCCCCATCTCTGAAGCGATCTGCCTACGCTCAAAGATGTACTCAATCTTGCTTGGCAGCCAGAAGAACATCAAGAAGGCGAAGGGCACGACCAAGGTTGTGACGAAGAAGGAGATCACACACCAGAACTACAAAGACGCCCTCTTCGAAAAGAAGGCTTTCAAACACGGGATGGACATGCTTCGAAGCAAAGATCACAAGATCTACGGAGTGCATCTAAACAAGACAACACTCTCACCCTTTGACTCAAAGCGTTGGATCAAAGACGATGGCGTCCACACGCTGGCATATGGTCACAAAGATATCGGCGGTAACTGAGTCCCATCTGGCACAACCATCAACTCCTCGCGAACGAAGCCCCGCTTGGGCCCATCGTAAAGGTAATACACGACCGGCTCATTTGGCTTGGTATCAATCTTATCAATATTATAGACTTTCAAAGACCAGATCGGATCAGTCGCCCGCCTGCCACCACCTTCAAGCTCCCCAGGCTGATACAAATATCTCAAGTTCACCCGAGGAGGGAGCTTCTTCTCCTTCTCCCCCACCGGTCTCAAATATGGTGTCGCGGGCTTGGCTGAGACGGCTTTCTCTTTGATCGCTTGCGCAGGCTTCTTGCCGGTCAATCTTGTCACTTCATTGTTAATCGCAGAGACAACTGCAGGCAGCCGTTTGACCCATTCTGTCGAACGCCCAGAGGGGAGATTCATTTCAACTGCATAGTGGTACCCAAACAGTCGTTCAGCCAGGGTTCTGTTGATTCTTTCAACAATCGCTTGGTCTCTGTGGATATCAACACGCCCACGGCGAATGACTGTTTTATGGGCCCCCATCTCTTTAGTCACAGCCCCCATAAACTCTGTCCCCGGATCGACTTGCAAGAGTTGTGGCCATTTCAAAGGCCCACGCCTGTAAATCCGTGTAAACGCCTTCGAAACTTCGTCAGACTCTTTCGAAGTCAAGGGCTCTGCTGCTTTGAAACGGCTTGCCACATCAACAACCAGTAGCCTTTGGGGCTGTAATAGATCGTTGAGAGTTTGGAGTCCATATACATATGTGTTTAAAGAAAGCGAAAAGCTGCATAGCCAAGAGTGATCGCGCCAGTGCCGATAAACAAGAGTTCGCCTTGCTTCTGCTGTGGGCCTGGTTTATAGAAGTCAGAGAACTCTGGCTCTTTGGGAAGTGTTATTCGCTTATCCCGATGTGTTTGGTTGTAGAGCACAAGAGGAGTGTGTATAATATGCGAGCCAGCGAGCCATGCGAGTCAACATGCGAGCCATGCGAGTCAACTGCGAGCCACGCGAGCCATGCGAGCCAGTATTAAATAACTTTTTTTAAATTTTAATGTAACTATTCTAAAGATTGTCGCACTCCTCGAAGTTATAAAAATACTAAGCAGCTGTCGGTTTCCTTGTGGCTGGATGGTGGATCTTTTTACATAAAGCCCTGATGCCAACTGATGCGAACACTACAAATTCTCCTTCCGGTCTCTGCATATATAGTACTAGTTTTGAGAATTTTGAGAACCCACAGTTTGGAAACGTTACATTGACGATATTGAGAATATGGTATTGTACAATTCATCGAACAAGTCTACTCACATCACCCTACAATCAAATTAAATACGGCTGAAATCTCAGACATTGAAACTGCATTTCTGGATACAGTTATATACAAAGGCGAAAGATTCAAGGAACAATCTAATTCCTTGATATAAAAACACATTTTAAGCCAACGGAAACGTTTCAATATACACATTTTACCTCTTGTCACCCGCCAAGTGTTAAAATAGGATTCGTGAAGGGCGAAGCCCTGAGACTCCTACGAACTATTTCTTCAAAAACCACTTTTCAGGAAAATATTTCAAAATTTAAAAAAAGCTTGCTGACTAGAGGCTACCCAAATAACCTGGTAGAAAAAATCCTATCAGAAATAAAATTCACAGAAAGGGAATCGGTGCTTAAACAAGATAAACAAACTCGAAAAGACATTTTATCTTTTGTAACACAATACCAACCATCAGTGCCAAACATATCAAACAAGTTTTAATGTGAAAATGGCACCATATACAAAACCAACCACTTTTACGGCAAATTTTTAAAGAACAACCTATCATATCTATTATATTATATCTATTATATTATATTTTTTTTAAAGGAAAATCTTTAAAAGATACACTCGTTAGAGCAAAAATGTAAAGGGTTCTCATATGTTTCACACTGGTAGAGATTGTGCGGCCTGTCACCCTTGCTATTTCCTGCTATGATAAGAATAGGATAATCGAAGGAAAGCGAAAACTCGTGCGAACTGAGCGAACTGCCAAAGGGTTAAGGAACTAATGTATGAAAGGGACTGGGAAATAATAGTTGCCTCGCATGACTCGCATGACTCGCGTGACTCACATGGCTCGCTGGCTCGCAGTTTGTCAAGACCCCGCCAAATAAATATTTTGCCAGGTAGTTGCCACCCGTGAAGGCTGCTGCATTGAGAATTGCTCCACCAATCAGAATCGTGATTGAGGCCATTATAGTATTGTGTATATATTATGTGTTTATGTCGGGGTTGGGAGGATTTTCTGGTCCTCGAGGTATTTCTTGAGCGCGATGCTCCCAGCCATGGCGGCAGTGAACTTCACGTAGTTCATGAGATTCGAGCTGGGGCTGGCCGTGAGATTTTCTTTGATGGTCTTTCGGCCAATCCATCCAATGCCAGCGACAAGGCCAGTGATTGTTGCAGCATCGAGAAGAGATTTCACAAGCTTGTTGTCAGACATGGTGTATTTATAAGATTTTATATTTCAGTCGACTCCTCTTGTGTTCTGAGTTTGTTGTTTGTTGTGTTGCTAATCGCCAAACTGTTTTAAGTGCAGTTATCTTGATATTAACCAAAACAAGAAGAATACCGACGATTGCAGCCCCGTTTACGAAACATTGTATGTTTACCATTGTGAGGTATATATACAGTTTTAGCGGAGCACTTGCCAGGCCGAAGGCCTGGCTGCGCACCTCCATACTCATAGAACCTGTGCCGTGATTTTTCATGGTCATGGTTAGCGGAATGTTTCGCGGGCGCGCGTGTGCCCGCCCACCGTGTTTGAACAACATCCGGGATCTTGAAAGCAAGGCTTTGTTTTTCGCACGGCCACACAGCCGTGAGCTCGGTAAACACTTTAGTTGTTTTGTTGTGTCTAGCGGAGAATTAAAGTCGTTATTTTCCTGCATTTTTTCGCGATTTGCTACTCAAGACTGGGATACTAATTAAGGTATACTCAGAAGCCGCTTTAGTGGAAAAAGACGAGCTTTCAGGGATAAAATCTTGCTTCGAGGAACTTCATGTATTACGTTTTTATCAATGCGGGAGATGTTTGTTTTCTACGGATTTCAGAACCAGAAGCGGAGATTTGAATTTCCAAGCAAGCGAGGGACTTAAAGGTAAAACAGATTACAGTTTTCGATGAGAATTTATGTTGATATCAATCTGTGAGTGACTTTTTATAAGTGTTATTGTTAGTTTTGGAGAATTGATTTTAAAACGTGCTTAAATTTCAGTTATATCGATCTCTTGAATTTCATCGAAGAAAGCTTGAACTCGATGAGCTATAATTAAATGGTACGCGTTTTGCTTTTAAACGTAAACTAATGGAGATTTGAATAAATTTTTTCGAAAGAAGATTGTGTTGTCCATTTTTATGTGTTTGTTCATTCATTAGATAGATTGAAAAGCGATTTTATGTAAACAAAAAGAGACTTTGATTTTTTTAGTACAGTTCTATCTTCACTCGCATCGCCTTATGCAAATATATTTGTGTATTTTTTCAATTTTTGATTTTCAAATCAGTTTCTCGGGCAATTTTTGACAAACATAAACTGTATTTTATTCGGAAACTAGTGGTACAAGTTATTCTAGACAGAGAAAGGTTGTTTTTGTGAACTTTTGTACGGTCTATAAAAATGTACTGTGCAGACGGTCGTGTAATATTGTTTTTGAGAATTGCAAAAATTGAAAATAGCCCGTTCGTCAATCTTAATTCTTGTGCTTCCAACCTTTCATCTGAGTTAAGTTTCACCTTAGTTAAGTTTCACCTTAGTTAAGCTTGTTCAAAGTGCGACGCTGTTAGGCTTGAGCTATGTATATATATTATTTTACTCCATCTCACGAATTCTTCGTCTTCGGTGGCCTCTGTGTGGGCGGAGGAGTTTGAACCTCATTCATCTCTGCTGCAGGCGCAGGGGCAGGGGTCTTATTGCGCCTAAGTGTCTTCATAATGGATTCTCGTTGGTAATACACACCAAATGCGGATATAATCACCCCTGCAGCTGTTAGAATGTAGAAGCCAGAGTTGTTGCTATTTTCCACGCTATCACTGTCAGTGGTTGTGTTTGTTGCCGTCTGGCTTTGGGCGGGTCCGTTTGTTGCTGTTGCATCCTGTTTTTCCCCCTCTCTTGCCAGACGGTTGCGTTCTGCCAGTCTTTTGCCAGAAGCAACACGACCGGCTTTTTTTTTCTGTTGCTGGTTTTGTTTCCGGATGCTTGGCAGTGACGCGGGCAGGTGTTGGGGTTGTGGTTGGGGTTGGGGTTGATTCTTCAGGGATCGTTGGCAAAGATTGCGAAGCTTGTGCCGCCATCATGTATATATAAGTTTTTAAAAATTACCTATGCGGTTCCTTCGTGGTTCCTTCGTGGTTCCTGCCAGGTTCCTGCGAGGTTCCTTTCAGGTTCCTAACCAACTTCATCAAACTCTTCTAGTGGGTGTGTAGGTGCAGGAGGTGGAGGAGGCAGCTTTTCTGGATCCTTTTTGAAGTCGATGTGTTTTGTAGTGATCAAAGCAGCATTGGCCAATGCTAACCATCGCCCACATCGTAGTGCAAGGTTTCCAGCAAGGGTTGACAATTCATGTTGGATCATGTAGTCATTTTTGAGTTCTTTCTGCAACTCTTTCACATCGTCAAGCGAAACAACCAGGCCAACGGCTTTGGTTACAAGCATTATAATGCTGTCAAAAACAGAGACTCGTTCGTTTTGTTGCCGACGTAGGCTTCATATCTTTTGTAGAATTTTTCAACATCTTTATCCGTCAGGCGTTTCACATGCTCGTGTGTGAGCTGGACACCGATGGTTTCTTTTGATTTGCCAGTCGAGACCAGAACTGCCAGCTGCTCGCGTTGAGCCGGAATGTTATTGCCACCTGTGAATACTAGAGGCCCTGATGGCGTGGTGCTATCAGGAGCTGCCTCTGGCATTTGCATGACTTCATTTATTGCGGCCTCATCTCTAGAGTTTGCGTTGGCCATCATGTATATATTGTTTTTTTGTTTTTTTCTCGGATTCCTCCAGAAACTGCATGAATTCGATAAATCCGGGATCTGAGAGAATCGAATCTAAAGGAAATTCCGCTTCTTGCTTCTGGGCTTCTTTCATTGCGGCATCATATACCAGCTTCAGCGCTGATTGGTTCGCAGCCATTGTGTGTATATTTAAGCAATAGAACACATTTTCTATGACTTTACCGGCGTAATAGAACCACGCGGGATGTTGGGAGAACACGAGAAAAGCTTGTAAACCACGAGCTGTAGGCGAGTGGTTTACAAGCTTTTCGAGTGTTCTCCCAACATCCCAAGTGGTTCTATTACGCCGGTAAAGTCATAGAAAATGTGTTCTATTGCTTTTATGAAATAACTATGAAAAACGTTTGGAAAGAGAGAAATTTGTTGTAGTTTTGTGCCGATCAAGTAGCTTGTTCTCATAACATTCATCATATGACCGGGAAAACCAATCAGAGCCGCTGAAAGAATGAACTTTACACGATGCCACTGACAAAGTGGCAATTCACGGGTTCAACGAAAGTGATGAAAAGTTTTAGCGCTTTGAAATTTATCAGCTGAAAGAAGAAAATATATTCAATGATTCAAAAGTTCTTTGAATGGGAAATCCAGAAAATTGTGTCCGGAATCTGCCGCCGCAAATATGAATGTACGAGGAAAGTTTGAAAGCCTAAAATTTTTCTGGCTATGTTGGATTCAAAGATTGCCTTCTTGTCAAGAATTTTTCAATTGGAATAAAGGTTAGTTCCAGAAACTCAGCTTCTGAAAATGTTTTCGACTTTATCCACTTACTTTGAAGTGTACAATGAAGCCCGTACCTCTCTACATTTTAAGTTCTGAATGAAAGCTAAGCTCATTGTTTTTTAAGCCTACAGTTGAATTGTTTGATCATTCCATGCAAATAATTTGTTTAACCATAAACCTATAATTTTTGTTAGCTTTATTTTCTTCTGGCTAATTGATCATCCTTGCTTGGACACATAATCAGAATTTAAACTGCATCGGGTACAAAAGTATTCAATGAAAAAATCTCAAAAACAAAACACGATAAAGCGTAAGATAAATGGAATCGGCGTAAAATAATTATCCTAAACAACAAAGCTATAAGCTTAAGCCTTGCTTTTTAATTCCACTGTGAAAATCCGTCTTATTTAGAAGTTATCTTAGGATTTGTAGGAACATTTATAAACTTCAGTTCAGTGAATTTCAATCTAAAATTCCTCAGTTTGAAAGCCATTGTTTTCTCTTTGGGATCCATAATTTTTGAGCTTTCCACTAATAGCTAAACCTTCAGTTCAATGAACTTCACAAAGTACATATCGAGGTTGTTTTGATTGTCATTGATCGCTGCATGTAAGCCTTTCCAAGCCAATGTTAAATGAAAATATATTCCTGTTGTTGATATCAGTTTTAAAATATTAAAGCTTAGTGTTCTTTTGTCGTTAAGCCGTTTTTTGTTTGCGTGCGTGGGAATTTTTTTTTTATTTTGTAGGTTTGAGCAGCAACTTATCGGACTTATCGTTTACAAGAAACATATCTTCTCTTCTCATCTTCTAACAGACCACAATATTCAATAAGACACTAAACCGGCTCGAGTTGTGAAATTCTTTCTCCTCACGCTTGTGTTGATGCAGTGGAAAATTGAACTTTGTTTACTTTACAGTTTCGCTTGCGCGGTTCTCTATGAGTTTACCGGCACAATAGTTAATAGGTCTTTGGCCAATCAGAACGCGCGTAGTATCTCAGTTATTTTATAAATATATATATATATATACAAATATGTATACAATGTGCCCTCCCGGTTATTACCATAATGGCTTTATGGCAACTCCTGAACTTGGGCACAGGATGTACGGTTACACATTGTTGGATTGCATTGTGGAGTCACGAGAAAGCTCAAACTGCGAGCAGTGAGCGAAGCAATATGCCAATAGTGAACACCTCTTACGAGGCTCTCCACCCAATCCAGAGAGTGCTCAAACTGTATATTTAAATCTTCACATACTATGTTCAATCCCGTATGGAGGCCGTAGAGAGAACACTAGATGGGAAAACGTGTGCTTTTCTAGCCGCGCAATGAGCTCTTTGTACTCTTTACGTGTACGCTTGCCACCATACTCTTCGAAGATAACCTTCATTGTTACCTTTGACGGGGTGTAAAAAAGCATGATTGCAGCCACGTTATCTCTAAAGGGTTTTGCAATGCTGGTTATCTGCTGGGTTATAACCCACACACTAATCCCTATGTGGCGCGCACTGAAGCCAAGTTTAGCCAGCCGGCTCGTACGTCCTTTCACGTCTTTCGAAGCGGCGCAGTCATCGAGAATGATGAGCGTATTTGTTGCCTCAAAAAAGTAACTTGCTATAGTTAACCAGGCTTCAACCTCGTCCTGCGAGCAGTCTATCACGAAAATGTGTGGATCGTGGTCCACGAAGCCATCGTAGGTCTAGCTGTGGACAAAGGTTGGGCATAAGAGCACGATATAGTCAAACGTGCCCCTGAAGGGGCCGCGGAGCTGATTCAGGAGATACTGTGTTTTGCCAGAGTTGGTCGGCCCAACAATTAGGGCATTGAAGGGCAGCTTTTGGGTGTCCATTATATATATATGTCTAGTACTGAACCCCCGAAAGCTGCTTATCAATTATGTTCATCTGCGAGTCGCTGATTGTGTATATGTGGCAGTGCACATTTCCGGAGCCGGAGGTTGCCCTTTCAATCTCAAGATGCACGCCGTCCTTTGTGTTGACTAGTCGTTGGCCGTTACCGTGTAGGGTTGTATCAGCCATTGATCTAAGATCGATAAGAAGGCCGAACTTGTTGCCCGTGAGATATTTGGTCAGATTCATGTTGGGCCTGCTCACCTTTGTTCCGAAGAGTCGACTGACTTGATTCCACATGTCGGTCCCATTGATGCCTTCGTTGTAAATCCTGTTGGGGGAGCCGTTTATGGTGACATTCACTTTGGTGATGTCTGGATTGAAGTATTTTTTCAGTCCCTTGCTCCTGCCGTGTAGGGCTCGATGAATAGCAGAAGAATGCCTTTTAGCGATCTGCGCTGCGGGTTCACCCTGAGATTCAGCCTAGCGTCTGAACCCTTCGAGAAGGGGACCACTTCCTTCCTTATGGTCGTAGGCAAACTCCTTTCCGCTAGAATAGACACTTGTTGCCTCGTCAGCCAGCTGCTTCTTTCGGATTGTCTCGTACTCAAGCTGGATATTTGTTAACTTGTAAACAAGCTTACTTGTATCCGAACCCCTGACAACCTGTGATGCAGGGGCCGGCGTTATCTCGAAGGTGAGATCGTTGTAGAGTGCCTGTGGGTACAGGGCGCCATGGTCTGTTATAATCTGGTGGTCCAGATTGATGCGGTATTTGTTTTTGTAAATGGTCTCCACATCCACGCCAGAGGTCTTCTTGTCACCGGCACCAGAACGAGCGTATCTTGCACAAGTCAACACTCTGGATGCCCTCAGGAAGCATGTTTTCGCGCTTGTCAACAGAAAGAAATAAGTCCTCAAAGATTTTGTAAATATCGTATCCAACGGTGTCCTGGACAGTGGTGGCGGCAAATTTAACAAAGAGCCTGTCAACTAGTGCTCTGGAGACATTTTCTACAAGATAGTTGTTTGCGTGGCCGCCGGCAAGGTCGCACAGCCATAGCCAGAATATATATATATATATATATATATATATATATATATATATATATATATATATATATATATATATAAATATATAAATTTGTCACAAATGAAGACAAACCAATACTTTTTTGTCTGACACCTATATTTCGACCACATTTAGTGGTCTTCTTCAGGGTGACTAAAACACCGTTAACGTAATACAATTCAAAATTGCTGAGGCGTCCGATGTCAAGGAAACGCGTGCGTACCAAAACAACTGACTGTTACTTTGAAACTGTAACGGAAACATATTGCGTTGCATTACAAAAAAGCGACAAAAACTATTCATACGCATGCGCTCGCGCTTACAAAAAGCTATTCATACGTGTGCGCTCGCGCTTATACGTGTCTTCCTGTTTTGAGCATAAAAACCATCATTGTCATTAAGCCCATTCGGTATCAAAGTCCCTAATCTGTACATCCATTGGATAAGTGGATGCTTGTGACAAGTTTATATAAATATATATATATATATCCTCTGGCGTGGATGTGGAAAACAAGCTGGAGACCATTTACAAAAACAAATCCACCCATTCTTAGTCAGGATGGGCCTTCTTAAATCGTTCACAGATATATATATATATATATATATATATATATTTAGATAGATAGATAAGTATAATAAAAAACGATGGGGCGAACTTCTTACTGGTACTGACTGGTTTTAACGTTTCGGCCTTCGGCCTTCTTCAGAAATTACTAAGAATTAAAAACTAAAAACTATGTACAATGATTAAGTTATACAAGTTGTGACTTATATACATTAAGCTACAAAAACAAAGGAAAACGAGAAATTGCATTTATTGCAGGTGGCCAAATAAATCACATTTTTGGACGAACATGACAAACTTTGGCAAATAGAATAATAACGACCTGTGGCAGAACTCTAGAATTTCGAATCTTGAAGTAAAAATCTTTTGCAAAGTTCGCATCTTTTACCACATTTAAAGCAACCCCCCTCTTCTTCATTAAAATTTTCATCCGTAACAGACCGAAATTTAGATGGTGCTAAAATTTCTTTGAGATTTTTGGTTCGGCGATAAGCTGGAAAAATTTCATTTATAAGGGGTGAGGAATGTAATAAATGAAGGTGCTTTCTAATGACGTTTCGGATGTCAAAAATGTGATTTATTTGGCCACCTGCAATAAATGCAATTTGCAGTATGTAGGTTCAACATCCACCGAATTTAAAGTCCGTTTCAGAAACCACAAATCTAGCATGCTCAATAATAGGAGAACTTGTGAATTGGCGGTACATTTTAATAGTTCTGAACATGAAATTTCACAAATTAGCTTTATTCTTATCAAACAAATTAGATCATTTCAAAATACATTTCACCTTGACCAATTGTTGCTCACTAGGGAGGCTTATTGGACAACTCAATCCGCATGGCCTTAACAAGAGACGTGAATTTAGATCAAAAAACCGCATTAACTACAATAATTAACGCACGTATCTTGCAATAATAGGATTTTCTTTTTCTTTTCCTTGTTTTATTCTTTGTAGTTGTTTTGTGTTTGAACGTTCTGTCGGGGGCACTTGGTAAGACGTGCTGGTCCTGTCATTCCGACAGTGACCTATATGATTATTCGGGGGCCCTTGATAGGGAGTTTTCTTTGTTTCAATCATTAATTAAGGTTTTTATCACATCATGTATGTTATTTTTAGCGTTAAATTTTTCCTTGTTATTTAGTTCTTTTGTTATGTTACGTAACCTCGTTTTCCTTTGTTTTTGTAGCTTAATGTATATAAGTCCTCTTTATCGTTGCCCTAGACTATGCACTCCGCAGAGCAATATATGGGCGTGAAGAGGAGCTTGGGTTCACCCTACAGAAACGAGCAAGTCGGAGAATTGCAGCAAAGATGGTCACTGACTTAGACGTTGCCGACGACATTGCACTCCTCTCTGACACTGTGGAACAAGCATGTACCCTACTTCTCGCTGTTGAGAAAGAATGTAAGAACATGGGTCTCGGGCTGAATGGCAAGAAGACAAAGGTCATGCCAATCAGCATCAGGGCTAACGAGGTCAATGTCAAAACAATGGATGGTACCCAGCTTGAGGTTGTAGACGACTTTAAATACCTCGGGTCCTGGGCGGCATCCACTGAGCGTGACATCAAAATTAGGAGAGCCCAGGCATGGAAAGTTTTGCACGACATGAAAAAGATCTGAAAGTCAAGATTGTCCCCTCAGCTAAAACGACGTGTGTTTGTAGCCTCAGTGGAAAGTATTCTCCTCTATGGTTGTGAGGCCTGGTCTCTTACTGTACAGATGGAACGCAACATAGACGGAGTCTACACAAGAATGCTGAGGATGGTTCTTAATGTCTCTTGGGAAGATCACGTCAAAAACGTCGACCTCTATGACACGCTTCCCCGGGTTACCGACAAAATCAGAGCCAGAAGAATGGGCCTCGCTGGTCACTGTGTCCGTTACCCTGAGTTGGTTGCATCAGATCTCATCCTTTGGGAACCAAAACACGGTACTCGCAGTAAGGGAAGACCAGCAACCACTTCATAGACACCCTTAGAAGACTCAGTAACACTGGCGAGATTCGCGCCCTTATGAACAACAGTGACCTGTGGAGAGCAGCCATCCGTGATTCCCGAGTTGGTGTTGGCTAATACCCTCGTCTTTAGTAGTAGTAGTAGTAGTAGTAGTAGTAGTAGTAGTAGTAGTAGTAGTAGTAGTAGTAGTAGTAGTAGTAGTAGTAGTAGTATATAAGTCACAACTTGTATAACTTAATCATTGTACATAGTTTTTAGTTTTTAATTCTTAGTAATTTCTGAAGAAGGCCGAAGGCCGAAACTTTAAAGCCAGTCAGGACAAGTAAGAAGTTCGCCCCATCGTTTTTTATTATACTTATATATATATATATATATATATATATATATATATATATATATATATATATATATATATATTAAAAATTATATATATACTTTGATATATCATGGCAGAAGGCGGATATGATATACCTGTCGAGAATGAGAATACCGGGCTTGACTGGAACATAGACCACGACGATGACGACGACGAAGAAGAAGTTGATACAACAACCCCCTTTCAACCAGGTGGCACATCCACCCATATCATGGTGGTGAAGAGCACGAAATGCATACACTGCCTCGCGAAAAGAGCGGATTTGATGCTGAGGACATCCCTCTGCTTGGAGACTTCACACATGCTGAAGACAAACAAAGATTCGTTGATAGAGCTAAGGAATTCGTCAAAAGGCGATTTCCAAAAGTGGATTTCGGTTTCGGTAAAAAAAGTGGAAATGAAACTAAAATCGTTTCCTTTGGGGCAAAGGGTGGTGAAACATCCATTCTTAGGCAGGATGGGTCAGGCCTTCTTAAATCGTTCACAGATAAGTTCAAAGGGCCTCTTGGGCCAAGCGCTGAAGAGATCGTCTCTGAAGGCAATACAGCTATAAGAGAAGAAAGACAAAGATTGAAGGAGGCAGAAAAACAACTGAAGGAGGCGGAAAGAATTGCTGTTGAACAACAAAAAGCAGCAAGTGGTGTTCAAAATCTCAGGGGAAGAATCGAAGAAACTCAAGCGAGGATTGATAATCTGGAGCAGGAGCATGGTTCAAGCCTTGAGAGTCAAACCGAGCTAGATAAGCTGAAACAGCTGAAAAATAATCTTCGAGGTGATCTTGAAAACCAGAAAAAAGAATTAGGCGCCCTTCAAAAAATACAAAAACAAAAAGACAAAGATAAGGCAAAGGTTGACAAACTCAGAACACAACTTTCTGAGAAAACAAGAGAAAGAAATGCTGTCGAAGCAAGACTAAACTCCACCAAGCCACTGGATGAGTTAAACGAACAAGAGGCCGAGCTTGAACGACAAAACGAAAGAGACAGGCGCGTGATAGAGGATGAGGCCACTTCTCCGTCTGACAGAGAAGCCGCGCAAGAACGAGTTGCAGAGCGAAAAGAAGAACTGGCAAGGCTAAGAACGCAGGTTCAAGAAAGGGAAGAAGCTCTTCCTTTGAGAGAAAGGATCAAAAATATCTTCAAGAAATATGGCTGGAAGCGGTTGTTCTGGCTGCAGGTATTGTCATAGGCGCTGTGACGCTTGCTGCAATGAATGGCTTGAAGGCCGGCACCAAGGCTATTGGCAATGGGCTCAAAGAAATAGGAAAGAAGGTCGCCTCCATCTTGCCAGGCCTCATCGGTTCGATTGTGAGCTTTATCTTCAAAGCGGCCGGACAGGTTATCTCCTTTCTTGGCGAGCACGCTTGGCTGCTAATCCTTGCCGTGGTGGCCTTCTTGGTTGAAAAGACCATCAAACGTAAGAGATAAGGAATTTAACGCGCCCAGACAACAAAGCCTGCTAAGGCAAGCGCGCCCACAGCAATGAGCGCCTTGTTTACGTGATGCGGCTTGATCTTAGTCTCTTGCGTTGGTTCTGGTGCAGGAGTCGATGGTGTTGTGGTTTGGGCTGGCGCGCTGGTGGTTGTGACTTTTGGAGCTTTGGGTGCTATTCCATGTGCCTGTGTCGCCTGTTTGTGTATCGGGTTCGATGGGTGGCTGTTTGGTGGATTTATCTTGCTCGACCCACCGGCCATGGGGCGCAAGGATGCTTTTTTTGTGCCCAGATTAACATCGTTGTTAACACCCAGCTTCATTCCTTGCGTCGCCTCCTTGAGATTGTTGTTATAACCCACCACGCTCTCTGTGTTTATAACCATGCGTGATGGCATCAGCCAACGTCCTGGTGCTGTCGCAAAGTCTAGGCGCACTTTCGTCTCTTGGATGGCAAGCTGATAACGCTGTACGCTTGTTGCAATGTCGTTCAGTATTATTGCCTCCTCTAGATGGGTGAGGAATACTCTCTGCGTTTCGAACGCTCGGCCTCCACTTCCAAGTATGCTGCTTCGGGTTTTGGCTTGTGAACCAAAAATGCAGTACACAAAGGCCTCGATTGATTGGTTCATACGCGCGAGCCCTGGCTGTGTTAGTCCTTGTGCATAATTTGGCACAAAGTGCTCAAACTGACTAACCGCGCCTTGGTCGTTGCGAACGAAAGATATTTCATTGGCGCGATAATTTGGGTCGCTTCTGTCGGTCACGCGTTCATCATTGAACAGAGCTAGATCGGGGTCGGGATAGACGTAATCAGTAGAAATGTCACCCTCTCCAGTTACTGCAATGTGCACATTGCCAAGACCGTGGTTCTTGCCGTATGTGAAACGGAAGTCAGAACTAGGGTCGACACCGAACTCTTGGCAAACCTTCTTGTATGCGTCGATGTTGTACTTGTTGTCTTTCTGGTTGAATGTGGGGTCGTCAGGCAAGGCGCTCAAGCTTTGTACCCCACCCATCTTGTAGAGTATTCGTCTTGTTGTGAAATAGACGTGAAACCTGAAAACGACCGGAGCTGTGGGGTTAGGGACAGGCTGGAGTTCTTATCAAACAGCAGGTCACGCGAGATTCCGCAGCCGGTTGTTGCACACCACAAGGCGAAGGAGAGTTGTTGTGGCCAAAAGCTCATATGCGGGCCGCCTAGCCACTTTCTTCCATATTTCGCGGTTGTGAACGAAATCTGCGTATCTCTGAAGAGAAGATATTTCCGTATTTCGTTGTGAAATAACCAGTTGGCGTGACATATATATTTTGCTCTTCATCGTTTAGGACTGCGCCAATCATCATATCCTTGTCGATTGGGGTAGAGAAATCAACAGCTGGGATTGGCTTTTGTGCGTCTCGATTCAACGTCAACTGATGAGGGAAACCACCAATATACTCTAAGCCAAGTGCGCCTCTCATGGCTTGAGTCCAATCTTTGTGTGGTATTTTTGAAGGCATAGCCCATGAACCTTGTCCCTCTGCGAAAAGCACTACCACTGTGGCTTTGTGATTTTCGTCGAAAGAAACTTCTGTTTTGAATCTTGACATATCAGCGTGCGGGAAACGCCTTTTGAAGTCTGAGATCGCTTTAGCCTTGGCCGCTGTAGAGAGCTTTGCTGTTTCTGGCGTTCTCATCCACTCAAACATGATTATATAAATATATTTATAAATCATATATATGCACAATGGTTATGCTAACAATCATCGCGCCTTCGAACCCTCACACAATCTACTTCGATCACCCGCTCTATAAACCGAGCTACATCCGGCTCGTCTCTTGTTCTCTTTACAACTCGTGGGATACTTTGAAACAAAGAGGAGAGATAACACTGTTTAAAGATGGGCCCAGTAAAGAAGGAACCGTCATAAGACTCCTTCCAGGACATTACACTCTTGACTCTTTAGCAAAAGAACTAGAAAACGTATACACTGGGGTCTATTCTGCTTATAAACTAGCAATTGAGACAAACTCACCACTGGGGCAGATGATCATTTTCAAAGAATACCCGGAAGAGGTAAAACTAGACCGCGATCTGCCTAAATTGCTTGGTATAAGTGCTAAGTTGCTGTGGCGAACAACATTCGTTAAAGGGTTAACGTCTCCAAGCACTTACTTTATCCACTGCGATCTGGTTGATAAAGAACAGAACCTGTTCAACGGGAAGCCTTCGACTGTTTTGGCGCGATTTGATCTTCGCGGAAAGCCTTTTCAAAAGGTTTTTTATGAATCGACACAGCAAAACATCTTGCGTGACGTCTCTTCTGGCGATTATGTAAACAGCATAACAATGTCAGTGAGGGATGAGAACAATGACCTTTTTGAAGTAGAAATAAATTAAACTATATATACATACAAACTATGAGCTCGGCTAACGTGTTGCCATCAGCACCAGAATGCATCGAGACTGTGCCACTTTATCTAGTCTTGCAAAATGGTGAAGATGTTCGTCTCAAGAAAATCTCAGATCTTCAGAAAGAACTTGAATCGGAGGCTAATCACTATAGGCAAGTTTCGAAGAAATACAAGCGAACACACACCATTGTTCACGGAACAGCCGTCGGTCTTGGGTTCGTTTCTGCGGGCTTATCCTCGGCCACCCTCGCCACAGCCTTGACTGGACTAGGGCTTGTCGCAGCGCCACCAATTGCGAGCATCGCCGTCGTTACAGGTTTTTCATCGGCCAGCCTCACTGTGTTTAGCAAGCGGCTCGAAAAAAAGATCACGAAACATGAGAAAATACACACACTCGCCATTGCTAAACGAAACTCTGTCTGTGAGCTGGTTTCAAAGGCTGTCACTGATAAACACATCAGTGATTCAGAGTTCACAATCATCTTGCGTGAGCTTGAAAAATATCACGAAGTGAAAAATGCGATCCGCTCTGGTGAGAAAAAAAACCACCCAGGTAACGCCAGATCTTGAAAAACTCAGAGGCGAGCTTCGAAAAGAAGTCAAGGAAGAGTTTCAAAAAAAGATCAATCGTCTAACTGCTTCTTCCAAATCAGATTTGAAAGATTAAATTCAGGGTTTAATCTACAAATCTTAAGGGAAAAATCTCGTGTTCGAGAAGTTTCGTTCCCCGATTGAACATTTGTCATTATTTCTAAAATAAACATGACGAGTCCTAATGGCACTGAAGTTTATCTACGCTTCAACGCACAACTATCTATCGTCAGACGCATGGATGAAAAAAATAAATACAAGACTCAACTAGATGTCTTGGATCTAAAACACAAGCAAATCATGCTTCGTAGCATCGTTGACAGCTGCTACCTAACAGAGCTTCACCGCTCACAACTACCGGAAAGGCTCTTTATCATCTTTGAAGATCTTAGTCTGACAGCTAGACAAGAATTAATCCAACAATACCGCAAAAACCATTTTGTTATTAATTGGGCTAAAACAAACGAAAGGTTAAAATCATGCATAAACTGCGGCAATTCATCTTTACTCACGTGTGAATCCGCAGAACTTATCTGCACGAAATGCAGCCGCGTTGAGTTAATAGACGGTGCGGCCTTTTCTCATGAAGAAACCTACAGAAATACAAATATGAAAACAAACCCCCGTTCTACCATAAATTACATTTTTTAATGTAAGCTTGATCATATATTAGGGAAACCCCCTACAAAATTAACATATGACGAAATAGAGCAAATTAACTTTGTTTACTTAAGCATAAGATATCATCTACCAAGCAGAATATCTTATAACTTTGTAATTTACGAAATCTTAGACCTAATTTTACCAGAATGGACAAAACGCGAAATGTTACCTTACATGAAACTTCAGAAGCCCTCTTTACATCTAAAGAACGAACGTCTTTGGAATGAAGCAATTAGAGCCGTGGGTATTTATATGGCGTAATCACACAAATAATGTATGGCATTCCTGAGTGCCCCTGCGTTCCAGAGCGCCCCGTTTTCAGGTTTTTCTGTGCGACGAAAAAAGAAATTTTTTACTTTTTTTTTTTTTACTTTTTAAAAAACATGAAAACGGGGCGCTCTGGAACGTAGGGGCACTCAGGAATGTATTCTATAGCTTTGCACGTGTAAATCTGTTGATAGCCTTGTGATATTTCTACACAAAACAAAGATTTGATGGACAGTTTGTGTCGTCAGAGTTACGTAATGTGTAATGGTTGGTTTATTTTGTCACAGTGGGTGTTTTTGACTTATCTACTATTAATAAACACTTACAATGAAACTACCTCCGGAATTAACCGATGACGAAATGGACCAAATTAACTCTGTTTACTCAAGCATAGAATATTATCTACCAAAGAATTTTTCTTATAATTTCGTAATTTATAAAATCTCGGCCCTAGTTTTATACCAGAAAACACAAAATTTTATCTTACATATGGCTTCCGAAGCCATCTACCTATCTAACTAACGAATGACATTGGAAAGCGGCCATTCAAGCTGCGAACATTGAATAATTTTGCTCAAAGTTATTCATAAGAAAGGCAAACACTTGCTCTTCGTCTCCAACCCCTACGGTAGCGATATTTTTCTTAGGGCTGTGATCGATTTCAGCTACTTCTTCAGATATTTTTCTCCGCGATGGAAGCCATTATTTGCTCAAACAGCCGTGTTGTGTCAAGTGATCTGATATCGATGATTTTGTTTTGATTTCGGGTTACTTTTTGTTTTGAAAACAAATAACAGATGCCCCACGCGAGCGTTGTGTTACCTTTTGTCTTGTATTGGTTTCCGCCGTCTAGAAACGGATTGTGTGCTAGACTCGGCTCTAACTGGTTAGATGAACACATTCTAAAGTAAGCGTCAACGAAGAGTCCTTTGTTTACTCCTTCTCCGCTGAAAGCAAGGCCTGTTTGTACCTGGGGGCTATAATAACTAGGGATTCGATCCATAGCTATTTTCCTCTTGAAGGGGCACTTGAACTCTAACAGAACTAAATTGTTATCTTTATCTAGATAATATCCGTCTGGGCTACAAGTGACCTTTCGGTAAAGCGGGTGATCGCTTGCTAGATTAAGCGAGATGCTGTGGCCGAAAACGGAAACAGAGTGCTTCTGCTCAAAGTACTTGCGTGCAATCGGCACAAAGCGATATGTCAATCGCCATCATTGATAGACAAAGGGTGAGTGTTTTTTACGTTGGTAAAAACCACACATCTCTGTTCGAAACGTTGCGAGTGTTGTCTTACCTTCGATGAAATCCGTAACAAAGCTTGCATCACGGATCCTGTGTAAAGGATCAATAAGCTCCAAGCTTTCATTATTCGGAGGAGTTTCAAGATGTCTTTGCTGTCGTTCGACAAGCCATGCATCTAGCTCATGCTTGCTGGTGTTTGAGTTTGCAAAAACATCTCGAATAACCATCGGAGGTATCGCCAAACCCGCCTCATGCTCTGGAAGAACTCGAGGGTTTCTTTTCGGAGGTGGACATCCATTATTTATGCGTTTGTAAAGTGTTGACTTTGACACTCCTCGATTGCAGCCAGGGCAAGTGATTCTTGGTCGTGGCTCTGTTTTCAGCTTCTTGCAAGCATGTTTTTGATGCTCCACGAGTGAGTGGCCCTGTGTGAAGTTCAAACCACAATGTCTGCAAGGATTATATTCGAATGTTCCTTTGTTTTTCGCATGGAGATCATCACCTTCGTTCAAAGGGATTCTTCTCATTGCCAAAAACTCAACAGCAGTAATAGCTCTGTTCGCCATTGCCGATATATACAAAGGTATCCATCTGTTCAATTAATAAGGTCCCAACGCTCGAGTACTCGTCTAGGCGTCTAGGCTTCGTCTAGGCGGATGGGGGCTTTGTTCGCGTATTGGCTTGAGAGGTGGTGATTGTGCGAGTTTTGCTCGAGTTTTTCGCAGGTGTGAAGATAAAGGCGACTGAGTAGATGTATTACCCACATACGGGACCATCATTTTTAGGGCGCTGCGAATGCTTATCGAATGTTATAGGATTTTAGGGCCCCGAGCCGACCGACGGGAGGCTCGGGGCCCTATAGTCCTAGAACATTCAATAAGCATTCGCAGCGCCCTAAAAATGATGGTCCTGTATGTGGGTAATACATCTACTTCTATGGCAAATTAATACTGTAATATTATCTTGATTTCGGGGTAAAATGTGATGACGATCCGCAAAATATAACTGTAATTGTTTTTCCTCCAAATCTATTATACAGGGAAACCAAAATACTATATCGAGCCACCTTAACCTGCTTGATAGTTCTGCTTTCCGAGTTGACTTTTCTCGATATACTATTATATCGTATTTATTCTTTAGAATGGCCTTACATATACTATATAGGAAAATATTCTTCTAAATTCTTGCATAATGTTAAGCAATATTTTCCCAATGAATACTCTCACTAATGTCCTTTTTAAATTAATTACAGCTAACGATGAAAAGCAACACTGATAGAGGTATCTTTGAAGAGCTGACACCCTCTTCAAATGAAAACCGTGTCGCTGATCTTGGAAGCTCGAAAATGACTTCTGAGGATATCAATAAGGAAGATAATACAGATAATGCAGAAGATAAAAAGCAACGAAATGAAGGGTCCGAAGGTGATGTTAAAAAAGATGACTTTCTAGAACAAAGCGAAGACGACGGAAAGAGGAATGCATCCATTCAAAAGAAAGAAATTGAAAACTCCCGGGACGGCAAGATAACGAGCTTTGAAATCAACGTTAACCGATCACTTAACATCGTACCTCGGTACTCAACTATTGGAGACTGGAAAGAAATGCAGAAAGTTGACAAAAATACTGTGCCGAACATCGTCAAAGCAGGTGAAGGTACCACTCATCAGTTCAGCAGCCTTGAGGGAGCAGAGGAAAATAACGGAATGAGCATCATTATCGATAACGAAGAGAAGGAGGACGATGAACAAGAAAAGCAAAAGGAAATAGAAAGATTGGAGGACGACAAAGCGGAAACAAAAAATCTTGATGTAAACATATCAACTGGCAAAAAAGAAAAAGAAGGGAAAAAGCAGCCCATAATGTCAACCTTGGCGGTACCTTCCACCAAACGTGGCCATGACCCGAGAGGAAAAGAGCTGCCTATTTCCAAGTCTCTGGGTACTACAGACGTGAAGATCACTATCGAGCAAGACGAAGAAAGATGTGATAACGATGAAGATGATGATCGTGATATTTCTTCAAAAGATCTCCTTTGTTTTGCGTGGCAGATTGCGCAGGGAATGGTAAGTAGGATTTGCAAGGAAAGGAGATATCACATTCAAATCTTCATGTAAATATCCCCATATCATATATGATATCACATCAAATCTACATGTAAATATCCCCTTTCCTCACCCCCTCCCCAACCCTTTCACATACCAGATGTTCATGTTGTCCATCTTGTGTCCTTTTTCAATTCCGTTGCGTACGTTTGCTAGTTGAGCTTTGACTGCCATGTATTTTATCACCGTACGCATTGTTTGATGTCTTTTGTAACGTATGGTTAATTACGTATTTGCAAAGTACAACAAAAGCAAGATATATGCAGATACAAGCTCATGATCATTACCCATAACAAGTCTCTTCAAAGAATTATCAAGCCCATAACAACGCCTACCTCCATTCCCAAATATGTGCTACCCATCAGGGAGGCAGCGTGGTCGAGTGGTTAGGGCGTCGGACTTGTAATCCGGAGGTCCCGGGTTCAAGTCCCGCTCTGACCACTTGCTGGAGTTGTTTCACGGTAGACCCGAGTTCAACTCCTCGACCACGCTTGTAAAATAGCCAACTGGCTTGCCTCCTGCCAGTTGGGATTTTTAAAATGTTATGTTCTATTTGAATATTTGTTTCTATATTTAGTGTCCGCAATTAGTGCTCGCGCGCTAAATACCTTGACACTTAAATAAAGTGATTATTATTATTATTATTATTATTATTATTATTATTATTATTATTATTATAAAAAATACACATCCTCTTAAACATATAAAAAAACCACGTGTACGAACTTTCTCCTTTTTAAATGCAAATAGAAAATTTAAAAAATATATAATATACAAATGACCCTTTATAATATGTGCCAGGCTACTTGTAAAATTTTCTTTTCTTATCTAATTCCGTCAGGATTACTTGGCCAGCAAAGGATTTGTTCATCGTGATTTGGCAGCCCGTAATGTTCTTCTTGGTGAAGACAGAACGGTGAAGATTGCTGATTTCGGTTTGCTACGTTGCACCAATGAGGGTGAGATATACGAGGTGACGAACATAAAAAAACTACCGATAAAATGGACGGCACCGGATGCGCTGCAGAGTGGCATTTTCACTTATAAGAATGATGTGTAAGTATGTGAATATTATAGGTCTCTTTTGTCCCATAGCACAGTATAACGCTCCTGAGGAAGGCCGCGCCGGCCGAAACGTTGAGCAATTTAACATCTGAAAGTCCAATTGGAGTTGGCTTCTTGACCATCACAAAGAAAAATTAATTTATATATACAAATATAAGGATGGAAAGTTGTAACTCAAGTTTCACGCACTAAGCGATCATCAGACTAAAAAATTCCGCTCGAGCAGATGTCAGTTTAAGTTCTAAATTTTCAAATTCAAGGACGGTTGGAGCGGCGCTTCTTCTGATTGGTTGCCAACTTTCCGTCCTTATATTTGTATTTTGCTCTGCATATCTATGCATAGAGCACTCATAGAACAAATAAAACAGTCTATATATTGTTTATTCATTTATATATATACATACATACAATTATGTATACAATGTGCCCTCCCGGTTATTACCATAATGGCTTTATGGCAACTCCTGAACTTGGGCACAGGATGTACGGTTACACATTGTTAGATTGCATTGTGGAGTCACGAGAGTGCTCAAACTGCAAGCAGTGAGCGAAGCAATATGCCAATAGTGAACACCTCTTACGAGGCTCTCCACCCAATCCAGAGAGTGCTCAAACTGTATGAACAGTGAGCGTAATATACAATTATGTACACAATGTGCCCTCCCGGTTATTACCACAATGGCTTCATATATATATATATATATATATATATATAAATGTGGAGGTAAAGTCTACCTTGGCATAAAGTGCTCAATGCTACGGTAGCAGAGCTAAGTATAAGTAAGTTAAAGGATTAAAGAGGACGCATCGATTCTCTGCGAATCGATGCGTCCTCTTTAATCCTTTAACTTACTTATATATATATATATATATATATATATATAAGCTATGATGTCATAACTCATAATGATATGTAAACTTCGTTCGCAACAAACAGTGACTGTTTCCTGCCTATCCCCCCAATATCTAAGCTATTGCAAGGCATCGTTTAGGCAATGAGACTTCTGGGACGAGAATTATACTTTTACGGCTTGCAAAATTAAATATTTTGTGTGAAATGTTTGGCATCATTCTACATGAGTCACATTTATCAAAACATAAAGGAGATAAGCGCCTTTGAAATAGGGACACGAAGAGCCAGTATATACACAGGGATTCGGAAAACATCACCACAAACATGAATTTACATACATAACATACTAACACTTTTCCTTATCAAAATAACTTGCCATTGGTATTAAAGTATTATTTGATTCCTGCTACTTTGTGCTTTAGATGGTCCTTCGGAGTAGTTCTGTGGGAACTGGCTACGATGGGTAAGGATTTTTAAACCTCATATTGCAGTATTCCTTTGACTGATATTCATGTCGCTATTCCAATTATTTCTTGAATGTAAGGCGCATTTGAATATCTTCATAGGAAATAAGCTTTAAAAAATTAATTTATTTACATTATAATTACTACTAAATTAGTTTCAGTTACTAAACATGTAAACAAGGTATTGAAAGGCGTCAAATATCGGAGATGCTTGGATTTTGTTCCGTTTTCTGTCTTTTTTTCCTTACTTCATAGTCCAGCCGCACCTCCATCTGATATGGTTTCATTCGTTTAATGGTTTTCAAATCTCTTTTAAGTAGGGGTTATTCAACTGGACCGAGGGGATATGTGATATATTCCCCTGCTCGTGGTGTACCCGAGTGCGTAGCCCGAGGGCACGCCACGAGAAGGGGAATATATCACATATCCCCGAGAGACAGGTGAATAACATGCTTATTTTTCACCTTGTAAGGTTTTCTAAAACAAAGAAACTATTAATTTCTCGGAGAGTACCATTCCGTTCAATTCAAATGCAAAAAAGCATGATTCCGCAAGGCCGCATTGGGATCACGGCACATGACGAAGCGAGACGGTAAACATGTTTTGTTGTTGCCAAATTTGCATTGAGCACGTTGCTTCGTTATGAGTAGAAGGAGAGAGAGAGAAGGAAATGTATGAACAGTACTCGTGGTCTCGCCATGGCCCAACTGCCCGCCTTCATCTTTCGAAGATCAATGGAGTGGATGTCGGTGTGTTTTTCAAGAGAACCGGTGGAAAAATATTCTGTTATAAGCGTAAACCGAGGCGTCATACACTATTGAAGACCCGCGAAACCTAAATCGAGTTACGATACCATCAAATAATGTTGTCAACATTTCGCTTTTTGGTCGCGACCCGGCAAGTTAATTACGCAGGAATAAGATTGATGAAGTTGTCTTTTTATGTAAACAAAAAATATTGACTGATGCTTGTGTGTTTTACTTGTTAAAGGGACACTGTCCAGACAAAAATATCGTGTTTTCATGATTATAGGAAGAAAAAATCGGGGTGTCAGTAAAACGGGGGGTCGGGGCCGGGGTCGGGGTGGGATTAGGTCTAGGATTAGGTATGGGATTAAATATATTCCCTTTACCTAATCCTAACACTATGCCTAATCCCATACCTAATCTTAGACCTAATCCCATGCACCCCGACCCCGACCCCGACCCCGCGTTTTACTGACACCGAAAAAATCGCCAAAAGTGATGAACGCAGAGAAATGTGAATTTAAAAGACAAAATAACGACGAAAACAATCTCAAAATTCCACCAGAATCGAAACTTTGAATATTTCTTTGAATATTTCCTTCAATATTTCTTGAATTTCAAAATTGATGAACTGTAATCAACTTCCATTCTTGTAATCCTGCACTTTTCTCCACTTTTTTCCACTTTTTTCTGTTACTCTACAGATCAGCTTCTGTATTGTTATATTGTCTTACCTTTATTATTTTCAATTACATTACTTTTCCCTGCCTCGAATAGCGTTTTTGCTAATTTGCAGGGCAACTGTATTTAAGTTTATATGTCTAATAAATTTTTGGTTTGTTGTTGTTGTATGTTTTTCTCTATATAGAATCTTTTTATCCAATTAAGTTGTATATTTGGTGGCATTTGGCGATATAACATGGAATAGAGGAATAAGGCGAGGGGAATATGACGAGAGGAATATGACGAGGGGAATATATAATCCTTTGTTCTGCTATTGTTATCAGCTATTGTTTTCAGCTCCGCACTCCCCTGTAACAATCAAAAGCCGCCACCAGCTTTTTAGACACTTTAATGAACGGGGTTATGGAATATACTTCCCTGAAAGAACAAAGAAAACCAAGCTGGGTAGAAAATAAGTCGTTTTGAGGACTTACCATTGATTTTTAAATTGATATTTTTAGGGGGCATCCCATATCCTGGAATAAGCAACAGGATGATGCAAAATGTTCTGAAGTCAGGATATCGCATGGAGAAACCCGTCACTTGTAGTGATGAAATGTAAGTTAATTAACTAACAACTGGCTCACCAATTGGTTGTGCTGATATACATCCGGGAAAATAATTCAAATCCAAAAGCCCATTAAAAACATTTTTTTCTTCAAATAGATTAAATAAGGATATATCTATAGATCGCAGATCGCGTATGGAGAACCCCGCACCGAAGACGAGGTTGTCTCAGTCTGTAAGGGGCCCTTGAAAGACGTGCTATGAACTGCACACCAGAGAACAGTGAACTCTGTGTTAGTCGTACACCCTAAATATATACATAAATAAATAAGTAAACAAGAGGCTCTAAGCAGCCTTTACTCATGCGCATGCGTAAGAAAATTTTATGATATATTTTAAACATGATAAGAAGATGTCCGACATGGAGAAGAGTTACTCCTTTCATTCAGTCATCGTTCCTGAAAACCACGTTGTTTACTATTGAATGTTGTGGACATGAAAGCTGTACCACAATTATATATACCAAACGTGAACATAGTAATGTATGTAGGGTTGTAGGAGATTCTGTCGTGACACCTAAGTAACACTGTTTTACCGGAAGTGAGAATAGCCGGAAGTCACTAAACAGGAAGTGTAAATGGCAAAGACGTCAACCGGAAGTGCACAATTTAAAATATGCGTGCATAAATTTGCATGCAAAATCGTGACACAAAAAATAAAAACAATAATAAAAATAATAACAAGAAAAACGGAGCAGAAACCTTACCTCATGCCGCTTCGCGCATGAGTAATAAATAAATAAATAAATAAATAATAACTTTATTTATGTGTCTAAAAGTCATCTAACGGAGGGAAAAAAACCCATTAATAGGGGACACCACTACACTAAAATTACAATATGGTAAAAAGTTTATATATATCAAAAATAAAAATAGTAACTATTTACAAGTTTAAAAAAACATAAATACAATAGCTGTCTAGCTGTCCGCGTTAGAGAGGTGTCCACCTTAACTTACCGAAACACAAGACAAACGTCTTTTTATTTAAAAATAAAACACTAATGTGTAATTTTTGTTTCGAAACCATATTTCACATCAGTTAATTCCAAAATCGTTGAATGAGACCCACCAAACGTGCCCTTTACAATCAACTTTTTACATTTAAATCCTGAAGTCGATTAATGTCCAAAATGTTAAACAGACAACGGCTACCACAAATCTTCATTTCCTCCGGCGATATAACCGGTGAAATCGTCCAAGAAAAACGTCCGAAAAATTTATTCCAACCAAAACACACTCTCGCTCATTTCACTCCAGACTGATTTGACAGCCGCACTGGATCCGGATTCACCGCTATACTTTGTTATAATGATGCAGTTGATAGGTGCCTGGTTACCATGACCACCTTTTCAAATCAATAAGACAATTTTGCGCGATACATTAAACTGAAATATCATATTCACTCTCAACAGATACTCCCTAATGCTGGGTTGTTGGAAAGAGAATCCAGATGAACGACCGTCATTCGCCGAACTGATAACTACATTGGAAGAGATGATGACGGCTGACACTCCTTATTATGATTTCAATCTAGTAGATGAGAAAGAGCCATATTACGATGACGCATTTGATAGCACCAGCAAAACCGTGGAACTTGAAACTCAGATGTAATTGTTCCAGGATCAGTTGATATCGAGTCTTCGTAATTTAATTTTTAACTAAGCATACGCACGATCGGTCAAGTCAAGCGGACTAAAGGGAAATATAGTGCTTATCAGCCTAGAACAGTTTATATGTTTGTATGTTTGTTCGAGAGTACTGACGTTTCATCTTACTATTTAAAACCATTAATAACCAGTTTCACTTTGGAAAGCCACACCTAACAAGTGGTAAATTATTCTAGTAAATTCGATATTATTCAAAACAATAACAAAGGACAGAGAAATAAGATGCATGTAAAATTCCCGGTGAGGAATCAGCGACTCCCGTAGTTTGCAGATTAGGCGTGGTGGAAGACATTTCGGGTCCCATAACCTTTTTCAGTCCATTTTCATCATTTTTTGCTTTAGTTTTCAGTTGAATCTAGCACAGTTTGCTCAAGTGCATCGATAACTCGATACAATACAGCTGTGCTGTTTACCATTTGTTTTATAACATAATCTAAACAGACAAACAGCATCTGTTTTCAGTTGAGGTACTGACGTGTATGTCGTTGTGTTCGCGTGCGCTGCATTGCGTATATAAATCGTTATTTCAAAGAGTTATCGGTGACAAAACAGTGTAGGTTTAATTCTGTTATTTTACGTCGCCAAGTACATTGTAGTTTCTATAAATTTGTAGTTAAAAAAGGTGAACTTTAGCGCATGCCGACAAGAGGGCGCGATAGCTTCCGCCAGCTGCGTCCATGAAGAAAATAGTAGATGCTTCAGTGATTAATTTAGCGCGCGTTTTTCGAGCGTGAAATATAATCGGGAAATTTGAGAAACGTACGTCTGAGTAGGAAAACTGTGTTTTTAAAACACCCATTACATTGCCATGTATGCAATACGATGATAACAAGCGTTTCATTGGTTCTTTACTGATATAATTCATATGGTAAAGAAATATATAATAATATTGATAATAACACATTTTTGAATGGCAGAGTTAAAATAGAAATTGTAGGAACCTTGGTTGCAATTTGAATAACGAAGGTCTAGTTTTTTTATAGTTTAAATATTTATCATGTCATTCTTTAAAATAGATTAAAGCTTTTTAAAACTAGACATATGTGATTATTTTTATTTGAGTGATATATATTTTAGCACTGCATGTGAATTGCCCACTTCAGAGCCCGGTTGTTCAAAAGGTGGATAGGGCTATCCATCGGATAAATTACTATCTACTGGATAAGTAATAACAAAGTCCTTTGTGTTCAGTATCCACTGGATAGTGATTTATCCGGTGAATAGCGCTATCCACCTTTTAAACAACCGGAACCAGAACGATAGGGTCTGTGCACCAAAACGGGATTGTGGGGTCGTTTATTTGGGAGAGGGGGACGCGAGAGTTTTGAAAATTGCGGCAGAGGAAATTATTGTAGTCAACTATTACCAGCAAACAGGTGGTGTCGTGACGGAAAGCAAATTTGGACTCAATTATGCGTGCTTAATCGTGGCCCACCGACACAGCACCTCTACAAACGCTACATTGTTGGTGCAACTTTCTGCGACAAAACAGAAACAGAATATTTTGCCTCCTTCGTCAATAACCTTCACCCGAGTCTGAAATTCACTTGGGTCATCTCAGACGATAAGTTCCCTTCTTCGATTTACTGTATAAAACCATCTGCGAACCGTACTTATCACCACGAGTCACCACATAGAATCATATTAACTGAATTGAACACTCTTACCCCAACAATTCATCAAAAGATTACGCAAAAGTTATATCCCACATTTGTAACGAGAAGAATCGAGAAAATGAAATAGTTGGGTTCTTCATGTGCCGCGCCTGTGGTGAACCGGGAAAATGGAACGCGTTAACAACAGCCATTCATCTCTTAGTCAGGACGACAAACCATCATGATCTGGTCCGTACCCCCGGCGGGGTGGGGGCGAGGGTACTTTCATATATAAGCTATATGGGTATGTACCGCTGTGAAGGGTTTGGTTTTCAAGCTGTTTAGGCTGGGATAGGGTACAGAAATCAGAGAGTTTTCGTCTAGAATAGGGTATCATTTGCTGGGAAGCTGATTAGTGGTGTGAAGAATTAAGTCTAGAATAGGAAATGAAACTCGGAAGAGAAAGAGGCTTCCCTAAACGGAAATAAAATCATCGCGGCAAAATTGTTAACAGATGGCTTTCCACTAATAGCGATACAGTTATAAAAATAGCACGTCTAGGATAGGGTAGGGATCCCGGTGTCTAGTCTAGTATAGGTTTGCAAAATGGTCTGGTACAGTATAAGGTAAGGGGTTCAGAGTCCCAGTGGCAATACAGAGTACCCTCCCCCCCCACCCCCCTCCCCCCGGGTGACGTACCATCCAAACAATGAGAACTATTTGCTATTCACTTCCAGGCATTGTTCTGGATCTTGCGCGCGAGTTTTCCCCCATTTGTCAGAAATAAAGTTACTGTTTTGGGCTGGCTATACACTGGTTTGGTACAACTTAAACAATTATTCACTTCCACGCCCGGTGAATAATTGTTAAATATACTTTGAAAACCTGACGTTTCGGCGAAACTCTAGCCTTCCTTCTCAGCAATTGCACGGGTCGCCAAACGGCTTCGTTTTATTATACACATCAGAGTGGCGTAAAGGCAAGACGTCTATCTAACAAAAGCCGCTCTATCGGAAGATTCTGTTTATTTTGCAAGAAAAATCAAAGTTCGAATTTGACAAGAGTGGTTTCCCATACAAAAGTTACCGTAATAACCACAATTTTCGAAGTGAAATGTCTTCAATTTATTCCCGTTCGCTTTACTTAGTTTTTGGCTTAAATGGTAGAATTACCCTTTAACTACAGAAAGCCGCCCTACCATTTAAAGAAAGTCATATCTTATTACTTCAAAATCGCTGTTTTAATTAGTACGTTAGTCCGTCACAATGGCTCATTAATATGCATAAATGTCCGCCGGGCCATTCTGCCCGAGAACCTCTTCAGATTTGCGGGATAGAAAAGCGGCCAAATATCTACCCCTAAAGTGTTTTTAAAAATTATCAGGAGCTATTAAAAACAAGAACTTATACACAGCTTGAACTCGTGGTGTCTTCAATCCATTGCAGTATTGATTCCCAAGTGTTTTAAGTGCTTTTACGGAGAAAATAAGCTTAAAATTATGTCTAAAAAGTAAAACAACACTTGAAACCTCCAATAGGCGACAAAAATAGTTGACACTCTCTATAACAAAAACAGTTTTCGTGGCATATTTATCACTGTATCTTTCCTTTTACTAAACTCTGCTGCATTAACCCCGTCCCCCCATCCAATGTTGTAGGATTGTAGCGACAGACCTGACGAAACGATACACAACATTATCTGGGGGGCGGTGGGGGTGGGGAATTAGGGGGGTGGGGCTGAAATGCCTTTCGTCCCGAACAAAATGGGGTTCAAAATGACAATGTGTCAACAATATTGTCGCCTATTGTCGATAGCTAACGCTTAGCAAAATGCAAGTTATATAAAACACAAAACTTGTCAGAGCAAAAATCCCACAGCAATAAGCGGCGAACACATGCAATATCAAACGGTCCTATCCATCCATCAACACCTTGCATTGTCTTTCTGCACACGGAGAGATTTTGCGGTTTGTACTTCATGGCTGACAGCCATATAGCCGTTGGCATAAACTAAAATATGCGTACATAAATTTCCACGCACTAATGTGACACACACAAAAAAGAAAAATTAGAGCCGAAAAGCATGACTCTTCGGCTACGTCACGAGTAATTACAAGAAACAGTGCGCTTGATATATTAAAAAATATTGTAAAAAGTACGTTAACAAATAGTACAGAATTTTGCCACATGTTGAATGTGGGAAAAAACTTTCTTGTAGAAACGTTTCCGAATAATCGAATCATTTCTCACGAGTAATAACAAATTGTGAACAAAGTATTTAAAATTGGAGGGAACCACTTTACATTGTGTTTCAAGCTTGTTTTTTTAAGGGCTGAACTAGAGCCAGAAAGTTACAGGTTTTAAAAATTGTAATTGGACCTAGACTGCAAAACAGCCGTATTTTTGCGTTGGTCATGCGAATGCGCGTGGTCTTTGAACGAAAGGTCTGGAGCCAGTGTGAATACGGAAGAGTCTTTCGCGCCTTTGCGAGCGAGCAGCGAAAGAAAACCTGACTGTTTTACAGTTTAAATTGAATCTCGATATCATCTCATTATCCTAATTTTAGAATGCAACATTTTTTTAAATTCAGACATCTTTAGTATTATGTCTAAATTACAGTAAAATTTCCAATGCAAAACAATCCGATTCTGTCTGTTATTTTATTTAACTAACTTAATATTAGACCACTATACCAGCTGTATTGTGGTGACGAGGGCCAACAGGTAAAACCGACGTTTTTGTAGCCAAAGTTTCATTTTAGACTCGTATTGGGTAGATTGGTTGATAAAAATATCGAGACCGAGGCTGAAAATCCGATTTTCTTTGCGCATTTTCATTTATTTTACAGTACCGATTCTTCTAAAATTAATGGAGTACTCGAATAGATAGGATAAAACCTAAATGGAAAATCATTTCACGAAATTATCATTATGAATCAAAACCCGCAGTGCTGATAACTATTAATGTTATTTGGTTCGTATTCATTATTTTTTCATGAACCTGGTGACATTTTCTTAATCCTGTTCAGACCACAACCAACCCACAGAAAACTGCATGTGCTAATACCAGAAGAAACGGATCGATGTTGGTCCAAAACTGGTCTTTTCCCTTCTTCTTTATATCTGATCTGGATTTTGCTCAATAAGCTTCCAAAATAGATGAAAGAATTCTAAGGAAATACACAACACGTTTTAATTTTGAAGACATGCTTTGGAGGTTACAACTAGCATCGTCAGTTGCAGAAATATGTCCAACCTAGTTCCCAGGGTCTTCTCCTTCCCGTGCCCTGGAGCAAGAGGGAACGGGAAAGAGAAGACCCTGGTAACGAGGTTAAAACATGTCTTCAAAACTGAAACGTTTTGTGTGTTTCCTTAGAATTCTAACTAATCTCCTGTTATCAAAACCTTTAGGTGAAGGAATATAATTGACTTTCTTATGAGTATGAGTTGTATTCGCTGAACACATTATCACTTAATTTTTTAATGCGATTTAATTTTTTAATACGACAAACTGCAATTCCATTTTTAGCCCGCTCCTCAAAACACTGCTGGTGGCATAAACCTCAGTCAAGCTCATTAATATTAAATTATAAATATATCATTTATGTTACATAGTTCATTTTCCCTGTATCACTCTTCTCTTCGGAAGTCTAACCATATCAAACGGCACTTTGTGTCGCAGTGTCGACTGTCCGCTATTACGGAAAAACTTGTTTCATTATATCTTTCGAAATAACGATGTATTCAAATAGACAAAGCAAAGTTACAACAAACTCGAGAGAAGCTCATCGAAAGAATGGTAGAAGAATAATGAATTCCTCATCGAGAACTGCGAATAGGAGCAAGCATGGTTTTATCGAAGGCGACTTGCAGGGAAGCAAAGATAGTGGCTTTGTCGAACACATCTCCACTGGGCAGGAGATTACCTACGCCGCTTCGGCAACTGTTAATAGTAGCAATAATGGAAGATTTATGTGCAGACATGGTTGTGTTCGAGGTGATATGCAGGAAAGCAAGGACAGGGGCTTTACAGAGGACGACCACATCAGCAGTGGCAAAGACAATGAGTTCATAGAGAACGATGACATGAGCCAAGAAAGTAATGAATCTGAGAGCTACAATGAAGCCAACCTTGCCAAGTCGGTGAGTTATCACAATGTTGCCCATCTTTCCCAAACATCTGAAGATTTTCAAATCGAGCTGACTGAAAATGTCGGAAATGACGACGAAGCCTTGAAGGAGGAGTTAATGCACATTTTTGAAAGAGAGAGGGCAGCGCTAGAGATGTATTTCAAAAGCAAAATGGATGAACGTTTTCGGGTATTCAGAAGCAAGCAAATGGAGTTCGAGGAAGCAACGCGAGCGGAGAAGGTAGAACTTGAAAATAACATGTCCATGGAGAAAATGGAAATGCAGAAGATGTTTGCAGAGGAGATCGCTAAACTCACGCATACGTTCAATGAGGAGCGGCAACAACTCGAGATGTATTACAAAGATCAGTTGAAAGACCTCAGGGAGAAACTTGTACTTGAGCAAAAGCAAATGGGTGAAAAATTCGCTCAAGAGAAAATCGAGCTCAAAGGAAAGCTTGAAGCTGAATACCAAGCAATGGTCAGGGGGAAAGTATCTCATGAAAAGCACGAAGCAGCACGTGAAAGATCCGAACTAGAAGCAAGGTTTCACAAAGAGAAACTCGAACTTGAGAAAAGCTATAACCTTAGATTGACCGAAGCTGAAACAAATCTTCAAAAACTAAAAGCAGAATTTGAAGCTAAGTTAACAGAAGAAAGAATGCGAATGGAAAAACAAAGTCAGGATAATGGTAGAGACCTGGATTCTAAACTACAGGAAGAGAGGCGATTGAGACATGACAAGGAAAGGGAATTAGAGCAGGACAGAGAGAAATATTCCAAGGAAGATTCCTTGAACAGAAAAGAAAATGAACGACTTAGGAATGAAGTGGATGTTCTTCGTCGGGAAATCGATGAGAAAAAACGAGAAAACGTGCAATTAAAATCGTTTGAAGAACATGTGAAGCAAAGAGGACGGGAAGGGCTCGATGGAAAACTGAAAGATGATTTCGAAAAACTCCTAGAAGAGCACAAGATAGAATTGGATAAGAATTATCAAAAGGAGAAAGAGAAGCTTGACGAAAATTTACAAGCCGAGAGACGGCAGATAAAGGAGGAGCACGATAGACAAAAAGCGAAAATCAAGGCAGAACAGGATGATATCTTAAGAACAAGAGAAAGGCTTCGTGTTGAAGAAAAATCCCAAACAGACAGACAACAGCAGCGCAGTCTTGATAGTGAATTGATAAGACCTCCTCTAAGTGACCATCGCGTTGAACATGCAAGTGAAATAACAGCTAGAAAGACACAGCAAGAACGGAGAGGTATAAACGAATGGGAGAGAAAACCTTTCGATGATCAGCAGATTGTTCTTACGAGTGTAACAAAAGATAGAGATACACAGAATCAACAGGGACATGACAATGAATTGGTGAGACTGCCCTTAAGTGACCACCGAATTGAATCATCAACTGCAACAAGAGATTACAAAACGAACCATCAACAGCTCGCAGGTGATGTAAAAGGTGACCCTTACAGGCGACCGCCGTCGCTGCAGCAGCAACAAAAAGGGCAACCAGGAAATACTGTTCACTACTACCAACCCTTTGAACGAAAAACTGGCACTGGGTGCAGTGACCAATCCGGCAACCTTGGGCTCCCAGAGAACGAACGTGAACTACGAGCTGAAATTAGTGCATTAAAAAGCGAGAACGAAGGTTTGAAAGCTAAGGTAGCAGCACTAGAGGAGAACATACAGCTTCATAAGAAATATAAAGAGGAAGCGAAAGCCGAGATGGAGAGGCTTCTGAAAGCAAACCAAGAGAATGACCTCAGGCAACAGAATTTAACTCGTGAAATTGAAAAACTCGGTAGGAGAAACATTGAACAAGTAAAAGCAAATGGTCGAGATTATGAAGCCCAAGTTAAATCGCAGTCTGTTGACGACTGGGATAAAACAGTTGGAAAGAATGCCTGGGAGGCGGAAGGAAAGCTAAAGGGATTAGAAGTTCGTACAGAAAGAGCTAAAAAGAGAGGGAAAGAATATGATGCGAGGATGAGAGACTTTGATGAACCGAGAAAGGAGAAGAAAGGGGAATATGAGTTAATTGATCAATTGAGCGTATCGAGACAAGAGGTAACGATAAATTGTGATATAATTATTAGTGGGGATGAGGTGGGTAATAATAAGCATCCTTTCTTTGCTATTTTCTGATTGGTTCATGAAAATCTGAAACTCTTCAGCATTTTATTTTACTATTTGTGTCTATCTATCTACTTCGGGCACACCCGCACCGATTTAATGAGTTTTTCCACTCTCCTTTGTAAAACATGATAACTGGGAGTCCTTGTCATGCCAGTCCAGTGTCCCTCTCTAATTGGTCTATGAAAGTTATTGCTGGGCGCCCCCTCGATCACCAGCCATGTGTTGGATCCCAGAGAAGTAGCTGAGAAGCAGTCTCGTTCTTGTTTCTCCTGCTTGAGAACGATTTGTGTAATTTCCAGGTATACCATGTCTAACTGTAACTACGCGGATAACACTATATCTTTATTCCTTCTAGGACCAATCGCGCGACCAATCTGTCCCAAGAAATGAAAGACAGGACTCTTCATATAAGGTGAGTATGCAAAAGTGTTTAAAAGGATGGAATAAACTGCAATAACCGGAATACTATTTTAATAGTATTCCGGTTATAATAAGGTTATAATAAGGAAGTAATAAGGTTATAATAAGGTTATAATAAGGTTATAATAAGGAAGTAGTAGCAATATTCCTTCCTAAATCTCTTCATGTTACAGTACCGCAGATAAACAAAGCCATAAGAGCCGCAAGACACGGAGGCAAAATGATAATTCTACCACTAAGCATTAACTACAGTTAAAAGAGGCATAAAGGCACTATTAAATCACAGCAAATTAAAGTTTGCTTACTCGTGTTTGTAAGTTGCTGCGCCTTTCAAACATGCGGAATTTGAAATTCAAATCTCCACCAACAGTTGCGTTATTCCCTGCCGTCAATCATAATTAATACGAAAGCCAACGGACCATGTAAACGGACGTGACCTTTTGACCTCATTGAAGTGAAGATCTGTTTCCTGAGAGGTAAGCTAAGATGATTGATGGCAGTGTAAAGCGCAACTGTTGGTGGAAATTTGAATTTCAAATTCCGCATGTTATTGAAAGGCGAAAGGACATTGCAATTGACGTTTACATACTCCAACTTGTATTTGTCATCACCAATTTGTAAACGTCAGTTTTTCGTGTTTCCCTGTTCGTATGATTGTAATATTTTAAAGTAAGAAGTTAATGCTGAATTTCTGGTCATCAATTTTAGTGATTTGTTTTCACTTTTGCGGATTTGTTTTTCCAGGCTAAGTACGAAGCCACGTTGCAAGAGAAGAACAAACTTCTGCAAGTTACTAAAGACTTACAAATAAAGATCAAAAGTCTCCAGGAAAAGCAGGCCGATATACTTCATCACAGCTCGGTAAAAAACCTCTTTAATTTTCATTTCTAAAAACAGTAAATAACCTGTTTTTTAGAGAATCTCTCGCCAGATGTTTCCTTTCAGGTCGTTAGATGGGAATTAACTCTTTCATCGTAGATGTTTGGCACAAACAAAGCGGGGTATTCCTTTATTTTTCAGCATGTAGAGAGGTCGTCAGAGAAAAATGAGGAAGCTGAAAGGCTCAAGCAATTGGTCTCTGAGAACTCATCCCTTAAAGTAAGAACATCAGAATTACAGACTCAGCTTCAACGGCTGCTGCAAAAATTGAAGAGTGAAAAAGAAAAGGTGAGAGATAGTAGGGACATGTTTCAATTTTCAGAAAATCCCATTATTGAAGTCCCATCAATAACGATTGCACCAAGCCTTATTATTCAGACACCTTTTGATTAAAGACAGTCGATGACTTGGTTCTAAAAAGACAAAAATTTATATGAACTCTTCCTCTATAATATGGACACCCAGCTATTACAGAAATGCGGTTCAAAGAGACGAGTAGAGTCAAGTCGCACACGAGCCACAGGTGGCCCAAACGGCCGGAACTTAACCCGGTTTCTGTAGCATGAGGCAACTAGGCATATTGCCACTCCTCCCTGGATGAGATGCTTGTCCACCACAGTGTTACCCCAACATTTTGCCGCTGGCACCCATTTATACACCTGGGTGGAAAGAGTGTGGAGTAACGTTTCTTGTCTACGGAAACAACATGACGGCCGAGACCAGGCCTTGAACCACCGACCATCAGATCCGAAGTACAACGCGCTAACCACAACACCACTACACAGGCTAACCACTACACCACCGTGCTAACCACTACACCACCATACAGGCTAACCGTTACACCACCGTGCTAACCACTACACCACCATACAGGCTAACCACTACACCACCGTGCTAACCACTACACCACCACACAGGCTGACCACTACACCGCCGTACTAACCACTACACCACCACATAGGCTAACCACTACACCACCGTGCTAACCACTACACCACAACACAAGCTAACTATTACACCACCGTGCTAACCACTAGCTACACTGCCACACAGGCTAACCACTACACCACCGTGCTAACCACTACACCACCATACAGGCTAACCACTACACCACCGTGCTAACCACTACACCACCACGCAGGCTGACCACTACACCGCCGTACTAACCACCACACCACCACATAGGCTAACCACTACACCACCGCGCCTCCCCAAAAGAGGGGTTATGAGGCAATGAATAAGTGTGTGACTAACGTTCTCCGATTTTATCCAATTTTAGGCTGCCTCTCTCGAGACCGAGTTATCTTCCCACAAGTCCAAAAATCTTCACAAGATCGATGACTTACAGGAAAGACTCATGACTACTGGTCGAGAGCTATCGAGTCAACATGGAGACCTTGACCTTGATGCACTCAAAAGAATCGAAAAAGAAATCCTCGCTATTGGTCAGATCGTAAAAACTCAGTTTGGGGATGGAAGTATGGGTCACGTGTCCCACAGATCAACCAATGAGGACGTGGCACGGGTTACTCAGCTGGAGGTTGAGAAAAAAGAGTTAGAGATGAAGCTAAAAATCGCACAAAAAGCCATGAGCGAGTACGTCACCTGCTTAAATGACAAAGTGAGTGACAAAAATGTATTAGGCCTAGGGGAGAGGGGGTGGTCGTCGTATTTTATGAGTTAAAGTTTGGGTGTAAAAATCTAAAGTAACCACCCTTAGTGTTATTCCGTTGCCTTTTAATGTACTAAAAGGTGGAAAGAATACTAAAAGGGGGAAAAATTAAACTGACTGAATGTCAAAATTGTTGTGTTGTGTTTTTTGGTTCTGAAATAACTACTGTAATAACGCAATTTGCTTTTGATGATTTTATATTTATGAATTAGCAATTTGAGGGGTTTTCGGAAGATATTAATTTTTGCGATTTATGTTCATATTCAAAAGTTTTCG
Source organism: Cladopsammia gracilis (assembly GCA_022457155.1). NCBI lineage: Eukaryota > Metazoa > Cnidaria > Anthozoa > Scleractinia > Dendrophylliidae > Cladopsammia > Cladopsammia gracilis. The sequence goes on from JAJGOT010000074.1 coordinate 1,451,636, forward strand.
GAGATTACATCACGTTTAGATTCTGGAAGTATCAAGAAAAACAGGAATTTTTCTATTTCGGATTTATCTTCTTCTTAAAGAGGGCCGGGCACAATGAATTTGCCCTAGAACCAAAAAATCGCCAAAACCTTCCTGTTGGGATCCCATTCACAGCTGAACTTCTTGTTTCATTCTTGGTGATTTTGGTTTTGGGAATGACGGAAGAAAATTTTGCCTTTATAGATGAAGGACGTAAAAAGTATGACTGGAATGTCCGAAGAAATGGTCCAGGAATTGCACTCCAGGAATAACAGCTTGAAGAAGAGTCTACAAACGCTCGAGGAAGGACAGAAAACTTCACATCTACAGAACGAACAACTGCGACATCAAAAATCAGTCCTTCAGAACCTCATTGGAGATCTATGCAGAGATGAGAAGGTAGCTGATACGTCATATAAGTCGTCATCAAGATTGCTGGACAGCAAACATGATGATAGAAATGACGAAGTGGTTGGTAAGTCGTATAGCACTTCACCAAGGCAGCTGGACGGCAAATATCAATGCAAATATAGCAGAAGCTACGATAACAGGTACGACGAAAACTCTGAGAGAAATGAAGGGAAATACTTATCTCAAGAATTCAAAGAAATGCAACATGGTGAAAACTGTAGCCGATGTTCCAAAGCGGATCGGTATTCCACGGTGTTTAATGAATACCCCAGCAGATATTCCAGCTATGAGTACAAAGACTTTGGACGAGGAAGCAGTTTGTATTAAAACACATCATGGTGGCATGCTTGCAAGAGTCTACAAGAAATAATTTGTTTTAATAATGATCATTTTTCAGTTTTCCACCGTGTTCGATGAATACCCTAGCAGATATTCGAGCTATGAATACAAAGACATTGGACGAGGTAGCAGTTTGTATTAATACACACCATGATGGCATGCTTGCAAGAGACTACAAGCAATAACTTTGTTTTAACGAATGTTTGGAATCATAGCGTCAATTAACTTGTTTTTCTTTCGTTCTTTCTTTTTTTTAAAGCATAATTATTCATTTTGTAAAGATGTTGTGTTTTCCGTTACCTCAACCGAGGTTATTTTTCTCTTCCTCTCGGTTCGAGAGTCCTCGATGTTGTGGATCGAGGAATTAGGTTATTGTCATTCAGTAGTAAACTAAAAAGAAATGTCAGATTTTTTAATCTTAAAATATTTAAAAATGTAATATAACCAAAACATCTGCTTAAGATATATACGAGAATCGTTTACAAAAGCTTCACATTGGAGGAATAGTTTGCACAGCACTTTTAATACGACTATAATTTATTCTTCATTGTGGAGGTAAACCTTCGCATAGAGGTAATAATAAGCACTTAATGACTGGCCCCAAGGGAAACAGTAAGTTTTGGGGAAACAAAACTCACTGTTTCCTTTGGGGCCAGTCATTAAGTGTTTTGTTGTACCTCCCAACTCAAAAATAGTAAGGAGAGACTGTTAAGTGATACCCTCGTTAAACAAAGTCGAGTTAGAAGTTAGTTAAAATACATGTAACCGGCTTGTGCTGAGAACAACGTGTTCTGGAATCAAAGAAACTTGAAAAATTATTTGCGAATGTTAAAATAATGAAAAGTTAGGTTATAAATCAAAATACGAGAAAAGCCATGTTGTGCCAGTACTTTTGTAAGTAAGGTTCCGTCCACACGTATCCGGATATTTTTGAATCCGCAACTTTTTTTTTTTTATTTTGACACCACGTGACCTACACATACATTTTACAATATTATACAAAACAATAGTATAACAGTTAAACTAAGGCAATTAAGTACTATACTTAACTTTACAAAAGAGCTTAATTACACACTAAAAAGGCTTATTGATATAATAAACTAGCTCAAGGGTCAAATTACGGAGTCTAAATAATGATTAAATAAGTTTACTAATTACGCCTAAGCCTAGCTTTTTTACTCTGAAAGTGGTGTAAAAGCTAACGCATTGCTTATGCAGAGAGTGGTCCACTTCGCTTCATACTTTTTGTTGTTTGAGTTTTTAATAGCAATTTGTCTTTCGCATTTGATTTTACTTTCCAATAAGGCAAGAAAGACCTTCATGCTAGGGGTCTCCGATTGGTTTCTTGCGAGATATAGATGATATTTAGCTATAAGAAGATAGTGATTAAATGCGTGAAACTTGGTATTTTCAGGTTTGTATCCATAAAGGATTTCGCAAGAGTTAGGCTTTAAGTTGTCCGAGCGCCTTATATTCCACCATTTTATAACGTCTTCCCAAAAAGACAACTTTGGGGCACTCACAAAACCTATGAAGGAGTGTTTCGTTTTGGCCATGGCAATGGTCGCAAAATGGTGACTCTTTTATTTTCATTCTATGGAGTGATAGTTTGGTAGGTTTGATGTTGTGTATGAGTTTATATTGGAAGCTCCTCATTTTACTTTCAATGGTGACTTTAAATGGAAGTTCATAGACATCTTTTACGTTTGACACTAGATTACTTAGAGTGATTTCGACTGTTGGCGGAGAAAAGGACTTTTCCGCTAGCATCAGGCGGGCTTGTTTCGCGGTGACGGTGTCATGGTCAGCGTTGGAGGGTTCACTAACATCCCTGGCAATACTACTCGTGATTTCGTTTTTCCACGCTTTAGGGATTGCTGCTATGACGCCACCATAATCGAGGAAGGTGCATCGAACGTTGAATTTGCGTTTAAAATTTTCAAAAGAAAGGAATTGGTCGTGATTGTCCAAGAGATCACTTATTTTTAAAACGCCTTTATTGACCCACGCTTTGTTGTACATCGTTTTACCGTTTGTCTTTATAAACCGGTTGTTCCATATAATTTCTTGTTTAAATTGGTTTACATTGAGCGGCTTTTTGCGATTCAGTTCTTGCCACGTCTCGAGGATATTTTTATAGAAAGAAGGAAGATTATTTAAGTTCAGCATTTTCAGGTCGTAGTTACATTGGAATAGAAAAGCTCCTCCGACTTTAGCTAACAAGGAATCGAGACGAGCGCACCAATGACTGCCGGTGGATTCGCAGTAGCGTTTTACCCAGGTGATCTTAAGCGATTTTGCAACATCCACAAAGTTTACCATGTTTAGGCCGCCTTTGCAGGCTGGGCCAATCAACGTCTTTCTTTTTATTTTATCAGGCTTAAAGTTCCAGACAAAAGAGAATATGTTGCTGTTGACCTCTTTTACGAAATCGGCCGGAATGTTTAAGACCGAGGAGCAAAAAACGAGTTTGGAAATTGCCAAATTCTTGACAATTGCTATTCTGCCTAAGATGGTTAGATGTCTCATACGCCAGATGTTTAGAACTTTTTTAAGTTTAGCGAGCTTCTCATCAAAGTTCAATTTGATTCCTACATTAGCAGTGTATGGAAAGGCAATTCCAAGTGCGGTGACGTAATTTTTTGGCCATGAGATGCCAAAAGGCTCATCTTTTCCTAATCTATTTTTCCAACGACCTAGCCATAGACCCTCAGTTTTTGATTTATTAATTTTGAGACCTGAGCAAGTACTAAATTGATCAAGGAGCGCGAATAGAGACGCTGCTGAAGAGTCGTCGCAGACAAAAGCAGTGGTGTCGTCTGCATACAAACTAAGTTTAGTGATCTTATTCCCGTTTTCGAGGCCTTTAATGGAATTCGTAGTTCTAATCTGGTGTGCAAGTGGTTCGACCGCGAGGACAAAGAGCAAACCTGAGAGAGGGCACCCTTGTCTGACTCCTCTTTGTAAAGAAAAAAACTCGGACGAGTGTCCATTATTGATGACGCAACTAGAAATATTGCTGTAGAATGTTCGAATCCAGTTGAGGAAGCTTGGGCCAAAGTTCATAATATTGAGCACCTTAAAAAGGTAGTCCCACTCTAAGGAGTCGAAGGCCTTTTCAAAATCTAGGAAAAGTATCATACCTTCTTTATTTTCGTGTTGTTCAATTATGTCTGTAATTAGACGGATGTTTTCACCGATAAATCTGCCTTTAATGTAACCCGTTTGGTCCCTTTCTATTAGCAGAGGGAGTACCTTCTCTAATCGCCTTGCAATACATTTGGTAGCTATTTTATAGTCAGTGTTTAAAAGAGAGACTGGGCGCCAGTTTTTGAGCAATAAAGGATCTTTGTTCTTTTTTGGAATTAAAGAAATGATTCCTTGTCTCTGCGAAATAGAAAGCTCCCCTAATAAGGCACCATGGTTGAGACACTCAATCAAAGGGTTAGATAGCTCATTCCAGAAACGTAGGTAGAATTCAGCAGATAAACCGTCCGTGCCCGGAGATTTATTATGTTGAAAAGTTTTTAGAGCGGCAAGGCATTCTTCTGCGGTTATTAAACCTTCGCAAATGTTTTGTTTTTCATCATCCAGTCTAGGTAACCAGTCTAGGTAGAGATTTACAATCGCAGAAGGATAGTGGGTCAGTAGCATCTTGTTGTTTTTGAGGTGTGTAAAGCTCATTGTAAAAGCTTTTCATAGCATTTAAAATGGGTGTTGGGTCTTTAACGGTAATACCCTCAGGCGTCTTCAGTTCTTTAATATGTCGTTTTTCATAACTTCTTTTTTCTAGGCTATAGAAATATCTGTTGCATTTCTCACCCATTTCGTACCATCTCACTCTGCTCCTAATTATGGAGCCTTTGGTTTTCTGCACAGCAATTTCATCTAATTCTATTTTGAGCTTCTTGGCCTCCTCTACAAGGGAGCTATCTTCCGGAAACGCGTCGATACGTGAGTTAATTTCCTCTAATTTTTGAGAAAGATTTTGTTCGGTATTTCTTTCTTCGTTAGCTTTCCTTTTAGCGAACCGGATAGCGAAAATCCGAATTTCCATTTTTAACATTTCCCAGTAAAGCCTTTTGTCCGTAATGCCTTTATGTTTCTCGACGGCATGCCTGATCATGAAGCTCATTTTCGTGACAAATTCTTCGTTTTCCAAAAGAGAATTGTTAAACTTCCAGTAGCCTGGACCTCTTTTTTCCTGTGATCCATCAGGTTTAATTGAGATACTAACAGGAGAGTGATCTGAGTCATAGTACGCACCAATGTCGGTTTTTGAAACCCTGCCTAATAACTGTTTCGAGATGAGCCAAAAGTCTAGTCTACATTTTATCTTTCCCGAGCAGTTTTTAAAGGTATATCGCCTGTCATACGGATGTTGTTTTCTCCAAGAATCGACAAGGTCATAGTTATTACAAAGTTCTTCAACAGAGTTGATAACATTTTTTTTTGCCTGAACGTCTTTACCTCCGAATTTATCTAATGCGGACATCGGGCAATTGAAGTCTCCGCCAATCAAGATTTTGTCGGTTTGGCATTCACGGATGGAAACGGTCATCTTTTTAAAGAAAGCAATTTGCTGGGTTTGATCATTTGGGGCGTAAATATTAACAAAGCAAAATTCGTCGTCGCCGATGGTGGTATTTACAATCAGAAATCTGCCGTTTTTATCTCTCGTGACATTTGTCACCTCTTTACATAAGGAGGGTTTGAACAGGATCATAACCCCTCTGCTATGTTTGTTTTTGTTGCGGATTAGAAAATATTCGCGTCCACACGCGGCGTATTCGAATCGTATTTGTCCGCCCACACGTATCCGCATTCGCTCTAGTACCCAGGGCACCTCTTTAAATGTTGTCAACAGAGCATGCGCAAAGGCCAAGTTGAAAGCCAAGTTCAACTGTAAACACGATATTAGACCTGAAGTAAGTCCGAGTAGAAGTGAAGCGATAACATTTCGGTCGGCAATGTTGAATATTCGCGCGGTTAAAGACTGGATCCGATAATGTTACGTCAGCGTATACAAAAATATCCGGATTCGACCGTCCACACGGTGCCGTACTCGTAGCGTATTCAAAAATTTCCACTATGGAGAGCGGATTCAAAATTCAAAAAGTTGTGGATTCGTAAGCCGAATTCGCCGGATAAGTGTGTGGACTGAAGGCTAATCCGCAACAAAAATGTTGCGGATTCAAAAATATTCGGATAGGTGTGGACGGGGCCTAAATGTACTAAATATGCAAATTTTAGCGTTGGGACGTTGATGCATGACACGTGCAGCAGCTGCAGTGTACCAAAAACAAAGGGCATTTTTAGGCATGCCTAGAATAGACCTCTTTAGCTTGTATGTTTTGTTTTCCCAATGTAGATCATGTGATGTTACCTTTGAGAACTGTTTCTTTTAAATTTTGTTTTCTTCATGTGCATATGTATGCATAATTTATGAAAAGACAAAGGACAAATTCCCTTGAGAACATCACATGACCTACATTGGTAAAACAAAGCATACAAGCTAAAGAGGTCTTGGCTTTTTTACAATAACTGAAGTTATTCTCGCATGCTGATTGGTCAATTTTTATCATCAGTAAGAGTACAGACACATCAAATTTTAATTTAAGCAAGATGTGATCCTGTCAATTTTTTAGCCAATGAAATTTCTTTATTGTTATCAGTTAGCCAATGAGAAAGCGAGAAAACTTATTGACAATGATTGCGTCAATTTTAATAAAACTCAGCAATTTTTCATGTTTACCTTGCGTTCACTCTTCATTTCATCCGGTTTTTTTACGATTTTGGCGTTTTTGTTATTGTAAAAAACAAAAAAACAATTGTCTGTCCTCTTATTGATGATAAAATTCGTCAAAGAGGACAGACGCATAAAAAACTGATGTCATGTTAATTACATGAAACTCATTTCTATTAAGTAACTAACAGTGAATTGAAAATAGTGATATACAAAATGAATTTTTGCTGAGTTCTTGGCGTCTGATGACTTTCTTTCTTACCACATTTTGTGAGTTATTCCAGACGAAAAATAATTAAAATTGGCTACTGGCACACTTTACAAACATAAATATTCATTTTGGTTTGAATTTATATATTTACGGAATGCATCAAGTAGCTACAGAGCGGTGCTACTAATGTAATGAAGTTATTTGACACATTTTGTAAACCAATACCTCATCCGTTAAAGTGATTTGACTGAACAAAGTGCGTGAACAAAGAATTCAAACGGAGGAGCCAAGATTGCGAAACGAAACTTCATTAAAATTTCACTACCAAGATTGTTTTAAAGCTCCGGGGGTTGACAGTGTAGATCTGTTATTACGCAAATTACTTTGTTAATCATACAGGTGTTTACAGACTCACACAAAAGGCTTGGTATTCCGACTGAAAACAAACTAATCTCGCACCTGTCGCCGTTTGCAATTACTGGCTGACAATATCGTCAAAAAAAAAAAAGCCTCGCTGTAAAATTTAGATAGAAAACTTCATTCCGACGCGACGAAAGATAACTGAAGGGAAAGATACGTCATACAAAGCGACGTCTTCTATTGGGAAACTGAATTCATCACAATTCGATGGAAAGCAAAAGTTATCATCGCAAATCCAGTGAGACGGATTTCACATTACAGAAGCAAGAAGAAAAAGTGAACGCTAACATGGTTAAAACGACGAAAGAATCTTCATGTCAAACAGAATTCGACGAAATTTTACGGCGACAGCTGGAAGCCTTTGAAGACGATTTGGAACAAGAGAGAGATGAAATGGAGAAAGAATTTGCAGACGAGAAGGATAAGCTCGAAATTAGGTTAAAAAATGAATATACCGAGATCATCAAAGCCAAAGACGAGCTTATCCGAGTTCTTACAGAGGAAAAGAATTTCTTCTTGAGCGAACTTTGCGATTTGAGGAAATCATTCGATCTTTTTACAAGACACGTCAACCGTGATGCATTCCACCAAGTGGGTTTGGAGAACAAGAACGAACTGGGCAGCAAACCAAAAATAACTAGGAATGTACCAAGCAGTTGTCATGACGGCGACATCCGGGACAATAGAGGAATTTTGACAGTGCTGCGAAAACAAGAAGAAAACTTATTGGGATTGTTTGAAAGAGAGAAAGCTGCATTGACAGAAAGATTTCAGCAGGAAAAGACCGCTTTACGGAAAGTCGTCGAGGATGAATGTGAATCCAAGTATGCGTTTGAGCGAGCTTATTTGCTACAAAGCATTGAAGGACTCAAAGAAGGTCTTGACAGTTTGAGAATTCAAAAACATGAACTTGCTAAAATTTTCGAGGGGGAAAAGAACGCTTTGGAGCTCAGCTTTCAAAGAAAGGAAGATGAACTACGACAGAACTTAAAATTGGAGCTCCAACGCAAAATTATTCACGCTCAAAAACCTTGGGTCCGAACTAAAATTTAACGGTGCAGTTTATGGGTGCAATTCGCCACTTTAGAAACGAGAAGGAAACTGGGCCGAGTGAACTTTCGCAACGACTTCTGGGACCGTTACTGGGGACAGAGACAAAAGAAGCGTCCTTTGTAACGATCCCAGAAGTCGTTGCGAAAATTCACTCGGCCCAGTTTCAGTTTCTCGTTTCTAAAGTGGCGAATGTGACTTTAACTCGTGAATACGCGAGGCGTTAACGAGTTATCGCAGTTGGACAAAATTTCACTCGATCGGCTATTAACATTGAGCACGCGATATGTAATGGTCACCTGTCTTACCATGAGGAGGGCGTTGGAGGGAGGGGCGGGTGGGGAGTTAGACGCAGGGGTGCGGGATCGGTTCAGCGAAGCAAAACGTTTTCAATATATTTATCTGTAAAAACGTTTTAACGTTCTGTTGTAAATGGAAATATATGGAAACTTAATCAAACGCCAAATCATTCCCAGCACTTACAACCCTTAAATTTGATTGCTATAAAACTTTTGCCAGACATCTTTTAAGCTTTAAAATTGCAGACAATAGATACTTCAGAAACTTGCCGATGTTCGACATCGAATTCCCATTGAAACACTGTTATTTGCGCTCATGCCACGTCACGTAAACTACAAAGTAAACTACATTGTCCGAATGGTCGTCTACGTTGTTTGCGATCCGGATGAGCATATGGATGCCATGCCTAAGTGGCCTACGTGACCAGGCGTCATACGGCGGTAAGGTAATTCCGCGGGTAAGAACGGTAAGGAGTTCCGCGGTAAGGAGTTCGCCCGAGAGGCAATTTGAGAGAAATGCCGCGATCGCCTGGCCACGCAAGCTCAGGCCTTACCGGTCTGCTAAAAGTGAACTGTTTTCATTCAAAGAAAAAGCACTCAAACAAATAAATGCATAGCGGTGTTTATTTGCTATGTACGAAGGCGAAAGACTTGGCTACATTTATTAATGAAGGAATTGAGGAAAATGAATATGAATATGCTCTTATTATATGTTTATATGGGTGACTGCCGAGTTTTAATTCATTATGGATACATTCTGAAATAACATTCCAAATTTCAGAATGAAATTGCAAAAGCTTAATGATTGACATACAAATTCTCCTTGATGACATCGAATGGCATTCTTATTGTAAATATACTGTACAAAAACGTTTACAACTTTCGCAACAATTTTGTTGAAAATTTACCGACTTTCTTGCAGAGAATAGAGATTTAAAATAGCAATATTTAAAAGGTCTTTCATTAGGAAAAGATCTGAATTGTCGTTAAGTGGGACAAAAACTATAAAACATGAAAAAAATCTAGCAATTTTTACTTGAGCAGCTCTACAGGATTGGTACGAAATACAATTGACATATTTATGGCATTTACAAAAATAGTTTAATCTAACTATTAATATTCATTCGGTTTAAAGGTTTAAAACCTTGATGATCAATTCACTCGAAGAGTATTCATTTGATAACTCCTCTTATGTGACGAGTAATGTATTCGTTTCAAAAAGTTTTATGACATATTAAAAGGAGACAAAAATGTCTTTAGGCTGGAAACATTTTTCCCGCCAGGTTCCTTTATACACAGTGAATGTTGTGGAAAGCCTTCAAGGATTTGCGAAAATCACAGGGGATGTATCCAGACCACGTGGTACGTCCGAAATGAGGGTAACTCCCTGCCAATTTTTCACGAAGATAATTGTCAGCAATTCGCCCCTCCAGAAACTGCAGGGAGACTGAGTACTAGTTTTCGGCACTAGGCTTTCTGGGATCGTTTGGGTAACCACGGTCAGTTACGATAGGTTGATAATTTTCAAAGACAACCATTAACCAATCATAGCTCACATTGGTTACCCAAACAATCCCAAAAATCTCAGTGCCAAAAGCTGGTGCTCAGTCTCCCTAGGTTTCTGGAGTGGGGAATAGTCCTTTCAGCTTCCTTGTACACAGTGAAGGAACTGCCACGGATGACATAATAACGAATTACGTCATAATGGATGACGTCACAGCAAGCAGCGGTGTCGTTCAAGCTGTCCTTAAACATGAGATTTTTCAATACAGGGTTGGAGGAACAGGGCCTATTGGCCTCAAGCAATGGCATTAGCTCCACACAGTTTCGAGATGACCCTTTGCAAGGCTCTCTTCTGCTCTGTTAGTTGTCTGTTTGCCTTCTCTGCTCTTTTCTCGTTGGCCTCCGTTTGTTGCAGGGCTTTGGTGAGCTTGGCGTTTTCGATGTAGAGTTCCTGGACAAGATTGCCTGAGCGTGTCGCACTAATCTCCGATTGCTGGAGCTGAAGAGGAAAACAAACCCATTGAAAATTCCCATTTAATAACCCTATGAAATTCAAACGCCACGAAATTTCGTGACTTTTCTTACAATTTATCTGCCAACAATTTGATATGGCATTTCAGTGTTCACGTGACACAATTTGGGACGCACCATATACCCTCCAAGAATCATTGAAATCATTTTACTACTCTACCTACCCCCCCCCCCCCCCCGGGAACTCCAAAACAAGCCCAAGCTAAATATGGTTAGATTCACAGTAAAATCACCAACCGAATACGGTTGCCATCCTGTGGTGCTGCTTCTTTCGCTGTTTAAAGTGCCTGTAACCTTTCAGTCCGTAGAAGAGATTCTAAAGTGTGACTTTTCATTGACAAAAGGAAGCTTAATATATATAGATAGGCTGAGCCTAACAGCGTCGCTCCCTGAACAAGCTTACCTAAGGTGAAACTTAACTAAGGTGAAAGGTCGGAGGCACAAGAATTAAGATTGACGACCGGGCTATTTTTCAATTTTAGCAATTCTCAAAAACAGTATTACGCGACCGTCTGCACATTACATTTAGACCTTTCAAAAGTTCACAAAAACAACTTTTTCCCCGTCTACAATAACTAGTACGACTACTTTCCGAATAAAATACAGTTGTTGCTTGTCAAAAATTGCCCGAGAAACTGATTTGGAAATCAAAATTGCAAAAATACACAAACAGATTTGCATAAGGCGACGCGAGTGAAGATAGAACTATAAAATTGCTTTTCAATCTATGAAATGAATGAACTAACACATAAAAATGGACAACACAATCTTCTTTCGAAAAATGTTATTCAAATCTCCATTAGTTTATGTTTAAAAGCAAAACGCGTACCATTTATAGCGCATCGAGTTCGCCGAGCTGCCTTGGATGAAATTCAAGAAATCGATACAACTGAATTTAAGCACGTTTTAAAAACAATTCTCCAAAACTACACAAGAACACAAAGAAAAAGTCAATTACGAATTGATATCAACATAAATTCTCATCGAAAAATATAATCTGTTTTACCTTTAAGTCCCTCGCTTGCTTGGAAATTCTTTAAATCTCCGCTTCTTTGGTTTGAAATCCGTAATGAAAACAAACATCTCGGATGTTGTGTGGCGTCATACGCGCATGTTTTGCGACGTCATACGCGCCCGCGAGTTGGCCTTGCACGACAGACAGACACAGATGTCACGGAGGCACGCCCGCGAAACATTCCGCTAGCCATGACCATGAAAAATGACGGATTTAGGTTTAGTTCTATGAATATGGAGCTCCGCGCGGGCCTTCGGCCGCAGAGCTCCGCTATAAGTACTACAGAAAAAAAACTTAAAAGCAAAAAAAGTGTCCCCTTAACCCTATCCAGACCGGGGGGGGGGGGGGGGGGTTTGGAGCCCGCTCGAACTTTGAAGTTGTGTCTTTTCAAAACGGTTGATGCAATGACCACCAAATTTGGTGACTTTTCCCAAAATTTATCTGGAAACATTTTCACGTTAGCGTCCTTTGTCCACCGACATTGACGTTTCCATAGCAACCGCTTTTTGACACGTATGTTTTTACAAAATTAGCATTTTTCGCATTAATCAAGATTATTTCAAAGTTTTCTTATTGAATTAATACTTTCCACTTAATTTAGCGATAATTGATCAAATTATGTATAATTGTTTATTAACTAAGGTTAATTAACGGTAATTTTCGGAAAATGTGGAATATGAAATGTCAAAATCCAGGATGGCGGATCGAAGTTTTACTAAAGGTCTTTTTTCTGTATAATATTGTTATTGGTTCACATTTTGGATTGTAAAACATTTGCCCACAATAAACTAGGCTTTAGCAGTCCATTTGCTTTATTTTTACCGACATAAACACATTTGGACTAATTCAAGATGGCGGATCCAAGATGGTGGACAATTAAATGGGAAATTTATTTCTAGTATATTACGTGTCTGTGTAAAAATGTCCTTTTCACTTGAGAAAGCTTTTTTTAATTCATTACGTACATGAAAAGCCATAATTTGCAAAGTTAACTCTTCCAGTTTTTAAGAAAATGTACACATCACTTTTATGACGTCACATGCTGTTACCATAGCAACAAAGTGTACGAATTCATTAACTTTTACTCCTAAATCAATATGTAAAAGTTTGGTATGAACACTACCGTTTGTTTCAGAGATATACCTTATAGAACGTTTTAGTTGGTTTTTTCATTGTATATGCCGTCATAATGACGTCACTGTTATTGTTAACAACACCAACAGTGTTAGTAAACATAAGACTTTTATCAAATAGGTAGCTGTTAAAGTCTTGTTGTTATATGTTCAAAATTGAGAAAATATTGATGAAAGACTATTTTAGCCAATAAAATCAATTTTTCCTGAGAGGAAATTCTTCTTCAAAATGTTAGCAGATCAAAAGAAACAAACGCATGGCGCTTACCTGTTTACTGAGTCTTGCCACGTGCTCGTCTATCGCTTCTCGAGTCTGCTTCACCTTATTTTGCAACTCGAGTTTCTCTTTTTCCAACAGTCGTATTCTCCCTTCCCACAGATTACTCGCACTTTCAAGCTCCCGCAGCCTTCGAGTCTTTTCTTCAAGCTAGAGAATAGAGAGAAGCACAACTCCTTAAGTTCATCATAAACACGCTGGCAGTGAAATTTTCTACGAAGAAAAATAGAATGGTGTTTATAATGGGAAAAGAATGTGTTAGGCAATATTTTAGCTCGAAAATGAAAGGGCCAGCTGAGCGCCGTGTTCTCAGAGCAAAGTAAGTTACTGACTGCTGTAAGAGCTGTCCTCAATCGTGGTACACAAGTGTGTTACTAAGTCCCAAACGCCAACACATGGCAGACGAAAAATAAGTGAAGTAATTTTGTCTACAACTTAGAAAAAGAAAATAATACTTGCCCTTTTTCTAGTGACATTTTCTACCTTAGAGTTGTTTATGAACAGCCTACGATACGCGGTTCAACATGTGTCGATCAACAGATATTGCGACTGCTGTTCAAGTTGCAACCTATTGAACGACCACAGCAAACGTTGAAAAAATGAAATAAACGACGAATCTGAGGAACGGAATGTCAATCAAACCTTTTTGCTGAGTGCCATAACCTCCGCCTTTGCCTCGTTGAAGACCTTTTCTCTGAGCGCTTGATCCCGTTCGCTCGCCAAGTTTGCACGGTGAAGCTGTTCCTTTAACTCGCCTATCTCACGCTGATGTCGAGATTTCATGGTTGTCATCTCAGTGTTCGCAAGTGCTGACTACAGAAAGAAAAATCCCAACTCAGAAAATTGCCTTTTACAATCTGAATTAGTAACAACGAACAGGAATTCCAGAGAAAACAAATGACTTACCATCATCGAAGGACACATCTTACCACACGTCATATAACATTTCACGGAACATCACGCACATGTTACACAAATCACGTCACGTAACGAAAGCTGTAAACAAGACCTCACAAACACAGATATACAAACAAACAAACTGATTCGAGACAGTTCTAACTATAACGAAGCAAGATAACGAAGAATAAACAAAACATAAAGAACTAAACAAAAGCAAGTGGTTTAAGACTGTATTGATGAGTAAATGCTGCATTGCGTTTGATGTCCTTTTGAACAAAGCAAATCAATTTTTAAAACTTTTAAACCTTCCCAACATCACCTTGAACATGGCCAAGAAAACAGCTACACTCGCAACCTAATGGACGACCTAACTACTAGGCAAAATAATTGAATAAAAATGTTCAAAAAACTGCGGTGGCACTTTTAACAATAAATAATGGAAAATGTTAATGTTGAAAAGTGCCAATAATTAGAAATGTTTCAGACGTTTCGGTATCGATTTTAAACGGTTGACGGTTCTGTTCTTGTATAACACGCCATTTAAACAGTGCGCGCGCCTTAAATAAACCGGTCAGAGTCAAGAACTAAAGGCCGCGCGGCTGACTCCTACTAAGCTCGAAAATTAGCCGCATCTCATGTCTCTTTCTTTGCTTGCTTGCGCCGCAGAGCTTCACTCCACGCACTTCTGCGTCATGCAAAGAGTGGCCGTTTGCATTGAAATGTTCTGCGACGGGGAAACCAGGCAAGTTTTTTTTTCATTTTCCATTACCTAACTATTAGACCGCGGTAGAACATGTTTTTTTGACCCACAGTGTAATATTTACTTATCAACAATTTTACAATAACTGTGTGAATTCCCGCGCGCTGATTGGCTCATTTCTATGGTCGATGAGAGTATAGACCATGAAAATGACGTAACAGGTAACGCAACGCGGTGAGTTTTGTCAAACTTTTGGCGCTACGGTTTCTTCAAACAGTGAAAAATGCACTTAAAACTGGAATTCTTCAATGAAAAGAATGCTCTCTCGTCAGTTAAATTTAATTTACAATCAGCTAAACTTGCCTGGAATTATCTGCGAAGCAAAAAGAACAAACAACTTGTCGTAGTTTCACGGGAAAATCCACGGAATCAGTCGCCGGCGCCCGAAAGAACTAAAACTGAGCCGAAAACAACTTGGAGCAAAGATTCATCTGATTATTCGAAGATATTTCAAATTTGAAAAAGGTTAGCTTTGTAAACTGTGCCTAGTAATTTTATATTTGACTTTGTGTGAGGTTATTGTGCTCTATTTTGCGATTATCGCCGAGCGCGGTTCTCTAAAATTTGCCGAATAACGGCTCTTTTTTGCTGTGTTAAAATTTATATTAAAAGATTCTAGCGATGATTTAAGCTGAAGAGAATTTTGTGTGAGCCTTTTTCGTTACATAATTTATTCACATAAAAAGTTAAGGCTTTAATTATTCCCCACGCAAAAACATTTTGCAGCCGTTTGTCAGTGTTAGGTTGTTTATCTTGATTTTCTAAAATGATTCCCGCAAACTCGTTCGATCGGCGCTCGCAGTTATTCAAGTTTGTTATTGTAAAAAACAAATCGACCGCATTTTTCCATGGTCTATACTCTCATCGACCATAGAAATGACGCCATAAAATGTTCAAAACTTGGCAGTGAAACCACTCGCCTAACGGCTCGTGGTTCCACTTGAGTTTTGAACATTTTATGACGTCATTTCTATGGTCGATGAGAGTATAGACCATGGAAAAATGCGGTCGATTTGTTAAATAGACCTTTTGCGGAAAATTCAGAATCTGATGTCAAATAATCTTTCGTGAAATTTGACAATTTTATGATCTGTAAACTTGAGCTACAACCGAGGAACATGAGCTTTAAAGCATGACCCCACATCATCATCATCCCGTTACTTGCGACGATGGGAGGCTACCACGTGTCAAGATTGATTTATCACATTACCAATTTTACCAAAATTGAATATCTGACATCAGATTCGTACGCTATAGGAATATGTCGCCATGCTCATAATATAACTACTTAACAGTAAATCTTTCGGCATAACTAACGTACCTTCTGTTTTTCAGTTTCCAGTTCTCTTTTGTGGGTTCCCTGTGCGTTAGCTAGTCTTTCTTTAAGCACATAAACTTCTTCTTGAAGAGTGTTTGCTTTGGCGTTCTTTTCGTTTAGGACTTTTTCTAAAACCTGCTTCTTCCCCTGGATCTCTTCAAGTCTCTTCTCCATCGTAATGAGATCATTTTTCGCCTGCGAAATTTCAAATGGTAGCGGTTATAGAGGAGAACAGTGGTCACCAAAAATTAAAATGGCCCATTACAATCGAACCTCGCCTATTAAAGAAACTTTAAGGAACCGAGGGAGATGTTAAGCCTGTGGGTTCTGAGGTGAGCTGTTCCCCTAATGTAGTGGTGTGTCTTAAAGGAAAGTATCTCAAAAGTGAGAGGTCCTGTTGCTGGAGATAACCGCTTGAGTGGAGTGCCCCTTAAGAGAAACTGTCCCGTAATGGGAAATAACCCAAGGGGTTGTTATCCCCTGAAGGGGTCCAATCATAGGACATGAAGTGTCCCCTTATGGGAGATGTCACCAATAGAGTATTATACCATGCAGGAGCCCCCCACCCCCTTCACAGAAAGTGTCCCCAGGAAGATGTCTCCTAATAGGCCATTTGCACGATGGCGTCATTTGACTACAACTACCAGAATTCATTTCGTTTTTCCTTTCTTATTTAAATTTTGTAATCCCAGTGCGGTTTAAATAACAATAGCCCTAATTTGCACTACAAAACAAAAAACTGAAGGATTCTGGTAGTTGTAGTCATATGACGTCATCGTGCAAATGGTCTTTTAACAATGACCGGATGACGAGGTTCGATTGTCTTAAATGATATTTTGACATTAAGCACAGAGATAAAGCTGATGCGGAAGAATCCGAGCTCAATTAAAATTGGAACAACATTGAACGTAAGCTTAATATAAAAAAAATTACAAAGCTGATACGGAAGGACAACATAGAATCTGAGCTCAATTTACATTGGAACAACATTGAACGCAAGCTTAATTAACATAAAACAAAATATAAAGCTGCTATAGAAAGAACAACATTGATCGTAAGCTTAATTAACATCAGTTGCTAAACAGTGACATGTACAAGATTGCACGAGTAAAGAAATCTGATTAAACATGCGGACAGAAGCTATGAGCCTAACCGTTGTCGTCGGGTCAAAATGTCGTTTCAAGTTCAACAAATAAGCGCTGTGACACCAAAATAGGGTCAATTACGTTTGCAGCACAATGCACACAGAGGCCTTGGAAACAAGCCCTGTAAGTATGTTTTCAGTGCATTTTACAGTCACTACTTCGTGTGGTTTCTAGGTTAACAGACTTGAAATTTAAGTTACATTTACAATGGCTACAACAAAACGTTTAATGGTATTTATATACAGCGGTTTTCAATTGAGTGTCAAAAGTAATTTCGCAATTGCTTTGGTTTTGCATTGCTACGCTTTGTAAAACCAAAACTAATCGTGACTTGCTCACACGCGTTTTCCCGCGCTTGGCGCCGGTGACATAACTGTATTGGTTCATTGGATTGTCTACCTCTGTTTTGATTGGCCAGAGTAATTGCTCTGGTTTTGGTTTGACGATACTCAAGCGGAAACCGCGCTAATGTTTAAAACACAGAACAATGTGCTATGTTTGTAGTTACATTTTTATATCACGTTACTGTGGCTTTAATATTAGGCCGGCTCCTGTGTCAACATTTTATTTATTAATGAAAATTGCCGTAAAACTTAACGGTAAATTTATTGCATATCCCTTAGTCATAGACGTAATCAACAACAACAACAACAATTAAAATGGAACCAAATACTTGCTTACAAGAGTTTGTTTAGCAGTTAAAAGTTAAACCATTTATAGTTGAAATCCGTCTGTAACTTAAAACACTGTTTAGTTTTATACAGTTTTAAATTACTCCTGAGGCGTCGTAACAGCGCTTCCACTGGTCGATAATTTCATACTGTATACACGGGTTACAGTTCCAACTACAATGTTTCTTTTTCATGTTTCTATTTATCACACTACAGAGTATCAAATGAAAGAGTTTATCGTTTTTTGTTGGTAAGCTGTTTAAATATTTCAAAGAGCGAAGAAATGGCGTCACGTCATGTCCCAGATGCAGTCCATAGTTTGGCGAGAAAAGCTGTTTTTCATTAGTCGGTTTAAAGAAGCTGTCAGTGGAAGATTGGTTATTGATATATTTTTGCCATGCGTCGTCACACAAGTTAGCAAGCGATAATGGTAAAAACAGCGTTATAGACTTGCCACACAAGAAAAAGCATGGGATGGGGACGTTACAAAAATATGTTAAAGAGTAAGGAATTAAGAAAGCTTTTAAAGGCGATGAAATTATTAGAAAGAAGCAAATATTAGAAGCTTATCGTTATGCCACACATTAGAACATAAGAGCAGCCTTGGTTAAAATTATTTTTACCACACATTAGAACATTATTGATTAGGGTACTATTAGCTGTTATCATTACTATTAGGGTTAAAAGCCATTAAAAGCAAAAAGGAATAAAAACACCAACAGTTGACGAGACCTTCTCAACTTCAAACTCCCTCTGTCGCACGTTCTCCATGTCCGCAAACTTCTGGGTCAGCTGTGTCACTTGTTTTTCCAGCTGTCTTGTTTGTTCTCCGCGCTGTTCAAATCTTCCCTCAAGAGCCTTATACGCGCTTTCTCTCACGGCAAGCATGCGCTCTAGCTCCTTCACCCTGACGTCATCTTTGTCAGCAATCTTTTTGGTCAGCAGTCTCAGCTTCTGTTCCAGCTCTAAGTTGTGCTTATTGCGCTGGTTCAGCCGCTGTTCCAAATCCTTGTTCTCAGTCTCCCAAACGGACACCCGCGTTTTCAGTTCTTGGAGTCGCACGGTTTCCGCGTCAGCGAGCTGGTTGGACAGCTGAGCAGCTCGATCTTCAAGCTCGGTTTTCTGTTTGTTGAATTCATTAACCTTTTTTTGTAATTCACGGTTTTCAGTTTCTTTTACGGTTAACAACGCATCAAGCTCTTGCGTCTTCACCATGGCTTTTCTCAAGTCGCCCTGCAGCTCCGCCATTTCGTTTTCAAGCTCTGCGTTGTTCTCCAGGAGTTTTCTGTTCAATTCTTGGTTTTCCAAATCGCGACTACGTAACATGTCCTCTATCTCCTGGCTTTTATTCATGATGCCTTTGAGTTCGGCTTCCGTTGAAGCCAAACCATTCAGCTGCGAATCTCTCTCCTTCAATTTCTCCTCCAACTGTTCCTTCTCAGAACTGCTCAAATTCAAACTAACTTCCAGTTCATTAACTCTTAGCTTGGCTTCTTGAAGCTCGGATTCCATACTCCCAAAGGTCTCTTTTAACCTCTCCTTTTCCGAGCTCGTCTCGCGAAGTTTTAGTCCTAGATCCTCCACTTCAGAGGCACGTAGACTTAAAAGTACATCCATCTCTTCAGCCTTAAGCTTAAGTTCATTGACCTCATTTCCCATTCCTTCACTCTTTACCTTTGACAACAAAGCGCCAATAACTTACTATAGACAAAACTAAAACATCTACCGCAAGTGAAACTGAAAAAGTAAAAATTCCTGCGGAAAAACTCCTCGTAAATACTCATGACCAAATTGTAAACAAAAGAAAAACTAACGAGTTACACGTCTACAGCACAGTGAATTAAAAAGGAAAATACTTTAAAATACGAATACAAGAGATGTGTGCATATACCAGTGGTGAAATTGAACAAAAACTGCTTTCATTTATAACAGAGAAATGCTGGCAAAAAATCTGATCTTTTTACGAACGACGGAACAGGAAATCAGATTAATCGAGCAGCATGTCGGGCATGGCGGGCGGTCAGCGGCAATTCGTGTGACGGCGCGGGTGAATGTGAGACAGCTCCGTTTTGTAAACAATGTAACCAATGTACACAAACGACAATTTCTCAAAATCCACCCATTAAAATTTCATGAAATTTGTCAGAATTCTTATTTTTATCGCATTTCAAATGGTGAGAACTTCAAAACAGAAATTTAACAAAGGATTCTGTGACACGATCAATATTGACTGGGCAGCTATGTTCTTGAATATTTAAAAAAAAACCAGTTTGTTAAAATTTGGTCTAGCCAATTTTAAACAATAATAATTATTTATTGAAAGGTGCTGCAAGTTCAAGACAAAATCTAATGACTGGATTTTACGTAAACCTTATAAAAGTGAAATTTTAGTCATTCATTAAAATCTTCCATCACGACGGATCATAGCCGATGATACTCATACGTGTGATGACAGATTTTTTGACCAGTAATTTAGCTGACGTCCGAGATCGTTGGCGAATGCCTAGTTTATATGTGGGAGAAACAATTTGTCATAGATTCCCAGCTTTCTCCACCACACCATTTTATCATGAGCTTGACAATTTGTTGAGGGTCAAACTAAACATTATCCCTTTCTATCCCAATAACACATTCCTTACTTTAATTTTCTTGTTTCCGTTAACGCAATGGAGAAAAACGCGAACTTACCTTCTCGGCTTCCAGAAGTTCCCTTTCTCTTTGTAAAGCCTCCTTCTCCATCACCGCCTTCTCCCTTTGCAGTTCGTCCAGATGAACCTTCTGCTCGGTAATTTCCTTAATGCTGTTTTCCAAAATAAGTCCTTTCTCTTTCTCTAAGGCATCCACCTTGCTCTCAAGCCCGACAAGTTTTTCACGAGTAAGTTTCAACTCCACCGCTTCTTTATCGCTGCGCGTTAAAGTCTTGAGCTCCAGCGTTTGTACTTTAGCCTCAAGCTCTCGTTTCTGCTCCTTAAGAAAATTTATTTCGTCCTGGAGATGTTTTACGGTTTGTTCAAGAAGCTCAGTTTCGGTTTTAAGCTTTGTGGCGTATTCCTTTTCAAGTTGCGATCGAAGTTCAATCTTCTCCTGCACGTATTCTTCTTCTAATTCCTGTTTCTCTCGCGAGAAATTTCTTTGGAGATCTTTGATCTTTCTCTGGTAGCTCTCCTCAAGTTCGTTTCTCTCTCGGGAGTAAGTTTCTCGGATTTCCTGCAAACCTACAGTGCCACTTTTCTCAAATTCTGCTTTTTCTCGCGAGTAACTTTCTTCCAGCTGCGCTTTCTGTTTCGAAAAGCTCTCTTCTAAGTCGGCCTTATGCTTCGCCAGCAATTGCAAGAAGTCATTTTTCAATTGTCCTTTGAGACCGGCCTCACCTTCGGTAAACGCTTGTTGAAGTTCCGTGATTTGATGTTTGTAACGCTGTTCCAACTCAGCTTTATCACGAGAGGCGTTCTGTAAAAGCTTGGCTTTTTCCTCTGTGTAATGTTCTTCCAATTCCGCTTTCCACTTCTGAAACGCCAACTCGCTGTGAGTCGAATTCTCGTGAAAACCTTCCTCGATTTTCGCTCGTTCCTCGTCGAATTGCTTTTCTATAGCCGATTTTTCCTTCAGGAAACCATTTTTCAGCTCAACTTCTCGCAGAGAAAGCGTATGATTGTGCTCGTTTTCGAGATTCTCCGTGAGTTCTACCTTCTCCCTAGCAAACCTTTGTTCAAGTTCGTTTCTCTCGCGAGTGAACGACTCACGCAACTCCGCTTTCTCTCTTGTGAACTTTTGCTCCACTTCTGCTTTCTGTTCCACAAAACTTTGCTTGACAGTTGCCAACTCCTTGGCGTGAGCCTGTTTGAGATCCCATGTCTGGTTCGCGTATTCTTCCTCCATTTTAGATTTCTCCTTCTTCAATTTGTTCTCAAGTGAGGTGATCTGCTCCTTATGCGCGCTCTCGAGCTCCGATCTCAAATTCGTCCATTCGTGTTTGTCCTTCTGCATAGCGGCTACCTTAGTCGAATTCTGCAGTTCCCATTCGGCTTTTTCGATCCTGAATTGTTGTTCCAATTCCGCTTTCTCGTTGAGCAACTTCAGCTCCACCTCGGTCTTGTCTGCTTCCAGCGCTTGTAGTTTTTCGATCAAACGCTTCTCTTCCATTTCCATCTTCTCCTTCTCTTTATCAATCTCTCCTTTGAACAGTTTCTCGAGCATATCCTTCTCGCCCTTATGCTCTTCCTCCATTTCAGATTTCTCGCTCTCGTACTCGGATATTAACAGCTCTCTCTCTTGTCTGAACCCAGTCTCCAGCTCACTCCTGAGGCTCTCCTGCTCGCTCTTTAGCGAATGCTCCAAATCCTTCATCTTTGCTTGATATTCCTTCTCTAACTGTTCCTTCTCCAGATTGAAGCCCTTCTGAAGGCCTTCCATCTCGCCTGAAAACTGAGCAGTAAGATTCGCCAGTTCGGTGTCATATCTATGCCGTGTTTCTTGGCTATCTGAAGCAAGAGATCCCGCAAGTGACTCGATCTCGTTCTTGAGTTCGTTAATAGTCGCTTCTCGTTCCTTCAGCTGCTCGCCTTGTTGTTTAATCGTGTCACCAAGCTGTTGGACTTTCTCTTGGAATTCCGTCAAGGAGTGTTTTTGCTCAGCCAGGAGCTTTTCTTGTTCACTGATCGACGATTCTTGTTCTTCCACTTTGGCTCTATGAGTCTTGATCTGTTCCTCTTTTTCCTTCAGTTCGCCTTCGAGCTTCTCGATGACTTCTGAAGAGAAACAAACGTAAACAGATTAAGAACGGCAGTAAATTTTCCACAATTACACGATAAAGCGATGATCGTAGTTATGAGCGAAATTTATGCAATTGCGATGTAGATCTCAATCTATCAATCAATCAATGCGATTTGAACCCGTGCCCTCCGTGATATTAAGGCGATGCAATACCCACTGAGCTACAGCAAGTTCAGTTAAGGCTTATGCAGTGAGTAGTATAACTGTGAAGTGTCATTCTCAATAAACAAAGTTGATTTACTTAATTAAAGGGGCACTGTCCCGCCAAAATAGCAAAATTTCGCTTAGCTTATTTCCACGTTATATCGCCAAATGCCACCAAATATACAACTTAGTTGGATAAAAAGATTCTATAGAGCAAAACAAAAGCAGTAGTTTAAAGACAAAGTGCAGGATTGCAAGAATTGAAGTGGATTACAGTTCATGAAATTTGATTTATTAACAGGCGGTCAAGAAATCAAACTTGCCATTCTTGTGAAATTTTGACTTTTCTAGCCGTTATTTTGTCTGTTTAGTTCATATTTCTTTGCTTCTATCACTTTTGGCGATGGTTTCTTTCAATTTCAAGATAATAAAGTAAGCTTAAATTAAGCTCCTGGCCATAATCATGAAAGCACGATATTTCAGCCGCGACAGTGTCCTTTTAAATTTATTTTATACATGATAAATTTATTTTATACATGATAACATATTCATACATGATAACATATTCATATATGATGACATATTGATTCCTATGATGGATGCATATGAAATCGCAATTAACCGGCTCCTAATGTAGGCTTCATGGTACTTTTTCAGCTTTAATCATAACTATTTTCCTCTAATTTAAAGGTGTAATCGGACAATATAATTGGACAGTTTCATGAGTTAATCACATTTAAAACTTAAGGCGAAATTAACCAATCATATCATTTAATACAATCACCATGGCAACAACCACTTACAGTTTCGATTGAGAATAAAAACCTTTCTTCAAGTTAATTTCTTGAATTTCTTCTCATTTTCTTTTTCATGTTAATTTGTTCTCGGAAATTGTAATGGTAATGGTTATGATTAATTGATATTAGGACTTCGTGTCGTCAAATTCTGTCTGTAATCATATAAGTGATTACAGACTCCACTCAGTCCTATTACCATTATTAATCTTCAACACCACTGGATATGAAAAGAAAAGTGAAGTCGTATCTATCGCACAACTTACTCCTTTGCTCCGCTAATTCTTGAGAGTCATCTGCAAAAAAAAATATAAATAAAAAATTGTGAGACAAGACAAGAAAAGCATCCAACCGAATAGACTATTTTGCTAATGTTGTGTTCCCAGTGCATCTTGGGTAGTTCAAGTCCTTTGTGGGGGCAAACGACCAGTTTGGCAGGTAATTTGAAATTTTAATTTTGGCCGTTTGCCCTCACAAAGGACTAGAACTACCCAAGATGCGGGAACACAACATTAGCAAAATAGTCTATTTAACAAGGTTAAGACCGATGCAAATTTCATACACAGCTCATCTCAGTGGATTGTTCAGTGGTCAAGGAAATTTGCTTTATCAGATCATACGGGAACAACTTGAAGCAAGCGCTCTCTCAAATTCTGCGTGTCAAGCCAGGAGGCGAAAGGAATCGTGTGTTTCAACTGCCCTTTGAACCCAGCATGCTTCTCACGCCATCAATAAAATCACAAAGATCTGCATTATCTGTCAAAGCAAGCGAGTCATCGAGGAAGGGAAGACCAAAGTAGAACTTAACAAAAAGAGATGACATTAAAACAGAGCTGGAAGAAGGAAAAACGCGAAATTCATGGTCAAGCAAGCTATTCATTTCTTAAGACAATATTAAAGCGGTTCTTGAGAGAGAAAAGTCATAATAAATAAGACGGGATTGGAGGAAGACATGAGAAAGGAAAACCTTGAGTTTTAGTGAATACGATTTGTTCATCGCATTCCACGGACCACGGAAGAGGAGGGGCATCATCATCTGTTAACTGACCTGCTGGTGTGGAAAGATGAGAAAAGAATATGAACGCAAAAACAGAGAAAAGAGATTTTAAAGGGACAATTGTCACCTAATGTTATTAGGTATCACTTTGTCAACAATTACTCTGCTAGTGCACAAAACTAGTATTACTTGTGCTTGACTGCGGATTGGATTGCAACATTTTCATTTACTCAGTGTTCTCAGAACAACTTCATGTATGAATAAAGGTACTTCGTGATATTTAATGTCGTTTTCACAGCAAAATCCTCGTGACATTGACCCTTTCAGCAATAAATGCAAAAAAAGCTTAGGCGGGCGTCAGTAAAAACGATAAAATAAGATAAGTTACGATAAGATAAGATAGATAAGATAGATAAGATAAGACCAGATCAGATCAGATAAGATAAGGCAACATTGTTCCGAGCACGCCTTAGTATATTGACCACGAATCATAAACGATGTGAAAGCGCTCTTTAGTCAAAGACAGAGTAGAATGTTTCCCATTCAGGGAAGACCAAATGGGCACAAGAAACGAAACAAGGAAATAAACAAAGGGAACAAGGAAATAAAGAAAAGAAAAAATGAAGAACTGAGTGATAAACCAGATTCGGAATTTCAAGTGGCAAAAACACTTGAGTTAGCAGTGACTTTCCACTTAGACAAAGGTAAAAACAAAGACAAGTTTACGCATACATGTGACATTACCAAACCGGTCAGTGGCTCCTCTGTCAGTTACGTGATGCACATGATCTTGACGCTGTTAACCAGTTCTCTCACGGTAAGGTGCATTTAGTAGTTTAAAACATATCATTAGTGTGACAACATATATCGTTACATTTAATAACGCAAGGTTAGTGTAATGTTATTATTAAACATGTAAAGTGGCGAATTATTCATAATAGTGACATACAGTGCGGGTGGCAGGTCAAACAATTCAGCATGTAAGGTTAGCTTACAATGGCAAAAACACAAGCGCTTGCATTGCAGTAAAGGTTGTAATAGTTTTCTTTCTGTTGGTCTACAAATCTCTCAACCAATCAAAGAGCTAACAACTGCACGTGCAGTTTATCGGCACGTGCACACGTGCATCAATTGACTTCCCCTTTCGGACCTTACAGACAAATAATACCCCCCCCCCCCCCCCCCCCCTCGTGCGACTACCTCTCTTGACGGACCACTCGTCTACGATACCTAATTTGTTTTCAGACAAATAACTGTATGTGAGACCTCACGTAAGTAAATGCCTCTTCTTGTAGAAAACCGCCATCCCTGGTATTTCGGCTGGTCGCTTCGGAGTGGTTCGGCTGTATCTAAGACCTCTCAAAGGCGACCATCCAGTGCTGGAAATAACAGTCGGCCATCGGACATTGTCCGACCAAAGTCCGAAAATGTCCAACCAATTTTAAATTATGCTCGGACATGGCGACCGAGCATAAAAATTACTTAGCTTTGGCCTTGAAAGTCTTGTTAACTCATCGCATTTGATTCCAAAAACATTACAATAAGAATTTACGCTGTTTGTACGATTTATTTTGCTGAAAACGGCTCTCGTGGTTCGAGAAAATTCAGAAAAGGCCTTGTCATTTGAAATCGCCCAACAATGCATTGCAAAACTTCTTATAGCACGTCGTGTATGCTTACCGATTGCGTCAGGGGAAAAATACAAAATGGCGGATGTCCGACCAATTTTGTAAAATGTCCGATCAAAAGGGAGGTTTAAAAGGACACGTGTCCTTCTAAGCAAGAAAAGTACTTTCCAGCACTGCCATCTGATAAGCGATCAACATTCCTAGCATTTTTGATTGTAACTTATGAGAGCTTCGATAGCACCTTTCTTCAAGGTGTCAATAGTTAATCAAAAACTTTACCAAGTAGCATTTAGCGGCACTAACTGTAACACATCTCATAGAAGGATGCAGAGAGAAAAATGGAGACCACAAAGTACTGTTTCAGTGTTCAATTTGTTACGCTAACTTCTTTCTGACAGAAACCAACCTCGAGTCACGTTATGCGGTTGCCAAACTTTGAAGTATCTGAATACCGTCCTCTAGTGTGATCGTTCAAATGAAGCTTACAAAAAGTACTATTTACTTGGCTGAACAAGGTGGTTCCAGCTTTTGAGTATGTGAGTGAAATGCTAGTCGGTATTTTCATATCATAGCGATGTTTGTTTCTTTTAATATCTCCTAAGAGGACATTTGTTAATTTGTTTTTTGGCGTGCTTAAGGAGTAAAAGAGTAAACACACTTTCATCATGACAAGGAACACAAGCATAAACTTTACACACCGACAGAACAAGCACAAGATGATAAAAAAATTTGCGCACGCATCAATTGCGCAGCTTACCGGCGTCCTCATTTGACCCGCCATCACCGCTGACTCGCACAGAAGGAACGCTCGTACCGTCTGGATGGTCAGCGGTATCAGACTCATCCGATGACGTCACACCCTCCTTATTCCGCTTAATGACAACAGGCTTCGTGTAGTCGGAGAGAACCGAACCATGCCGATGGACCTTCTGGCTGTCCTGTCGTTTCCGATGGCTGGGTCGTCGCTTTACCGAGCTGTTAACTTGCTGCGTCAGAGCCTCGCATTGGAGACGCAGTTCATCGTTCTCATCTCGAAGTTCCTAGGGGAAAGGAAAAGAAATTGAAAAGATCTAAGGGGTGGACCATTAGAAATCCTGGGAGGGGGGTCAAAAATTTTTCAGTGTATGAATTTTTTTTTTCGGCCTGAGTTTCCGGCAGGATTTTTTTTTGGGGGAGGTGCAAGCCTGCAGGTTTTTTTTTCTGAGATCTTCTTTATAAATGCGTGCAAGCTCCAATTTTTTTTTTATATCTGGCCCAACCCATTTTTGGTATTAAACACTGGAGAGTATATTCAAGTCAGACTGTGGGACCTTTGCATAAAAAATGGAAAGAAATAAGAATTGAGATTGAGTGGTCGAGCGCCGAAGGTGCAAGCCGCTAGAGGGGTCTGGGGGCATGCCCCACCAGAAAACTTTGAAATCTGGATGCTCTGAAACTCCATTTCTAGTATTCTGAGACAACAATTTCTGTCAAAAATGTTTGGCAAATTGATGTGGCTTCTCGTCGCTTTGCGTCTCTTTGTGTGGCTCCACATACAAGTTCTCATTTTATATGTCTTGCTGTTTCTTTAGTTTATCTGGATATCAGAGTTAAGTATACGCAATTTCGTCTTTTTGTATAGTGAGTATTATGAGAATTTGACGAAAATGACAGAACCGGATGTTAAAATCGGGATTTTTCCAATCCCGATCACATTGGTCGGGATTCGGGATTTTCAAGCAAAATCGGGGTAATCTCGACGCAATCGGGACGGTTGGACAATCTGAAATGTATTTAAAAAAATACTTGCGTGTAGTAGAGCAGGTTACATATTTCATGATGTTTACAGTGTTTCCAAATATGTACATAAACAAGGTTTTAATTTAAGATGTTGGTGCATGTACCAGATAGACCTTTGAGGCAGGTAATTTTTGACAGCATTTGTCTCAACCTGAAGTTGCTTTTTGATGAATTTTACTACCAGAGAGCATGTCATACTCTCATATGTTCCAGTATAAAATAAACAAATAAATAAATATATGTATATATATAGCCAGTTAGCTTGCAGGATTTTATTTTTTTATGGTCAACTGCTTGCAGGAATTTTTTTTGAGACAATTTTCCTTTGCAGGATTTTTTTTTTGGTAATTGTCACCCCCCCCCCCCCCCCCCCCCTCCCAATATTTCTAATGGTCCGCTCCTAACCATGAACTTCGCAAAGACAAAGGGTAGTCCAGCACTTGTCCAAACGATGTCTGTGATTCGCTAAGAAAACAATAGATTTGTCCCGCTGGGATAGGGATTAGGGATAGGGGCATTGTTCAAGTGGTATATCAATTGTATCGTTCGCCTATCACAGACATCGTTTGGACAGCTACGGGGTCGCCCAAGACAAAATGGCATCAGGAACCTTTTTAGACTGTGCCCCCCCTCCCCCATCCCATGCTATCTTCACTTTTCAACCTCCCCCCCCCCCCAAAGCAGTTTTTGTACTCTCCCCAGTTTTTATCGCGCCTTGACATTCAAGATGGCAGCTAAACGAATTGAGCGATCGAACTTGACGAACAGACGGGAAAATAGGGGACAGTCTAGGTCTGTACGGGATTTGAAATAGACTTAGTAAATTTTCAAATGTTTGCTGTTGAAACGCCAGCCTGGATACTAAGAACACGACAAGAAAATATACCTTTTTCATGAATGGCAGCCAATTTAATATTCGTTTACATTCATGCTTATCAGTCTACCTAGCCTCATTTTAGAGCAAAAATTCTTTTGCATTTTGCACATTATAACTAGGCTAGACAGGCTAATTAGCATGACTATAAAAGAATAATAAATCGGCTGCCATTTATGAATAAGGTCTGTAGAAAGTGTGTTAACTGATGCAACTCACCCTGTTTATTTTGCACATTATAACTAAGCTAGACAGGCTAATTAGCATGACTATAAGAGAATAATAAATCCGCCGCCATTTATGAATAAGGTCTATAGAAAGTGTGTTAACTGATGCAACTCACCCTGTTTATTCGCTCCAGTTCCCTCACGCTTTTACTATTTTTCTGATTCTGCTGCTGTTTCAGCAGTTGCTGCTTTTCAACTTCAGCCAGCTGCAGAAGAAGCACGAACAATGCATCAGTTACAAGCTCTCAATACTGATTCTCCGTACTCAACGCCATACATTCCTCTTACAGCAGTACTGAGAATTTGCTGATTAATCAAAACATTGCGCCCTGATGACCTACAGTGATTCACGGCCAGCACAAAACTCAATACTTTCGAATAATTTTTTTTTAAGTTTGAGGTATGATAATAGTGCAGTGTCAATTTTACAGTTCTGTCGAGAAAACCAGGAGTACTAAATATATAAAACGATTTATCTCTTGTATAGCACGGGCATTATAGCCGAGACGCTGGTGTCCTAAAAAGGAACATCAACATGGCGAACGCATGTAACCAGAATTTTTGTCAGCTTGTCTCTCTTTATACCTCTATGACACCTCCATTTTTTACTCATTTTGTCAAATTGACGAAAACTAAAATGCACTACGATCACCAGTTCACGTAACCGGCTTACCCTGGTTGACAGGTCTGACATGGATTCCAATTCTTTCTCCAGTCTCTCTCGGGTGTTTTCAGCTCCTATGAGTTTCTCCTGTGATTCTGAAAGCGCTTTCTCAAGACGCAAGATTTCCTGTGAAGCAAACAAAGTTGAAAGATTGAGATGGCTTGTCCTCATCTTCTTCTAAGAATTTTTTTCGCCCGACAGCGCAAGCAAAAAGGTAATGATTTTTTTATGATCATCATGAACTACCGGCAGAATACAACCTCATTCCCAGACCCCAGGGCCTCCTCAGGTGGCACGGAGAAACCCCTGAACGAGGCAGCCAAAATACTCCAAGAATAGACCACTTTCATAATGAAGGCCGGTTTATTTATTCTTTTATATGTATTTTAATTAGCCTCACTGGCCTCATTTTAGAGTAAAAATTCTTTTGAATTTTACACATGTTACCGAGGCCAGTGAGGCTAATTAACATACATACATATAAAAGAACAAATAAATCGGCCGCCATTATGAAAGTGGTCTATAGTGGAAGAGAATCCCATTTAGAAATTACCCATTTTGCCGGGCCAACTTAGAAACAACTGAATATGCACATAGTCGAGTCTCTTAATTCTAGTTGCTTAATTAATGAAATTGCGAAATTATATATCGCTAGAAAACCCCAGTATAATAAATAAAAGGCAAAAAATTTTCTTCCGTAAAATCGCCAATCCACGAATTCTGTGACTTCCAGTGGTTTTTTAAATATAAGTTTTGTCCGACACGAAAAAAAAAAAAAAGAAAAAGAAAAGAGATAAGTAAACAAACAAAGAATCAATCGCACCTCCTCGGCCTCGGCGAGTTTAGTTCTGAGCCGCTGTTCTTCTGTTTTAGTGCTGTGAAGTGATTCTTCTAACATGGATCTCTGTTGATTGGCGC
Source organism: Cladopsammia gracilis (assembly GCA_022457155.1). Lineage (NCBI taxonomy): Eukaryota > Metazoa > Cnidaria > Anthozoa > Scleractinia > Dendrophylliidae > Cladopsammia > Cladopsammia gracilis. The sequence continues at coordinate 1,482,181 of JAJGOT010000074.1, forward strand.
TATGTAAAACTTTATCTCGTTCCTCAGTCAGTGTTTGTTGCAAGTTCTGCAGCTTTTCGGTGTATAACGTTTCCTGATCCCTGATGGCCACGCGGAAAAAAAAACCAGTCATACATTTATATAGTAAAGAGTGATAGGAAAGGGTTACCCTAGCAAGATAATTATCCTGGACCTTCAGGGCGGTGCTCTAGCATTGCCCGGGGGCCTCGGGTTACTAACGTTTGTCTTCGGGCGACTAGAAAATCTTACTATTGGCATAATCCCAGATCTGATATTTGGGAGATTTGGGCTCCTTGTGATTTTCTCAAAGAGCACAGCCTTGCCCCCACACGTTTCGTTTTTAGTCGTGTTTACAAAGTTGCTAGGGTTATCCCAGCAGGCAACACAAGTTTTGTAAACACAAGTCCTTGTAAACACTTGAGTAGAGACAGCTCACCCGCCCGGGACAGCGTTTTTGCTTGTTCGCAAAGTCAAAATGTGAAATAAATACCTCCAAAGGGGTCAAATCTCGAACTAAAATGCTCCATTTAATCTAAATTAGATTTATTTCACCTATTTTATGTTTGTTGCCAAAGACCGTGACAACAGATGTTTTGTATTTTGGTGACCAAAGGCCTCTAAAAGTTTAAAACAATTTGTCGACAAACGTTTTTCGATTTTAAGATCAAACGGTAATTTTGTTTTCTTCTACAAGACGAAAATTGGTTTCCGCGCCAAAATAATTTCCTGTCGCAGGTTACATTCTGAGTTGTCCCGGGTAGACGGACCTTGTCTAAAAAATTTGCTTGTAAACCCGAGACCATTTTGCATCGGCTGCTAGGATAACTCTGGCGCTGGGGTTACCCTACCTCATTGTAAACAGGCCCTTAGCTACCCCTTATATAGCCCCCAAGGATAGAAACGGCATGGACAGTGCCCTCCCCCCCCCCCAGGAACAGGGCAGTCTCCCGCGGATATTTTCCTACCGCCCTAGTCAATAGTCTGCCTGTTCGTAATGACACTTTTTCAAGGCAAGTCTCCTCCATAAATATTGTATCTCCCTAATGCTACATATTCCTCTTCTCGCAGATAAGCCAGTGAATCTTGCTAAGAGTCACTCCACCGATGCACAGACTTTCAGACCTTATGATGGCTACCCTAGGTAACTGCTCTTACGATGACCTTAAAATTACCATCACTTCTGTGATGGCTCGCTAAAGCTTCCCGCGCTATAGCTTGAGAAAAGTCATGAGCGCTGTTTATTGGCAAACTCAGGTATTTTACTTGCAAAATATTTCTGATGACTTAAAATAAACGTTTGAATTCCCGTTTCTTTTTGAAAACTCGATAGAGTAACCTTCTAACTCCCACAGTCAGTTATGGAGACATGTAAAGTAGTTCTAACTTTCGAGCCTGTTGACGAAATCCCAAGATTCGACCATTCAAATAAAACCTCTTCGCCAGCTTCTACTTTTGCATGGTACCAATTGTTTTTCAATATTTTACAAAATGAAATTTGGGATTTTATATGAATTTTTATCTTCGGCACTTTTGGGAGTTAAACCCTTTAAGCCCTAATATCAAAATTTAAATTCTCATTTCTTGTACCTATACATTTCCTATAGAAGTAGTGGGGAGAAATTGTTTGAATATCAAGAGAGTTCATCTTGTGTGATCATGTCCTTAATTCCCATGACCTTTTTAATTGATAAGGCATTGATATTACAAGGAGAAATTTGATGTTGATCACTCTTAGGGCTTAAAGAGTTAAGGGTTAAATTTACCAAAGGCGCTATTGAAGGCGATTCTTGTGTTTCTCCGCCAACAGGTGTCAATAATTAATTTGTCAAGACCAGTCAATAATCTGCCCTAGTTAAATGACAAACAAGCAGGTATATTTCTCGAGATCCACGGTCTGCTAAGTGATTATTTAACGTTATAATCTCGACATAGTAGTCAACATCTTAAACAACACATTTAAAAAAATCTGTGGAAAACCGTAAGGAGAATTAGTATTTTAACTTTGAAATAGTGGCCTTTTGTTAACTGCCATTAGACTAAAACAACACAGTAGGTTGACTCAGTGGCTAATATCATAATGTACAGGTGTATATATAAGCACTTAAGTGGAGAAAGGCGATGAGGAGGAAAGCGTATTGTTTAAGGACAAAATAAGGGAAAAAAATTCAAAACAAAACGAAAAGCAAACAAAACCGAAGGCAAAAGGTAAAACAAAAATGTAAAAACTTGGCTCGAAACAGTCGAGCGCAGTCTGTTGAGCCTCACCTTAATTTCGTCTCGTGTTGTTTCTCCAATTTCTGCGCCGTGTCCTCGCTTTCTACAATAAGCATTTCTTTTTCTTCCGTGAATTTGACCAGGTTTTCCTTGAGTGCATCCCGCTCCGCGGAAACTGTTTCGACTTGAGATCTGAAAAGTATAATTAATTTGATTTGTCAAGTGCTTCTGAAAGAGATAAGACTCACGTGCTCCGTGTAGACTCAAGCGTTGAACTGAAAGGAGGTTCAAACGTTTGAGTCTGTGGATAAAATCATTACCTGTGACAATTTCCAAAGGCGCTATTTCCTTTGTTCTATAAAATGTGATTCTTTCTGTTCAGAGTCTGTGGATACAACTCCAAAGCGTCGCCATGCAAATGAACGCTCTTGAGCAGCACTTTCCTAAGGTACTGTTTATTATGCTGTACAAAGTGGTTCTAACGTTTGAGTCTGTGGATGAAATCCGACCATGCAAATGAAAGCTCTTGAGCAGAACTTTCCTGTCGTACTGTTTGCTGTGTTGTGAAAGGTGGTTCTAGCTTTTGAGTCTGCGAATAAAATCGGCATTTGACCATTCAAATGAAGCCATACGAGTCTTGGAGAGAACTATTGCGGGACTTGTGGCTCTTATAAAGCGAAAAAAAAAAAACCGCATTGCTGCTCTAGTTGAAATGGATGCAGTCTACAAGTTTATTATTTGAAACATAGTAAATTTTCTTCTGGTGGTTGTGTTGTGCGAGAAATTGATATCAATAATTTTTCTCATTAAGGCATTTACTCAAAAGCACTTTTCGCTCTAAATCAGATTTAGGCGTAACCGAATATTTTTTCGCATTTTAGGTGAATGCCTAAATATATATATATATATATATATATATATATGTATATATAAAAATTACCGAGAAGGAAGACAACATTCAAGAAGTGAACGCGTACCGCTATGGTTGTAAATTTAACGGTCAACAAACAGAAGAAATTAGAAGAGAGAGAAAATACTAGTCGGGAAGAGTTTAAAAATTCATTTTAACGCAGGAATCAGAAGGCAAATTGTGAATACCAGTAAAAAAATGTTACGTTTAAAAGCGAGATAAGCAAATTGTTTAGGTTGGGCTTTTAGAAGTGTCAAAGCGATTTTAAAGTAAATTGAAAACTTCAAAAATTGTGTTGTATTGTTAAGTAGAAAAAAATAATCTGAAAATAGCTACCTTGAACGACGAGGCATGAGATCGGACAGAAGTTTGTTTTGCCCTTTTTCCCCACCAAACGATTCCGAATCGCAGTCATACTTGAACGAAGATTCTCTGCCTTCGATTTGTCTTGTCTTCAACGGCGATTTAGCCATTCGAATGAGCGTATTTATATAAATCTACGGACCGTACATCACAAATAGAAGCCGTAACGATAATGTTAACTACGCAACGAAGGAGACAAAACTGAAATATTGCGCACAATCTTAACGCTCATAGCCGGAATGCAAAGGGCTGGACAGCGTTACTAGTTGAGATCATTGTAGTTCTCAACACTCCGCCCTTGAAAAACCCGCCAAAAAGGGGAGTCAAAGTGTAATTTAACCAATCACAGAGCGGTAAATTGACAAGGTGTCGCGCCCGTGCGTGTGGCGCATGTGAACAAACAAACGCACGTGCAAAAATGGAAATGATACAACACTACGCCCAAAATAAAAGGTGTTGCTCAATTTCGTCTTAAAGCAGCTTATAATCCTCATCCAAAACAAACAGAAAAAGAAAATGAATCAGTCGGAGATAACGACAAAGATTCAATACCAAGAGCTTTATTATTCTTTCTTTTATATGATAAAACGAGTAAAAAATATCGCAGTTTCCGACTTAACGCAAGAGCAGGCGATAAGCAAATAGGGGGTATGTACATGGGTTCGTTTCACATCATGAGTTGATATCACACTGAATGATCCGCGAATATGAAGCTGCCCTTAAATGTGCCGCTGCTTCTTATATTTTTAGGCGCAACATTAGTACAGGTTCAAGTTAACCAAGAGCAAAGACGCCGCATTGTCAAAGGGTTAGCCTCGATCTAAAGTAAAACATTCACAAATACCAGCAAGAAGCACTATTTACATCTTTTTAAGCGTGACCATAAAAATGAAAGCTATCGAGCAGTACTTTGCAAATCAATCAATCAATCATTGAACTTTATTCATGTGTCAGAAACTTTCTAGCTCAATTTTTCAATTGAGTTTATTGGTGACACCTAAACCAAGAACCAAGTTTGTAGTGGTACGGTTTATTATGTTGTAAATAAAAGGTGGTTCCAACTGTTGATTCTTTGGATAAAATCCTTAAGCGTGACCATAAAAATGAAAGCTACTGAGCAGTACTTTCCTGTGGTACTGTTTATTATGCTGTACAAGGTGGTTCTAACTTTTGAGTCTGTGGACGAAATCCTAAAGTGTGACCATTCAAATGAAAGCTACTGAGCAGTACTTTCCTGTGGTGCTGTTTATTATGCCGTACAAGGTGGTTCTAACTTTTGAGTCTGTGGATGAAATCCTTAAGTGTGACCATTCAAATGAAAGCTACTGAGCAGTACTTTGATGTGGTACTGTTTATTATGCCGTACAAGGTGGATCTACATTGTAACTTTTGAGTCTGTGGATGAAATCCTAAAGTGTGACCATTCAAATGAAAGCTACTGAGCAGTACTTTCCTGTGGTACTGTTTATTACGCCGTACAAGGTGGTTCTAACTTTTGAGTCTGTGGATGAAATCCTAAACTGCGACCATTCAAATGAAAGCTACTGAGCAGTACTTTCCTGTGGTACTGTTTATTATGTTGTACAAGGTGGTTTTAACTTTTGAATCTGTGGATGAAATCCTAAACTGTGACCATTCGAATGCAAGCTACTGAGTAGTACTTTGATGTGGTACTGTTTATTATGCCGTACAAGGTGGTTCTAACTTTTGAGTCTGTGGATGAAATCCTAAAGTGTGACCATTCAAATGAAAGCTACTGAGCAGTACTTTCCTGTGGTACTGTTTATTATGCCGTACAAGGTGGTTCTAACTTTTGAGTCTGTGGATGAAATCCTAAACTGTGACCATTCAAATGAAAGCTATTGAGCAGTACTTTCCTGTGGTACTGTTTATTATGCTGTACAAGGTGATTCTAACTTTTGAAGTGTTATCACTGAAATGAAAAAGTCCCCTGGACAGCGCAAGAAAACACGAAACATGCATAACCTTGCATAAAATCTTTCTAATTACACATGAACAGGACAAAAATAGAGCTCGAATTCTCCGTTGCATGATTTTGCGGTTTAATTTCACTTGTCAAATGCAAATTAGCAAGAACAATAGATTTTGCTCATTTGCATAAGGTTCGGCACATGTGAAGTTCGACGTTTGAACTGGGCGTTACGTGTTTCGTCTGCCTGGGCTTAGATCGAAACTACATCGCTAGTTAGAATAACCATGTTTCGATGATGATTCGCGCAATGCGCCGCCTGGTGTGAACACTTTTCAAAGGGGACACATGTTTCATTTGTGACTAGACTAAACATGTTTTGCCTTAAGGCCGCCGCACACTAGCCGATTTTTTGTCTTTGGAACGCCGATTTTTTGTCTCGGTTCACCGCACACTGGCCGACAATGCCCGACAAGACGTTTTAAGATCTAGCACTGCCAGATATTTTTTTGTCGGCCGACAAAAAATCTTAACTTGTCGGCGTTCTAAAGACAAAAAATCGGCTAGTGTGCGGCGGCCTTTAGTGTGAACACAGCATAAGACGTCTTAAAATTGCCACTATTGGAAGGACAGTTTTAAGCGCTATTTGCAATACTTACTTTAGATGGACAACCTCATGCCTGTAAATATTCACAACAGCTTTGGGCAAGCCATCACTCTGTTCATCTATAACAGACTCCAATAAGTTGGTGAGCTGATGAAGACTCAATTTACCTTCCACGTCTATTTCTAGATGCTGTGAAAAGAATTTCAAGGTTAGAATGCAACTTGGTCGGCATCTAAATTCCCCTGACTCTTTTTCATTATAATTTCGAAAATTTCTCTTGAGAGAATTTGGCGAAGCTCTCTTATAAAAATAGCCGATGTTTTTTATTCCATTTACCTGCGTTTATGGTGACATGTTTTCAGTAGGGAGCAACGTACAATATGGAATGTAATTGCACTGATAATCAGTTGAATGATTCCAGTCAGTGCAAAAAGAAAGTTTGTATATTGGGAAAACAGGTATGGCGCAGTTGTGACACAGTTTATCCCGCGTTGAAAGTCATATGCGGGTTGAGTTTGTCGGTTGGGTCTTGCCTTGCTCCAATGGCTTTCTCATGGTTCTCTATTTTTCCTTTCTTACACAAAAACCAACACTCCGTAATTCAAATTCCATCCGTAAATATAACATATTCGGTCATCACCCGTTTCCATATCTCAAACTGATTTTTCTCTTTTACTCAAAGTTACATGAAGTAAAACTTTATAGATATCGATGAAATACTAGAATTTCTATATTTTCTAAAATGTGATCTCTTCACCGCTTATAGTGAAGATACTAGTTTTTCTTTCACATGTGAAGATATCGAGGCACGTGCAAAATGTGTTTTTGCTAATTAAACTATTTAAATACTAAAATAAAAAATGATAAATTTCGACGCTGTTCATACAATTGTTATAGAGCAGGTTTCAATTGAGTGTCGTAAAATCAAAACTAAAGTAATTACTCTGACCAATCACAGCAGTCGTAAACAATCCAATGAACCAATCAGAGCTCGAAGCAATTACATGTCGGCGGCGCCAAGCGCGGGAAAACGTGTGCCAGCAAGTCACGATTGGTTTTGGTGTTGGTTTTACTTCTGATTGTGTGGAGAAAGTGGCGCGAGATTTTTTTAGCCAATTACAAAGCGTAGCAATGCAAAACCAAAGCAATTGTGTAATTACTTTCGATACTCAATTGAAAACTGCTCTATGAACAGCGTCGAAATTTCTCATTTTCATTTTAGCATTTAGTGGCTGCGGCCGCACTTGGTGAGTTAAGTAGTAAGTAGTAAAGTCGCACACGAGCCAGATGGCCCACACGGCCGGAGCTTAACCCGGTTTCTGTAGCATGAAGCGACTAGGAATATTGCTACTCCCCCCTGGATGGGATGCTAGTCCATCGCAGGGTTACCCCCAGCATTTTGTCGCCGGTACCCATTTATACACCTGGGTGGAGAGAGACAGTGTGGAGTAAAGTTTCTTGTCTAAGGAAACAACACGACGGCAGAGACCAGGCTCGAACCACCGACCTTCAGGTTGAAAGTCCGACGCACTAACCACTAGACCACCGTGTCTCCACAAAAAACAAGCCTTTAATTCATGTGGCTCACTCTGTCATATACGAAATTGAATGAACTTGGTGAGTTAACTGGGTTATAAATTCGGCGAACGTCAAAAATACGCGGCCGCATCAGGAATTTCGTTAAACCAGTTAATTTTAATAAATAATTGGAAGTAGGGAGCTTTAGCAACTACGACGACGACGGCTGCGGTCACATCTACGACGTAACTAAAGTTTAACTTAAGTTAGTCTCAAGTTACGTGACGTCATACCTAACTGTAGTTAGTGCTTTCGGTCGACTTTGCGGTCACACCACGCAGTTAACTACAGTTAGTTCTAATTAGCCTATGGATGATGTCAGAATAAAAAAGAGGTTCGTGATGGCCCTTATTGCTAATACGTGAAATGTCAACATGGTTGACCGACGTAAAGTGTGTCTAGTTTTTCTTCTTATTTATTTATCCCCGTCTTAACTATAGTTACAGTAGCCCAGATGTGACCGCAGCCAACGTCAGCGAGAACGGCACAAAACAATAGGTTTAATGAGCGAAAACAATGCCTCTGCACGTGCGTTTTACATTTTGGTACATTTCTTAGCAGTTCCCTGCAACACATCAACGTCAAATGATCAATGATCGACACTTTGAAAATCTAGTGTCGAGCACATAGCGATTTTATAGTATGCACAAGCTCGGAGAATTTGTCAACTACAAAACCAAATTAATTTTTTGAAGCGCTTGGCATTTCCAAACAAAGATAGAATACTCACAGGAGGTTTCTGAATGAGGCCTTCGAGATTTTAGCATATTTCTCAGCATCGGAGGCTCAAGTTTGTATGTTTCAGTCACCATTTTTATTACGTCAGTCCTCCAACATGGCCGCCGGTAAGTTTGTGACGTCATCCGCACACACACTATAAATGGGGTTCTGTTCTCGTATACGTCAGTAATATAGCGATAAAGAATGCTACATTATGTAAACCTCATAAGGTGTCCAACGTCAGTTCGAGAGATGGAAACGAAACGAGTTTGAACCTGAATGTTCACAACAGCCAGAGTGGCCTTGTGGTTAAAGGGCGCCAGACTTGTAACATGGTAGTCCAGTGTTCAGATCCAAGCCTCCAACCACTTTACGTTAATTTTGTACAATGACACTTTTAATGTGATTTAGTTCATTTTATTTTAAATTTAAGCAATACAATGTACCTCTAAAAGTGGAATAGCCTCATTCAGTCCCTGGGCCAGCCAGAAATCTTTAATGTCTTCTTTCTTTGCAAAACTGAAAAAGAAAAGGTAAAACAAAATAAAAAGGTGAGACTTGTACTTCATTGTCCTTTATCTGCAAGAAAATCAAAAACACCCAAAGGTATGGTCTAATACTTCATGTAAGAACTCACCCTGTGTTTTCGGGGTCCAACAGAGTCATGAGATCTATAAATTAAAGTAAATGCAACAATCCTAGATTAATATACAGTACCGCTCAAAAGTAAGTTACCACCTCTCGTCTCGTTTCTCGCGAGACGAGATTCTCGTCTCGCGATACGAGAATCGCGTCTCGAGAGAATCAGTGAAGCGGATATTTTGGAATAAATTACGAGCGATTATCTTGCGAGAAAACTATTATGTTTCGCAATGCGTTTGTCACAGGTTAAAAAATCGAAAATCGTAACGTAAAATTAGTTTTAAATGTAGTTCATTTGCCATCACAAATGAAAAACTTGAATGGAAGTTACATGTTTGTTAAAAATCGAAAACACGACGTTAGTGTACGTTAGTGTACATACAAATGTTAATAACACAAATGAAACGAGCCACACACATGTAAAGTCCTACCGAATGCTGAACTGCTGCCAGCAGTTCTAGTGGTGAGAAAAAATGAAGAGTCGTCATTTGCAACTGATCTTCTCTGACCCTGTGGAGAAAAGGGTTTCATTTATTTATTTTGTATGCGTATTCTAATTTAACTCTTCCCAACTTCATGTATCTGAGAGCTTGAGAGGCTGAAACAGGAGACCCAAAAGTTATCAGCATCAAATTTCTCCTGTTGATAACAATACTTATTAAATCAGACAGGGTTGTGAGAATTAAGGATATGACCAGCCATAATGAATTCTCTTGATATTTTGACAATTTCTCCCCACTACTTCTATAATAAATGTATGGATACAAGAAATGAGAACTTGTATTTTGATTATGGGAATTAAGGGGTTAAGACTCTCAAAAGTGTCCTTCCATAAATGACCACCATTCCGTGACAATTCCAAGACAAGTGCCCATAACCCTTAAATACATATTTTTAGAATCAACTCTACGTACATTGAATAGTTGAATGGTGAAATGTTTCTTGTTTTGAACGTCGCGTTTGTAATGTTTACAACATGAGAGGGAGTGTTGTATCGGCCTATACAATTCACATTCACATGTAAATTAGATACATGTACAACCACTAGTTGAATAATAAATGCATACTGGGTTGACATCATCCAATTAGCATTTTGTAAATTCAAATCTCTTTAACTCACTAATGCGACATTCAAAGCAATAAATATTTCACTATTCAACTACTGTATTTAATGTACATGTACTTAGAGTTGATTCTGAAAATAATTATGTATTTAAGGGTCACTAGCACTTTAGAGAAGCCATTGTTGGTGAGCTATATTATATTGTGTTATGGTGCAGGTAATGTTTTTAGTAGATGTATCTTTTAAAACAACATGACAAAATGTCCTTAAGTTTGATTTTAGGTAATACCAGAAACCCATAAGTGGGTTGAAACGTGTAACGTGCATTCACAGCTTCCAAATATTCGTTTTTTGCTTAGTACCATAATTTATTTGGAAACCCCTCGGTCCCTTGAGATTGGAAGCAAGTTGTTCTAGCGAATTGATTGGTAAATATTTTAATCTTGATTTTACAAATATGGCTGTAACAACTTCTTTGCAAATTCAATAATCGGAAGCTTGTTTTGAAGCGCACAAAAGACAGTTGCACATTTCAACTCACTTTAATAAATTATGGGTCTCTGGTAATACCAAGTGGCCAACATACATGTGTGTACACTGTTCACCTGTATCTGTACTTTTTATAAGATATTTCAGGAATTGTACTACATGTAAATGTATGGGTCCTCCATTTACCGGGACATCATTGTAAGTTATCCCCAGCTCTTTGTTACTGGGACATCATTGTAAGTTATCCCTAGCTCTTTGAGTAAAGAGTAAATGACCATTCATTCTTAATACAGACTCTTACTTTAGAAGTGTAGTTTGGAGAAGTCGGTGGAGGAGCATGATTGTAAGGTGTGGAATGCTGTTGTTCCCACTCAGATTCCAAGTCAGACTGCTGAATGTCTTTAGCTACAAACAAGCCGTGCAGGAACTCGTCAAAGCTCACTTTGCCATCAGCATCTTCATCCAGCTCCTCAAACAGGAGAGCCAGCTCCTGAAGAAATACTTATTATTAATAATAAATAAATATACAATGCACATATATTGTACTTGAGTAAAGTGCATGTATATGTTGTAGTTAATTTTTTATTTCAGGTAATTTTTGTTTTTCCTTTGTTTCAAATTCATTAGCATATATTACCATACCCCAAAACAATAGAAAAATAAAAATTACCTGAGATAAAAAATTAACTACAACATATACATGAATACGTATAAAGAGGTGGAGTTAATTAGTTTTTAAGCTTTTTATCCATTTGTAAACTGTTTAACTTTTTAATACATGACCACATCAGCTCCGCTGTAATTTTTATCGTGTTTAAATAAATGTCGTTGTTGTTGCTGTTTGTCTCCAAGTGGGCTGTCTGACTGCCATTTTTCTCTGTCATATAAACTGTATAAGGGCAAGAGAATGTGCAAAATGTGCAAGCATAATTATTACACTGTAGAATATGTTATTTAATGGTTTGACATACATGTACATGTGATATATATATAATATACATAATTGCTGTACCTACAGGTCAAACCTTTAAATCAGGTATATGTAGTCCATTGTATGTTGTAACTTAGTAAATAAAACTGTGGTGGCCAATTTCTTTGAATTCATACATGTACAGGTACACATTAAATTTTAAGGTCAGGTTCCATATAGTTTTTTGGCACGCGAGGCATGGGCACCAAAATGGCACGAGCGCGCATTAGTTTATTTTGATGATGTCACGAAAATAAAGAGGTTTTTACGGTAACTAAAATGTTTATTGCCCGCATTCCACACAGTGAATTTTTACAAAAATTGACAAATTGGTAGGATTTTCTTTGTTCTGGATCACAAAAAAAGACAACAATTTTTGTACATACACAAACCCAATAAATGCAAAAAACGAAAAGTGAGTAAATTGTCAAAAATCATGTACCGATTTTTTAATAGCTTTGTTAGATTAGACTTACTGAATGTTTCTTCTGTTTCACCAAGAATCGTGAATATTTAACGTGTAAAAACTGAGAAAATCCGTTGACAGGTTTGCTAGCCTTGAACAACAAGCCCAACAACTCAATCATTGGTTGCCATGGTAATGAGATAAGGCTGCCAAATTAGATTTCTCCGTAAATGAGAAAGCCTAAGCTACATGTATATATATATATATATATATATATATATATATATATATATATATATATATATATATATATATAGTATTGCAAAACAAAACTCTCGAAAGACAGCAATAAGATCGTGTATATTTTATTTGGAAGACTGGCCAATAACTACATGGTACATGTATATGGAGCCACCTCAACTGGAAGGGACCCATGCTCATAACACTGACATGTAAGGGGCTCTTGTCCAAGGGGCAGGAACTCAATTAATGGAGAAAGCTTAATCGGTAACACATGTAAAACCATTAAACACAGCAACAGATCATCAAACCTGTTCATTCATGGAGTCCATGCCGATGTGATCACACACGACCGACAGTTCATTTCTGTCCAAGAAACCTGTTGCACCAACATTCACTTCATTCCAGATTGCCCTCAACTGTTCTTCTTCAGTTGGTGATTCATATCCTGACAGAAAAAAATAGAACAATTGTTACAAATAACTTCTATTATCAGTACTACAATATTAAGATCCTGTACTAATTAGACTAATACTGAACAAAAACTAATAACTGTATCTTTTTGCATTAAATAAAAGAACCCTTTCAACCCCAGCAAACTACAGTGTATTTACCGAAGTGGAGGTGGTTAGTGGCGGATATTTACCAAGCCGGGAAGCAGCAAGGTAAATATCCACTACTGGCCATCGACACTTGAGTCAAATACATGTACAGAGATTGTTTTAGTATAATTACAGTATACTAAAACAGTGAGATGACATAGCACGGAAATGATTTTTAACTGATATATTCCTGTCAACGATTACAATTTTCCTGTGCAAATTGCTTAGAGGTGAGGCAAAATTGCTTAGAGCAAATTGCTTAGAGGTGCTTAGAGGTGCCATCCCAAGTTTCAATAGCCAATCAGAGCGGCCAACTATGCTATCCACTGTTTTAGTATATACTAATAGCATTTATTCACTGAAGTAGAGGTGAATAGTGGTGGATATTTCCTGAGCCAAGAAGCAGCGAGATAACATGTACAGGTATACGTACATACATTGTTTTATTGTACCAAACTTATGGATAGCTATCCCACAATAGTTACTCCTACCAACTGGTTAAAAAAACTAGCATGTGAAATCCAGAACAATGCCTGGAGGTGAATACATGTAGCAAAGACTAAATTCAAGTTTGAGTAGCCAACCAGAGCGCACAAAAAATACTTCTATCCACTGGTTTGGAACAATGTATACTAACAAGGGTGTGCTCTACTTGAGTTAACATAGGAAGCCCACAGGGAGTCCATCTATACAAGTTAACAGCGCTCAAAGAAAAGTAAAATTTAAACTTGCCCTTTAGGCAAGCAAGTCTTGAGTTTTACTTGCCCGGACAAGCTTTTATAAAATAATTGTTACTTATGCTTAGTTCATGGGTGACTTGTCCGTATCCTTGCCCATCGGGGAAGTGAGTGGTGAAAAATACTTGCCTGACACAAAAATCTACTTGTCCCGGGCAACTAGACGGGACTTTTTTCAAGCCCTGGTTAGGGTGCCCAGCAGTAAAGCTATAGTACATGTAAGTGCAAAAACACAGTTTTTCTTGTCGCCTGGAGACAACAGTAACATGCAGTTGCCTACATGGCGCCCAGGCAATGCTAGAGCACAGCCCAGACTAATTACAGATACAGGGCTTTTGGCCAATCATAGCTTGCATTTTCTATAGGCTAATTTCTGAAGGTCTGTATCAAGTCATACCTGAATTAACATCATTGGGATGTGGAGAAACACTCAACAAGCCACTGCTGTCCACCACATCTGAGTCATTTACGATGACAGAATCTTCATGCGACTTCCTTTGCTTGGAATTGTGACGTCGTATGCTGTTTCTTAGACTACTTTTTCTGCTGGAAAGTCTTCTTTTCAACTTTGGTTTTTCCTGAAGTCCAAAAAAAAAACATGTTCAATTTAACAATTTACAGGGTGAATGTTGCTAGGGTCTCAGCTCTTGGAAAAAATTCATGAAGCAAAAAATTCAGCAAACAGAACAGCTTCCACTGTGTTCTCACCTCTATTGTGGGGCTCTCAACATGGTCTGCCTCTGTTGTGAAATGTGAGTCACTCAAGCGGCTCTCTGGCCGGCTGTCAATCATGCTCTCATCATCAGCAGAGTAGAGGTCTTCTGAGTAGGAAGTCTCAGGGCGTGACCGTCTTCCATATCTCTTCTCATTCACCACTGCTTTGGGTGGTTCTGAAGGGGATTAATTTTTTTTAAAGCACTGTTAGACTAAAATAGTCTGAGCCAGATACATGTACACTGTAGTCTTATTTCTTACAGGTAAATTGTCATTTCAAGGTCCATGGTCCAAGTTTTTGAAACTTGAGATGCTGAGACGACCATAAATTTGGCAAACCCGAGAGTTTAAGACGCCGTTTTAAATTGCCAAAACTTTTGAAAAGTGCATGTATTTTGCTGAGACCTGTCATCTTTGATAGACCATTCTACAGTGAAATCTGTCTAAGTTGGACAACTTGAGGACCAACTCTAGCTGTCCGCCTTATAGACAGTTTAGTTACAGACGAACAAGTGAAAGTTGGCCAGAACCGGCCAATAATTAATGTCTGTCTTGGAGAGGTGTCCGCCCACCTTACAGGGACACATCCGTCTTAAGGGAGTTTATTGTACACTCTTTACAACGTACATGTATGAGAGGGCTGCTCAGAGATTCAAGAGTAATTCAGTACAAGTGCAAACTGCTTGTCATACCTGCAGTACCATCAGGTTGATCTTCATCCTCACTGGAGGATAATTGTTCAATTGCTTGAGACAGCACAGCCACAAATCCTTCTTTGAAGTCATCAAATGTCACCTGAATATCAACACATAACATGGTAAACTAACGCAAATCTTTTGCATGAGATACATGTGTAAGTCAAGCGACAGACTCATTATTTTTGCTCTCTTGCAGGGATGATCCAAGACTGCCCATTAGCTCAACTCAGGTCACACATGTACATGTACATCGAAAAAGAACAGAGCCATACATGTACATGCAAAACATTACTGTTCAGTGTACATGTACATGTACAGTAGCTTTTATTTGAATAGTTACACTTCAGGATTTTATCCAACAAAAGTCCAAAGACACAATAATTATTATTTTTTCAACTGAATTAAGATTAGACTCTGAGAGTAAAGGGTTTACATGAATGCGTACATAATGTGTACATGTACTTATAGGACCTCCACCTCGGCCATGTTAAGGTAAATTTTGAAAAATTACATTGTACAATATATATGTACATGCTGTATAGTAATTTTTTCACTTAAGATGTTGTACGAGATTCACAAACTACATGTAAAGCTTTAAGGAAAACCAACTAAAGAGTTAAGACGTTGTGAAATTGAAGGACTAGAGGCAAATTAAATGGGCCAAGAGATGAACAATGTAATTTTTGAAAATTTCACTCTCAAACTGTATTAAAATAATGACTTGTGTGTGTGCTAAAATAATGGATAGTTAACATTACTGTAGTTGAAGTAAAGGAGATTCAATTAGACCAAAACATCTGGCATTTTCTTGAAAAAAAGAATGTTGTGACCTGAAGAGTTATATAGCATGCTTGGTAGTCAATTCAGCGAAATGTATTGTCTTTTTTGTGTAAATACAATTATGATCTTTTGGCCTGTTTGGCTCTCTTTTACTTTAATTTAAATGAACTTGTTATTACTTTAGCAAGAAAATGCTTTCTGGGCTCAAAAAACACAATTGTGAGTGAAATGTTTCAAAATTCAACATAGCCTGGTTATGCCGCCAACCTTTCAATTATAAATTGTATTGAACAAAGAAAATTCCTCATCCATCTAGTCAAACAGACTGTTAACTTACATTTAGTTTTCTTCCATTAACAGTGACTTCTTTTGAAAGGTAATCGCACACCAGTTCTTTCATTATTACGAAGTTAATTCCAAATGGTCAATGGAGGGAACCATTTTTAGTTTACAGAGAAGATCCAACTAGAGTTACACAACTTTGAATCTTTCTCGCAAACAAAACAACAAAGCAGGGCAAATAAATGATGTCAGAAAACAGGTACAAGCTTGGCTATATCATTTAATATTCATTGAAGATTCAAAGCCTTGAAACTGTGTATGATCAGAAATATGTGCAAAAACCTTGATACAGTGTATCTATCAATAACTTAAAATGCTTGTTTCGCTGTTTAAGTTTCCTCAAATTTCTTTCGTAGTACAAAGTACATGTACCTGAAACTTTTTCCGCTCTAATAATTAAAACAAAAATGGAAACAAGCCAACCCCTATAATACCACAAGCTATAAAAGCAAGTATATATTAAGCTCCACAGTCCAACCACCTGTTGCACTTCAGAAATTTCTTTTATAACCATTTCTTAAAAAATTTACCACCAGCTTCACAACAGACAGTCTGTTTTCTTCTTGCAAAGAAAATTTGTTCATTCGAAAATATTTTTCAAAACTTTTTTTTTTCCAAGAAAATAACAAAAAAATGCCATGAGTTCTGTCGACCAGATGCTTTTGTTATTAAGAGTTTGAGAGAAGCTGTGATGTTAAGTTTTTGTTTATAAGAACAGGTGACCATTCTGTACAAAGTGTGGTGTAAACTTACATGTGGCTATGTTCTGTTGTTCAATGTTATTCCCAATTCTTTGCCAAAAGCATTGGGAAATGATTTTTTTTCTTGTACTACAAACAAATAAAAATTTGAAAAAAAACCCATATAATATTGCAAAAAAATTAATTATACAAATGACTATTGATCTGCTCATTTATGGTCAGCGGCCTGTGCATTAGGTTATTATGACCACTAAGACTTCAAATTGCTTCCTGTTGTTCTAGGGCTGTCAGCTACTGTTAAAGCGACACTGTCCCACCGAAAATTATCAATATTGTGCAGAGCTGTCACTACGATTTCAAGTTGCCGGGTATATGCAATTAGTAAGCCGGAATTCATCAGCTAGGAAGTTCTTTTGGTTTTATTTTTCTTTTGTTTCCTATGCCAAAGAAGCCGAGGTTCATGCTCATAGAAGCCGGGGAAAATCCCCGGCCCCCGGCCCTTAATGGCAGCCCTGTTGCATTTGATTTTTGTTTTCCTTTGTCTGAGCTTAATATGTCAGGGCCTCTGATATTACGCGATGGTGCGATTTCGCATAATCGGCCTCAAATCGCATCCGATCGCATAATTCACGAAAAATCGCATAATTCGTAGAAAATCACACAAAATCACATAATGTGAACAAACCACACGATACACTATCGCTTTAGCTAAGAAACTTAAGCTAAAATTTGTTTTTTTCTATTGAATTATCCTGTTATCAAATAAACAAACCGCCACCTTCGATCGAAACTGCGTTCGTTCTTGGCCACAACAAGCTTGGTAACCGCATAAATTTCTTGAGCGCATGTTTTATTTAGCCTGGTTACTAAGGTTAACCAAGATGGCCACTCGTTTACAGACTCTTCTCTTGGATTCTCTCGTTTGTTTTGGATGTTCCTTCATAACTAAAAGCTTCAAAATGTCCCACAAAGATAGCGAGCACCGTTTTAAAACAGGTATTTTCGTTTTCTTCCTCTGAAACCTGGTAAAACATGCATAAAAAAGTTCCAGAAAAAATCGCATAATTTGCATATTTTTCCGCGTAATAGTCCTTGCTTATCGCATAATTTGCCACGAAAAAAATTGCATAATTTCCATTTTTTTATCGTGTAATATCAGAGGCCCTGATATGTAAATGTCAAATGGACAAAGGAAAACAAAAATCAAACCAAAGAAAAATTTGAACCACAACATTTACTTAATGTCCATGTTACAAGAAACCACCAAATACAAATGTATATATGTTGTGGTCAGGGCTGGAAATAACGGCCGGTCAACGGACAATGTCCGGCCTGATTGGGGCTTTGACCGGTCAAACGTTCATCTTGCCGGTCATGTTGACCGGTCACATCCATAGTGATCCTTTCAAAACTTTAGAAATACAATGAAATAGCTGTTGTTTACTATGCACTATGACTTTAATAAATATCGCAAAGTTATCCTAGAGTTATCTTAACGTTACCCGTAATATCGCAAAGTGGCTACCGTAACGTTAGATCAACCGTAATGTCCCCGTGAAACTACCGTTAAGTTATAGCAAAGGTACCGTAACGTTATTGTAAAGTTCCCATAAAACTACCGTATATAGTTATGAAAGCTACTGTAAAGTTATCGTATTGTGTACTTGTGGAAAATTAAATTCGTTATATTTGACCAGCCAGAAATGAAGTATGACCTAGCTAAAATTTATTTGGCCGGTCATCTTGACCGGTGGACGTCCTGAAATTATTTCCAGCCCTGTGTGGTGCAAATTAATTTATCTTTGGTGCAAATTTTCTTTTGTTTTTGGGTATGGAAATTTCTGATAATGTGTGATAATGAGTTTTCAACAAAGGAAAAGAAAATTTGCACCAAGGACAAAATTGCACCACAACATATACCTGTACATGTAACTACTGTAAATAGAAAAAAAGATGCTTGGAGCAAAAAAAAAAAAATGCAGGATTACAAGGATGGAAGTGGATTACATGTACATGTATAGTTTCAATTATCAATTTTGATTTTGTGACAGGCAGTTATAAAAATGAAAAGTTTCCATTCTGGTGGAATTTTGAGTTTTAGTCATTATTATTTTTTGTCTTTTTACAGGTAGTTTTACATTGTATTTCTTTGCATTCACCACTTTTGTCAACTTTTACTTCCTATTTTAAGAAACAGTAATAAAGCAAGCTCCTGGCCATAATCATGAAAACACGAGACTGTATTTCAGTCAGGACACTGCAGCTTTATAATAGTTACAATTATCTGGGGATGGAAAAAAATTTACTGTTTCTTCTAAATATGGGAAATAACAGTCTTAAATTTGTGTAAAAAAATATACAATTTGCCACATACATGTAATGACTCTCTTTTGCTGGACAATCTGCCCTGAAAAGACTGCATAAGAATTATGACACCGAAGACCTAAAACAGCTTTTGCTTGAGTTCTCACACCTTATGGATTCATCCACAGCCTTAAAAGTACAGAACAACACTACACACTACATTTACCAATATACATGTATTGTACTTTACTATAAAGGTTTGAGTGAATGGGAAAATACAGAGTGCAATGAAAACTAGGCAATGAAGCTCCTACAAGTACTAAACAGTTTATTTTTTAAAAAGAGTAAAATTACGAACATAGCGCTCGACTGTTCGAAGATTTGTTCCATTTTAGGTATTTTTCAGGTCAATAAGAGCACTATTTGTCTTGGTTTCTTCTTTTTCTTGCTCGTAAACAGCTCCTGCTAACCATTTTTTGAGGCCTTCACTTGCTCAATCCAGAATAATCGCGCAAACATTTTCCAAACTGTGCGCCATGTTGGACAAAACAAAGGAAGTAATTTTTCTATTTTTCTCAACTCTTCTAAAAAGCATTCTGCCCCGTGGAGCTGAAATCAGTAACTAAGGCAGCATGGGTCAATTTATTTATGAGACAGTGATATAAAAATTTGTCTACATGTATATACACTGTAATACATCTAACAGTAGTGCTGCCAATTGAATTCCTGAATTCATACACACAGTTTGTAGTTATTTAAACATTAAATTTGATTGAGACTGAAAATTTTAACCTGTGAAGTAATCAGTTATGATTAAAAACATAATCCATACTTTTCTGTTCATTGTATAAAACAAATAGATTCCATTTGGCCGTGTGTCTGTTCAGTACGTTATAGATCACAGATGACGTCAAAATGCGGTAAGAACAAAAAAGTGGGGCGAGTGTGTTACTGAAGTAGGGCAGGTGCTCTTTACCACATTTTAACTAAACAGACACATGGCCAAATGGAATCTATTTGTTAATTTGATATTGAGGATTAAATTATGGTTAATAAAAGTGATTATATGCAGGTGCACGACATTGCCCCCTTAATGTTGAACAATAACATTACTGCACGTACATGCACTTGTATGGCAGCATTATTAAAAGTCAAAATCACCAAAATCCCTTCACCCTTTCACTTCTAGAATCAATTACATGTATGGAGACATGTAGTGTAGTTCTAACGTTTGAGTCTGTGGACGAAATCCTATGGTGTGACTATTCAAATGAAACCTCTTTGGCAGTACTTTTGCATGGTACCATTTGTTTTTCAATATTTCAGAAAATGAAAATTGGGATGTTTCTTGAATTTTGATGTTTGGCACTCTTGGGAGTTAAAGGGTTAAGGTCTTACGAGTGCCAATTTGATTGGAACATGATACCATATTAATCTACATGTTTGCACTGAGAGCTGCACATATTTTATAAGCTATAATTAGGATATGGTGTACATGAACATATACTGTAAAACCCATTCCTTTTGAATTCATAAAATAATACCCTGATCAATAGCTTTCAAAATAATGGTACATGTACATGTTTACATGTATCACACACATCTAAGGATATACAAATGCGTATTCACCAAATAACTTCATAATCCTGAATCAGCATTAAAATTCTTGATGTATTGAAAAGTACATGTATAACAACTGGAACCTCCCCAAAATACAAAACAGGTACAGTGTATAATCATGAAACTACTAAGCAGAGCAAAACAATTTTCTCCTTGTGCATCGTTCATTCGCTTTTATTTGAATCGCTTGATCAAGCAGTTTCAATATTTCAATTTAAGCACTTTGTTCATACTACAACTGCATAATCAGTTTGCAAAGTCTTTACTTCTTGAAAACAGTAGGCATAACATACATTGTACTGTACAGTAAACTACAAAATAGAAATACTTTTCACGGCCCAAGGTCTTGCTATTATCACAGAGAAGTTTGTACATGTACATGTATACATTTAAATGTTGGAATACAAAATCCTAATTTCAAAAAGAGCTAAAAGAACAAGCACACAAATGACATACAATGTAATTGTTTCACAGCGTAACAGCAACAGCTTTGTGCACAGTTCTAAAGAAAATGCAACAAAGTTTTAAACATAGTGGACTCCTCCTTAGGAATAATTATAAACGTCCAACACACATGTCACCAGACCAGGGTCTCTCTCTCTCGCTCCAGGGCAAAGGAAGAAGTGAAACCCTGGGAATGAGGTTGTAGCTCATACATCACAAACGACATTATTTGATCACAAGCATGTACAGTGCAACAGTCATATTGGGCAACCGTCCAATGTATACTGTATGGGTGTGGCATCAGTGCCTGTGTTTGTGTGAAATTGTCTCAATCTCATTAATCATATTAACCTAGTAAATTTAAGCAAAAAATGTATGGATTCTTTTTGCCAGAACTGAGCAAACTGTTGCATTATGCGAATGTCTGTAAGGTGGGATTCAACTGTACAGCGTCTGTACTTAAAATACACTGTATTTTCCTCAAAGGCAGCATTTTATTTTATTCAAGAATTGATATGGCACTTGTATTGTTACCATTAACAGCCATTAATAAAGAGAAAGATGGAAAATGCTGCACTTGGTCATACCAATAACTTTTTATGATACAGCAAGCCTATACAAATGTACATAATGTTAAGAGTTGACACAATCAACAAACAAAACATCTGTGGTTACATGTTAATTAAAAGCAAGACAAAGAAACCCACAGGCTCAGAGTTAATCTCTACGAATTGATTGCTTTAAAAATGGACACCGGAAAATCTTTGTACAATGTTGAGAAGTTTCTGTACAAACCAACCTAGTGAGCTCAAGTCATTTCCTAGTATGCATACTGTACAGTGTGTATCAATATGTCAACTTTTTGGTGTAGAGATTGCTACTAGATGTTTGGAACAATGCCATCAACAAGCAATAATGAGTGAACACTCATTAAACTAATTTGACAAGTGACAAGTGGTGGAATTTTTAATAATCAGAATGCAAAACCAGTTTATACAGCAAGTTAACTTGCGATAATTACACACCAACTTTAAAAGGCAAGAATCTCCTAGGACTAATTAGCTAGAGACACTTGAATGTGAAAATAAAGTCCTTAGTTCGGAGGACTACTCATCATGCAAATACAGTTGTAATTAAAACAAAAAAATGCATTCATTATCCAGTTTCTTTAGAAATGAAAAGGGTTTTTGCATTAAAAGGAAAATGAAAGGAGAAAAGTTGTAGAGTGTATTTATTTATTACAATTTAATGGCATAACTTACAAAATAAGAAAAGAAGGAAAAATAATAATAATAATAATAAAAAAATAATTAAAAAAGAATAGTAAGGCCACAAGGATGGTCTGCAAAAGAGTCCAAGACACCATACGAGGCAGCCCACCTTATACAATAAATATAGGTATAAATTACTCAATTAATACGCTTAAAATTTTTTACTGATCACCAAAGCCCTTGGCTATAACACTTCGAGCAACACTTATGGTGTGAATAACAATATCACTAAAAAGAAAACTTTGACATGAAACTGTCTTAATCTAGTTTGCGTGATGAAAGCAAAATAATCAGCTTTCTCTTGTCAACAACAAAAGAACTAACGGAATTTTCGGAACAGTTTGAAATCCATAAAGAAATCAACATCACATGAAGAAATCGATCAGTTTCTCGAATGGAACTTCTTGTCAACAAAACAATATTGTGTTGACTTGATACGTTACAAGTTCTCACTTGGAAATGAAATAAACAAAGGCTCGAAATAACAAATTTACATTTGTACGGAGCACCGGATGGAAAATGAAGAATATTATGAAAAGAAACGTAAACATTATAAATAAAATCGTCACCAGCATCAACAATTTGCTGCAATATACGAACGCAAATTATAGATTGTAAATTAGATAAGCTCTGAATCGATTAAACAACAAATGGTATGAGCTTCTTCAGGTTGAACACGACGCTAAAAACAGGTCGTTGTTACCACGGTATCAAAGCTTTACATGTATCTTGTGAAATAATGGAGCAAAATTATGTGAACAAACAATACATACCTGTCCTTCGGCTTCGACGCTCCCCAATAACTGTTGTAACAGTTGCGGAACTTGATCATCGAGCTGTAATTTCTTGCACAACTCAACAAGCTCGCTTCTGTTTAGGAAACCCTTTCCCGAGTGATCGCAACTGTCGAATACCTCATGAAGTTGTGCCACGTAAACGTCTTGTTCGTCTTCATCCATTTCTCAGGTTTAATAAATACACTAGCTCGCTAAAAGCCAAGCCCAGGATACCAGAGCCATGTTGAGAAGAAAATAATGAAACTTTAATTCCTATTTCTTGAACGATTACGCCAACGCCAAAATAAAATACTGTGGAGCTTTCCACGACAAGCGGATTGGCGGCCAGTGGTTCATAAATTCAGAAGTGACACAACCATTCAGCTAACCAACGCGACGTCATAGCCAAATTTCTATACCACAAATGTCGAGTTTCTTCTCTTGTTCAAACATCAACGGCTCTGTAACGCTGTAATATATAGCGATCCTTCTCGTTTACTCACGAACTCTTGAGATCCAAACAACCGTAAGCTTAAATTCGAGCAAAATATCTCTTGGTATCGTAGTAACGCGGGAATTCCAAGCGTGATTTTTCCGAACAGTTGACACAGTAGAGAGCGGGCTAGAATTCTAATCGCAGATTATCGGAAATGCAAAGCATAAAACCGTTCGCTTTTCTCTGCAGATTTGTCTGAAGAAATCGTAATTCGAGAAATATCGGCCAACATGAACTCCATATCCTTTCGTTACAGACGATTTTCAAACAAGTGCCAAAAATAGATGTTTGGTTTGACCACGTGAACACAAAGGAATCTTCGATCTGATTGGTTCTTAGACAATCTTATTCTATTTCACAAAATCTGACCAATCAGATCGTTTATTGTGTTTGTTTTTATTCAAGCACGGCGTCTTCTTTCCAAAATTTTTCGCATTTTTCACAGCTTTTGATAGCTTTTCACATATTCTGATTTAAAATCAAGCTTGTTAATTAATTTCTCTAAAGGTCTTCATATTTGTGGACTCTGTGAAAAAATTAGGAGCGAAATGTGTAATGTATTAAAAGGAATAATCAAACGCGAAAAATAATTTATACTCCACGGTTCTCCAGTGTTCTCTCAGAACAAGACTTCGACCACTTCCTCTTTTCTCTCTCGAGCGCGCGCAAAAACCAAAAATCGAATACCGCAAGGACAACCTCATTCCCAGGGCTCTGGGAACGAGGTTAATGCGAGGACACGTGACGCGCGGGTGGTATCTCCACGCAGTGTTAAGAATTAAAGCGACGGGTGAGGGATATGTTTTGTTGCTAGGCAACTGCAGGACACCAACCCGATATACCTGAACATGTACATGTAATGCAATCCACGCGCGACAATTTTATAAACCTCGTTTCGCGAGAAACTATGAATAGCGTCGAAATTTATCTCTTTTATTTTAGTACTTGGTATCTCCACGCGTCAGGAAGCAGAGGATGGGCTGAAGTAATAACGTCCTGCGTCGCTTCAGATGATTGTCACCGCGCGCTCACGGGTTTCAATTTCGCTCCGAACGAAGGACTACGGTGACCAATTTCCCTTTTCAACTCAGTTGATTATCGGGCGCTGAAAGGGAAAAGGGGGAGTTTGGGCGCTCGCGAAGCACCTGGAGAGAGCACGGAGCGCGAAAAAACCTCAAGCGCTTCGCGCGCGCCCGAAATGCCCCCATCCACTCCCCTTTGCATTTATTTATTTCTCCAAACCTTAGCAGATAGCTGCAGAT
This sequence comes from Cladopsammia gracilis, assembly GCA_022457155.1. NCBI lineage: Eukaryota > Metazoa > Cnidaria > Anthozoa > Scleractinia > Dendrophylliidae > Cladopsammia > Cladopsammia gracilis. Next base: position 1,507,060 of record JAJGOT010000074.1, read on the forward strand.
GATAATACATAATTGAATATAAAATGAAAGAAAAAGTAGGTAAATAACAAAATTTTCAAGGAAAGAAAACATACAGTACAAAATTACACTACTAAATAACTATATTTAGAGAGGAAAGCCACATAAGCCGTAGCTTGTTTTCATGCAGGTCCTCTTTCCAGATCGAATTGGAATTTAGAATGTTGGTTTTTGAGGAGAGGGGAAAACCGGAGTACCCGGAGAAAAACCTCTCGGAGCAAGGAGAGAACCAACAACAAACTCAACCCACATATGACGCCGGGGCCGGGAATCGAACCTGGGCCACATTGGTGGGAGGCGAGTGCTCTCACCACTGCGCGATCCCTGCTCCCCATTGTATAGTGGAAGGAGAGGAGAGGAGAGGGGCACGTCAAAATGAACTAATATTGTGCCCCTTTCTATTTGAAATGAAAAATTAAGACCCCCTCCCTCCCCCCAGTAGGGGTGGCGAATCGTGGGTCTCGGAAAATTTTGGTCCGGTCTCGAAATCTCGGCAGTTTTTGTTTTAAGTCTGAAAGTCTCGTTTGGCTGGTGCTTTTTCTGTCTCGGAGTCTCGGATTTGTTTCCTCAAGGTCTCGGAGTCTCGGATACTTTTTTCAAGCATTCTCATTCTTCATCCTTGTTTGTTGTTTGATAGGTGATTTGGATATTTTTAGCACTGAGTCTCTGGCGGTTTTTTCCCGCATTGGATCTCGGGCTCGGATTTTATAACGTAGCTGCGGTCTCGGTCTAGGATTTTGGAAAAAACCTCCCAGTTCATTGATGGGAAAATGGCGCGTTTAGGTTTTCACACGAATCCGTCATTGAATTGGGGAGAGGAAAGGTGTTATTTTTCTTTTTATTCCATCCGAGATTGTAGGTCTTGGGTGAAGAATCTAAAGGTGTCGAAGAAATTAGATTTCGCGCAGGCAAGTATCTATTTTTTTTTTAAATATTTGGTACCAATGTCAACCCACCCTTGGTTGCAACACAACATAAAATTTAGGCAAAAACCACGACGACTTCACAGTTTGCTCATGCTTTTATCTGCTGTGGGATCTGGAGAATACGATAAATTATGGCACCCAAACAACTTTTTTTTATTTGAAGTTTAAGTATTTAATTAATTGCTCGATGTTTTGATAAAGTTCTAATATTTATTGTAGACAAGTTACACCCCAAGTGTCTCACACAGTTGTTACTATTTCAAAATTAGTTTATATTTAAAAATAGAATTTAAGTTCTCTCTTTGGGTAACAAGATATACAAACATATATCAAAGCTACATTTATGTTTGAAACTAGTCAACACTTATCTTATTTTAGGTTAGAAAGAGCATAAAATGTTCCAAGAAATCCTAAGACAACACTATCTCATCAATTTTGACACCTTCTAAATTTTGAATTGTTTATGAAAAGAACTCATTCAAGTTTGGGACCAGTTCGATCGTAGAACAGCCAAAAATTAACTTATTTTCGAAAGTAGTTGTTTCAGATTAAAATACATTGACAAATTTCAATTAATAGAAACGTTTGAATGCAGAGGTCGACACAACACACAACGCATAAATAAAATGCACAGGTTCGGTTTTGCCGGATCTCTATGTAGAGATGCTCGAGCCAGACGCCACCTGAAGTGTGTAGGACAAACTGAATACAAGGCTGGCTCTACGGCAATGGGCTGATTTATTTAGCGGCCAATATTTCGGCTAACAAAATTAGCCTTCCTCAGGGCCAGGAAGCAAGAGGAAGGCTAATTTTGTTAGCCGAAATATTGGCCGCTAAATAAATCAGCCCATTGCCATTGAGCCAGCCTTGCATTTAGTTTGTCCTATAAATTTCAATTGTTATAATTTAAAACCCAAAACTAAAAGCATAAATAATAATGGTTACTATAATTATCTTAGACTGCGAGCAGTCTCGTATTTTTCTTTTAGTTAGTCGAGTCGAGCTCGCGCGCCCTCGTTCCTCGCGGCTTTACCACTCGCGCGCGCGATCGCTCGACTGGACTAACTAAAACAAAAATAAAAGACTGTTCCCAGTCTATAATTATCCCTGAACCTTAATTGTTGATACGTTAAATTCATGTAACTATTGAAATCTTTATTAGAACGAAATTGAAATTTTAAATAGTTCTATTCCATCCACGTTCCCTCACAGAACGTTAATGAACATTAGAGGAAATACGCTGAGAAGGGCGAGTGCGGACGCAAGAGAGAAGTTTAGAACCAGGCCATCGAGAGGGTCTCTGCGACTGAATTCACTTCACTTAGCGGACTGTCCTCTCCTAAAAAAGACAACCACGCCTTTTAGCCTCTGCGGAAGAAAGAGGAAGAATGCTTCTTATTGAAAAAGAATATTATCTTTACTCCTCGTTTTTAAGCGGCGTGAGCTTTTTTCAAGCTTTTCACAGTTTTAATTGTCATCTTTTCTTACTTCTGTACTTCCCTCAAGCGTCCTCTTCTATGATCCCCGAATATAGATTGTTTGCACGGCCGCCATGGTGGTCAGAAAACAATTAACAATTATTGGATGAAGTTTGTGGCCTTGATAATTCTCGCTATCACGAGAAAACCGAATCCGGCAATAAATGTTTTATTAGACATTTTAGCACTAATTCGTCTTTTGAGGCTAAACTTTGCAGTCTTTTTTAGCTTTTCCATTCGCAGATTGTGAAATCTTCTAATTTCTTTCCCACTGCCGCTAAGAAAGCGGGCGGCGCGTGGCACGCTTGCAATACGTTTCTTCTGGTGTAAAAATCTGACTGTGTAGATGACGTCATATCTACATGCATAAATCCCACTGTCTGCAGATATGACGTCAGAATTCGATGCCAAAGTATATTACTGTGTGCTCTCAGCAAATGGAAATAGAGATGGTGAGCAAAATGTATGATTGTTTTATTATGCATATTCTTGAGCTGCACTTGTAAAGACAAGAGCGCGCACAAAAAAGTGATCAATGCACAGCAGACAAACTATTGTCTGTAGGTATGACGTCACTTCTACATATATAAAATCAGGTAACACAAACTTTGGCCTTGATAATTATCGCTATCATGCTCAACCTCATCCAATAATTGTTAATTGTTTGCATGAAAATAGTTTTATTCCCAAAAGACAGAAATTCACTGTTCTGTCCACCAACATGGCAGCCGTCCAAACCACTTGTTAAGCTAAGCTGCTGACACCAAATGTGGTAACAGCTTACAGAACATCCACTAGCAAATTCTCAAAATAGCCTATTCGTGTCTCTTTTGCACGAGAGCGCATTCTCGTGCGCACAATACGGGGATTAAAATTCTACGATCGGGCCTCTTTGATTTTTTCTGCCAGCCACTGCAAAAGAAAAGAAAGAAAACAATTCATTTTTAAACAGTCGCTTAATAATGCGCGGTATTGTGGAAAGCAAAGTTGGCTTCGTGCTTCTAATGCAGAACCCTAAACCGTCAAAAAGGAAACTTTCTATACTTCCAAACAATACGCATTAGCATTTTTATTTCATTTGAGACTGTTGACTTCATCAACACTAAACTCAAACGTTTAGGCCGTCTTGTACAAAAAACATAGTACGGGACTTTAGATCGGACGACGAGTACGAGATTGAGTACGAGTACGACTTTTAAAACTTAGTCCGCGTGCTCTAAATAACCATTTACCACACAAATTTTATACCTAGAGTCTTCTTATCTTCTGGTTTGTATCAGGAAGGACCGACAGCTGTGGGGACGGGACTGGCTTTAAGTTCAACAGTCGTACTCGTACTCAATCCCGTACTCGTACTCAAATGTTAAGCTCCCTTGTACTGTAGGAACATGCTGTACGATAGCTTTCACGTGAAAGATCATACTTTCGGGAAAGTTAGCCAAAATACAGTAGAACCTCTACTAACGGCCACCTCTCTACAACGGCCAGTTTTTCTTGTCCCAATTTCTCATTCACTCACTCAAATCCTCTAATTGATAACCTCCCCATAACGGCCACCTCTCTACAACAGCCATGTTTTCTTGTCCCAACTTCTCATTCACTCACTCAAATCCTCCAATCGATAACCTCCCATAACGGCCACCTCTCCACAACGGCCATGTTTTCTTGTTCCGACTTCTCATTCACTCACTCAAATCCTCTAATTGATAACCTCCCCATAACGGCCACCTCTCTACAACGGCCAGAAAGGTGTGTCCGAAGGTGGCCGTTGTAGAGAGGTTCGACTGCAAGTTTCCATATGATTGGTCAAAAATTAAAATATCATTCGGATAGCTTAAAACTGTAAAACATTTTGTTATCATAATGAACTCCCCCCCCCCCCCCCTTCCCGTGTCGCCTTTATAAGGGGGACTAAGGGTGGGGGGTGTCAAGCTCCCTCCTTCCTTCTCCTGTATCCATAAAAGAGAACAATTATGAATGAAGTGTAGTAGGAAGGGGTGAATTACGCACCTTAGCGACATCTGGACTAGGTGTTGTGATAGCTCTTAGAGCTGATGTTGACTTTTTGAAGATGCCTTTTTTGGCTTTGTCCTGAACAAACAAAAACAATAAAAAACAGTCTGAGTCAGTCTAACTCTGCGATGGACTAGCATCCCATCCAGGGGGGAGTAGCAATACTCCTAGTTGCTTCATGCCACAGAAACCGGGTTAAGCTCCGGCCGTGTGGGTACCCCGTGGCTCGTGTGCGCCTTTTACCTTACCTGAACAAACAAAACCAATAAAATACAGTTCGAGTTAACTCCGGCCTAACAAAAAAAAATGGAATTTCCTGGCATTTGGTTATCTCAGGCAAGGTTCGGAAATCGTTCGGAAAAGCATCGGAATTGTACCCATGACCGTCGGACAATATTCGGGAATTATAACTGATGGTCAGCCCCCCTCCCCCCCCCCCCCCCCCTGCTGATGGCACACGGACGAGTTTTATGACGCAAAAGTTTAATTCGACAATATGCTGAAAGCTGTTGAGGACTGCTCAAAAGTTGGTACTACCATGTACAGCAAAAATAGAATCAATGGTTTCTATTTAAATGATTCCACTTTAGGATTCATTACTAGATGACAACGTCTTCATAACCAACAGTAACAGATGTCACATGTTAAATGTCATGTATGCCGTCCAATTTCTGGTCTAGGTGACAAGATATGCTGTTGATTTTCTATGTAAACTTCACTGCGCAACTTTATTTTTCCTCATTTCTTTGCTTGGTATTTTTTTAAAGTATTTTGTGTGTATGATCCAGTTTTCTTTTTATATTAGAGTGTAGATTAGCATGGAGATTGGGTCTTCGTAATGGAGCATTAGGGAGTTTAAGCTCTGTGAGGGCTACCTGCCTTTTTTTTTTGGCGACGTTTGCAAATAACTAAATGAAACAAATAACACACAGACAGTACACATGAACGAACTGCTCAATAGCTTTTGAATTGAACGGCCATACTGTATGTGATATATCAAACACGAAGAAGAGTGTTCCATCAGAATTTCCAAACACCGAGAAGAGGGTTGAAAAACAAGGGGGGAGGGGAGTAATATATCAAACACGAGGAAGAGTGTTTCATCAGGATATCCAAACACAGAAAAGTGGGTTGAAAAACAAGGGGGGGGGGGGGAGGGGAGTAATATATCAAACACGAGGAAGAGTGTTCCATCAGAATTTCCAAACACCGAGAAGTGGGGTGAAAAACCGAGGCGCAGACGAGCTTTTTTAAACCGACTTCGAAGTTTAAAACACTTGATATAGCTCCTCAAACTGATCATTAAATATCAGAGCAGCCTGCGTAGTAGGTGCCGGTTCAGTATTAGCAGAGCAAAATTTCGAGGACGCGCGCGAGAAGGGCATGCGCGAAAGGGAGAGGTGGCACCTCTCCCTTTCGCGCGTGCTCCTGGATGATCTTCTTTGTTCAAAATTGGTGTATTATTAATGAGTTTGAGAAGGTTTTATCCACACTCCACAGACTCTCAAAAGTTTGAAGCCCTGTAAATATAATTAGCGTCTTACCGGGAGTTTGAGGACAAGTTTTTTGCCGTCAGTCGTTGGTTCCTCTGCCAGCTCCCCCAATTCGCACATCCAGTCACTCTCCCAAGTCTCAAAAACTTCTGTTTTACCAGCGACTATGATGTGCCTGACAAGAAATAAATGACGCAGCGCATATGAACTCGCAAACCGGGTAAAATCGTACAAATCTACGGGAAGAGATGAAGGCGTGCCAGCGCTCGGTAACTAGACCCATCCATTCGTCGTCTTCTCGTACCACGGAAAAACGAAGAAAAGAAATGTCTACCCTCGCAGCTTATGAACCGGGACGGATGGATGGATGGTGCGCGTCGTGGGGGGGGGGGGGGGGGGGGGGGGTGGGAAGGGGGGGTTGGGGAGGGGGGATAGGGGAGGGGGGATGGGGAGAAGGTGGTGACAATGCATACATATACATGTACATATACATATACATATACATATACATATACATATACATATACATATACATATACATATACATATACATATACATATACATATACATATACATATACATATACATATACATATACATACCTTTATTTAAACACGGTAAAAACATCAGTCACAAAGCAAGATAAAAACTGGTTTGCATGTTTGCCGTGTGGGAGTACGAGGTGGACATAACGCGATTGATTTCGATATTAAACTTTTTATAAGATCTAATGGCTCTGACATTCTGTGGAAGATTATTCCACAACAGTGCCCCACTATAGCAAAAACTGCGTTTTAAAAAATCTGTATGGGGCTCGGGCAGACAGAATTTGTTTTCCTTGTCTCTGAGTTCATAGTCAGTGCTGAAAGGTGTAAACAGGCCTTGAAGATACTCCGGAGTTTGGTTGGTTACAGTTTTAAACATTAGTTTCGCTTTGACTTTCTTCCTTCTGGTAGAGAGGTCATCCCATCCTAGACTAGTGCGAAGGGAAGAAGCACGAGAATAAAAATCAGACTTAGTAATAACCCTAATGGCGCGATTTTGTTACTTAGACCGTCCCACACAGGGCAGCAGAAGTCGAAGTGCGGCTCGATAAGAGCTCGATATAGAAGAATAGCCGTTTCTTCACTTATAAAGGGCCTCAGCCTTTTAAGTGCACCTATACCAGAAGAAATGGTCTTGGCGATTTCGTCAACATGTTTGGACCAAGATAAATTTTGGTCAATGTAAATTCCCAATGATTTAGTGTCGGTCACTCTTTTAATTACATGCCCTTCAATCTGTACGTTAAGTGAATGGGTAGCGGTATTAGCAAGCCTTTGACGTGAACCTATTAACATTAACTCAGTCTTGGCAATGTTTAGGCTTAATCTATTCGACCTGAGCCATTCGTGAAGGTTAGATAATTCGCTATTTACTACAGTTTCAAGTTCAAATTACTTTTAACACTCAATAAGCCACTTCGAAAAATACCATAATACTCTTTAAAGTGCTGGGTTTGGGTGGTGCTTGATGTAAGCCTGATTTTTCCAATTTCTTTTGTTTACAGCACGAACTGCACGTGCTACGCTTCAACTTCTTGGCAATAGACCAATATCACGCTAGCATGGCACAAAAATATATTTAGTTTATTGGGAAATAGAGCCCAGCATCAAATTCAGCATATCGATATTAGTAAAACTACAAAGTTTTCTAAAGATTCCTAGCAAACTGACGACGATATGAAATTTTGAAACTGAGCATTTTTACAAAGAAATGTATGACCATGTATGGTGGACGGGCATGGATTGCCCGTCCAGCCTCGTTTTCGTGTTTTTCCCATACATTTCTTTGTAAAAATTAGGCCAGAGTACTAAGTTTCAAAAGTTCATATCTCCGTCAGTGTACGAGCTAGCTCTACGAAACTTTACAGTTTCACGAATATTGATGTGCTCAATTTGATACTGGACTCTTTTCCCATTAAATTAAATATATTTTCATGCCATGCTAGCGTGATATTGGTCTATTTGCACACGGTGCACATTTGTATACGAACATACAATGCTACGTCTTAAGCCTGGTTTCCATATAATCGCAACGATCGCAACGATCGCAGCGATCGTTACGATCGACGATCGCTGCGCGGATTATTGCGACACTTGCGATCATATGGAAACCAACCGTTGCGATCGTTGCGATTGCGATCGCAGAGATAAGCCTGGTTTCCATATAATCGCAACGATTGCTACGATCGCAGCGACCGATACGATCGACGATCGCTGCGATTCTTGCGACCCTTGCAATCATATGGAAACCAAAACGTTGCGATCCTTGCGATCGTTGCGAAGACGATCGCAGAGATAGAAATTTTTCTATCTCTGCGATCGCGATCGCAATCGCAATCGCAACGGATCGCAACGATCGCAAGGGTCGCAACGTTTTGGTTTCCAAATGATCGCAAGGGTCGCAAGAATCGCAGCGATCGTCGATCGTAACGATCGCTGCGATTATATGGAAACCAGGCTATAGAAAATTTTTTATCTCTGCGATCGCAATCGCAACGATCGCTACGATTGGTTTCCATATGATCCCAAGGGTCGCAAGAATCGCAGCGATCGTCGATCGTAACGATCGCTGCGATTATATGGAAACCAGGCTTTAGCGTTCCTACATGTACTCTGAATTCCACTGTGCCATTCTAACAAAGGAGACTTGAATAATTAAACCCCGGTGAGGTTAAGCATGCACATAAAAGATTATTATGGTATTTTTCGAAGTGGCCCATTGATAACTGCTCTAAACTTACTTGTTCGTGATAATCAGTGCTTTTTTGATGTTTAGACTACAGTGGGTGAAGTAAGTATCGTCCACCAGAGCGGCTTTTGTCTCCTTCACTTCCTGTTTTAATGAGAGACCAATAAAGTAAAATAATCCTCTCTTAGCAACAATTACATGTATACGGTTCCAATATTTGCCCAACATCCGTCGCACAAAAGTTGGATGGAATTTTGGGAAAATATCGGAAGCCAAAATATAAGTTGTGCGGAGGTCGTTAACGGTTCCAATATCGCCCCAACAACAGACCCAACGTTTTAAAAAAAATTACGCGAGGAACTGGGAACGCTAAAGGTTACAGTGTACCTTCGGGGGTGTCTCCAGTATAACAGCTCTAGCGTCTTAAGATTACACTTAATATACCTAAACCCAGATATCAAATAAAAGCTTATAGAGCTGGCATCTAAATATGGAAACCATTTGGTAATAAAATGAATTGTCGAATTTTTTACGACGTCTAAATTCGAACGTCCGAATCAGCTTTAAAACGCTATAACTCAAAGCGATTATTGTATTTTGCTATTTGATTTGTTTTCGGGTTTCCGGACATGAAGCGCTAAAAAAACGTGTCGGCGATTTTCCATATTCAATTGCAGTGAAAAGCTACAGAATATTTTCGAAAAAGGGAGAAAAAAAATTGGAATGATTGCACGGAAATGGCTGTTGACGAAAAAGTTTTCGGAAAAAAGAAATTCGCCGACACGTTTTTGTTGATTATGTGTTAGCCTAGCTTCTGTCCAAATTTGAGGAAAATCGAACAAATTCCCTTTGAGTTGTAGCTCTTTAAAGTGTTCCCAACAAGCGAAAAATTAACTTTGAGAAAACAGCGCTTAAAAAAACATATCGCTTCATAAACAAACTCCGCCCACAAAAGTTATACCCTCATTTCTCCGTCAATTTTCATTATTTTTCGATATTTTTTTTGGATGAAAGTTCATTCTGTAAACTTTATTTTGACGCCAAAAAAAAAATTCAATAAATTTTCGATCTGAAGGTACTCTGTAACCTTAATGTGCGCAAAGTTGAGTGAAATATTCAAACGGCTTCAACACGATCCAACATTTTCGAGAGCAGAGAAATTTTAGAGCGATGTTGGTTGACAGTTTGAGCCAATTTAAATTTGTTGGAACAAGATTTCAACAAACTTCCAACATTTTTCAACACAACCAACAATGTTGGGCGACCTGTTCACACGGTCCCAGCATTTTTGTTCAACAAAATGTTGGATGAATTTTGATTCAAATATTGGAACCGTTAAACCTTTTCACTCCCAGAGTCAATTATGGAGACATGAAGTAGAGTTCTAACTTTTGAGTCCGTGGACGAAATCCTATGGTGTGACCATTCAATTGAAACCTCTTTGGCAGTACTTTTGCATGGTACCATTTGTTCTAACTTTTGAGTCCGTGGACGAAATCCTATGGTGTGACCATTCAATTGAAACCTCTTTGGCAGTGCTTTTGCATGGTACCATTTGTTTTTCAATAATTTACAAAATAAAATTTAGGATATTTTCTCGAATTTTTCCTTCTTTCACTCCTTGGAGTTAAAGGGTGAAACGAGCTTTTACACAGTTTATGAAAAACTATACCTGTAGTATGGCATTTCCTCGAGCTTCGTGTGCATTATAAGGCTTAATCACCTGCAAAACAACCACAAGAATAAATTGCAATGTAAGGCTGTATCATCTGCAAATCAATTGGGGTTAGATAGAGCGCTCTCAAATGGACTCGACGAGCTTTCCCCAATAAAACCTCTCTGTTCCATGAATAGTCCATTTTTCAGTTGTGTGCTTGGCGACCTTGCCTTTGAGTGGAAGCGAGGCTGGAGGTGACTTTGCTTTGATACAAACCTTTCCGCCTTTCATATGTTAATAATGCTTTTCTCATGCTAACTAAGTAAATTTACATCTGAAAAGCTCCAAGGTCGTCTGTATCATACTGAACAAGGTCAACTTCAGCCTCGCTTACACTCAAAGGCCAGGACACTAAGAAGACAACAATAAAATGGTCCATTGAGGAAGTTCTTATCTTATAAGATATGGCCAGCGTTAGTCTCTAATTGGTCAATGTATATTGTCAGTGGACTCAAATTTAATCGCTTTCAATCGCGTTGTTCCTTCAGTATACTAATAGCTGTGAAAGCTTAGTCATAACTTTCACAAGCGATGCAAGCAAAAGCGTAAGCATTGGAAACGCAAGCACATAAAACTCCATACAAACTGTCTGAGACACAACCAGACGCATTCACACTGATTGAAGCATGTCAATGTTTGCGCCAGCGCTTGCGTTTCCCAGGCTTTGCTGAACATCTAGCAAAAAACGCATTACAGTCTCTTTGAGGGTTGCCGTTCTCGTTGTGGAGGATGACCGTTGTCGAGAGGTTTAAATGGGAGGTGTATGGATCGTTGAGAAGAAAACGTGGCCGGCTATGTAGAGTGGTGGCCGTTAGTATTGGTTCGACTGTATTATTAATTATATACTCCGCGCACTATCATTTCTCACAAGGGTATTACACTTAATTCGAGAAATAAGCGCGCGCAATATGTCATGAATTTCAGCTACCTTGTCGGCGTAGAAACACCGTGGCGGTCTTAACCGACGCACTTCACTCCCCGTACTGGCAGACCTACAATAAAAGAAAATTAATACTTGGAGCCAGGGGCGGGTAGATAGGAGAGGTTCTGGCGTGCGTGACATCCCCTTGGCGAAGGCTTAGTTGATTCACACTTCATGTACGATAAACACATCATGTAACAACAACAGCAACAACTATATTTCAGTATTCCCATTTCAAAACATGGTATTACCGAATCAGTTACAATAAGGAAATTAAAATTAGTTTAATTACAATAAAGAAATCTAAGTAGAATAAAATGTATATTCATGTATTTTTAAAACAATGACGAGTATTACTGACTATGTTTTGCTCTTGTTTTCATTGCTTGTGTGACAAAAGCAGCAGTCAACCTGCTAATATATGGGTCAGTATTGTTGAAAAGAAATAAAACCTCATGATAATTCAATTTTTAAAATAATCTATTTTATTTAATAATTTTCTCAAAAAGGGTATTTCGTGATTCATCATATAACATACAGTGAAATAAAAAGTGCATTTCATCTTCAACTGAATTAAGTGTACAGTGAGTGCAAATTCTAAGGTGTTCAGGAGTTTTAGGGATTGTAAATCGTCCATTTTCAATTCTTAAGGTGTGACTCCCTATCCTAAATTTAGAAGTAATTTGTCTATGTTCAGGATTTTTGATATGGTTTATTAAATTAGAGTATTTCGTTTCATCTTTGAAGACCGAATAAAATTTAAGTTTTTTATTTGCTTTAATCTGATTGAGTAAAGGCCCGGCCAAACGAACGCAACATTTCAACGCAACATGTTACAACACTGTTGCGCGCAACTTGTTAACACGCGTTTGGCCACCCTGTTGTAACATGTTGGATCAAATTTGACCATTTTCAAACTTGATCCAACACCATCCAACATGTTGCAACATGTTGCGTGCGTTTGGCCAGCTCCTTCACAACACAATCCAACAATGTTGCAAGATGTTGCGTTGAAGTGTTGCGTTCGTTTGGCCGGGCCTTAAGATACACGGAATATACATGTAAGATACACGAAATATCGTCACAGCGTCTTAGCGCACTTACTGAGGACCTCCCACCCACGCTCTTAAACAATCCTGCCTACGCCGTTGGAAGATAAACACATAAACACATCATGTAAGATACACGAAATATACTACAGACTCACCCTTTGATTCCTTCCAGTGTGCTACTTGCAAAGTCCACCAGGCCTCCAGCAGGACGCGCCAGCACTCCAACCACACCCTTACCCAGTCCCTTGAAAAACCCGGCAGCGCCAGCCTCTTTTGCGCCTATAAAAAGGATTGTTTTCATCAGCGACAGAAGCGGTAAAGAAGAAAAATCACAAGCATAGGTATACAGATTTCCGTTGGCGTTGGCATACGTCAGTGAAGGAAAAATCGGATTTACTAAAAATTTCCTGTAACCAAATATGATTCAAATGAGGAAATAATGTGGGGCTCATGGGATAAATGTAGCTTTTGCAAGCCATATCCTTGTTAGCTGAGGTTTACATCAAATACTATTTTGCTAATGTTGTGTTCCCAGTGCATCTTGGGTAGTTCCTGTCCTTTGTGGGGGCAAACGACCAGTTTGGCAGGTAATTTGAAATTTTAATTTTGGCCGTTTGCCCCCACAAAGGACTAGAACTACCCAAGATGCACTGGGAACACAACATTAGCAAAATAGTATGTTTGCTGTAACTACGATTTTTTGGTCCACTGGGCCAAAGAAACTGAATGAGAGCATGTTTGGTCGAGTGGGCCTACGAAACGGAACAAGAGCTTTCAGGGAGACTGAGTATGTTTGTTAATTTTATGTTTGTGCCAATGTTAAAGGGACTCCGTCCCAACTGAAATAGTGCGTTTTCATGATTATGGCCAGGAACTTGCTTTAAGCTTACTTTGGTATCTTGAAATTGGAAGAAACCATCGCCAAAAGTGATAGGAGCAAAGAAATATGAACTAAACAGACAAAATAACGGCTAGAAAAGTCAAAATTTCACAAGAATGGCAAGTTTGATTCCTTGACTGCCTGTCAATAAATCAAATTTCATGACCTGTAATCCACTTCAATCCTTGAAATCCTGCACTTTATCTCCAAACTTCTGCTTTTGTTTTGCTCTATAGAATCTTTTCATCTAACTAAGTTGTACATTTGGCGATATAACGTGGAAATAAGCAAAGCGAAAGTTTGCTATTTCAACGGGACTCCCTTTAACATCCCTGCTGTTTTCACGAAAAGAACTCTATGCCATCTTTCTTCTCGTACTTCCGTTGCCAGTACTAACTAGCTAAAAGGTATTAGTTGATCAGTGTCTTCGGCACTAACTAAACAATGTACCGTTACAGGAGTAGCATACACTCAAAACGAAAAGCACGAGATAGTTTCCATTTGGATGGACTTACCTTTCATTGGCTTGGTGACTATTCCCGTCACACCGCCAACCACGCCCTGTAACCAAGGAAACAAGTTCAGAACAACAGAGGACAAAAAGGAAAGGGACCATAACATAATTGCGGTCATACTTTCTGACACTAAAGTTTTTGTGCAGTAGAAGGCGTGTTTGCTACGATGATTTCTTATGCTTCAAATGTTCGGGCAAAATTATTCACCAGTGACAATATTGACAAGAAAAATCGATCCCAGTCACTATTTTTTAAGCTGCTCTGAAACTATAAAAACCGCCCATGAATAAATAAGCAAGCTTTACCTCCAGCAGTCCTTTGCCACCCCTGGTAAGTCCTTCTTTGACGTTGACCGGTTTCTTTCCCATGGCCTGTCTCCTCTCCTGTTGGTGTTTGTCATCCATTGTGAGTGCCGCGATACCTTTGCCCAGCGTACCAGTTATACGCGAGACTGCGCCAGCTGCACCGCCTGACAGACAAACGCAAGTTAAAGGTCACGGACCCCCTCGGAAACTCATGGCCATTCAGAACTCCCCCCCTCCCCTTACAAGATCTTGCAATCCATATGTCTTTCACTGAGTTGTGATAAAATCCAAGCTCCTTATTCGACCACCTCTTATGAGCAGTCCCGAATTGTCCATAACACCAAAGTCCCCGTTTCCTTTACTTCCCCAGTCAAATCACTATATTGAAGACGTCTTGTAAGCGACAACCTCTCCTTGGCAACCACCTGGCATTTTGGCTGGTCAATTATAACTTAAGTACACTTACCAACTGTGTGTCCAAACAGACTCCTGGCACCGATCGCCAGGCCCTCTGCAAACTCACCGGGACCCTGAATGAGACCCTATAACAATAAGCAAATTACTGGTCAGTTCCACTTACAGAGATCTTTTATCGGACTTTCTCAGTTATTTAGTTTCCCTAAGAAGGGGAAGGGGAAGGAGTACCTCTCGAGTCGCCAATTTCCCAGTGGTGATGCTGCGTAGTTAAGGGCTCACGGACGGATTTCTCGCGCGTTGCTAAGGAAGTGAAAAATCATTTCCGCTGAACGACGCAGGCATTTCGGCAGCCAATCAGAAAAACCCCGCGCAAACCCACTAAAGCACAGGTCTCTGGTCAGACGAATAGCGCATACGTTGATAAAATGACTTCCGGTTCAACCTCGTTCCCAGTACCCTCGTTTCAGATTACTTCCGGTTTGCAGAAAAATCCTAAATTCTTGGCGGTCTCTAACTTGATTCATTATTTTTCAATGTTACATTTATCTTACCTGGATATGGAATATAATTTAAATCTCTCTAAAAAAAATCTATTTTTCAAATTAAAACGAAATCCATACTTACGATGATGGGAAAATGAATAAAAACCATAACACCGTCAACGATTTTCCGATAAAATGCGACACAAAAATTTTTAGACTTTTTCGTTATTGGTCACGTGATCATGGGCGTGGCTCGATGACGTCATTTTTGTGTTAAGGACTGAGTTGAAGATTTGACCGTATGTAAACGATTAAAATAATAAAAATAAATAGCCATTACTGTCCATAGCAACGGGTCCGAAAATATACGTCAGTGAGCCCTTAAGGGTAATTTTCCACTGGCTGAGTGAAACGAAACAGGTGGTGAAACAGTTTGAAGCAACGAGGAAAGGACTGCTTACCGTTAAAGACGCTTTCACTCCCAAGAGTTGCCAGAATCAGAACTCAAGAAATAAACGCAAGGAATAAATTATAAATACTTACTAGTAGTAATCATAGATTATAGTGCGTCTCCTTATCCCGTGGCACCTCGTCTTCACCTGGTACCTCAGTTTCATGAAACGCGAGATATGTCACGCAGGCAAAAACGTCGGGCCGACATCAAACAAATTCACGCTATCGCCGTGGGATCGGGCAAAATCCTGTCGTGCTGTGTACTCCGAAAGGTCTCAGATTTTTCCGACATATAAATAGTATATTTGGGTTGATTTCATTTCCGTTATTTCTCCGATTCTGAAATCATACTCATCAGTACATGTACTAATACCGGAACCAGACATGAGAAATTTCTGAGAAAGCCTGAAAAAGTGCTCCCGTGATAAACTTCTTGGACACCGCGTTATTAAAAGGAGCATGAAACCGACGATTAAGTCACGCAACATTCAACGTGAATTTCGCAGAATTTTTCAGATACAATTACAACTACCAGTTACAAGTAAGACACAAGACTATTGAATATCATTCCTTATTAGCTAGACAAATTTTAGTCACAAAACTGCGAAATCTTTAGTCGCAAATGCGCCCGATACAGGCGCAATTTCGAGCACTGTTAAAAGTTTAATAATCTGCGTTTGCCTGGCGCGGCCGGTCAGTGAACTATTGCTACAAGACATACAGCGAATTGCACCGTACCGTAGAACATCGCGAAGAACGACGTCGGTATTTAGGTGAAAGCTTCCCAAATCAGGCAGAGAACCACAGTAAAATCAAGACAGAACATTCAAAACATACCAGAACGGTAGCGAGGAAAATCCGATAACTTCTTGCTTGATTCCAAAGAGACCCAACAACTTACTTGGTCCGGAGAAGAACCTTCGTCCAATTTTTCCACTGCGTACTTTTAGTAGGCATTGAAATATTGAGCCGTACGATTTCAAAACCGGGAAAATATCCGAAACTAAATCAAGACAAATAGATTATTCACAGCCAGGATGATGCCTGATTTCCACGCCCTGGGAATGCTGGATACCATTGTGACGTTTCAAGATGGCGCAGATTTGGTACCGACACTTTTCTCGATTCGTTCCGCCTAGACGACGCGCTAAGCATGCTGGATACTATTGTGACGTTTCAAGATGGCGCAGATTTGGTACCGACACTTTTCTCGATTCGTTCCGCCTAGCCGACAAGATTAGGAAGCGTCTCCTTCGTCGACAAAAAAAGCACGGGGAAGTACTGCTAAAGGGCTTTCGTTTGAATGGTCACATCATACGCCGATTTTATTTACACAGTTGGAAGTGAAAAGCATATTTAGGCCCTGTCCACACTTATCCGTTTTCGTTTGAAAACGCAAAAGTTTCTTTCCGTTTTTCAAAATCTCTCCGTCCACACGTAGCGTTTTCGAATCGTTTTTGCCTGTCCACACGTATACGCAAAAACGACTGAAAACGCTTCAAATGCCTCTAAAGAACATGCGCACCACTGAGTTTAGCCGAGCCTGCGAGTTGTTTGTGGCGAATGTCCACCATGTTGACAATCTCGTCCCCAGAGTCCTCGTTACCCTCGTTCAGCGGTGGAGCGGCTGACTGAAGGGTATGTACTTGGTGTATCCCTTATTATTTTGTATTTAAACACTTATTTTTTTTTTCAGTAGAAAAAGAAGATAAAAACAGCAGAATGCGGAATCGAACCCGCGCTGTATGATCTACTCCATGCACACTATCCACTGTACCACCGAGGACCAGCTGCCGGAAATTGCAATTTTTAAGGGATATAAGATAATATGCTGCCAGCCCAGACCATATATAAGAACTAACCCTTTCGATATACTGGAAATACTGGAATCAGTGCTTAACCCTTAATACTAAAATCAGTGCTTCAACCCTAGATACTGTAATCCGACCCTAAATTACACTGCAATATATCTAAATACATTACAATAAGGGATACATGAAGTACCATACATTATGATCAGGGATACACCAAGTACCTAGGGACTGAAGCAAACGCATGCACAGTGAACTGAATTCGACCTCTTGACGTCATCGTTTTCGAAAAGTTCCGTTTTCAGGTGTCCACACGAGAACGCGAAAACACCGTTTTCAAAAGTTTCCACTTTGGCAAGCGTTTTCAAAAGTTTCCGTTTTCGGTGACCGTTTTCATCGGATACGTGTGGACGGGAAGCGAAAACGGAAAAAAACCTTTTGCGTTTTCAAACGAAAACGGATACGTGTGGACGGGGCCTTAATGAACCAAGCATTGATTCTGGCAGCAAAAGGGGTATCCCCACTGTCTGCTTGATTGATAAGAGCGATTTTCACTTGGGTGTCGTAAAACCAAAAACAATGTAATTACTCTGGCCAATCACAGCAGGCGTACACAATCCAACGAACCAATCAAAGTTCGCATCATCAAACACATGTAGCGGGGGCTAAGCGCGGGAAAACGCGTGCGAGCAACTCACAATTGGTTTTGTTTGACTTCTGATTGGTTGAGAAAGTGGCGCGAGATTTTTTAGCCAATCACAAAGCGAACAATTCGAAACCAAAGCAACCACGAAATTACTTTCGACACTTAGTTGAACACCACTCTATATCAAAGAAAATGTAGATGCTAATCAACCTTGGCTTACCTGGTAAGGTTCGTAAAAGAAGTCAACGGCTCCTTCTTTTAGACCAGTGATTAATCCAAAAGGATTTCCCAACACATCCAGTCCTAACACCAACACGTACATCTGCTTCAAAGCCTGTTAACAGTAGTAGCAGTAGATGTGAAATTATAAGTTACGTGTGCTCTGATTTGCTAAACAACATGCTTTATCACAGGATAAGATATATAATAGCATTCTTTATTATTTTCAGAGTGCGTTCTTCGAAATATAACTTGAAAACTTTTGTTTTTGACACAAGTTCTCTCCAGAAATTTTATTGTAAGACCTATGGACGAGTGACTGAAAAAAAAAACGATGAAACAGCAAATAGATAATTTTCAAAGCTTGTTTAATTTTAGTTTCCATTTAGCATTTATTTAATGTTCTCGAACGCAAGTCGTGTTTGTGATAATATATTACAAGGTTTGCACGCTCTGCGCGATTTATTACAGAGCCATTTTACATGAGCGTTTGCACGCTTTTCATTGTTATCACGAAATGAAATAAGTATATAACATGACTTAAGAATTCTTTGTTTCTGAAAACAACAAACAGTTTACCTGACTGGTGTAATGCTTGGCAGCAACTTGGATCAACTGTTGTTGAGTGTACACTTTGTCCTCAATTTGAAAATAAGCAAGTCTACAAAGAAGAAACAATTTTTCTTGAATGTTGAAGATAGCAGTCTAGTGTAGTTAATACAATCAAATAACTGACGTCACGGCAGGAAACAACCAAAGACAACTTAGGGCCCGTTTACATGACAGGCGAGATTAGTTTCGTCCCTGGATGAAAACAAGTTTCCTTTAGACGAGTATCCCGGTATAGATCGTTTTCACTCACGTGACAAAAATCTTGACAACCGTTGCTACGCCGCCATATTGGTGTACCAAACTGTAAACAAACCCGAGTCGCGTCCTCTTAATTATACGGGTGCTGTGATCAATTATTCGGTGTGGAAGCAAAAGCGGTCAAGATAGGGGTATTTATTTCGCTTGAGGACGTTCTTCAGTTATGAATCAAAGTAAAGAAACCGACAAATTGCCGCAATAGAGGTGATCGCGATGGATTTCTGCAATTGGTCTGGCGGAATTCTTACGGACGAGTTGAACAACAGTGTGAAAAGCCATGCCAGATATTTTGTTTCTGGACAAGCGGCTATAGATAATGTTGAGTGGGTTTCATTAATACTCGGGAACGACAAAAAAAGAGCAAGATGATGAGAAACGTCGAACAAGCGTCACAGCGAGAACGGAGAGAGGAATAAAAAGGAACAAAAAAAGCCAAAGCGATTGTAGCCGAAAAAATCGCAGCAAAGAAATGCAAACTAAATGAACTCGGAGGGCAAATGTCTGATATCGTGTTCGACAACGAATCTCCAAAAGCTAAAACCGAAGCCCCCAAGAATATTTCATACCTTGCCCTTCTGAAATATTTCATAGTTTCGCCTTTTCTTTTACGCAAATTCGACCAAAACATTCTCGGCTGTTGTTTGCGCTGGTGCGATTTCCGTTTTTATGGCGTCGATACAGACCTAAAACTCCCTGATAATGTCTACAATAGTGTGTAGCTTATAGTTCGCAAGTAGCTTATAGTTCGCAAGTGTTGCCCAGTGATCCATCTTCCAAACTGATCTTTAAAAATTCTCCACTCTCACAACTTGTGTACATGACTGAGTTTATCATTCAGTTTTGTCTATGCTTCTTCGTCAGTTCCAAACGAACACTTGCCATATAATTTGAACAGGATTCTGCTTGCCCAGCATTACAGCCGGCCTGGGCATTGAGCAGACAAAACTGTTCCTTCTCTTTCCGTATTGATTAAAATCGAGGTTTTGAGTCAGAGTCATATGCTGGAAATGTCTCACCTTCGCTAAACCCCGGCGCTAGCTAAACAAACTTGTTTGCAGCAATGATTTGTCTTTAATTTGCAGTACGCTAACTATAAATACGGACACTATTTTATTATAAACTCATAGTTTAGGCTTCGGAAAGCTTTAAATTGCTGGTGGGTGTAAAGGCTGTTGATTCAACTATTTGAATAGGAGACAAGCAATCCGGCCGGCAAAGAAATTTCAACATGGGATAGATTCTAATTGCCGAAATTTTCTCCAAATAACGCTGCTTAATTCGCGTTTCCAACTTCTTAGCACGTTCCGAAATGGGAAAAGAACAAGTCAAATAAAGATTTTCCCCAAACTTTGCTTAACATCCCGAAGTATTCATTTCTAAAATGCGACAACTGTAGATATGACTTGCATTTGTACGCTATTACTGCTATTATGCAATCGAAAGTGGTACACCAATATGGCGGCGGATCTGTCGTGACGTCACGTGAAAACGATCTATTCGCTTTCGCTAACCCAACCGCAAATCTAACTTTGGTCTAATATTCAACTTATCTGTTTCGACAAAGAGTAAGTTCATCTAATAATTGCAGCCTAGTTTCGACATGTACCTAATTCAATAAAGGTTGCTTTGGTCATTGGGAAGCTATTGTTTGGCGGTCACTCAAGCAAAGCATTGCATTGTGTTCCGTATGCCCAAATGCCAATGCCCAATTACCAATGACCAATTGCCAAAGCAACCTTTATTGAATTAGGTACAATCCTGGTGTAAACTAGAGCAGAAATGGCATGCACCATTTCAAAGGGTTTGGTTACCAATGATGGCATCGACCGTTTACGAAAGGAAAATGAGTGGCGCCGTGGAAAGAGCCGTTGCTTCCAACCAGATTTTTATATTTTAGTTCAAAGTAAACACATAGAGAATATAGTTCCTCACTTGAACTCCACGTCTTGCACTTCAGTGACTGCCACACCCACACTCTGTAACAACAGACTCAGAAAACTGCCGCCAATATGAGTCTGAGCCTTATCATCGTCTGCTGCACCACCCAGCTGAGAGAAGCTCAAATGAATCTGTAGATTCACAACGACAAAACAGTTTCACAATCGATGTTGGATTTCCTAATCGCTATACCCTTAGAAATCGAAGGCTCCTAGGAGCCAACTCGTGAAAACGAAACGTTCGAATCCCTCCCCTCCCCTAGAAGTTTTGCTTCATCGACCCCCTCCACACACCATGGGTAAGGCAGGTGACCATTACATATCGCGGGCTCAATGTTGACAGCCGATCGAGCGATCGATTGAAATTTTGTTCCACTGCGATAACTCGTTCAACGCTTCGCGTATTCACGAGTTAATTGCCCCAAAAAGTAAACAAACACTAACCTTCAGTGGTGATAAATGGAAGTAGTCGAAGAAATTCCTGCCATCACTCAGAGCAGCCTGAAATCAATGTAAGTACGTATTCTCCTGAGCGGTTTTCAATTGAGTGTAGTGAAACTAAAACCAAATTAATTACTCTGACTAATCACAACAGACCCAAACAATCCAATGAACCAATCAGATCTCGAAGCAAATATATGTAGCCGGCGCCAAGCGCGGGAAAAAACGCGTGCGAGCAAGTCAAGATTGGTTTTGGCTTTACTTCTGATTGGTTGAGAAAGTGGCGCGAGATTTTTGAGCCAATCACAGAGCTTAGCAATGCAAACCAAACAAAAACAATCGCAAAATTACTTTCGACACTCAAGGTACTGTCATAGACTTAAAGCATAATTTTAAGAAGCCTAATGGAGTACTTGTCGTGGTTCTGAAGGCAACAGGGGTCGTATATTTTAATTTTACCAGCCTTTTACTAATGTCAATTTTGAGGAGTCACTGTGTTTGTGTTGCTTACACTGGGCGATTAAACTGTTGCACTTACGAGATGTGGCTAGAAATGACGCGGAATTCAAATAACGGCAGAGGTGTGCGTTAGTATGTTGATAGCAACTAAAATGCGCACAAAGATGACTGTATTAACACTTCACGGGTTCCTAACTAACATCATCGCGTTCGAAGAACGCAATTCTAATTTCGTGTTGGTTACCCTGTGCCTTACATGCAGAAAAATTTGCAATTTTTTGGTGTCCGGTCTTCCAAATGGCCGCCCCTTATTGTTTTTTTCAGGGGCTCATTTCCGCCGGAAATTCCTTCGAATGCGTCTCCATAATCTGTGATTACTGCTAGTGTAGCTCCTTACAGACACCTCTCTATTACGGACAATTCACTTGGTCCCGAAGATACGAAAATTCGTACAATCCCTATCTCTATAATATGGACACCTCTCTATTACTGACAATTCACTTGGTCCTGAAGATACACAAATTCACACAATCCCTATCTCTATAATACGGACACCTCTCTATTACGGACAGTTCACTTGGTCCTGAAGATACCAAAATTCATACATTCCCTACCTCTATAGTACAGACACCTCTCTATTACGGACAGTTCTCTTGGTCCTGAAGATACCAAAATTCATACAATTCCTGCCTCTACAATACGGACAGTTCACTTGGTCCTGAAGATACCAAAATTCATACAATTCCTATCTCTATAATACGGACACCTCTATATTACGGACAGTTCACTTGGTCCCAAAGATACGAAAATTCGTACAATCCCTATCTCTATAATACGGACACCTCTCTATTACGGACAGTTCACTTGGTCCCAAAGATACGAAAATTCGTACAATCCCTATCTCTATAATACGGACACCTCTCTATTACGGACAGTTCACTTGGTCCCGAAGATACGAAAATTCGTACAATCCCTACCTTAATAATACTGGGTCTGCCCCTTTGGTGTCTGTATTAAAGGTTCGACTGTGTACGTAGAAACACTTATAGAAGAGTGGGGGTACGCGAAACGACCGTGAAAACATTCGCACTGATTTGACATTATCCTGAACTTCAGCCCATAATATTTGTAACTCTAAAGTAACACGGACATTGTGTTGTTCCAGGAAATACCCATACCCTCTCCAACAGAAGGATTATTGGTTTGGACCCCCTCCTACCCCTCTGGAAATTCCAATTTAGCTTCATACTTTCCTTTAAAATCCTTGGCTTTTGATACCCACCCCCCTCCCCCTCAGGATTTCCAATAACCAGCAATGGGGGGAGGTATGGGTATTTTCTGGAACCACACATTGGTTTTTTCGTTGCTGTAGTTCCCAAACGGACCAACCTGTACAGCAAAAGCTTCTCCTAGCTTGTCATGGACTCGCTGTTTGTCCAAGGAATACTGACTGGCCTGAAGAATGAACAACAAATAAACAATGTTAAACAATGTGGCCTGAAGAATAAACAACAAATAAACAATGTTAAACAATGTGGATTGAAGAATAAACAACAAATAAACAATGTTAAACAATGTGGCCTGAAGAATGAACAACAAATAAACAATGTTAAACAATTTGGCCTGAAGAATGAACAACAAATAAACAATGTTAAACAATGTGGCCTGAAGAATAAACAATAAATAAACAATGTTAAACAATGTGGCCTGAAGAATAAACAATGTTAAACAATGTGGCCTGAAGAATAAACAATGTTAAACAATGTGGCCTGAAGAATAAACAACAAATAAACAATGTTAAACAATGTGGCCTGAAGAATAAACAACAAATAAACAATGTTAAACAATGTGGCCTAAAGAATAAACAACAAATAAACAATGTTAAACAATGTGGCCTGAAGAATAAACAACAAATAAACAATGTTAAACAATGTGGCCTGAAGAATAAACAATAAATAAACAATGTTAAACAATGTGGCCTGAAGAATAAACAACAAATAAACAACGTCACAAGTATGCACTGCAGCATTCCCAGTTCGGAAACTCGAACCTCGCGCTTACTCGAACCAAAATCGATTTCCCCTGATTTTGCTTTATATATTTACTGTCATTTTACCCCCGGGAACTCGAACCCTCGATAAGTTGAACTTCCCGCTAACTCAAAGTGATTTCGTTTTCCCTTTAGGTCATTTTCTTTATATTTATAACTCGAACCTCATCTGTCAAAGTCAAAACAAACAGATCACTGAGATGTCATCCAGAACACTGAGTTTATTAGTGTATACATTGTCCTTTGTCCTACCATAGTGCTGTTTTACTTCGATTTGCTTTGTCGTTTTGTTCTGTTCATTTATGCTGTTTTGTTTAAAAAATCGTTCTAGTCTGGTCAGTAAACCTGATTAAACGAAAAGCGTTTGGTAAGTCATTAAGCATGTAAACAAACACCATTCACAGTATTGCCTAATTTCCAGTTATCTATTCCTAACTCGCGATAACTCGATCTCCCGCTAGCCCGAACCTTTTTCGATTTTCTTTGGAGGTTCAAGTTATCGGGATTCAAATGTATTTAGTTTATTTAGTGCTAACAGGGCCGTTATTAAGGGCTGGCGAACGTGGATTTCTCCCGGTTACTACTCTATTGAGCCCCGGCTGCTTTCATAGAAAAACAAGGCAATGCCACTAATATAACTTTTTTCCCGGCTACTTTTTCCATTTCCCCGGTTCGGCTTCAAAAATCAGTGACAGCCCTGCGATAATACTATAAATATATTCAACGGCGCTTGCATGAAACCAAAGTCAACTCCAGCCTCACTTCCACTAAAAGGCCTGGGTACTAAGCCCACAAGTGTAAAACGGTTTATTCGAGGCTATCCACGGCTCGACCGACTTTTGCGAGCGCCAAAAGCAGGAAGTTCTCTTTAGGAGGGCCTGGAGACATCCTCGCCAATAAAACGACGCATTTTGGTGGATTTCAACCGCAAAGTGAAGTTATTAAATGATTTTAGAAAACATTGTAACGTAAACAAATTTATTAATATGTATGGAGGCGGCCATATTGGTGTTCCAAAACAAAGAAACGGCGGCCATATTGGTGTACCAAACCAATCCTCCGGGAATTGAAATCTATTTTTATGCAAATATTTTCTTTTGTTTCAGTAAACCAATATGGCCGCTGGTCAATTGAGTGAAAACGCTCTATAAACTGTATGACACAAATTCACAAGTTCGGGCATGAACATAGCCGGTCTATGACAACGTTGCTACCTACCTATCGTCTTCCCCGATGACAATATAATGAACTCAATCAGACCAATAATAGCATGCGCTTTAGTTTGACAACACGGCATAAATAATCATGCACTCATGCGGTTTCTTACCTCTTGGCTCCTATCAATGGTATCAGAAGAAAAGAGTCCCATAAGCGCCATTAGGAATCCCATGTCAACCTTGACTTCCATCTCTTGAATGAGAACCTTAAAATACCTGGCATGGAAACACAACCGGATTTAAGCAATGTGAAACTGTTTAAAGGCCTGTTTAAAGTTGCGATTTTTTTCGTGCCCTCCAATGCAACTTTTGACGCAAGTATAAACTAGCGGCGATTTCTGTGCGATTCGGCTGCGATTGCCAAAAATTCGTGGCCAAGTTGCACGTTCTCTGCGACATCGCGCGACAAATTGCGGCCAAGTCACAATGAAATCACAGCTAGTATACACACGCGATTTGAAGATTTAACTTGCGGGCGGCATCATCGAAAAGTGCGACAAAAATTGTACAAAAAATCGCCTGTGTAAACTGGAGAGAGGTAGCTGTGGTAATAAGAAACGTAATGAGGAGACTTCAAAAGGCGAAATTATGCTGGTAGAATTTTGAGTATTTTGTAAAATATTAGAAAACAAATGGTACCATGCAAAAGTACTGCTGAAGAGGTTTCATTTGAATGGTCACACCACAGGATTTCATCAACAGACTCAAAAGTTAGAACAAATGGTACCATGCAAAAGTACTGCTGAAGAGGTTTCATTTGATGGTCACACCATAGGATTTCATCAACAGACTCAAAAGTTAGAACAAATGGTACCATGCAAAAGTACTGCTGAAGAGGTTTCATTTGAATGGTCACACCATAGGATTTCGTCAACAGACTCAAAAGTTAGAACAAATGGTACCATGCAAAAGTACTGCCCAAGAGGTTTCATTTGAATGGTCAAACCATAGGAATTTGTCCACAGACTCAAAAGGTAGAACTACACTACGTGTCACGATAATTGTCTTTGGGAATGAAAGGGTTACGTTACTTGTGAAGCATACTACATGTATAAGAGAAGGGGCAATGTAGGGGTAAAACAAGTAAAATAAGCAGGACTTGAAATTTTAATTTTGATGCTTAATTTTGTACAGGTCTATAATGGATGCAACAAGGAAGGGATTCCCATCAGTTTGCCTAACAATGTTAGATGTTTTAATGAATACGAAACATTTTTCTTCTTGTTCTTCTTGATCTTTTCCAGTAGCAAAGAATACTAGGCCGTGCCAGTACATGTAGATATAATGGCCAACTTAACATTCAAGTTTGTTTTCGGATTTAGCAATATTTTACTATGGCGTCTTCCAGGCAATCTGCACTTTGAGGTAATAAAAACATGTAGCGTATACAATATGTATATAGTTTATTTTTTTTCTCAATGAAATTGAAGAGCAAATTTAGTTCGCTTGAGATCGTTGCAAGTTCCCGTCCCAATGGACAATTCTACTTTAGCAAGTTATCGACGCCCCGGCTGCTCAAGCTGCCCAAGCAGTCCAACCTGCTCCGGCCCAGCGAAATGACGACCTTTCAGACGGTCAAGAGCAGAATGTTCTTCCTCCACCTGGGATAAAGAACCGGCTGATAATTTAGTGGGTATCTGCTTTGTTCATTTTACAAGAGTGGAGTGTGATTGTTATCACCAGTTTGTGTGTCACTCCCATTTTATTATTTTCTTCGAGTTTTTGTTTCGTTGGTTTTAGGGCAGTTAGCTCTTTGCAGCGAGCGAGTGCTGTCTCTCCGAATTTATTGTTATCGCCGAGTCGTCGTCTCGCCGAATTTTAGTTGTTAGGGCGTGGTTGTCTCGACGGAGTTAGTTGTTGTTTGCGCGTTATGCCTCGTCGGTTTTAACACGTTGTCTTGAATTTGTTTCGCCGATGTTATTTTGTTGGGATAGCGGGTTTGTCTCGCCGAATTTTGTTGTCATAACGAGTTGTCTCGCCGAATTTCGCTGTTAGGGCGTAGTTGTCAAGCCGGAGTCTCGTCTATTACAGCCGTTTTAGCGAGTGCGTCTCGTCGTTAGCCGTCATAGCGGTTTTCTCTAACCCAAATTTTGCTATGTAGCGTAGTTATGTAGTTGCCGAAGTTTTTACTGGGATAGCGAGTTTGTCCCACTGAATTTTGTTGTAATAGCTATAGCGAATTTACGTGCGATTGCGAGTTCGTCTCGCGGAAGTTACATGTCATAGCGAGTGTGTCTCGCAGAATTGGCGATTACGAGTTTGTCTCGTGATAGCGAGTGTGTCTCGCGGAATTGGAGATTGCGAGTTTGTCTCGCGGAATTTACATGTGATAGCAAGTGTGTCTCGCCAATGTTTGTCTCGCCAAATGTCCATATGACAGCGAGTGTGTCTCGCGTAGTTGGCGATTGCGAGTTTGTCTCGCGGAATTTACATGTGATAGCAAGTGTGTCTCGCCAATGTTTGTCTCGCCAAATGTCCATGACAGCGAGTGTGTCTCGCGTAGTTGGCGATTACGATTACGATTACGAGTTTGTCTCGTGATATCAGCATGAGATTGCGAGTGTGTCTCGCGGAATGGGCGATTGCGAGTTTGTCTCGCGGAATTTACATGTAATAGCGCGTGCGTCTCGCGGAATTGGTGATTACGAGTTTGTCTCGTGGTGTTAACATGTGATAGCGAGTGTGTCTCGCGGAATTGACGATTGCGAGTTTGCTTATTACGCCGAAAAGTAAATTGTTAAGCGCGTTTGACCTGTTAGCGTCTTGCTGAATTTATTGGATATAGAGAGTTTAATCTCCACGAGTTACAAAGGTATGGTGGTGAGGTTATTTAGCCGAACGTACTTGTATGCAACAAGGAGTGACCTATCTCACCGAATTTATTACATTGCGATCATAATGCACCTATTTTTGTGTTATAGAAAGTATGTCTCAGCAATTATTATATAGCAAGGTTGCCTCGCCGAATTCACCGATTGATTTCGGTTTAGTTGGTTATCGATTCTGTTACATTTGCTCTAGCGGGCTCATCTGCAGCAACCAGCTTGTTTCTTCTCTGCTTGTTTTCTCAGCAGCTATGCGCAGTGAGGTTTTCGCGCTAAATGTGTTATGTAAAGAGCGAATTAAATCCTCGCGGGGAAAGCCTTCATTTATCTTAGGCAGAGCACTTCCAGGCCCGATCTTAGTGGATATCAATTCTAGTCTATTTTCTGTTATCTTTTAGTGCTCGTCGAATAGTTTGTATTCTGTCTGTTTCCGTGGGTGACCTTTTTGCGAAGCTTCCTCGAAGGGATTGTCTAATATCCTTCATTGCTCTGTCCCTGGACGGGGTATTTCGGGGTTGCTTCGCTTTGGGGTTATACCCATCTATTAGCGGTGTTTCTTTCAATGTTTTTCCTCAGTGCTCGGAATGAGGCTGTGCGCCTTCGTTTTTCTGCTTGCTGGTGTTCTGTAAGGGTTAACCCCAAAGCGCAGCGGCCCCGGTGCCCTCATTACATTAGGTTTCCAAGTTATTGGTTACGGACTTGGCTAACATGTACTTTTTGGAAACCCAGACCTTTTTGCTGTTTCTTTTGTTTTTGGAGGTAGACATTCATAGACTTACGATGTCGAGAAGTGGGAAAACATTCTACAACGTAATCCTAGCTAGAGCTGTTGCCATTTCCGGGTTCCTTTTCAACAATTCGTTACTGTTACTATTTACTTCCCTGTGCCCCTGTAGCGGTGGTAGCCGTTAGTGCTTCAAATTTGGCATACAGCGTGGTGACTACTTTTCCGTCCTGTTTCTTATTATAAGGCTCCCTTTCATAAAGTCAGTACAACCACTTGGATTGACTTTCTCAAAGTCCGTTTAGTTTGAGTTTGCGGCAAGTCTACCACAAGGAAGGAGGGTTTTCTGAGTTATGGGAGGAGGATACATGATCTTCAGCTTTTGGAGTCATTTAATGGTCCCCTACTGGAGTTACTAGTGGAGTAATCGCCGACAGGCTGATTCTCCCCATATCTCATCACAGCCCGGGCATTGTTTGCCGGGGATCCCAGTGAGAATATATTACTATTTTCTCTGGGGAACTCGCACACAATGCCCCTCTATTCCTAATTAGATATATGCGCCGTGCAGTATGTGGCCCAGGGGGACGTATTACGTAGCCATATACTTTGTGTTCAGTATAAAGTGCTCGTCTTACGCCAAAACATCCCTCAGTCTTTTCGAAAGGGACGACCGTCAGATAGCTTCGCCCACCCTCCTCCCGGCAGCGATGAACCACTCTTCTCCCCTGGGAGATACCCGCTCCCAATCGCCATATCTCATCACAGCCCGGGCATTGTTTGACGGGGATCCCAGTGAGAATATATTACTATTTTCAGCATTTATTAACAATCATCCAATTTAATCATTACTTTAGGGTTACAGCGCTCTTCTGGGAGATGACTCTTTGAAACTCCCCGGAGATATCCCCAAGTATCAAGCCACACAAGGCCCGGCATTAACAGCACATGGATTCCTGTATTCCCAATCAAGACAATGCCACAGACACTTACTTTATTTCCTGCACGTGAGAATGCTCTTCCTGTTTAGTTACCAGGCTCAATTCAATGTACGGCTTGGGTGCTATAACACAAGAGAAATAACCACAAGAATCAAAGCAAAGTGCAACACAATTCCTACTAGATTTGCTTCAAGTCGCTCTGTCGGCTGGTTAGGTGCACACGCGGCCTCTAAATCAAAATGCCTCGTTTTGCATGAATTCGAGGATTTTAGCTAGCATCGCGCGCTATACACGCACAAATTCTGCGCGCATTTTACACTAGTGTAAACATCTCTCTCGTCCCACCCCCAGCAAAAAGGACAAAGGCTCCTACGAGCCAACTAGTGAATACGACATAACCTTCGGACCCTCCCCTCCCCTAGGCATTTTGTTCGACCGACCCCTCACCCCCTGCGTCAAACTCCCCACCCTCCAACGCCGTCCCCATGGGTAAGACAGGTGACCATTACATATCGCGGGCTCAGTGTTAACAGCCGATCAATCGATCGTGTAAAATTTTGTCTCACTTCTATAACTCGTTCAAGGCTTCACGCATTCAAAAATGGTAATATAGGCAACCACTTACCATTTTCAGCTGCAAGAGATTTAGGAGGAGGTACTGGATAGAGGACTGTTTGGAAAGTGGCGCCAGGTACCTGACTGTCAATCTGTAAAGGCAAAATACAACTATGAATATTGATCATTTAATTAAGAGGGCTATGTCATAGCAAGAGAAAATAGTTGGACTATCCAATTATAATCTCTTGGTCATAGTTACTTTGCTGTAGATAAAACTGGGCTAAAAGTATGACTAAGCATCTTTGCTCATTGAATACTAAAAGGGAGATATCGGTAGAATTCGTGACGGGAGAACAAACCATAATCAAGTTTAAGGAACAAGGACATAATTTATACAACTGAATTTTCAGAATGTTGCTAAAAACATCAGACAGTCTCTGTTAAGAAACTGGGTTTCGCAAAAGCGTAGCGGTCGACAATTTAGGGGATCGGATGTTTGACCTCGTGAATGTACCCAAGTTTCGAGGTTTTTGTTAATAGAGACCCTAAGAAGTCTCTTAGGACGAGGTCTCTTAGGTCTCTTAGCACGACTTTCAAAGTTTAAACCATGCACATCCACAGAGCTCTCGCTCCTACCTGTTGCTTATCAGTAGATAAAGAGACCCAAGAAACAAAAGTGGTAATACATGTTATTATCTGAAGCATGGGAACTTGATTTAATGGAAAATTTTTATGGAAAATTTTCCATTAAGTTCAAGAAATTTTCTTTTAATGCCAAGTTATTACACACATCAAGAGAAATTGTTTGACATGTGTTATGGGGTTTATGGTCTCCATGGTAACCATGTCACGCGCTAAACTCCATGTTTTATTACCAAAACGCCAGCAGCAATAACTCTCCATTTATGCAACATTTGGATCTGAAAATTTCAGTCTGTTTAGCACACATAGATCTGTGCAATGAATTAAAACCATGACAATATACATCAGTCTTCTTTCGTTTTACAAGGGTGCAAACTGACAAAGACATTTCTTACCACACCCTATTAACATATTATTGGATAATATTGTTAGAATTTGGAAAATCATTCTGATGTTAGTTCATTGCATAGAGCAACTATTCAAAAATGACTGTAGCAAAATTTATTGCTTTAGGTAAAATACTCTTTCAGAGAGAAGTGTTGAGCTGCAACATGTTTAGTAAAATTCCAACATTTGAGAAAATTTGCAAGTTGCAAGCTAGACATCATATTTTTGGACTATCCAGCCACCTTACAAGGTTGTACTTGTGCTCAATCTTGTACTTAGTTCTTAAATCTTAAGAATCAGTACTCTTTCCAGCACTGTTGCCAACTGACAAGAATGGTCTGAATTTGTTTTGAAGATCACAATTTTTCTTGGTTTGCGCAAAATCCGCAAAAGAATGAAAAAACGAAGCAACAATTATAACTTGGCTTTCAGTCAATGTTTGAATCAGGGAGTGTAGCGTGGATCGAGGAGTGTAGCGTGGATCGAGGAGTGTAGCGTGGATCGAATAGTGGAAGAGTTCAGCCTTTTCAACTGCATGCTGTTCTTTTTTCTCACCTGAACTGAGTTAATTTTGGCAAAAAATTCCAGTTCGTTTGGTGACGCCGCGTACTCCAGAGATACTCCTGGTGAGAATGTTCGTCTTATCGGCTGACGAGAAGGTCGTACAATTTCCATCAATTGAAAATCAACCTAAAATAACACAAAAATATATGAGGGGTATATACAAGAGTTTAAGAGTATCCTTGCTCATACAGAGTACATACAGCTTTGGCGAAACAAATTGCCAGGACTCTTGAACGACGAAATATTAACTCGCAAGAACCACATAAAGGCTTCAATCGTTTTTTGCTATATTTGCTACCGATCGATTGGTTGATAATTGGTTTACTAAAATGTGCTGCAAAAACAACATGCAATTGTACACATTACAAAGTCAAGGCTACTATGGAAACTGCTAAATTCAAGAGTTTTTATTTCAAAATTCTGTTAACCATGTCGTACACAAAATGCCCAGCGCAAACCATAGTTATCTTTTTACAAATATTTTCTAAGAAACAATGACAGAACTTTAAAAAAAGCTGCCCTGGTGTCTCCAAGTACTTCTATGTTTCCATCGCCATATGGAGGCGGGAGGCGGGGGGCGGGGGGTGAATAAAGGTGGGGGAGGGGAGTAAAATGCTAGGGACTGTAAACATTTTTCGGCCCTCCGGCATTATTTTTTGGAAAGATAGGGCCTGCTACTGGTAACAAGATGATTCATTCAAGAGTCTACAATATCACAGATGATCACCTCCATGTCACCACTCTTGTAAATATAATTTGGCGTGGCTCCAACGGCCTCATCCTGCTGTACTTTTGTCCAAGCAGCTTCCAGCTCATCACAGAGTCGCACCTTCAGAGCCTTCCACCTTCCCTTCTTCTTCTGCTCTTCCCAGATAACATCACTCCTATAAACATAGACTGGAATTAACACTCGTACACTCCCAAAGTGCTGATCAAGCTACATATCGCCACTCGATAGCAAACAGTACCACAGCAGATTATATACTAATAGTACTAGCAGTAATCGGAGATTATGGAGACGCGTTCGAAAGAACTTCCGGCGGAAATGAGCCCCTGAAAAAAAGCAATAGGGGCAGCCATTTCGAAGACCGGACACCCAAAAATCTCAAATTTTACTGCATGCAAGGGTTGCGTTCTTCGAACGCGAATAGTAATAGTAACAGTAATAGCAATAGTTATAGTAATAGTTTATTTAACGTCGATAACGGAGGGAGTGGTCACCTAATCTCCCGAGCCAGAGGCTCATGTAAAAAACGCTAGACAAAAATACAATGTAGTGGAAATACAATATGCTCAATAGCTTAAATTTGAATGGTCCAAGTTTTGTCTCTGTAGACCATCATCAAGAGTTAGTAGAAAGATTTGTAAACAATATGTGACAAGATGATAAATGGTATATGGCCAAGTTCGCCACGAGTTGCTCGTAGCTCAGTGGTTAGAGCATCTGACCAGTGTGCGGAAGGTCATAGGTACAAATCCTGTCGAGGAATCATGATGAAAATTATTGCATCTTATGTGACAATATCACAAATCGCACTCTGCCAATGAGTTAATTGGCAAACAGTGACAAAACATGGTGACAAAACAAATGAAAAACAGTCGAACATCCAGA
This sequence comes from Cladopsammia gracilis, assembly GCA_022457155.1. Classification (NCBI taxonomy): domain Eukaryota; kingdom Metazoa; phylum Cnidaria; class Anthozoa; order Scleractinia; family Dendrophylliidae; genus Cladopsammia; species Cladopsammia gracilis. The sequence goes on from JAJGOT010000074.1 coordinate 1,540,368, forward strand.
TACCACGCAGCTCTTTACAACCTCTACTTTCATTGGACCTGTATATCATGCAGCTCTATTGTTTTTAACCCGTGAACATACGCGCATGCGTAATGAACGGGTTATCGGTAACGACGACAGATATGCAAATGAGTCACTCACTCGCTCACTCCTTCCATCAGCTGTAAACTTAGTGACGTAATGCTTTGTTACGAATGCGTTTTGTAACAAGAACAGCGTGAATCCAGCGATAACAATAACTAAATTGGTGTAAACGAAGATGAACAACAATAAGCTTAAAGATGTTTCGCATTTGGAGTCTTTAATGCAACGTTAAAATCGATCTAAAAGGAATTTTCAACTGAGACACGCGTTTTGATGGTTATCTGCCTTCAAGTAATAAAATGTATCCCATTACAGGTCAGTGGTCGAGTGGTGTAAATCGCGGACTTATGACCGAAAGGCCCGGGTTCGAATCTCGCTCGGGGCGTTCTGTTTTTTTTTTCTTTTTTTTTTCTTTCTTCTTCGGACTGAACAGTATGAAAGTGATGTACTGTGTTTTTATTTTTTGCGTTTGTCAAAAATCCTTGCGTTTAATTTAAAAAAAAATATATATTGAACCGTGACAGAGTGAAAACATTTCCTTACGCGTTAGCATTTCAAATTCACGGGTTGGCTCTAAGGAGCCTTTGATTAGGTCTAGGCTCTATTGTTAGCCACTGTTGTGTTGTTTGTTCTATTGTTTTCTCTGCAAATCAGAGAAGACCTTGTAAGAGCTGCGTACTGCCCCCGAACATCGCTTAACGGACACCGCGTTATTATGGGCAATTTTCTTGGTCCCGGCCCATTTATTTTCACTAAGATTTACCCGATTAACAGACAGTTTTTTCTGTCCAGATTGAAACGCTCTCATGTAGAGTTTGCCTAGTTAATATGGACAATGTGCCGAATCTAATACCCATTTGGGTCGACTCAAACAGTTAAATTCGATTTCATGAGCGATTTTTTTAAGTTAGGAAAAAAATGTAGAATTTTGGGTAAAACATAATTCAAAAAATCGATTCGGCACATGTGCACCCTGGATCCAGAGGTCCGTTCTCTGAATATCATGAGTGAAATTAACCGTATAAACGGTTAGAAGAAGCTCGCGAGACGGACCTCTGGTCACTCGAATATACAACCTCATTTCCATGCGAGGATCTAGTTCAGAATCTGAACTAGGTACCTGTTTGGTTACTCCTACTTGTTTCCAGACTCTACCGGGAGTTAATGATGCAACAGCAACTTCGATTGGCTGGACCAAAACAATTCGCCATGGGCGCGTGAAAAACCGGTTTCCCAAAGTGAAGCCACACAAACAACAATGGCGGATGTAGATAGAGATTGCGGCTTTTTGAGATCTTTAAGAAACGCTGTGGATTACTCTTTAGTATCCAAATTTTCAAAATATCAGAGAACTAAAGCCAGTTCAGAAAGAAGCGCTGTTGAAATTTATTCAGCGCAAGGATGTCTTGAAAAGAGGTGTTGCGGCAGGCCAGACACGACTTATTATAAATTCGTGTTATCGTGGAGTGTGACCTTTAGAGCTTTGTTTGAACGAGGAAAATTTTTATTTCTATTTAATTTTTATCTCTAGCACGGAGGCGTGCTTTGGAGTTGCAGGTATTCTCGCTGAACGATTTCGCTGACCACTGCCGGTAGGTGACAGGAAGAGAAATAATTGCGTGCGGATTCTTTGTTTGTTAAATCTCTCGCCTTTGAAAACGGTTGTATCCAGAAAGTTTACTTCTTTGTCTGAGATTAATGTTTGTTTGCAAGGACAATAAAATCTTCTATCTCCTTTTCCTCAACACTCTACAGTGAAAAAATGTCATCGATGTATCTATTCCACTGGAGTGGATTTGATTTAATATTTCTGTCTCGACCGCGGAATATTGTCACGCATAACGGCGCCACGTCCGTTTTAAACATGTCAGCTGTCAGATTTAATGTCAACAAACAGACACGCGTTGGTCCCCAAGGTTTAAAACCGGTTTGGTGAGATATCCGATCCACAAATCGCATGGAAATGAGGTTGTGTACTCGAGTGCCCAGAGGTTTTTATTTTTTCTCGGCGCGTTGCGCCTCGTTGTCGCGGCTTCGCCGCTCAAACTCGCCGTTTTCATAGAAAATAAAAACCTCTGGCACCCAGGGTAGCACATGTGAAGTTCGACATGTAAAACAACTGTCGAACTTCTGTTGAATATTCGGCTGGCTCTGTCGAATATGCGGCAGAAGTCGCAATGTTGACAAATTTAATTTGAGTTAAACGTCGAACTTCCCACGCATTTTATTTTTGAATAAGATTCGGCACATGTGAAATGCAACGTTTAAACCGGGCCTCACACATGCACAATCAGTTTGGTTCAAAGAGAACAACAAACTTTTGTCTTTTTCTAATCCATTTTTTTTTAGTTCTTAGTGGAGAAAGATGTCGTAATTTACTGCATTTTCATTTTTCCTTAAAAAACAACACGTTAACTTATGTCATTCACGAGAACCCGATTAATTCGGATCGGTTTCGTGGCCCCTTCGGTGACCGTATTAACGGGGTTTGACTGTAGAACAATTTTACATCCTACATTCAACAGCATTACAGCGGTTTTCCAGATACCATTCAGCTCTCAACAACCTCTAATTTCATTGGACCTGGATATCACGCAGCTCTGTTGTTTTCAGGGCTAGGGTCCATTGTTGTGTTGATTGTTCTATTTCTTTCTCAGCAAATCAGAGAAGACCTTGAAAGAGCTGCGTACTGCCCCCAGTTTTCACCTGAGGGTCGATTGCTTTGGCTTTGCATTGTTACACTTTGTAATTGGCTAAAAAAATCTCGCGCCACTTTCATAACCAATCAATGTTCGCACGCGTTTTCCCGCGCCAATGTGTTTGCTTTGAGTTCTGATTGGTTCATTGGATTGTCTGTGTCTGGTCTGATTGGCCAGAGTAATAACTTTGGTTTTATTTTTACGACATTCAAGTGAAAACAACATTGCTTAAGCCTGGTTTCCATATAATCGCAAGGATCGCAAGGTTCGCAGCGATCGCAGAAAAAAGTGTTGTGCGACCATTGCGATCATATGGAAACCAAAAACTTTGCGATCCTTGCGATTGCGATCGCAGAGATAGAAAAATTTCTATCTCTGCGATCCTTGCGATTCTTGCGATCGAGAGGTTTTTATATGGAAACCACTCTTGCGATCCTTGCGATACAAAATGTCCCAGAAAGCATTGCACCCCAAAGCCTTGTATCCCATAATGCACTTAAAGTTTATCGGATCCAGGCCTACTCGAGGCCTACTCGACGTTTCCTTGCGATCGCTGCGATCATATGGAAACCTGAGGTCTCAGCGATCGCAAGGCTTTAGTGTTATGTGGACAAAGAACTGTCTTCCAGAACTATACTGTGATATGAAACAACATTATTTAATACTATAGTGACAATTCGCATTGTCTCATAGCTCCGTCATAATGGTCAAATCCCAAAGTCTTCTTACGGTTTGATTCCAATGTAGGATACTTCAATGCTCTTCTCGTTATTAACAAGAGATAAGCCAACACCGTGAAGTCCCAAAGTGATACGCTGGGAAGTTCGTTCTTTTTGTTCCTTGAAAAAGAAAACAAAGAAGTTAAGGGTTGTCAGTTTCAGACAGGCGTGACTTCACCTCCTCATGAAACATTCCTCTTTATCTTTTAAAGTGTCACTTTGATCATTTTTTTAAATCTCATTTTTGTGCATATTTCGGAAGGAAATAATGTATTCAGTAACCTGTCCAAACCGTTAGCTAAACTGCAGAATACCTCGCAAGTTATTTGCATCTCGTTGAAAAACAAAAGTGTTATGCCTCGTTCTACAAAGCACTCCGACACACGGAAATAAAGTGGTCAGAAGTTGCGGGGTATTCTGCAGTCGCTTCAAACCGTTTTTCAATCCGATCAAGGACATGGCCCTCCATTAAATTTGAATGTCCCTGAAGTTCTAAAAAAGTAACCAGTAGTAGTAGCGTCAGAGACTCTAAAATTCCTCTCTCACAGTCACAATTGGCCACTCCGAAAAATACCATAATACTCTTTTATGTGCAGGTTCAGCCTCACCGGGTGTAATTATTCAAGTCTCCTTTGTTAGAATGGCACAATGGAATTCAGAGTACATGTAAGAACGCTGGACAAGACTGCCAAAATACTCCAAGAATCCTGGAGTATTGTGTCACGTGACACAACTGTTGTTCAAACGAAACGAAGACAATTGATGACGTTTTTGTTCCAAGATTCTTGGATTATTTTGGCAGTCTTGTCCAGAGGATTCAACGCCAGCCCTCCATTTTGAAAGCGAAGAGTGCACTGCATGGTGACGAGGATGTGATAGAATGTTTGTTCTGTTCAGTCCCGTTTGGTCCTCGCACCATTCCAACAAGAAGGAAGTAATATATCAAACACAAGGAAGAGTGTTTCATCAGGATATCCAAACACCGAGAAGTGGGTTGAATAAACGAGGCACAGCCGAGTTTTTTTAACCAACTTCGAGGTGTTTGGATACCTGATGAAACACTCTTTCGAGTGTTTAATAAAGCTTCTCAAACTGATCATAAAATGCAGAGAAAACGAAGGAATAAAATGGCCAAACTCTATGCTAATTAAGGGCCTGGTCGCACTACAGTCAAAAACAAAAATTAGCCTATGCAAAATGACATAAAAACAAAAACATTCCACAAAAAGCGTGTCCCACCGGAGCGGTTTCTTTTGTTTTCCTCCATTTTTGCACGAGCGGATTTTTGTTTTTGACTGTAGTGCGACCAGGCCCTAAGATCGGGTTTCCAAACCGCGGTCGCGCTTGTGATTTCTTTTCTAAACTTGATGAATTATTGATGAGTTTGAGAAGACTAACTTACCACTTGAGCTCTGTAAGCCAGCGTAAAGTCATCAGTGATAAAAAGTACTCTCTGTAGCCCGTCCAGGAATGCTGCCCAGTAAAAGGTCTTGCCATCGTGTTCAAACTCATTATGACTGGTCTAAAAATAGGAAAGAAAGAAAGAAATTAAAAGATTAAGTCTTCTTCACCGACACTGAGTTGAATAATTGTTTTAGGCTTGATAGCCTGGCCAAAATAGGTACTTTGAGTGTTTACCATTTACATCGGAGAACCGGTTGGTCTGCGGTTTGTGCAAATGGTAAGCAAAACTCCCGAATAGACAAATTCGCCTAACGCATTGTTGTACCCAATAGGCCATTTGCACGATGGCGTCATTTGACTACAACTACCAGAATTCATTTTGTTTTTCCTTTCTTATTTAAATTTTGTAATCCCAGTGCGGTTTAAATAACAATAGCCCTAATTTGCACTACAAAACAAAAAACTGAAGGATTCTGGTAGTTGTAGTCATATGACGTCATCGTGCAAATGGCCTATTCAAACGTTTTGGGGATGATTAGAACTCTTTGTTCGTCATATTTCCATATCAATGAAGCATTGACATGGAAATTATATGGAAATACTGTGAACAAAGGATGTTATTCCCAGAAGGTTTGAATTGGGTACAACAATGCGTAAGCCGAATTTGGTGGACAATATAGCTTGGGACACTTAAGAAAATACTACACGATGACAATTTTTTTCGAAGAAAGAAACTACCGTTCCATTTTCTGGTCCCCCCTCCCCCCCCCAATACAGAGTTGAGACATTGTGGCTTGGTTATATGCATAAAACTCAACACTGTATTGGGGGTGGGGAGGGGGAGGTAACGACAAAGACAATTTGTGGGGGAAAAGGTGAAGTGTCCCAAGACTTCTGGCCAAGATTGTAGATTAGCGTGTACCATTTGCGTAATTTACTTTAATTTACAGAGAGAGTCTGGCACTAGTTTGATCATTTGTGACGCTGACGGATCAAAACTGGCGCAGCGCCTGGAACTGGTAGATAAAACAAATGGTACACACATTTCCGTTCGGATATTCCGGTTGGTAATTTTGGAGTACCTCTCTCGACGTTTAGGAAATTTTCCGATCGGGCAAACCAAAATAGTCTTACCATTTAAATTCCAACCGAAATTTCCGGATTTTTTTGCTAATTGTAAACACTCATTATTTCTGACAAGTGGGGAGAAAACTCACTCGCAAAATCTATTACAATGCCTGGGGGTGAATAGTAATTAGTATACTGGTTTAGTATAAAGTAAACTGCTACTTACCCCCCCCCCCCCCACCCCCCCTCCCCCCGCCCCGCTTATTATAAGCATCCCCACTAACAGACCAAGCAATTTGGTAACAAAACATTATCCCTGTTATACCCTCTCCCGGAGATTATGGAGACGCGTTCGAAGGAACTTCCGGCGGAAATGAGCGCCTGAAAAAAGCAATAGGGGCGACTATTTGGAAGACCGGACACCAAAATATCTGAAATTTTACACACGTAAGTCACAGGACAACCAGCACGATCTTCGAACGCGATAAGCACACCACAGCTCCTTAATGGCAATTCCTTGCAAAACGTTACACCAAATGAACTAAAACAACGGTTCTTTAGCACAATATTTTTTGCTTGTTAACCCATAAAAACCTTACGAAGTTGTATAAGCCCAGGGCAGGATTTTACGGTATACTGATGCCAAATGTCAAAATATTGCTGGTTCAGGTTCGCACCTTTGACAAGTCAGTTTTGATGGTATCTTCAGATCCTTTGACAAACCAGACAAACTCTTTAGTAGCTGAAGGCTCGTCCCACGTGAATAACACGCACTGGTTAGGATGCAGACAGTGTTCCTTGCAACTAAACAAAACAAGAAAAATAGTTTCGGGTGAAACCAACAAGAACAAACCGAAAGAAGAAGAAGAAGCTCTAGGTCCTCTGATTTATTTAAAGTCACAGCTAGTCCTTAGTGTGACATTTGCAGTGCCGTTTGGTTATGTTTTTTTAAGCATTTTAACTGATTTCTCCAAAAGAACCTGTTTCAATATTTAGGCTAAAATGGGTTCTTATATTATGGGGTCAAAATGACAAATGTTAGCCTATGCATTCTTAATCTACTTGGTTCTTGTAAGTCGGTGTTTCCTGTTCAATATACTAAGTTACCCTTGTTGTTTGTAGCATATTTGAAGTTCAGTTTGATTCTCCAGTCTGACTGGTGCTGCTCCAGTGTAGTATGGTGTGATCGTTATGATGGCAGCAGAATCTTTAGTCAGCATATCAGCACATACTGCTCCAACCTAACAAAACAAGCAATACTTTAATGGCTGCCTACGCGTTATTTGTGATTTAGGGGCTGTAAACTTGAGTCTTTGAATGTAACAAAAAAAAATCTCCTAGATACTGCGACGCGCCTTATCGTGAGCACAAAACATACTCTTTCACAAGAAAGGCAATCAGAGAACGCGAATTCAATTTGAAGGGCACGCCTCCTCGCAAAGTTGAACACCATGGAATGTAATCTTGTTGCTTCGTGTTTATCACAGGAGTGTAAAAAAAGTTACAAAATATGACGATTTTATTTACTTTATTGCTTCACACGTATCCGCAGTTATGAAAATGATCATAAGAATTAGCTGGTGATATCATACAAACTTGTAAAAAAGTTTGTTGCATACTCACGGTAAGTTGCGTCGCACTGTAATGGTTGCCTACGGGTTTTTAATTTCAGCCTTTGATTGTAACATAAACGTGTATACACCTAATTGAAGAGTGGTTGTCGTGGAAAAAAACATAAACCATAAACGATACGATCGAATGGAATTCTAGGCACAAGGCAAATAAGGCTTGTTAAGATTCCATCTGTTAAAGAAAAAAAAAACGCGCCGAGTGCATTATTGAGTTATATAAGCACGCGTAAAAATCCCCAAGTGCTTATATAACTCAACAATGCAAGAGGAACAAGTTTTTTATTTCTTTTATAAAATAATAACGGTTATAATGAACCTTACGTCACGCGCGTGCTTTATCGAGTTATAATGAACTCGGTTTAACCAATCATAGCACGCCCATTTCCTTGAGCATTTTATAATGGTAATAATTTTAAGATCTAATCCTTCCTAAAATATTCTCAGAGGATGAATTTGGATATACTGCTTTATAACGTGGAAGTTATCTGTGAACACAGGCAGTTTTTTGTACTTCCCAGAAAACCACTCAGTCGTATATATCATTCATGGTTTGTACTTTTATCCGACAACGTTGTTTTTATCACGTACAAATACTTGATGCTACAACAATATTGAGAAAAGGGCTTGAAATAGTTTTGAAGATAATACTTTATGCATTTGTATTTAAGTAACAGTACTCGTTGTAGCAGTAGCATAAGACATAATACATGTAGGTGCAACCTCTTAAAGCTTTGGGTCGGTTGATGCAAATCACCCAGCGCAATGAGGTGGTTATTCTTCTAAAAGGATTATTATGCAGACAATTCTTGGTTTTTACATGACGTCATAAAAATTAAAAAATCTAAAGTATACGTCCTACAAAGCTGTTTCTAACATGGTATGTGGATACAAGTGTTATAATCTTTCACAAAAAGTTTCAGGTGTTAACGATGTTTTGCTTCCGATTTACAAAGGTTTTGAATGTGTCACGCAATGTGTCACGCTATTTCAGATAAGCCGCGAAAATAAACAAAATTGAATCAGCTGAAAGTTATTGTTTGCATTATAAGTGCTTATAAGCCGAGTTAATGGAGCTTATAGCAAATACAATATTTTTTTTTTTTTTTTTTTTTTATGTGATTTTTGGTGTAATTAAGACTTTGAATTTTTGGCCGCCATCTTTGTGCCCCTGAGTGGGGCACAAAGATGGCCGCTCCGTACATTTCTTACTAAAAATATCTAATACTCGTTCGCCTATAACTCTTGAACGAAATGCTTTTGCGCTTCAAATTTTGGCCAAGATGTGTAGTTTTAAACTCTCTACAATTCCATAAACATTTTGGATTCGAAATCTATTTTGTAATGCTTCTGAATTTTGATATGACGTAAGTGAAAGCCAAGAATAGCAACAAGGAGGTACGATGGAGACTGGTAAGGGATTGCTGTGGCCGCTCACAGAGAGCAACCATTCTAAACCTAGCGAAAACTTTGGAAATACCAAAGAAAGATGTTGTGAATTTTTGTCTTTTATCTGGTAGAAATCATCCTATATTAGGGCGATTTATACGAGACCAAATAAGTCGCGACTTACATAAGTCGCGACTTACAGAAGACGCGAACCACTCGTATAAATGATACAAAAATGTGTTCGCGTCTTATTAAGGTCGCGACTTATGCAAGCCTCACTCGTATAAATGGTCTAGTGGTCTCTAGTTCGCGTCTTCTGTAAGTCGCGACTTATGCAAGTCGCGACTTATTTGGTCCCGTATAAATGGCCCTATTAACAGTTCTCTTGGCTTTATGTTTAGCCCGCGAATACAGCCGCCTCTCATCGCTCCCGGCCGCTAGGGGCGGTCAACCCTATATTCGGCTCTTGAGTAGCAAATGACATGTTTTTTTAAGTCATACCTTGCTATTCATTCTCAGTAGAATTGTGACATCAGGTTCAAAGCTGAAGCTGGGTGACGCCTCACTACTCTCACCGACTCTGATGCGCAGATTCTTGGATGGACATGAATTAGGCCAGAATGGTACACACTTAAAAAGAAAACATAGAATTATGTTGTGTTTATATCAGCACCGAAACATGTTTAGAGTTTTAACAAAACACATTTACCGTAAACATGTTTGCAATTTCATTGTTCACAATAGTTGTTAATTTCAAAACACGTTTCATGCCTGATTCTATAATTTATGCTGTTTTACGTGGTATAATATCTTTGTAATTACAAATAAACCTTAAAAAAATAAAGCTCGGAGTTGCTGCTACACGATTTTGTGGTTTAATCTCGCTTTTCAAACCCTTTGGGAACGAAGGGCAATGCAGTGTTAAGGAAGGAGACGATATTTTCTCTTAACGTGTTTTGTCTAGCTTAAGCCTGGTTTCCATATAATCGCAAGGATCGCAAGGATCGTAGCGATCGCAGAAAAAAGTGTTGTGCGACCATTGCGATCATATGGAAACCAAAAACTTTTCGATCCTTACGATCGTTACGATCCTTGCGATTGCGATGGCAGAGATAGAAAAATTTCCATCTCTGCGATCCTTGCGATCGAGAGGTTTTTATATGGAAACCACTCTTGCGATCCTTGCGATCCAAAATGTCCCAGAAAGCATTGCACACCAAAGCCTTGTATCCCATAATGCACTTAAAATTTATCGGATCCAGTTCTACTCGACGTTTCCTTGCGATCACTGCGATCATATGGAAACCTGAGGATCGCAAGAATCGCAGCGATTGTCGATCGTAACGATCGCTGCGATCGTTGCGATTATATGGAAACCAGGCTTTAGTTGGAAACTACCTCGGGAGGAAGTTTCAATCATGCTCAGAATAAACATGTTTCGATCATGATTCGCGCACTGAACCGCTTGATGTGAACACTATTCATTGTGAATCGTGTTTCGCTCGTGATCAGACGAAACATGTTTCACTCTAGTGTGAACGCAACATTAGATGTTGATATAGTTGGGCACAAACCAGGACAAGAAAACATTTAGAGCTTGAGAATGACTATATTGAAGTCTCTTATCTGATCAATTACTTCAGCAAATTATCATAGACCTTGGAAAGCGTAATTATTTGATTTAACGTACCATATGTAGGTTTTGCACTTATTGCATTGTTGTTGTTGTTTATTTGTTTGTTTATTATTTTTCTTCTCCTCTAGTTTAGGTAATCTTTTCTTTTATTAACTTAAGTTTGTATTAATCTTTCCCCCGCCTCGAATAGCCTTTTTTGGGTGTTTCTTGGTGTTGCGGAAGCCATTGTTGGTTAGCTTTTGTGCTGTGGTGTGGGTATTGTTCAGTGTCTTTTGAATCTTTTGTTTTACGTCATTTAGTGATCACACCATCCGCAACACCAAGAAACTACCCCTTTTTTGCTATTAGCGGTGGGCAAGTATCTATATTTCTTACTGGTCATTTCAGTTTAGGAGGGTGTAGCAATACTCCTAGTCACTTCATGCAACACAAGCAAGAGATAAGCCAAGCTTGATGGCTTCATTAACCGAAATTGTATCTACTGTTGTAATTGGAAGGTGTGAAATAAAATTGTTGTTGTTGTAACGGGCAATGGAAATTCAATGGCACAAAAGGCGGAAATAATGTGATGTGTGAATTTTAATAGGTTCATGTTACCTCTCCTGGCTGTACTGTTACCCAGGATGAATCTCCCTGATCTGGCGCGTCTGTAAGTGAGACTGGAAACTATGACAAGATACAGAGCATGTTAAATGTTTACTAACAATGGCAAAATTGTCTACAATATCTGAGCATCTGAGTAAAAGCTAGTCTGCAGTGCAGGCGAGCGAATGCTTTTTGAATTCATTCGTAAGCTTGGATTACCAACAAGTAGAGAGTTGGGATGAGTGAAAGGGAGCCTAACCCTAACCCTTACCCTAACCCTATCCTCCCCTCTTTCGTCTTTCTGCCTGACACCCACCCCTTTCCTCTAATTTCATATTCCAAGATGTCGCCCAGACATTACGCGAAGAACTAAGCACTTGATCACCGCATAATACGCCTACACTGCGGGCTAAGTAAAAGCAAACAACGTTTTTACTCTGTAAGTCTACAGCTTACATCGAAACACAAAGTTGTTTACGCGACTGACAAAACTGGTTAGCTCAGTTGGCATTGCAGAACAGGAGGTCACAAGCTTGAATCCCAGCTTGAACACTAACCAGTATATTTAAAATGACCAGTTGGATGACTCAACACCTTGTCTCAGTTCAGATGATTGTGTCATTTGGTGGTGACGTTATGCGGTTGGTCTTGTCTCCCACATCATCTCGTCAAACTAAACTGTTAGGGAAGTCAAGTAGCCCACGTTGCTTTTAATGAAGACGAAGGGCACATACCATTTGTCAGAACTGGCCGGCCGGACCTGTCAGTTCGTGAATAGAATAAGCCTTTTTGAAGACCTCTTCCAACGAGACCATCAAAATGGTCCAACACTTTTTCCGAATTGACCAGTGTGGGCAAACCAGGGCTGACAAATAATGGCATAACATTTATGAACCGGTCCGGTCAGCCAGTTCTAACAAATGGTACTGAAGCGTTTAGTCATAGTAATGGGTTGGGGGTGTGGGGTGTGATTGTGAATGGACTGTTAGCGGCTACCACGAGTGTCTTTATAAACTTTATGTCACTGAATTGTAAAGCGCAACTAAACATTTACATTGCAAATGCCCTACATAGAGCGGTTTTCAATTGAGTGTGGTAAAACCAAAACCAAAGTAATTACTCTGACCAATCACAGCAGTCGTAAACAATCCAATGAACCAATCAGCGTTCGAAGCAATTACATGTCGGCGGCGCCAAGCGCGGGAAAACGCGTGCGAGCAAGTCACGATTGGTTTTGGTTTTACTTCTGATCGGTCGAGAAAGTGGCGCGAGATTTTTTAGCCAATCACAAAGCGTAGCAATGGAAAACCAAAGCAACTGTGTAATTACTTTTGACACTCAATTGAAAACTGCTCTAAATGCAATACAATTGCAATTACTATCGCTGTATAAGGCAGGCCATAATCCTTGATCCCAATACACAATGCTGAAACCTCCGTTGCCATAATCTTTCAAGGCACTGTTAGGTTTAAATGCACCAATCGACAAATACGGCATACTTCTTACCTCTGTGACGTTGTTAATGAGATGAAATGGTGTAAACTCTACTATCTTGGTTAAGCTGAAGTAGGAAAGGGTGGTCTGCATACCGACCTAGCAAGGATTGTATTATATTAATTATTTAGTAAAACAAATAACGATAAACTAACTCACTCCCTTTTCAGGGATATCCTTCAGTGACTGGACGACATAATATATATAGATAGCCCAAGCCTAACAGCGTCGCACTTTGAACAAGCTTAACTAAGGTGAAACTTAACTAAGGTGAAAGGTTAGAAGCACAAGAATTAAGATTGACGAACAGGTTATTTTCAATTTTAGCAATTCTCAAAAACAGTATTACGCGACCGTCTGCACAGTACATTTTTATAGACCGTACAAAAGTTCACAAAAACAACTTTTATTTGTCTAGAATAAATAGTACCACTAGTTTCCGAATAAAATACAGTTTATGTTTGTCAAAAATTGCCCGAGAAACTGATTTGAAAATCAAAAATTGCAAAAATACACAAACATATTTGCATAAAGCGATGCGAGTGAAGATAGAACTGTACTATAAAATCAAGTCTTGTTTTGTTTACATAAAATCGCTTTTCAATCTATCTAATGAATGAACTAACACATAAAAATGGACAACACAATCTTCTTTCAAATCTCCATTAGTTTACGTTTAAAAGCAAAACGCGTACCATGTAATTATAGCTCATCGAGTTCAAGCTTTCTTCGATGAAATTCAAGAGATCGATACAACTAAATTTAGGCACGTTTTAAAATCAATTCGCCAAAACTAACAATAACACTAATAACAAGTCACTCACAGATTGATATCAACATAAATTCTCATCGAAAACTGTAATCTGTTTTACCTTTAAGTTCCTCGCTTGCTTGGAAATTCAAATCTCCGCTTCTGGTTCTGAAATCATCTCCCGCATTGATAAAAACGTAATACACGAAGTTCCTCGAAGCAGGATTTTATCCCTGAAAGCTCGTCTTTTTCCACTAAAGCGGCTTCTGAGTATACCTTAATTAGTATCCCTGTCTTGAGTAGCAAACCGCGAAAAAATGCAGGAAAATAACGAGTTGAACTCTCCGCTAGGCACAAGAAAACAACTAAAGTGTTTACCGAGCTCACGGCTGTGTGGCCGCGCGAAAAACAAAATTGCTAAGATCCCGGATGTTGTCCAACACGGGCGGGCGTTCGGCGGGCAGACAACGCGCCCGCGAGACATTCCGCTAGCCATGACCATGAAAAATCACGGCGTAGGTTCTATGAGTATGGAGCTGCGCAGCCAGGCCTTCGGCCTGGCAAGTGCTCCGCTATTACTGATAATATTAATTGACGATCCTGAATTGGTTGATTCAACGGCCAATGCCAGTTACCGTAATTACAAATTATGCTCTGTCGCTTGCTAGAGTAGAGTATAAAGAGTGTATTATGGAGTATGGAGAACATGGAAAATAAAAGCCTTTTCAGTAGTAAATGTGTTACCTCGTGTAACTTTTCATCTTTTTTGACTTTCAGCAATCCTCCACTGCCTGCAGCATCCAAAGAAAACTTGTTGCACCACTCACCAGCTGCTAGGCGGACACGGGCCTATTACATGTAGATAGAACGTAATATACTATGAAGTTGAAATAGTAAACGATATGGCTTAAATTTACATTCACTGCCAGTAAGGTAGTTTGTTTTGGTGCAAATGGACCGTCCGTACATGTAATGATTCGCATAATTCCTGTCTTCACCTCCTCCATTGCAAGCTTCCATAATCCTTAAGAAGAGTATTGTTTACTTCTTTCAGGCCTTCCATGAACCAGGGTCCAAATCGCTAGCTTAATTTTCTCACTGCGGAAAAATAGCCTTTAAACAACAGTCTCTGTATTTGAAACTTCTCAGCTTGTTTGAAGACGGCCCAATTTAGTGCCTTTTTCATGGCACGTTTGTGCCAATGACTCTGTGATAATGTTAAAGATTATAAACTTCTAAATAAAATCTTTTCGCTTGTGCACACATGATAACCATGAAATCACAGAAAGACCACCACACCACCTAGAATTATGCCAAGTATCAACACGCGTTATACTTTGCAGACTCACCGTCTTTTTCGCAAAGAGGTTTCCTTTCCCACGGTAGGAAAACATCACTGGCTCTGTCAGGGAAGTTGGATGTGGTATGACAGTGTCGTCATCAGAAGCCTTAAGATGAAAGAATACAATAAGACAACTGCCCATAAAAATATTAAGCCTGGTGCACAGGTACTTACAAGGGCAGTAGTGAGGCACTGTTTCCAGGTAGGGTTTTGCCTGTACAGAGCAGTTTTCACTTAAGTGTCGTAAATCCACAAACAAAGAAATCACTCTGACCAATCACAACAAACTTAGACAATCCAATGAACCAATCAGAACTTGAAACAAATACATGTAGTCGGCGCCAAGCCCGTGAACGACGCATGCGAGCAAGACATAAATTTACTTCGAATTGGTTGCGAAAGTGGCGCGAGATTTTTTAGCCAATCACAAAGCACAGCACTGCAAAACCAAAGCAATCGTGATATTTATTCGACAGTCAATTACAAACTGCTCTAACATACAGTATAAACAGTGTGCGCTTATTTAGGGGTCCTCAATGACTCAGTAACAAAACGATCGCAGCAGATTTCCTTTCAAAGTTTTGGAAACTGTTTACCATCATGGGGAAAAGTAATTATTGCCCCTCTACAAGTAAGGTTTGATTACTTTAACACTAAAGGATGCTTGTTGCTAGGCAAATGTTTGTCGTCCCCCAATAAGAGGTTTCTAGCTGTAAGAAGTATACAATGGCTTAAAAAGAATAGATTGGAACAGCATGAAGCATTTGGATGGCGCAGACGTTGTAGTACAATTGGAGCTTTTTTATAACTTACCATATATTCAAGATAAAGGCCAGTCTTATTGACCATCCAGTAAGGACTGTACAGAGTGATGTTCATTGTGCCTTCAAATGTGGCGAATACTCCCAGTTCCTGCAATGCGAAATAAGCACTGTTGTTATATAGCTGGAGTTTTTGTCAATACAACGCGCGTGTTGATTGGTTGATTCATCGTCACATGACATCTAACAAACAAACTGTTTCCCGCCAATTGTGCTAAGCGGGCAACATTTGCGAAAGCGGGCAACAATTTTGACGTCAGAGGGTAACATTGCACTGTTGCCCGCTAGCGCACGTGATCAGACCGTGATCAGACCGTGACAAAAGGTGGCATGATTATGATGGATCGAGTGCTCGGCGCGTTTTTCAAACTGTCTTGTGTTGTGTTTTTTTTTTGTTGCTATATAACAAATCACTTAATGACTGATCCCTCGGGAAACATCGAGATTCTCGGGAAACAAAATTCACTGTTTCCCTCGGGACCAGTCATTAAGTGTTTACTGCGAAAACAAGCAATTTGAAACAAACAGGAATTTAATAAATTACCGCAAACTCATTTTCTAGCATAGTAAGCTGTAATGAATATACTTGTGTAAGTTTGAAGCTCCTCAGTGAACAATTCCTTGCCATACAAATATCATACTACACTGCATTAAAATGAAAGGTTGAAAAGGTCCAAATCCAAAACGTCAAAGTTAGTCATAACCTTAGTTCCTGACAAAATCGGGAGACTTAATAAGTGGTTCAATTAAATGGACGATAAATCCGCAAATTGAAATAAGATTCGGTTTGTAAAATGAATGCAACAAGGCTTCTCCACTCCCCATTCTTGAATTACGTCGTCTACAAAGGATTTATCTCCACCGACTTTAGAGTTTATTGTTGGCAGTGCCTTGGGAGCTTTTGTGCCCCTGCCTGCGATAGACTAGCATTTCACTAAAGTGGAAGTAGCAGTGCTCCTAGCTTCATTATATGTAAACCGTAGAAAGACTACCATAAGTTATACCTTACCAGGCTCTTTCCATATGCTGCCACCTGTGTAGAATGTAGAGTGAATGTTGTGAGCTCATCCATTCCTTTCCAAAGTTCAATTTCGCCTGTCCACATGCTACGTTGATAGTTGTCAAGCTAACAAAGCAACAATTCAAAGGAATGAAGTCTAAAATAATAGTCAATGAAAGTGGTTGAATACATTATCAACTGCTCAACATTTATACTATCAATGGGTTACCAAAATAGCCTCTGACAAATTTGAAATTGTTCACAATGCCTCCCAAGAAATGGGAAGCACACGCGTTTATATAACATAACTTGAAATAAGATTGTTTATTTTCAATTACATTTATGGATTACTTTATGGATACGGCTAAACCCATGTTTTTGTGGAGAGAGCAATAAACTTATGTTCCTCAACTCAGACTTAATAAAGCCGTGACTTATGTGCTGTGCTTCAAATTTTGAAGTCAGTGAATGATTTGCTATAACGTTACTTTTCAATGAAAGCTTTTAAGCACTACTTTTCCATGGTTCTATGTGCTATTTTCGTCATCTTTTCTTCTGTAAGTGAAACGGTTAAAGCAACTGGCATATCAGATGCAGAACAACTTGACAGTAAATGAGTGGTTATGCATTTTCTCTACCTATTCCCAAAATGGACCAATTAATTCCCACTATACTACTTACACATTTACTAAACATTTCATCACTAGTTGTAGCTTCAAACAGCCAATAAATGAGCATTCAGACAAAGATTAGTTAATGGTTCACAGTGTTGATTACCTGAACTTGGAGGATTACTTTCTTATCCAGATTCACAGAAAACAAAGGCCATTTGTCACCTCCCTTGAGTTCAACTAGAGGCAAACCCTACGAAGGAAAGGACCAGACATTGCTGCAAACCACATACGATATGAACAGGAGAAAGAAAGGGCAAAAACAAAAAACAAAAAGAAAGAGAGAATTTGGCACATGAAAAAAGTATTGTTTTTCTGTTTCATTTTTCATTTACCACACATGCACTAAAACAGTAGAACGAAAGAGCAATAAAAAAAGAAACCATTTGAAGCAAAATGTCCAAGGCATTTCTTATCAATTCATCAGCATTTCAAAAGCAACTCCAGTTGTTATTTTAAAAGATATGTAAAAACAAAAAAACCCTGCTTGCAAAGCCGTCCAAAGACAAAGCGACCTGCTATCTTATTTAAATAACTGTGATTGCAATGACCAAGCACTGGCGTTTTGGGGGAAGAAAGGGAACTCTCACTATTATTGAACATTTCTTACCAGGTTTTATTGTGGGAGGCTAAGGGTTTCTATCTGTATCTGTATCTGCTAAGGGTATCTGTTCACCTTTCTTTTCGACACGTTTGATGTGAAAATGAATTACTCAGTCACAAATGTTTCCATCTCAACTAGGTATTGATGGGTAAGTTGCCCAAAATTGTGAGTTTTTGCTGAAATATCTGTTTTTGGATCACAACTGTCCAAATTAAAACTAAGTACCTTTGTTAACCACAAAATGCTTATAGAACACCAAGAAGAGATATCAAGTGAATTTTCAAAAACAGTACAAAAGGGACCATCTCCAGGTGCCAGGTAGAGTGCTGTCCGTATTAGAGGTGTCTTTATTAGGTGTATTCTATAAAGCGGACTGTAGTTACCTGTGACGCATAACGAATACTGTAAGGTAAGTAGTTATGCAACACTGCTGGAGGGTAGATGTGGAGAATGTAATTGGGTGCATGCTCCAAAGAACCAATTACTGCAGCATATGACACTTGCTCACAATCGACCTGAGAAGAGAGCACAAAAATTAAAATAAACCTTTTTTGTTGTGCTTCACTTTATGTGGCACTGTGTTATTGTGACATGGGTGGATTTTGTTCCTTATCACTCCAATACTAGAAACTGTTTCCTGATAGGTCTGCTGTAGGACTGCTGATAGGACTGTGGTGCCAACAACATAGGTTTGTACCATGATTTGCAGATACTTTGACTGCTTTTAAGACGTCAATATAATAAAAGTGCTATTGCCATCTGTACTTGTGAAGTTTGGCAGACACTACAAGATTTTATTAAATGCGACTATCCACTTTATCACAGGTTAGAGATAACATGAGCGTTTTCGTTTGTTTGGATGGTTTGTTTATATCAAGCTTTTACTGTGTACACTCTAATCACGCAAACATGTTTTCAGGCTAGACAGGTCTTAAGAAAGGTCGGCAGTGTCTTCCTGATTCTTGAACTGCACAGATCGTTTTCACAGTACATGCAACTTATCATCCAGAAGTGTTTTTATCATAGCATTTATGTTGCTTTTCGTTTTTTTGTGTAACTTAAACATGGCTCTCATGTAAACCAATTTGTATAAATTGATGAAATGCAGTGTATAAATTAAGTTCTGTTTGTATGTAAACTGGAATAAAATATATTCTCCGCATTGGATGTTGTCGCAAAGTGGCAGAGCATGATATGGAATATATTTTCTTCCAACTGGCCATCACTGTAATGCAGTAGTGCTTTCTCAAAATCCCAATTTGTTTGACATTTGGTCACAGTCGCATACCTACATATAGCATACCTCAATGTGAAAGGGTGGTCCATCTCCAGCAGGTGGAGGACACTGAACCGAGGAATGTCGTACAGACGCTAACTTGTTCCACAGCAGGGGAGTGGTACTCTCACCATACCTGATAAAACGACAAAAATGTGTCATGTAGAGTAATTGGGTGGGGGATGGAACCTTTTTATCTTAAAACTCTCTGGTTATTACAACAAAGGTTTTCATTCGAGGATTGAAAAGCTTCCCATGCTGTCAATTCCTCACTACATCATAAAAACGGGAAGTTACAAGTAGTTAGTTCGCTATAAGATAATCACGTCAAAATCAAGAAATTGGTAATCAGTATAAAAGAAGGATCACTTATTAAAAAACAACCAAAACACCTTTGCGTGACATAAATAAGCAGTGTGTGAAACGAGACTACGAGACTCTCTAGACAACTGAATGACGTAATTACACTCGGGGATTAAAAAAGGTTTACTACATCCATTATCTTTAAACCTGTAATACACTGGGGAATTACAAGAGTTTACAGATGATGGAACGAGTGAAAATTTGCATATCTTTCCCCGTATACTATATCTCGTTCAACGCTTTGCGTATCCACGAGATAAGAATAGGAAAAATGGTCACACAAAAAATCGCATGTTTTCGAAATTTTTGAGCCACTAGAAAACTAAACGTCTCCTATTGCTATACTATAAGCATGTTTTGCCAGATTTATACTGCAAATTTGCCCGAAGAAACAATTCTCAGAGACTGTTCTGTTTATTCTTATTCCAGAATACGGTCAATCGAACGAGCTGTTAGAGAGACTCCTATACCAATCTACGGATATACCAACCCAAACCCTGCAGGTCTGAGGTAAAGTGCAGCTTTGTGAGCCAGTATAAGTGGAACACTGTAGACATTGTCAGGTTGAATTGTTGTGATGCGGGAAAACTGTTCTTCTTTCTTGCATAGCAAATCCATTGGGATCGGGAAGTGATTGTTGATCTGCTCAAAAAGAGAAGAAATTAAGAATGAATACGTTAAATGACATGTTTTGGGTTACAGTGCTATATCAATTCATACATCCTTTTCTCGATTAACTGGGTACAATGTTTCAAGGGAGAATTTGAAAACAATTGGTGCTGTAACTAGAAATAGCAGCAACGAAATTTTCTAGTTTGCCAAACCTTCCAAATGCGTGTGACAGAGTTGCGTGTTCATTTCTCGGATTTTAGACAACAGAAGAAGTCACGTACCCAATTTTACTTTTTCGAATTTTTTTCTGGTTCGAGAATTTGTTTCGGATATTGCAAAATGGTGACAAAAGTTCACTTGCTAACATTTTTGTTTGTTTAAAAATTCGATTCAAATTTTCATCTTCACCTTCATTTCCAGGTGGTAAAGAGCTAACCCGAATCTAGAGGAAATTTCACCATTAATTTCAGCGAAATTTTGCAAGAACGAAAAGAAGAATTCATAGAAATTTAGTATGCATTACTATTATGCAATACTGTACTGACCTGTAAAGGTGATCTAATGGTCACTATTTTCTGGCCCTCTCCGCTCTCAACTTGGATAACAACTGATGCAATCAGACCTGCAAGAAGCTAAGGAAGAGGACAAACGTTAGTCATCGAAAACAGCAAAAACAACAACAACAATAGTGACAAAAACATGTCATCAACCAAAATAAAACATATAAGTGAAACAATATATGAAACAACAACACTTAAAAATAAATCAACCAAACAAAACTAATGTGAAAACATGTTCAATACAGTGTGATAAATGACAATAAAAAGTAAATGAAAATAAAAATTTGAACAAGTGAAAAACAAAACAAAAACAACAGTGCATAAAAGGAAAGGAAAATGTTCAAGTTGCATAATGGAAAAATGCATAACGGCATAATGCCAAAATGGCCCTGAAACGAAGAACAGCAAGTATAAAAGTTAGGAACAAAGACCAGAAAGAAAATGAGCAAAGAGCTTTTGATCGTTACTTTTTAAAATTGTTTTCCGAATCGTACTTTATTGAACGGTTCATTAAAGTTTTATTCAACGATGTCATTTAACAGATAAGCTTTGAAAGAGATGGTCCGCTAGTTATCTTGTACTTGCCCATCACCTCATCTGGGTGAAGATCCGTTACCAGTACCATTTCACTTATAGTGCTCATTTCTGGCAATAATATGATGGTTTCTATAAACTGAAATGTAAGAACACTAACTAAGCATGCGTGATGTTATCATTTAAATGTTATATGTTCTTGGATGTTTATTATTTTATTTATTATTTTTTATTTTATTAGCTTTGCCATGACAATTTACTAAGATTTACAAACATAAAGCAACGATTCTAAAGGCCCGTTTACACAGACGATTTTTTGTGCAAATTTTTATCACACTTTTCGGTGCAATTTTTGTTGGGCGACCCCGTAGCTGTCCAAACGATGTCGTGATTGGCGAACGATACAATTGATATATCACTTGAACAATGCCCCTATCCCTAATCCCTATCCCAGCGGGACAAATCTATTGTTTTCTTAGCGAATCACAGACATCATTTGGACAAGTGCTGGACTACCCTTTTTGTCATGCGCAACTTGCATCCCCAAATCGCCTGTGTAAACTAGCGGCGATTTTAGTGCGATTTAGGAGTGATTTATCGCGCGATGTCGCAGAGGTTTTGAACATGTTCGAAACCTGATGCATTTTGGCAGCGATTTTTAGGACCTCACAGCAAATGAAAGCAAATGTCGCACCCAAATCGCACAGAAATCGCCGCTAGTTTATACTTGCGATAAAAGTTGCATTGGAGAGCGTGACAAACATTGCATAAAAAATTGCATGTGTAAACGGGCCTTAAGTGTGATTCAGACTATTAACTTTTAATGATTTGATATTGGAAGGGTTAAAATTGTCACCTCTGGTTTTAAGTTACTAACAAGAGGTTACAGAAGATTGTTGAAGGGGAAATACTTAAATTCAAACCCCCACTATGGCAAAAATCCCTAACAATTCACATCGAGAATGGTGAGGATTATTTCACTCAAAGTGAATGTGTTGCTTAAATTCTAAGGTTTTACTTTTTAATCAAAGGCTCCTGAGAGCCAACCCGTGAATAAGAAATGCTAACGCGAAACGCAATTTTGCGGTAAATGTTTTCACACTGACACGGTTCGATATTTTTTTTACATTAAACGAAAGGATTTTTGACGAACGCCAAAAAAAAAGAACAGTAAATTACTTTCATAATGTCCAGTCCGAAGAAGAAATAAAAAAAAGAAAAAGAATAAGAAGGTCCTGAGTGGGACTTGAAATCGCGCCTCCCGACTGTCATTCCCGGCACTAAACCACGCGCGATAACACTAAATTTAATTATTTCAAGGTAGATACGCATCAAAATGCGTGTCTCGGTTGAAAAATCCTTTTAGATCGAATTTAATGTTGCATACAAGACTCCAAATGCGAAACATCTTTAAGCTTATTGTTGTTCATATTCGTTTACAACAAATTAGTTATTGTTATCACTGGATTCACATCGTTCTTTTTACGAAACGCATTCGTAACAAAGCATTACGCCATTAAGTTTACAGCTGATGAAAGGAGCGAGTGTGTGAGTGAATTAGCCACTATTACGCCTGTTCACGGGTTAAAAATGCATTTAAAACATACATTAACTCTTCAAGCAGTTTTTTAATACTATCACGTTGTCAAAAACTCGAAAAAAACGTGTCCCTGTCTAGGATATCAACCTGCAACATTTGCTGAATGATGAGTTGCTGAATATAAGATCATGTGGGCCTTGCATGTACAGACCGAACTATAAAGCAAAACGGAAGTCATCTTCTTTCTTACCTTCTTTGGAACGACATTGTGCAAGGCAACTCGTGCTTGCTTTACAGAAATTGTCTTCAGTTCATGATACCCTTGAACCTAATAAAACAGAGAAATCACATTGACTCCTTAATCCAGCCTTCTATTAGAGCAGTTTTCAATTGAGTGTCGAAAGTAATTACAGAATTGCTTTGGATTTTCATTGCTACGCTTTGTGATTGGCTAAAAAATCTCGCGCCACTTTCTCCACCAATCAAAAGCAAATCCAAAACCAATCGTGACTTGCTCGCACGCGTTTTCCCGCGCTTGGCGTCGCCGACATGTAATTGCTTCGAGCTCTGATTGGTTCATCGGATTGTTTACGACTGCTGTGATTGGTCAGAGTAATTACTTTGGTTTTGGTTTTACCACACTCAATTGAAAACTGCTCTAAACATTCACAGTGACCACTATAATTACATTCATTTTCACTAGAACAGTTTTCATTTGAGTGTCATAAAACCAAAACCAACGTTAACACTTTGGCCAAACACAACAGACACTGAAAATCCAAAGAACCAATCAGGGCTCGAAGCGAAAACATGTAGCCGGTGCCAAGCACAAGAAAATATGTGCAAGCAAGTCACGATTGGTTTTGACTTTACTTCTAGAGCAGTTTTCAATTGACTTATTGACTTATTTTGGCCCTGTTGTCTGGTCCAAACTTGACAAATCTGTTAGATCATCTGAATCATTAGACACTTTTAAAAAGCGCATTAAATTGGTTGACTTCACAAACCTGCTGGACAATACTTGTAAAGACTGTTTTTTTATGCAATAACTGATAATCGATCTTTTATATTGATATACTTTTTCTACATTTATATATGCACATACATTTTATATTTTACTAATTATTAGATTATTATTGTAGTTACAGTGTAGTTAGGTGTCCCCAATTAGTGTACATTGTATGCTAGCGATAAAGTTCTTATCTTATCTTATCTTATCTTATTGAGTGTGGTAAAACAAAACCAAAGTAATTACTCTGACCAATCACAGCAGTCGTAAACAATTCAATGAACCAATCAGAGCTCGAAGCAATTACATGTCGGCGGCGCCAAGTGCAGGAAAACGCGTGCGAGTAAGTCATGATTGGTTTTGGTTCTACTTCTGATTGGTGGAGAAAGTGGTGCGAGATTTTTTAGCCAATCACAAAGCGTAGCAATGCAAATCCAAAGCAATTGTGTAATTACTTTTCAAACTCAATTGAAAACTGCTCTAATGGGTTGATAAAGTTGTACGAGATGTTTTAGCCAAACACAAACCATAGCAATGCAAAACCAAAGCAATTACAAAACTTATTTTGACACTCAATTGAAAACCGCTTTATTTCATCAGATAGTCATTCAGTCTCACCTCAATACCAATGCTGGGTCCCACACCAGAAGTACTGGTCCCTCTGTCAAGCCTACTACTTCTTTTATCTATACCCTTTCCAAGTCGAAGAGAAAGGCTCTGACCAGGGGCGACTGCAACCATCCCATTACTATCCACACCTGCAGGACTCTAGCAAACGAAATAAATGGAAGTACACAATCAGCCAAACGAATTGGACCTGTGCAACTGTTTTCACTAAAAAGGTCACGTGCATGTTATATGGTATGGCATTACATGTTCAACAGCCTATAAATCTTGATTATGTGCACTCTGATTGGTTGCATACCATTTTACATTGTAGATGAAGTTTATAATGTGCATATGAAAATAAATTCATATGAAATGGGGTAGAATGAATTAAGTAATGCTCCACATAAAAACTACAGTAAACTACATTGTTCTGCGGCATTGGCTCTTTCTCACATAGAATTTCTTTGAGTTCAAGAATAGAGGAGAGGCTGATGGTTCATAATTATATTTCAGTATAAAAATAAAGAAAATCCATTTGCGTCAAATAAATTTTAGGAAATGTTTGTGCTTGAACAGTCAGAATAGCAGAAGACAACAGCTAATAATATTGCTTCGTTGATGAGCTTCCTCAAATACAATTTCTTTTAAAAAATTGCATGTTGTGTGATTGGGTCTCAAATTACTTGAAACCTTTAAACAATCATACAAAATGCACCTTGAACCTTAACTTTTTAGCGGTGTTTGAGTCTAGGCAAATGAGATCACTAGTTGTAACAATGAAAAAAGTTGACATTCCATCGTGCATTGCCGTTCAGCGTTATCCTTCTTATGCGGATCATTAATTAAACTGCAACTGAAGGGGCTGCAATTACAAAACGCTCTGGAACTGAGCTCTACCACAAAGGTCATCGGTATAAATCTCGTCAAAGCATGAATTTTTTTTCTTTGTCAGGCTCTGATTGCAACTCCTTTAGATGCTTTATAACTGAGATGATCACATTCTCTTTAAGAGGTTTATAATGTTTACACGGGTATGACATTTAACCCTTTAAGCCCTAACATGAAAATTTAAATTCTCATTTCTTGTCCCTATACATTTCATACAGTATTGGGGAGAAATTGTTTAGGTATCAAGAGAATACATCTTGTGTGATCATGTCCTGAATTTTCATGACCTTTTTTATTGATAAGGCATTGATATTACAAGGAGAAATTTGATGCTGATCACTCTTAGGGCTTAAAGGGTTAATGAAATAAAAGTGGTTGTTTAGTGTATACACAAGATGATACACTGGAGGGAGGTTTGGACAGTTTGAAAATACCCATATAAACTATTAGGATGGGAAGAATTTACATACACATGGTTGACTCTTATACAGGTACGAAACAATAAAATTCGTTAATAATTCATAAGGAAAACACAACAGAAATGAAAATTTAATGAAGGCTTGCAATCCTAATACAGAACAGTTTATAAAATACACTGTACTAATCAGTAACGACCACTAGTGTTAAAATGTAACAGTGTGTGGTGTAAAGGGAGGTTTAAACATCAAACATTTGTCAGGAACCGGTTACTTCCTCTCTCCCAATGGAGAAAAGGTCTACTGATGTCTCATGGTTTTCATGATATTCCACCATCCCTCTGTATGTAGTATGTCACTTGAAGAATTAAGGCATACCTGAAACATATTTCCGGGGCGTATCTTGACCTCCATACCAATCTACCAAGTAGTAAAAAGACATACTGATTGTAAGACTACTTATTAATCAAAAGGCTCTAAGAGCCATCTTGTGAATACGAAACAACGTAAGGTTAATTTTTCAGTGGTTCTTGATGTTTGGTAATTAAGTTTAAAGCTTTTGATAATCCTTGACTTTTAGTGGTGTCACTGTGGTAAATAATAATACAAAGACTTGTATAGCGCACATATCACAATGTCTCGTGGCGCTTTACATACACTTATGAGAATGAAGGCGCCACAGGCAGTCGCTATCGATCCATTGTTGATCTCATCGCATCCACCCACCCATGAACAAGTGACACCAAGGGTGGTCACAGCCAGGGTTTGTTACGTCCTCAGTGGTTCTTTTACGTCCCCATGGGAGACGGGACCGCCATTTCTCAGGGTCAACCGAGCCGCGTGAAGGTCTAACCATTTGCCGATGTCATAGCAAAGGCAGCACCTTCATTCTCAGTTATTTTACGACCCTGAGTGTTGGTCCGGTCG
Organism: Cladopsammia gracilis; assembly: GCA_022457155.1. Lineage (NCBI taxonomy): Eukaryota > Metazoa > Cnidaria > Anthozoa > Scleractinia > Dendrophylliidae > Cladopsammia > Cladopsammia gracilis. Next base: position 1,566,997 of record JAJGOT010000074.1, read on the forward strand.
GGGTTCGAAACCCGAGATCTCCCACTCTGCAGACCGGTGCTCTATCAACTGAGCTAACCTTTAATTTTAATGACAAATTATAATACGATGAAAACATCTTAGTGTGACATAAACATGCATTGTGTGAAACGAGACAACTGGATGACAAAATACAAATGTACACTGGGGAATTCCCAACAAAGGTTTACAGCTGAGTGAGCGACGATGACAGCGGTTGAGTGACATTTTCCCTAAATGCTACAAAATTCATTCCAAGTTCACAGATTGGTTTTTATTTTCCATGCTGAGTTTGAAGTTAAAGGATTGAGTGTAAACACATGTAAAATGAACAAAAGTGACATAAATATGCATTGTGTGACGTGAGACTGTCGAGACAATACACTGGGGAAGTGAGCGATCGAGTGCTAATTTGCATATCTCTTCCCGTTTACTATACTTTGTTGAATGCTTCGCGTATTCATGAGAACAAAATTAATAAAACGTTCACACAAAACTACTTTCTAACCTCATTCCATATCTGATATGGTGGGATGTCTTCCAGAGCCACCTCTCCTGTGCCTTGCAAAGTTACAGCTTCTTTAAAAGCCTAAAGAGAAATTACACAATGACTCCAGCTACAAAACAAAGTTTTGTACTTTGTTATTTAAGTGTCCCAAGTTCATTTTTGCCAACATCGTATTTTACTTACTGCTCCAAGCTTTGTGAAAACATCCAGACATGTTTTCGTCACAGTCATTTCCAAGACATCACTGGAATCAATGGCCAGTGACATGGCTGCTTCAGAACTGTCACCCAAACTGGCATCATTGCTACCACCGTTTGCCATAGAAAACTGAGAATGGAAAACAAGAAAAGCAAAACAGTATTAAAAAGAAATTTCTAGTTTTACTAAAAAAGAAAATCGGACACTTAGTCCCTGTATCGCATCACAATGTACACAACAACAATAACAATTATTATACATTCATACATAATCTTTATTTAAACGTACATTCAAACTTAAATCAATAAAATAGTCTTCAGTGCTGACTCGCTTCCTAAGTTCATTAAAACTCAGGGTCGCAGATCCTTTCTTGTCGTTGTAGTTATGATGCACCTCTATATATACTGTAAATACTTCCTTTAATTACAGTAAACTTGGCCTCCAATAAACGGTCACCTCTATTTAGTGGCACAGGCAACTTTTACTATGTCCCAACAAGTTATTTTTACTGTCTAACATGAAACCAAGCGAAAGTACATTATTTTTTTTTTTCATATATCACAAAGGCAGATATAAAATGCTTTGCGACAAGTCTCTCCTTGACATCAAATTCCTCTAGTCCTTGATTTGTTCCCATCCATGGGGGAGTAGCAACATTCCTAGTTGCTTCACGCTACAGAAATACGGTCAAGCTCCGGCGGAGTGTGTTTCCTACTTGTGTGGGACTTTACCTTTTACCAATTAGTAGCAATATTTCATCAGTTAGATTAAAATCAAATTCCTCTGTCCTTGATTTCTTTCCATTCAAGGGGGAGTAGTAATATTCCCAGTTGCTTCCTGCTACATAAATAGAGTTAAGCTCTGGGGGAGTGTGTTTCCTGCTCGTGTGGGACTTTACCTTTTACCAATTAGTAGCAGTATTTCATAAGTTAGATTAGAATCAAATTCCTCTGTCCTTGATTCCTTTCCATCCAAGGGGGAGTAGCAACATTCCTAGTTGCTTCACGCTACAGAAACACGGTTAAGCTCCGGCGGAGTGTGTTTCTTACTTGTACGGTACTTTACCTTTTACCAATTAGTAGGAATATTTCATTAGTTAGATTAGAATAAAATTCCTCTGTCCTTGATTTCTTTCCATCCAAGGTGGAGTAGCAATATTCCCAGTTGCTTCCTGCTACATAAACAGGGTTAAGCTCTGCCAGAGTTGGTTTCCTGTAGCTCGTGTGGGATTTTATTTTTTACCAATTAGTAGCAGTAGTTCATTAGTTAGATTAGAACTTTGATCAATTTGTAAAACTGAACGTGATTCAGCTGGCCCCGGGGCAGTAAGTTATTTGAAAAGCTGGATAATAAATTATCCATCTCTATTTCTATCCCTTTATTGTGTTTTCTAGCAACTGCTATGTTACCTCAAGATTGAGTTCCCAATGACGATAAACCTGCTTGTCATCTTCCACTGGTTCAATGAGAGGCTCCCACTCAGACACATTTTCGTTGAAATAGTTACCAATAACACCAATTCCTGCACGAACGGTCAGCTGATAATAGAAAGAAGTATAATATCTATTATGGCAGATTTTGTAATTTACAATATTGAAATCTTGAATTTAGGCTTAAATGTTTTTATAGCTTTTCCTCTTAAATAAATATACAGTTGGGCTTCATTTTAGCATTCCTCTATTGATAACGGAAGTAATTTACTAGCAAATTAGGAAATCCAATATGGCGGATTTTGGAATTCATGATTTACAATTTCTTTTGTTCAATTTTCATCTTAATTACATATTCTACTGTACTTTACTTTTCAGTTATTTTACAGTTATGTTATATTAAAGTACCACTGGCGGAATTTGTTTAATATGGGATAAGTGAAGACCACTTTCTCGAAAATTATGAAATCCAATAAATTAGTTTGGATTTTGTAATTTACAATAATTATTGAAATCTTAAATTTACTCTTTAATGTTTTAATAGGTTTTCAGTCCTCTTAATTGAGTAATAATACAAGTTGGGCTTTATATTAGCACCCTCTATTGATAATGGAAATCATTTACTCACAAATTAGGAAATTTAATCTGGCGGATTTTGAAATTAATGATTAAGAATGTTTTTTAATTTTTTTGGTTCAATTTTCATTTTAATTAATTTTTATATACCTTTCAGTAACTGAGAGTTATGTTATATTTAAATACCATTGGCGGAATTTGTTTCATTTTAGCATCCTATTGATATTGTTCAATTTTGGATCAGGCTATTTTCTGAAACTGTTATTTATAGTACATGCAAAAATTTGAAATTAGGTTTAAACACTCATCTTTATTGTATTTGGCTTCATTGTGGCATCCTTCTATTGATATAACTCAATAACGATTCATTGGTATGATAAAATCCACATAATGTACGATGCAAAAACGTTGATACAATTTCTCATTTAGTTGCCCTTTTTAACTTATTGGGTGGCTAAAAATGTTTCTGGATCAACTTTGTAATTTATGATTTTCGAAACATTCATTCATGATGGTATTCTGTTTTACATTTTCTGGTTACTTTTCCACTCAAATGGCAATTTCAATGTTTTGTTTAGCAACTTGACAGGTCTATTAAATTTAAATTTCCCTCGGATGGATTTTCTTGTCCTAAGGATCTCTTGGCATTTCACCCTTTCCATAAATCCACGTATAGAGTGTTTTCACTCACGTAACGGGCGGCCATATTGGAGTAGCAAATGCTTGAATAAGAATAGAGCTAAAGTCCCATAGGATTCGTTTGGGACACCAATATGGCCGCCATTTCATTGTTTTGGGACACCAATATGGCCGCCGTGACGTCACGTGAAAACACTATAAATCAAAGGGCTCTAAGAGCCATCTCGTGAATACAAAACAATGAAGGTTAAGTACACAGATCAGTTTTAATTTTCCATACTGAGTTTGAAGTCAAAGAATTGAAGAGTAAAATAAATTAAAAACACTAAAACATCTTACATGACGTAAATATGCATTGTATGAAAGGAGAATGTCTAGACAACTGAATGACGTAATACACTGGGGAATTAAAATACAGCAATCATCTTTTAACACGTAATACACTGGGGAATTAAAATACAGCAATCATCTTTTAACACGTAATACACTGGGGAATTAAAATACAGCAATCATCTTTTAACACGTAATACACTGGGGAATTAAAATACAGCGATTATCTTTTAACGCGTAATACACTGGGGAATTACAAAAGTTTACCGATGATGGAACGAGAGAAAATTTACATATATGGGTCATTATCCCAGAGTAACATACAGAAGAACTCTTCAGTGGTGGTCACAATGTACGCAAAACTTACCGCTGAAGACCAATTCTTTAATTCCCCTTGTACAGATCCATCAACAGACAGCAGTGGAATAACTTGGCCACCAAACATTCCCTCCAACTTGACGTCAAATCCTTCCATTTCAAACATCAACTGACAAAACAAATTAGAAGAAAGTAAAGACCTGTTGGCAGGCAAACAATTGGTGGCTTGCCTTGCTAATCCAAGCAGTGTTTGTAGAACATTCATGTCATTAACATATCTTACCAATTCTGCCTTGCTGTTTCCAGCCTCATTAGCATCAATGTGGTCTGGAGATTTCTCTTCTCCTAAAGAACAAAAATAAAGATTTTTACTAAAACACAACACTGTAGGCCATCGAAACCCAAGCCACATCTTGAGATGAAAATAACGACCTTCTACTTGTCACGGTCTTGCATCTTTCATGAAAGCACATCCTCCATTGCTCCAGTCAACTAAGTGAACTTTTCTGTGAAACGTTTCTGTGGTGGGGATCCAAGTCCAAGGTCATTCCACTACAATCGTTTGTTTAATCAAGTCAGTCAGCATTCGTTTTTTTTTTCATTTACACATTCATTGACTGGCAGGGATCTTACAAGATAAGGTAAATATGAGGGGTTGTGACGCTGCTGGGGGTCCGTGACGTCATACAAAATGGCCGCCAAGATGGCCGCCATCTGGGATTTTACTAAAACTTCAAATTTATTGGGAAATTTAATTAATAAGCAAATATCGTTCGCTAGAGTTGCAAAATAACATAAAATTAAACATTTTGTTGCTTTTGGTAGCATTTCATATGTTTTTTTCACTGAAAAAAGCTGAAAAACACGCATTTTTATTGAAAAATGGCTTGACCACATGTTACTTATGACGTCATATCTCGTTACTATAGCAACCGGTTGTCGCCAAACTTTACCAAAATGTGTCTTAAGGATAATTGAACAGCATGTGCTAATCGTAAATGGTCTTGAAAATATCGGACAAAAACCTTAAGGGGGGGGGGGGGGGTGGGGTGGGGTGGGGTGGGTACTACCTTGTACGTCCGAGGGATAATGAAAGTACTTTGAAGATGAATAATACTATAGGGGGATACGCTTGACCTGGCTCGACTGTAACATCAATAAATTATAATAAAAAATTATTATTAGAAAGTTCACCATTGATGAATGAATGAATCATTTATTAAAATCAATACTTGCAATCCGTAGATTCAATTACTGTCAATAAAAGTATTTACAATGACTTGAGATAAAAATGTATCTGAATATAAAATTATTGATAAAACTGTTGTAATCATAAATACTAGGCGAAAATATACTAATTATTATTGATTTAAAATCTTCCAAGATTAAAAACGCAGGCTAAAATGTGGGATCTGCAGTAAAAGAGGGAATAAAGGAGCATTTAAATCTCTTGGTCTTGATTTGCGGCAGTTGATATGTTATACTAGACCTAACGTCATACTTTTGAATGAGAGGCTCTGGTAGTAGATTACGTAGGTCATGTCAAAATTTTTTTATCATATAGTACATCACGATATAAACTAGCAGTAATCGGAGATTAGGGAGGCGCGTTCGAAGGAACTTCCGGCGGAAATGAGCCCCTGAAAAAAGCAATAGGGGCGGCCATTTGGAAGACCGTCTACCAAAAAATCTCAAATTTTACTGCATGTAAACCACAGGAAACCAACACGAACCAAATTAGAATTGTGTTCTTCGAACGCGATAATATCATTTACATTGTACAGTTTGCTCTTTCCAACAACAAATTATTTTCCAGTTAGGCGTAAATAAAATGCATTGACATTATCACAGACTGCCAAGACTGCAGGGAGGATTGCACGGCAGAGATTACCGCATACCACAAACTGAAATGACAACCACCGCAAGGCCTGCAGAGAGGGGCTTAACAACATTACCTTCAACTTGAACCTGTTTGGGAAGCAGCCTCAGGTGATAGAGCGAGTCCCAGGTCTCGTCGCCATCATCCAGCTTCACGTGATACTTTGGTTCACTAGGATCAGAGGCATCCACTTCCATGACTGTAGAACTGTAATAACGTGGTTTGTTCTTGAACTTGGCTATCACCCTTGTGCCAGGTTTAATGTTGGATGCTTTAGGTGGAATGTCAGGGATGACCCTGTAAGATGCATCCTTAAGCTCATAAAGAAATTTGTCTCCATCATAAAGGTCAACATGCAGTTTGGATCCCTTGTACGAGACAAACCCCTTGTAGTACCTTATTTTGGAAGTGTGAGCCCACACCACTGTACCAACTCCTAACACACCTTGAGGAACTGAAACGACAAAAACAGAGTGATTTGGTGCTATTTCCTAACCAGGTACATTGATTAGAAGAGAATAGTCCAGTGGTACACATTCCGAAAGCAAGAACCCCTTGAAATAAATGATGAAACTCAACAAATGCTAATAAATCTTAGTAATGGAGCCCCCAGTCAACCCCTCCCACCTGTAAGTTGTAATCTACCAAAAGTAAAATAAGGTCAGATGTTTAACCCTTTCATTTACAAGAGCGTAAAATTTGAAAAAAACAAAAACAGAAAGTACCATAGAAATGTAGCGTAGTTTTCATTTCAATGGTCACACCTTAGGATTTTATGCACAGACTCGAAATCTAGAAACACACCATACAACCCGGAGAGTAAAAAATGTTACAAACACGGCTTGGGCAAACACTGTAAGTTCTTATTTTCATATAGCTTGCTCCACAATAAAAACAAGACACGAACAATGAGCTGTAAACAAACGGAGATGACTTGCATTGTCTTGACTTCAATCTAATGTCAGAAGAAAATATCAAACGCAATCTCGATCTCAAGTGGACTTCACTTGGTGCAAGGTGCATGCTTTCATAGTATATGTTGTGATTGACTTACTCTGTCATTTATGTTTGCATTGTACGTTATGATTGGCCGAATGCTGCTTTGGTTTTAGGACAGTCACCAGAAAACTGTTCTATAGAAAAAGGTAAACCTTCATGCAAAAGTAAATAAGAGTACAGCTAACTAACAAGTCATTTTCTAAAGAAACGAAAGTTCATACCCTTTGCATTCCTTGTCATCAAGATACGAATCTTGTCTACATTAAAAACCCAGGTGTCACCGCCACTAATGAACCTGACGCGGTAGACTTTTTTCCCGGCCTCTTTTAAAGGCTTTATCTCTGCAATGTTTCCAGCCTCCCAAGTAAAGCCGTCAAAGGTGGCAATAACAGTAGTTCCAATTTTCAGAGCTGATGAATCTGGAACAACATCAGGTACAACTGCAGCGCTGTCATTTACGTCTACTGTGTGAAGGTCTCCACCATAGATTCGTATCACCAGCTTGTTGTATGTTTTGCTGCTTACAAAACCTTTTTGGTACATGTCATCTTTGTTTCTGACAAACACGATGGTTGATACCACGATTTTTCCTTTTGGAACTGATAAGACAAAATTAAACATTATATGTAAGATTTGAATTAAAATATCTTTTAAGTATTTCTCGTTGTTTTCATTTCTAGACAAACGTACTGATTTAGCTTCAATGAAGGGCGAAGGGGCGATTTTTGGCAACCAAAAATGTTCACAAAAGACTCAGTGTACACAGACAGATTTGGTCAAATGTCAGTTTCTGTCCTCAAGTCATAGTAATTTTCTAAGAATGTCACCAGAGCATTGGCAATTGATTTTCCCTTTTAGGAGTTAACTAGACATCGCATTCCAGGATTACAACAATTCATGGGCTTTTATCTGGCCAAATTTGTCACCTTGGCCTCTGTACCATCACCTTGTACAAAGTCTCTACTAAACTTTGGCCTCACCCTTTCCGTACATCAACGAAGACTACTAAACGTACGTGAAACATTTTTATACCATTTTGATCAACCTGTGGGTGAGAGGAAAGAGCTGAACAAATAAGCAAGACAGATAGATGATAAACAATAATTTCTTTTACTATACGGATGTACTGGGTGATGAAGAAAAGAAGAATTCTGGATTGATCACTGAAAGGTCACAACGTTGCCAAACAGAGTGCCACCATGTACCACTTACAAAGTGACATCATGTATTTGCATGTTTTACAAAAAGAAGAAAACACAGTTTCCTTCGAAACTATACGTTTCTTTGGTCTAATATTTTGTCAGAACTATTGTGAAGTTGGCATATATAAATGTTTGTGGTTGGCAAGTGGCTACGAAAATGGAAAAGTGTGCTATTAGTTGTGATAAAAACCCTACTTTAATAAAATTGGTGTCATTCACCTCTTTTAATATGCCTAAACTTGACCAATTTGTCCCTAACATTAACTACATTCTAGTCCAATATAATTTATATACAGTCAAACCTTTATTAAGCAGTCACTCTCAGGGAATATCCAATTGACCACTTAATAGAGGTGACCACTTAAAAGAGGTCAAGTTTACAGTAAATAAGGGAAGCGATTAAATTCCAGGGATTTGTTAAGTGGCCGCTTAATAGAGGGTGACCGCTTAATAGAGGGCCGCTTAATAGAGGTTTGACTGTAATTACCTCCAGGTTTGATGGTGGTAAGGATGCGAATTTTGTCCAAAGTGTTCCAGTGTTCAACTCCATCCCAAAAATCGATCAGATATAATCTCTCTCCATTTTCGTTCTTTGTTTGGACAATTTTTCCCTCGACGTAAGATGTTTCCTTTGGACGCTTAGCAACCACATATGTACCAATTACAAGATTTTTGGGCTGAGGATCCTTGTCAATAACAACGGCCGCAATGTCATTGGCGTCAAAGGGCAGAAACAAGGCTTGGTCAAACTTAACAAAGATGAAGGTCTCTGCAGATGCCATGACAAATCCAGGATCATAGTTATGAAGGTTTGTGATAGACCTGGCCAGGACACGCCTACCAGGAACAAGCTTGTCATCTGGAACTAAAATAATAGTTCAGGTAAATACATGAAAATGTGTAATTCCTTTGGCCTGTTTAATGTAGCATAGAGTTGTTGTTTTTTCTTCAGTATTACGCTTACACCTGCCACTGACATCTTACACTGCCGACGGTTTCTTGTTCGAGCAAGTCAAAATATTTTGTCCTGGAGACAACAATAGGCAAACTAATGCAGAGAGTTAATACAAAGACTTATATAGCGCACATATCACACATGTCTCATGGCGCTTTACATACACTTATGAGAATGAGATCGGACGTCAGCTTATGAAGGCGCCGCAGGCAGCCGCTATCGGTCCATTGTTGATCTCATCTCACCCACACCACCCATGAACAAGTGACACTGAAGGTGGCCACAGCCAGGGTTTGTTACGTCCTCAGTGGTTCTTTTACGTCCCCACGAGAGACGGGACCGCCATTTCTACGTGGTCATCCGAGCCACGTGAAGGTCTAACCATTTGCCGATGTCATAGCAAAGGCAGCACCTTCATCCTCAGTTATTTTAAGACCCTGAGTGTTGGTCCGGCCGGGGTTTGAACCCGAGACCTCCCGCTCTGCAGACCGGTGCTCTATCAACTGAGCTAACCAGGAGGCGGTTATGAAACTGAATGGCAGTTCGCTTGAGTTATAACATTAATTACTCTTACATGAAGTCACTACCCCATAATTGATCCTAATAGTTCCTAGCTACTACTGACAGTAACTACAAACTAATAATGAACAAATATTGAAACAGATTAAACAAGCCTTTAATTCATGTGATTGTGGCTTATGAAATTGAATGGCATGAGTTGATATTATGCTGAGGGGCATTTAAACAGCCACTTCTCTTGGAAATAAATAAAGGAAAAGTCAGTTACTATAAACAGCAGTGCTTACCTGGCGATAAATACCATCTGTCTTCTGTTGTGATTGGCTTTTCACTCCACAGTTCCACTGCATTTTCAGTTGATTTCGTTTCATCTTCTTCACTCTTCGGAAAAAAAGGTATTAAACATTCTTATGGTTATACAAATTGAAAACTATTGTGGCTAGTGATTGTCGTATCCACAGATAATGTTAAGAACATTCATTATATGGCTGAACTAGTCCAAAATAAAAAGGAGCATGTTGGACTGTTTAGATGTAGTGGCCATGAATTAATTTCCACTGAACTGTGTCTTTCAAAGTAGAAACGTAGTAATGTAGGACTCTCGATGTGTGGCCTACAATTTTGGCAAAACACTGCAAAAATGTTGTACGGTCAAACCTCTATTAAGCAGCCACTGTATTAATAGGAAACCCTCTATTACCTGGAAAGGACATAGGTTTAGTTCCAAAATTATATTCATATATTTAATGTAACTCATAATTGTAAAATCAGATACTCTTTATGTGATGGACACGTCCTACAGCATTCCCTGGGGGTGTCTGTAATAAAGTTGTGACCGTACTTGGCTTGACCGTACCGTACTTGACTGTACTTAGCTTTCATCCTGGTAGTAAATGCGGTTACTGGTATATTTTAGCTGCACTGTAAGCAAATTTGTAAAAGTGCCATAATATTTAAACCAGACATTTGTGAATAGCAGACAACTTTGCCCGTCTTCCCTGCAGATGCCTTTGCTCCCAAACATCACATAACCCATTTGGGCAATAGACTAGCTTTGAGGTGTTCTTACAGGAGTATACGCGCCTCTGGTAGAGAGCCAAGAAAACAACTACATTGAAAACCCGTAATAAAGGTGAATATAGTGCATTCCTCGCAACGATACACACCTTAGCAGGAGCCAGTGACATGAGACATGCTGTCAAGGTCCTGATGGTGGGTGGTGAGATATGAATATAGGCCATTCCAGTTGATACATCAACATGCATGTTACCACCTTCAGGGGCTGAGCAGAGCAGGGAGATATGCGACAACTGAAGAACCTACAAAACAAAGATGAAAATGTTCCCAAAAAGTGGACACTGCTTATAACTGAATGTTGGTGACCATCAAGAATCTTTCCAATTGAAAAGAAAGCACAAAAGAGATTTAGTGATACGGACCCCATATTAAGCGGACACCCTTCATTAAGCGGACAACAGCTGCTTTGGTCCCTAAATTTTCTTTCCATATTAACTGTAAAACGAAAGTGTATTCAGCAGACTCCTTTATTACGTGGACACTAGCGAGAGTCCCGAGGGTGTCCGCTTAATACAGGTTTCACTGTATACGGATAACTAGAATATTCAGCACGTGGAGCGAAATATAATCAAAAGGTACGAATGACTGATCAAGTAGGCTTAGTAGAACAGTTTTCAATTGTGCCGTAAAACCATTTAGTAATTACCCTGGCCAATCACAACAGATGCAGACAGTCCAATGAACCAATAAGAACTCTAAGTAAATACATGTAGTCGGCACTAAGCACGGGAAAATGCATGCGACCAAGTCATGATTGGTTTTGGCTTAATGTTTGATTGGTTGAGAAAGTAGCATGAGATCTTTTAACCAGTCATAAAGAGTAGCAATGTAAAACCAAAGCAACTGCAAAATTATTTTAGACATTCAATTGAAAACAGCTCTATAGAACTGTGAGATTACAAAACAGTTTTCACCCTTGACTTGGTTGATTTTCTCTTTGCCTCGTCAAAAGATGCTGAGGTGATGACAACATCTGAAATAGACCCAGACATCTTTTGTTGACCATGTCCTTGGACAAAGTGGAAATCAACAGTATTCTGCAAGTACAAGACAAAAGATGTGACATGATAATTTTTAACTGAGATAAAGGTAACAGCTGTCTTTGCTTTGATTTCTGCAAATAATAGGGCATGGATGGAGGACGAGGTAAAGTGCTCTCATCTCCAGTTTAGAGATGTAAAACGGTCACTGAGCAAGGATGTTTTCGGCCTGATGGTGTTTTCTGTGCAAGCATTCTGAGTGAATGAAAAAACGACTCTCTATACAGCCAGAAGTCGATGAAAATTTGTCGAAAACTGGAAGAATGTTAAATGTACATGTAGATGCAGAATCATTGAACTTTAAATGTTCCGAATTCTGTTTTGTAAAATGCTGAAAAAACAAACAGCATCATTAGAAAGTACTGCTCATTAGATTTTGTTTTAATGGTCAGACTGAAGGATTCCATCCATAAGCTAAACAGTTAGCTGGGGCGTAGCCAGGACTTTTTCAGAGGTATGCACAATCACTGTTTTCAAACACTCCCCCTACCTCCTCCCCCCACCATCAATTCCCAAATCTTTCTTTGTTTTCGACTTTTTCAGGTACGCACGTGCGTACGTGCGTACAGGTAGCTACGCCCCTGGTTAGATGAGTTGCCGAATTCTGTTTTGTAAAATGCTGAAAAAACAAACAGCATCATTAGAAAGTACTGCTCATTAGATTTTGTTTTAATGGTCAGACTGAAGGATTCCATCCATAAGCTAAACAGTTAGCTGGGGCGTAGCCAGGACTTTTTCAGAGGTATGCACAATCACTGTTTTCAAACACTCCCCCTACCTCCTCCCCCCACCATCAATTCCCAAATCTTTTTTTTTGTTTTCGACTTTTTCAGGTACGCACGTGCATACGTGCGTACAGGTAGCTACGCCCCTGGTTAGATGAGTTGCATAGCATGACAAGAGGGTGACTCTAGGAATGAAATGGTTTAGAATAAAGATGTCTTATCGTAATGTACCATCAAGGCCAAAGGTTTTCAGCCATGCTGTCATGTGTTTTCATCCTCTTGGCAAGATATTTTAACTTACCTTCAAGAACAAAGCATTAGTATCTTTGTCTTTCGCATCTGCTAAGAGAACGATTTCTGGATCTTTGATAGAGATCTGGACAGTGATTTGTGGAGGTTCTTCGTCAACACCTTTCACTGTAGCAGGTGTCTGTTTTGCGACCGCTTGAGAAGGCTCTTGAATAGCAGCAGGGGTGGTGCTTGCTGATTCATCGGTGGCCAATGCCGACATAAAGACATTGGATAGAACAAGCAGAAACTCCAGGTTAGCCACCACATGGAAACTATGTACCTCCATCACAACTATAAAAAAAAATAGCAAAAATGGCTGCTTGTTAAACTTGAAGTACATATGGTAAACATAGTTGTCGTTGTTAATACTACTGATGCATTAGAAGCATCTACTAAGTCTTAATGCTCTTACATTATTATACTTAAGTCTAAGAAAATTAATCTACAAATGTTGTAGTTGTTTCTGTTTTAATTCTGACAAGAAGAACATGTCAAGAACATAACCACGTCCAACACCATCTCATTTTCACACCTGTCTGGTGGTAAAAGCATGTTGTAAGGCAATGAAATTATAAATGCATGTTGTTTAACTAACAATGCGTGTAAGAACTAGGCAATCCTCTCTCTCTCTCTCTCTCTCTCTCTCTCTCTCTCTCTCTCTCTCTCTCTCTATATATATATATATTGTTCTGCGGCACTTTGCTTTCCCCACATAAGAATGTTTAGATTTTCGTATTGAGAATACATCTACCTATGGACAACATGGTTTTGAAATAAAATTTACTGAAACTATATTTTAAAGCGATGTTTCTTTTGTGTTACAAGATTTCATCCAATCGTGAGACTCCAAAACAATGGCCAAGAAAGACTTCTAATTTTCCATGTTTCCCACATAGAATTTTTGTTGCATGTGGACTCACTAAAGTTTTCATTAAAAGGGAATCAATTGGTAAACTAGAGAGAAATAAATGCGGTACCTGATGAAGTGATGGTAGATTTTCATGTTTTAGCCAATGAGGTGGACGGTATCACAATTTACACCTTTCTGCATTCCTTGCCGTTAGGTTGCCTACTTCTTACTAGGACCATTACTTAATATGTACAAAACATACAGACCAAAACTTAGAAAAATGACATTTCGTACTTCTTTTTTCTTTTTTTTGTTATCATGGGAGTTTGTGGCCATGAAATAGTTAAAATGCACAAATAATTATATTATAGACAACTCTCAAATGTAAAAGGAATATAACAACTACAACAAAAGCTTACTTGTTTTATCCTGATTACTGGCCTGCCGAAACTGGACGTCTATCATGTTCTTCACTTCACTCGCTCCCCCATTAAATCTCTGAATCATCCTAAATGATTAATTACCATTTATTATTAGACCTTAAGCATGTCTATGTCAGATTAGCTAATTTCACCCCAAGCCTTGCTTTCAAAGTGGAAAATCCGTGACAATTTCTCAAAGGGGCAAAGCTAAAAAGAATACACGCTCAATGACAACGTGAAGTTGCCAATGTTTGCAAGGAATTTCATAAACTAAGATTACCAAGAAAGTGGGAAAACAATTATTGGATGTTTATGTAGGTTTAAAAAGATGCTTCAATTTCTTTGTCAACAAAAATGTGCCTGTATACATGTAGTTGTAATTCATTCATCATGTTCTATTTTACATGCTGCTCCACCGTCTGGCACAATTATTTGTGAGAACATGCATTAAGAATCTTAGATGCACTAACAGGCTTGTCATCCCAAAAGTTAACACCACCAGTTGGGACTAAGTCAGTGGCCTTCACTGCTTCAAAAGCTTGGAATTTACTTCCGGATACACTACATTCAATGAAGGTCACTTAAAAATTTTAAGAATGCTGTTAGATATTCTATTGTAAATATACAAATGTAAATTAGAATTGGTTAGTATTTTTTGTAAGTTTTTAATTTCATTTTTCTTATTGGGTGTCAGTAAAACGCGGGGTCGGGGTCGGGGTGGGATTAGGCCTAGGATTTTACTGACACTCTTTCTTATTGTTCTTTATTACTTTTCTCGGTAAATTAGCATAATCTTGCTAGAGGCCTAATCAGCCTCGTCAACCCGGATGGCGACGTAACATGCTTAAGGGCTATATTAGCTATTTGCACAGTAGTCTCTGTATTTCCTTTACTTGTACCTCAAGCTTACGCTGAATGGTGATTTAAGTCCATTAAAAATTAAACCAAGCGGAACTGTGTGTGATGATCCAAGTGATGGCTGAGGAGAGACTAGCTAACAGTTGAAAGGTATTTTTTTTTCCTTACCTTGTAACTCCCTTCTCACTCTCTGGTCTTTTGTCATCAAGAATACAACTCTGTAATGTCACACTGGCCTTTATGACAGAGTTCGACTTTATGTTTCCTGAGGTAGCCACCTGAACAAGTGAGAACTGCCCCAGACAACAGTCTGGCTCCCTTGAGGATTTTTCACTTGAAGGCTAATAATAAAACATACATTGATTAACTCTACTGAAGCAGCCACCTCTCTTCAGCTAGCTCCCATTCCGCAAGCGCTTCTCCTGAAGCCAAACAACTATCAACAAAACCTCTTGTAAGCAACTATCTTCTTAAAACCTTGTTTTGATAAAATACATTTCCTACATCTGCGATGGACTGTTGTAACATGTAGTAAACAAAATATTGACACTTTCAACTCGCAGGTGTAGAACAACTGTTACTCAATGTTACTCAAAACCGGATGAATCCAATCGATACTTGAAAGCACAAAAGATTGAGCGAATGGATCAGTGGATAAAAAAAGGCCATTGTAAGGAGCTTGTCATGAAGTAGATGTTGCACTTTAACTAATAGACATTGGTGATCCTTTAATATACAATTAATGCATCACTGTCTTCACACCCACCTTGGCAGTTTCCTTCTGAAACACAGCAGCAGAAACTTCTTCAATCTCAAAAGAAAACTTGACTGTGTCCCACACATCTTCACTTTTAGCTGGTGCGGTAGCATCGACATTCACACCCTCGGATTCTAAAAAATGCCCAGGTGCACATTAGTTAAACCCAAGTAGAATCAAAGGCTCCTATGAGCCAACTCGTTTATATGAAACAACCTCCGGATCCTCCTCTCTGCAAGGAATTTTGCTCCACTGACTCCCCTCCCCCCCGGGCCAACTGCATCCAACTCCCTCCCCTCCCCTCCCTCCAATGTCGTCTCCATGGATAAGGCAGGTGACCTTTACATTTAGCGGGCTCATTGTTTACTACCGATCGAGTTAAAAAGGAGGGGTGAGAAAAATCATCTGTTTGTTGTCATTATTTTGAGCTCAGTAATTGATGCCCAAAGACTATTCTGTTAACAGCCCTCAACCAACTCAGGATACCTCGTGGCCCCTTTCTTGGTTAAAAATTGCTTGCAATAATTGTATTTCTGAATAATGGCATACACTAAAATAACTAAATTCGTTATGAGACAAGTTGCTGCAACGATTTTACAAAGAACTGACTTAACATAATGCAGGCAGAAGGTATGTTAAGCATGCAATATTTCATACAACTAATATTGCACCTCTGTTACAAGACAAGTTTAATGAGCATTGCACAAAGATACTAATAGAATTCGTACCCAATCCTTGCTGAACAGTGGGCACAATACTTGCTTCCAGTGGTGATGGTTCTAACAAAAGAGCAAAACAATTAAAGTTATAAAAGCTACAAACAAAAATGTTTCACCACTGTTAGAAGTTTAGTAACGAAATATACTCATTAACCTTTTGTGACAATTTTGAAAATTATTTCAATACAAAGCGATAAAAATTAATCTGATAGACACAAAATGTATACCTTCTCAGGATTTATTACAAAAGAGTAAACCATGATATAGAACTCCCCCTTGAAGAATGGTTAATCAAGTTGTTCAAGAACTTTGACTTGAGAAAACCACACTGTATATAGGCCTACATTTATACAAACTTAGAAATTGATTACCTATCTTTGAGGGTGAGGCACCTTCACTAAGGTTTTGGAGCAAAATCCCCATTATGGTTCTGATATCGTCTTCACCAGCACACAGCTGTAACAGGTGAACACATGAAATTCAACAGACAGTTATTATTAAACACATCAAAATCTGACAAAAAAAACATAAATAAGTAACATTGTACTAATGTTAGAATATTTCTTTCTCGGGGCAATATTAATTCACATTAAGTTCACTAACATATTCTAAAAAAGTAAAAACTTGCATTCAAATTGTTTTGCTGTATGGAATTTAAGGATGTATTCAATTGTTGGTAATAATATGATGTTAACAACAACAACACATGATAAAGCTGTCTGCTGAAAACAATGTAACTTGTCTTAATGTATGAGATTTTAGCTTTCAATTTTAACTAATTTAATTCTGGAAGAGAAAACAAAGGAAGAAGGAAGGAAGTTTTCATGTGTGATACTACTAACAATAAAACTTGGTTAACTATGACTGGATTTCTTCAAGAATTATTAATAGAGAGAAGCTTTATTGAACACTCAAAGAATGTTTCATCAGGTATCCAAGCATCTTGAAGTCAGTTTTAAAAAAAATGACTGCACTTTGTTATTTTCAACCCACTTCCAGATTTTTGGATATCCTAATGAAACACTCAGATTCCTTGTGTTTGATATATCACATTAAGTCACACCAACAAATGCTGAACAGATCTCACCTTCACAGCATGCAGCTTTCCCATCACATCAATATCAGGAACCTCATGGTACCAGGGGGATAAGTTTCGAGCGAGATACACTGCTAGACTTGCTGGCTCCAGGACAAGACGAGTGGGGCCTACGTTTTCCCCATCTGTCATTACAGCCCTAAAGAAGGTCCATAAGATAGGGTAAAGAGATGTGTTACCAGCAGTACACAGTGTAACGTATGTCTACCATTGAACATTCAACAAAAATATTCCAAATGATACCATGTAAAGGCAGTTAATTGCCCTTAACTACCCCTGCCAAGCCTATTTAATGTGCTTAAGTAAACACAGAACCAAACCACTCATCTTTCTTATAAAGATACATTGTATGTATAACTGTTTACCATTCACAAAAATAGTAGTTAACTATAATGCAGGATAGAAAGGTTCTTGTAGACTTCTTGAAAACAAGACGGCACCGTTAGATTTTGTATTGACTTTAGCACTTTAAATTTGAACAACAAAAGGTAAATTTTCTTTCACCTGTAAAGTTTACCATATTAAATACAGTTCAAACCTGGACAACTGCACAGAACTCAGCTCCACCACCATATTGTCAACAACAACTGCATCACTCCCACTGGGATCATCACCTTCATGCACCAGATTGAAGCTGTTTGACACACTGAGATGACCAAGGTTAGCAACTAGTGCATCGTGCGAGGTTGAACTAACAGGGATTACTATCAGTGGGGCCTGGATAGACACTGAAAGGCTGATTCTTGAGTTTTGAGTTTGAAGGCTTTGAATCTGCAAGTAAACAGAAAAATGATTGACGATCACGGTTGGTTAAACAAAGTATTAATGCATTCATCCAGCAGACCTAATGTACCTAATCCAATACGTATTATCAACTGGACAAGATTAATTATGTTCTTCATATGGCATTTTACAAAAAGACATGAACACTAAAGTTCAAACTCTAACTGACGATCGATTTTTACACTGCTGTCAGAATAACTATAACGATGATATAAATCACATATAGTAAATTCGATACAATCAAAGGAAACAGTATTCAGTTTTAGAAAGAAATAACAGAGTTCAAGATGGAAGGGTACTTGTGTATCACAAACTACTTTGGAAATGATAACTTGATGAATGTGAATATATGACAGAATCATATGCGTGAAATGCAGATAAAACATACCAGAGTGAAATTTGAGAACCGTGCAGCGATGCCAGCAAGTTATGTAGCTGTACGAAAAAATCAGGTGCAAGCAGGATTTGATCCCAGGACCTTGTAATTTTTTTGCTACCACCTTGGACAAAACTGTTGAGACAGTTCCATGTGTTTTGCAATTTCGGGCCATAATTCGGCATCAACAAACTTGAACAAATTGCCCCCCCCCCCTCCCCACCAACCGTGCAATGTTGTTTCAGACTGAAAACTGGCCCATATAAATCCTGTGATCCCAAAAACAACATTAGAAGAGGGGAGGGGGATGGTGAACAGTTATGTTATGGTGTTTATGGTTTTTTTCCAGGACAATAGAGAAATGTGGGCATAGTTTCAGTATGTCTCAAGTAGTTTTGTCTGAGGTTTTAGCATCTCAGCAAGGATCAGAATATTTGTCTTCTGTGATCATAGATAATAGAACAAACTGGTTATGAAGCTCAACAAATATCAAAAAGAGTGTACAAAGCTGCTTTGTTTTATGTTGAACGAACCGTGACCCTGCACATTGTTTTGTTTAACGTGTTAGCCCAAATGTTTCTACTGGTCAGTTGCTCATATGCATTTCAATACCTTTTGTGTTTTGTGCAGGCTCAAGGCAAACGAACAAAAGAAATGGAGAACAAAAATATAACAACGGACTGACTGAGTTTCATAACCAGTTTGTTCTATTAACTATGCTGCGATAACTTACTGTTGCAGTGGCTGACTCGGCAGCACTTTTTCTGGCATACTCCATTGCATCTTTTGCCTTCTGAAACTTGTTCAAGAAATCCTGAGAAAAGAAAACAGGGAAAATACGCTAAGTTGTGTTGAACACTGAATGGAAACTAAAAATTAGTTAACTTTGGGCTGATGTGTGTAACACTACACAAATTAATGTGGACCCCCATAATTCAGCCATTCAATAAGCATGCACAATTTTCCAACAGTCCAGAACTAACCTGTGGGCTATGACAAAATGAATGAGTTGGACCAACCTTATAAATATTTGGCTCTCATCCATGGTGCAAAGACCTTGCTTTACTCCGTCCTTGGGCCATGACCTTTCCGATTACATAAATATTGCACTCACACTCATACAATGGCCGTTTTTATACGAGATACACATCACCCATCTCAGATGAACTTAGGCAAACAGTCAGTGTACTGATCACGCAGTTCATCAAGTATAAAGATGGGCACAAAATTCATTATGGATCTAGATGAACTATCTATCTGTAGTGTGTCATTAGATGAACAACAGAAGATAGTTCATCCAGACGAATAATGTGTCTTGTGCCCATTTTATTACTATGAGACACTTAGATAGATGCTCTACAAATGTTCTCCCAGCAATGTTTGCATCTTTATTATGATCAAAGGCTCCTCTGAGCAAACTTGTGAATACGAAACGCTCTAAATAAAATATTTTTGACCCAAAAATTCACGTTATGTAGAGGTATACCCTTGAGGAACAGATCCATATTAAACTTGATTTTTAGCGGCGTGAAGATTTTCATATTTGCCACCGTTTATGATAACCCGTGGCCAATAAGTATTTATTAGCCAGGATACCTACCAAGAGGCGCATAACAAATTTGTTGAGGAAGACAACTCTAATACACCCAATTGCCATCTTGAATTTCACATCTGCCACCTCCATGTTTCTAAAGTTGCTACCAGATGTCGCTTCATTGTATGCAACAACCTAGAAAAAGAATTCATGAAAAATCAAAAAACACAATTTACGCAAGTTATCTAACATGTGAAAATAGGGTGAAATATATGTTCTGTTTACTGGGCTTATCATGAATCAAATATTTTCTTTTCATAAATTAGAAGTATGGACATGATAGGTACATACATATGTTGCTACCATTGTTCTTCACTTTGTGGCAGTATAGGCGAACCCTACTTTACTGGCACTTGTTTGAAAAGGACACATCATTACTACAGACAGTTTTACTTGTCTCTGTGGATAATATTTTGGGAAAATGACACGTTTAGTGCATTTGATTTCTCTGCTCCAGTCTGTGTCTGGATTAACTGGGTTTAACTGTCCCAGAAAAACGTGTTAATTGTAAAACATAGTGGTGGGCCGATGATCGATTATAATCGAAAGTTGATCGAAAAGTTCAAGCGACGTGACAATCCATTATGCTTTTTTCATAATCGATTGTTGCGGAAAATTTACAAATTTATTGGTGACAAATAAAAGTATTAAAATCAATAAAAATGTACGCTTAATATCTTGGTGTGAGTTGTCTTTTTTCGTGGACTCTTAACTTTTAAGTCATAACACTTGAATGTGTTTACCTGTGCGTACCCTGCACACTGTGTTGTTGTCACTTCAAATACACCACGCTTATTAATTTTGAAAGATGTGGCATACTAAGATAAACATCACTTTGACTTCTATGTAGGTGAAAAATACATGGAATGCTTATTGGTAGATTTTTCCGATTATAATCAATGATCGATCGGTTGGGGCAATCCGATTATTTCCGATTATCGATTGTGAAATCTCAACCGATTCCCACCACTAGTAAAACATTTTATTCTTTCTATACAAAAGTGTTGTGCAGTGCTTTTAAATGTCAATCATGTTCTAGGAGGAGTAGGTAGTTGATGTAACATCATGAATGCTTCAAATTAAAAAAAAGAACCCCGCTCAACAAACCTCAAGACTAAACACCTCCTGGTTCACAATGGACACTATTTTGGGATACAAAGCTCCAGGAGTGGAATCCATAACTGACAAAGCTTTCATTCTAAAAGCCAAACACAATGTGTCATATAACAATACATTCAAAACCTATCTACTGTACAAACTGAAATACATTTTAGTTATAAAACCTCTTATTGCTGTGAAGAAGACTTGTATTTTATATCATACACAAAAGGATTAGATGATATGGCTGCAGAGAAGGTAAAATTTAAAATCGCAATGTATGAGGCTCATCAGGCAGGTGTAAGCAACGATTTTGAGGGAACAAGCTACGACAAGTAAAAAGAAAAGCCAATAATAATAATGACTTCTGCTCGTGAAAGTGACCCACTTGCCTAGCATATTTGCATTGAGAACCATTATCATATCATTCGTTTTTAACTCGTGAATACGCGCAAGCGTAATAAACGGGTTATCGGTAACGGCGGCCAATTCACTCACTCACTCGTTCCATCACTCAGATGTTAACTTTTTCCCCATATCTATGTTGAAATAACAAAATTTGACCTCAGTAATTAGTGAAATCCTAGGTGGCTTAGTGTGTAAGCGATCAGCCAATAGAGCTGAAGGACGTGAATTCGATTCTCGGCGGGATGGACTTTTTTTTTTCGAACGAAAATTACTGGTTTTTTTGTTTGTTTGCGTTCGACAAAAGTCGTTGCATTTAATTTCCAAAAAAACCCCGCAATATTACATTACCGCTCACTCGTTCCATCACTCAGCTGTAAACTAATTAGAACAACTTGAATCCCCGCGTTAATCCAGCGATAACAATAACTAAATTGTTGTAAACGAATATAAATAACAATATAAGCTTAAAGATGTTTCGCATTTGGAGTCTTTAATGCAACGATAAAATCGATCTTAAAGGATTTTTCAACCGAGACACGCGTTTTGATGCGTATCTACCTTGAAGTAATTAAATTTATCCTGTTCCAAGTCAGTGATCACGGTGGCCGAATGGTGTAAAGCATAGACTGTTAGCCGAAAGGTCCCAGGTTCGAGTCTTGCTCCTGCTGTCCTTTTTTTTCCTTTTTTCTTTCTCCTTAAGACTGGACATTATGAAAGTGGTGTACAGTATTTTTCGTTTTGCGTTTGTCAAAAATCCTTACGTTTAATTTTTTAAAAAATATTGAACCGTGTCAATGTGAAAAAACATAAGCTTACCGCAATATTGCATTACGCGTTAGCATTTCTTATTCACGGGTTGGCTCTTAGGAGCCTTTGATTTTATAACACACCTGGCGTTGACTTCTGTCCTGCTGCTTTTGACCACACAATAGGCTGACAACCCTATACATAAAAAGAACACTTTTAATAAACAAACGTATCTCTCTGTTAATTTAATACCTTATTTATTGGCCAATACAATCCTACTTCATTGTACGTTACACAAGTATTGTGATAAACAATTATGCGCTCATTTCCATTTTGCATGTTTCTTAATTGTAAAAAAATGTAAATAACAATGGCCCTTATCGTAGATGAGTACGCCACGCAAACATATCAGCGATTTCTCGCTTTCTTGACCCTATAATCTCGAGAACCTCTGACGACGATGAGCGTAAACATCAAAACGAGACCATAGGGTCAAGAAAGCGAGAAACTGCTGATATGTTGGCGTGGCACACTCATCTACGATAAGAGCTATTAACAAGGTTTTAACCCCTGTGCATCTCGGGCAAAGCCTTAAGTTATAACTTTCAGTGTATGGGTGATAATCTAAATTGGGCCAATCAGATGAACAGTATAAAGAAAAGTACAGTGAAACCTCTTCTCACAGACGACTCCATAATACGATAACCTCTATGTTACGGACATTTCACTTGGCCAATCCCTACCTCTTAAATACGGACACCTCTATAATGCAGACACTTGGTTCTGTCCCATTGGTGTCCATATTAAGTTGGTTTGACTGTATACGTTGGTATGGTGCTGTAAGCTTTTCAATATTTTACAACAAGTTTTTCAATTTTGAACTAAACCAACATTAAGAGTCAAATGGTCAATACCTACCTCCAACAATGATGTGACTCAAATCACCCTCCACAGATGTCACTGTAACACCAATTCCTCCTAGTTTGGCTGTTACTTCAATCTGTACTTCCTCGTCATCCTCTTTCTTCTTCCTGCTTTTCTGTGCAGCTGCTTGCGATGCCGGAGTGCTACCTGGTACGTCTGTCTTTGAGCCATCATCTGTCAGAGCAGCTGGGCTCTCTTCACTGGTGAAGACAGAAAAATGACCATTTAGCAATCATTTAAAATAAGGAAATGATGCATTCACTTGCTCCACCTCTTTCATTTTAGGAACATTCGTTTTACAGGGAAACAAAGGATATGTTATTTTATATAAAACCCAGGCTCCAGATATTCCGAAACCTTGGTGGAAAAATATTTTTACGTGATTCATTACTTCTCATTTTAATACAATCAATGGCAGCACAATAGGCCATTTTCATGATGGAGTCATTTACTACTAACAACCACCACAATCCTTCAAGTTCCTTTTGTTTTCCCATGTTAATTAGAGCTAATGTAATTCAAGCTTCAATGGGATTACAATTTAATTTAAAATAAAAATGAAAAATAAATAAACTCTGGAAGTTGTAGTTAAATGATGCTATCATGAAAATCGCCTATTGTAGAAGGCCCCTCCCAAACTTAACGCCTTCATGACAAGCTAACGCCACATCTTTATCACAACTGGAGCTTTGCGCAATCCTCAACCAATCTTCTTAATCAAGTAGCGCTGCAGTTTCCCTTATCAAGTTTCCCAACAAAGTATATGGAGCATAAGAAGCAAATTATGAAAGGAGTCAATGGGTTAAATGTGGCACACAGTACCTGGGAGGCAGCATCTTCGTTGAAAGATCAATGATGTTGAGCAACGCTTCTTGATGAAGTTTAACTTGTAATGAAGAGAAATCCACATCAACCAATTGCTGGGTGGATCTGAATTTTGAGCGGTACTCAGGATGCTCTGATTCAACCTTATATATACACACACAAAAAAAAAACAAATATGTAAGAATAAGAACTCTTGCAGATCTTATGAACACGAAACTGAGGTGAAAATGGGAGTCAGACATGAATTGAAAGGAATGATTATTGGACTACATTAGAAGATTATGATTCTGATTATGAGCGCTTTATTCCAGTGGATAGTGGATAGTTGTCCTTAGGGCAACCACACGTCTCGATTTGGTTGCTTTAAAAAAATACCGGTTGCGCAACCCACATTACTTCATGTCTCTTGATGCTTGATGCTATTGAGACAAGGTTTTTGTCTCCCACTAGGCTTCCAAACGCGGGAAACCATTTTGGAAAGAAAGTTTCATAGCTAGCTTTGCTTCTTTTTAGTTTTTATTCTGTCATTTAAGACAAAAGAGATTTGTGCCATGGCAGATCAAGTTGCCCAAAGGGGTACCTCTGTATGATTTGGTTAACCCAGCATTAGTTAGGAAGTGTAAGGTTAAGCACTGGTGAACAGTATAATATTGTACAATTGGAAGATTTAAAATTGTGGAAAATTCCAGTTACCGGTAGTTGACACTTGTTAGTATACTAGTAAGATGTCTGAGCTCGTTAGTTAATTATATTACTAGCCTCAAATCCCATAGAAGCTCCAACCGCATTACTTCTTACTTTTTCAGGCTATTCAAATTAACTATTAACTGGGTTTGTTTGTCATACTGATTTTTCCAAGAAAAATGCTGCTATCTAAATTTATTTAATAAATTTGGATACCTTGTTCACAGCCAATGAAAACATGAGAAAGACAATGCTATTGTAATTGAGACAATCATCAAACAACACCTAGTCTGGCGTGTAGACTTAGCCATACAGCAAGTGTTTCAAAAATGGCGAGCTAGATTTTTGTTTCAAACGATTTGTTTGATGAGGTTTTTGCGGACAAACAGCCAGCAGGGAACTGGCAGGAAGAAAGCAGGTTTCCCGAGATAGTGGAGACAGATTTAAACTTCATAATTGAAGCTGGGAACCAAAACAAAAACACGAAGCAAAGCACATCAACATGACTCAACAAAAAGCCTTGCACAACATACCCATTGGAGAGCTCGACGCTGTACTTTCTAAATTCTACGCAGAAGTGAGAAAAATAAAATTAACAAATAATACGACTACATGCTTGCTCAATTTGGGAATTTAAGTGGATTCAAAAAATTCCTCTGACTGCCAAATGGGCAGTCCTCTGAATTTTTTTTTTCATCCGATTATTTCCAATTTGGACAGCATGTAGATCCTATTACATACAAATTGCTACCTTCACAAATTTCAAGGAAAGCAGCTCTGCTCCAACAGGAGTTTGCACAAGATAAAGTGGGGCTCCGTCTGGTCCAAACGTCATCTCTTTTATGGCCAAGGAACCAAGAGATGCACTTGCTGTGAGGTCCCAAGGATGCATAATTACTTTTGTGCCCAAGCCCTTGATGGACAGTTCAAGACAAGGTGTCATTTCACCTGTCATATTCACAGTGCTGACATCAACTGCAATCTGCAATGTAACATGGAGAGTATGGCATCGCACCAGACATTAATAAAGTTCTTCAGTTAGAAGTTAATATTTCACTTGGTTCCCTTTCTTTCTTTAATATTTTCCTTAAGAGCTTAAATTCATGCTTCATATTACTTTTCTTCCACATATACTTCCATCAATTGAGAAAACACCACTGGAATGTGTATGGGTTCACTAAGGCAATCACTATTCATGAACATTCAACTTAGTTGGAAGAATGTTTGTGAACAACTATGGACTATGTCCTTCTCGACCATTCGATGTACAGTGCTAATACGGCTAGGAGTACCACCTTTTACAAAAGGTGCTAGTCTGCTTTCGTATTGTGTTCTTGGACGATCTGTTGACACTGCCACACAATGTCATTTCAGTTTGGGAGGGTGTAGCAATACTTAATGAAGCTTGATGGCTTCATTAACTGAAATTGTATCTACTGTTGTAATTGGAAGGTATGAAATAATTTTTTTTTTGCTGTTTATGGCCAGCAAAAAGTCAGCTACAAGCACCTACCTCTTCTATTTCAAAGTCAAGTGAAACTTTAATTTGCTTGGCCAAAGCCTCCTTTGCTTCCAGTTTGGCTTCCTCAAGCTTGGACTCACTAATTAGGGCAGGAAAAAAAACACACATTAATAAATGATTAATTTAACGCTCTCTAAGGCTCACTGCTCTCACGAGCTACCTTGATTCTATCAAGCAATCACCTTCACGAAATGCCATTTAATTCAGTTTAATGAAATCTTTTGTAAGACACAGTTTCTAAAAGGCGACCAAGTTACTCACTCCAAGAAAGATCGATTAACCTGTATTAATTTGTCGCATTATCGAGAAAATTGTTTAAATAACTTTTAGTAACAAACATCCACACCCTTGCAGTGTTTCAGGTGGAGTCGCGAACATTTCTTCTTCTTCGTCTTCCTCAACTTGGTCTTCCGTATCAGTTTCTAGCACTCCCAGACTTTTTACATGTGAGTGAGACCTTGCACCATATCGCTGGCCTTCAACAGGGATATCCTGTGAAAATGGAACATAGGTTTGAATCTTACACTGTGAAGGCTCTTTTTACTCTAGACTATTATTGAAGCTAATCTTGGGCGCTTGCCATTTTTCAGAACTGGCCGGCTGGTCCAGCAGTCATTCAATAAATAACATGCCATTATTTGTCATCAGTGGGTGGCCAGACTGGTCAAATAAAAAAATGTATACACCATGCTGATGAACTTGTAGAAACAGGTCTTAATTTAAGCCATTGCAGAGGCAGGCTTTGTTTGATTTACCACCAATTCTACATTGTTTTTAAAGCATTTCTTTCATACATTTTGAACAACGTTCAATTGCGTATCATTCCCTTAAGTGTTAGGCTTCCAGTTGTATAATTTACAAAATGGTCAAACAAAAACACACTGAATAAAAAAATCCATTTCCTTTTCATAATTACCAATACCTCCCGTTTATTTGTTTCTTTTTTTGTCTTTACAATTAAACACCCCCTTTGATTTCCAAGACAATCCAAGGTGACCTTTTCCACCTAAGTTTTCAGCGTGATGCGTGTTTGAGCGTGTAATCAAAGACCATTCATTTTGTTTAGTTACACTTCAAAAAGAAAAACTGTTGAGCTTCAATCCATAGTCCATAGTTCGGTGTCTATCTGGCAAAAAGGGTTCATGCCCATTCATGTACAAGACATTACATTACTTTTATTGAAAACAACAGTACTTTGTACATGTAACTATATGCTGCCCTTTAAAATTTCCCTTTGCTCAAGGATATTCTGATAAAAAATTACCCTTTCTGTTGTACCCTTTCTGTTGAACCCTTTCTGTTTTACAGGAACAATGTTTTACATACCACTGGTTTAGCATCTACTTGATCCACAGATGTTTCTCCTCCTGGTATTGGGATACTCTTAGCAAGCTTCATCAAAATAACAGGCGACATCTTAATATATATGTTGTGGTGCAATTTTGCCCTTGGTGCAAATTTTATTTTCTTTTGTTTAAAACTCATTATCATACATTATCATACCCAAAACAAAGGAAAATAAAATTTGCACCAAGGACAAAATTGCACCACAACATGTATGTCTCAAATATTGACAGTAACAAGATTAAAAGACCTAAGAAACACACAGGTATCCGCAGATACCCCCCTAAAACAACTTATTTTTTGGGGGAGAGGCTGTAGCTTTCCAAACAAGCTCAGTTATTGGTTAACGAAACATTAGCTGAAACAACACAAACAATGCCTAAAAAAATAGAGGTCTGGAAGAGCTACCGTATTACTCATTCTTTGTGTCAGTTCCCAATCATCTTATTTTAACGGCCTATTCTTTGGGTCACATAAGTAGCATTAATTTTAATATGAAGAAATCATAAAGAACATCACGACTTTTTAAAACAATAATTTACAAACAACCATTAACACACCTTAATAGCTTGTTGAAGTTTCTCATCAGACACATGAACCTTAACAAAAGGAAGGCTCCCAGACACTTTGATTCTGTTAAAAGTATAACCAGAGAGTATTATCATGCTAACGCTACTTTACAATCAACCACTTTCAAGCTATCACCTGCTCTAATTAATTTTTTAAAAGTGCAACAACAGAAAAGATAACCAGACTAACTCTTTTGCTTGAAAACTTCGCATACACGATTTCATGTTAACACAATTTATGCAAACTGTTTACTCGTTTGATAACTTTTCTTGAGATGTAACAGAGTCAAAATGTAACTAACTATACACTCTAACTTGTGAATTACACATGTATTGAGATGCCCAGCATTGTTGGCTTACACAAAGGTGCTCCGGGTATCAAATGCATGACCTCCTAAGAAGGTGTTTGCTTATCAAGCATGTCTACTAAAATTGGGCTAACTGCTGTCTGCCCTATAGTTTTGGTCAAGACCCCAAATTCCACCACATGAATCGTAACTTACTGAGCAAGCCTTATATCGTCCGGATTTAAGGCCTTTTGAAGCTTCATGTCAATTCCCATGGGGTCGAGGATGTGCATATTTGATTTGACCTGCTTTCTTGCAGCTTGCCAGTCTTCACCTAAAACGTATTAGAAAAAGTGTTTTTCTTTCAAAAAATGACAATTGGAAGTACTACTAATTGATAATGGTCCAATTCCAGGCTATATGCAAACTAGGGAGAAAGTCATCCCAAAATCATAGGCGTACGGGCCGGGGGGGCTGGGGGGGCTGCAGCCCCCCCAAATTTTGGGCAACTCAGATTTTTTGGGCAGCATGCAAAAGAAATTTGGGCAAAGCCAGTTTTTAAAGAAGTTTCCATGTTTTTTTTTTTTCGAAGAGATAGATATTTTCTATTTTAACCTGAAGTCGGCGCGGTAAAACCAGATAAATTCACACGAGACAGTGGTTGCCTAGCACGTGATTAGTTTCTGGTTATCAGTGAAGGGGATCATATGCTGATATACATATTTGTAATTTTTTGGTTGTTGGGCACTGTCTGCACTGTACTACTGGTGTGGGGTATTTCCAGTCGTGAATTAAGCCCTCGTAGGTGAACATGCGCAAAGACAAACGCAGCTACTATGCGTCCATCGACAAGGTGCTGTCCGAGCTTGAGCTCAGGTTTAGCGGAAATGACCAGGAAATACTCTGTATTTTAGGAAATATCTGTCACAGTGAAACACTTGATAAAGAAAGCTTCTCCCGCGTTGCTGATTTCCGAAGGCGACCCGACCAAATCCAAAGACAACCCGATCTATACCGAATATGTCCGAAGATGTTCCGAAGAATTCGGAAGTTTCCATGGACCTCAGACCTCCGTTTAATAACATCCAGTTGTAATCGTAGTGTTCAGAACGATAAAAGCCTACAAAAAAGTGTCAAATTTTCATAAACGTAACTATACTGTGAATTGGATCATGCAATCAGTTAAGGCTGATAGCTCAAATCTGTAAGTTAGGCTTGAGAAATTGCTCAAAAGGCGTGAGTTGGCGTGAGATTGGAGTTTTGGGCTCGCAAGCGTGAGACTCACGCCTAAGGCGTGAGGCTTGGCAGGTATAAGACTCTGGAAGCCGAGCAGAAAATGTACACGGGTTTTCGTCGTGTGCGCGATTAGGCTACATGACTGTTTCAGAAATGCTGGAGACGATGCACGAGAATGATCTATTTGATACGTTTACAGAATTTTCTAATGTTGTACATATCCTTGCAGTGATACCTGCTACATCGTGTTCTGCAGAACGATCATTCAGTGCGTTGCGCAGATTGAAAACTTATGTCAGTAACATTACACTTATTAACATTGAAAGGGCATATGCCAACTCTGCAGTCAACAATGACATGGATCAGTATCATTGATATTTTCGGCCGTCGAAATGGCAGAGACGGCTATTTCTTTTAACGTGTTTTATGAGCTCATATGATAAATTCATATGTAAGAATATTTTCACTTCATATGTAGGCCTTTGTTAATGCATCGTACGACCCTCGTTTCTTTGCGACTGTTTCATAAAAATTTGGGCAACTTGCGAGAATTTTTTGGGCAAATTGTTCACCGCCCCCCTGGCAAAAAATTGCCCGTACGCCTATGCCCAAAATCCTTTTTAGAGTAGTAAAACAATGCAATGAAATGCGCCTATTTCTTTTACATTAATTTTTGTGTTTGACACAACTAAAGTAGCCCTGTTACCTGCTTTTGCAAGGAGAATTTGAAGATCTTCTAATCTGAAGTCAAACTTATCATAACACTTGGACTCCAAATCTTCCATGCTAAGGTCCTGAAAATAATATTATTATATATTATCATTGAGTCAGCAGTACTTGACAGCAACTAAAATCTCCAATAATCCTGACTGTTAACTCATCAAAACGTTAGCACATCATTATACACTAGAGATGATGAATTGGTGGAACCAGAGAAATTCCAAATAAAATGCCACAAAACGAGCTTTTGAGTGTTATTCATTTCACGATGTTGTGGTTACTTTTAATTTATATTTCTGGCCAATTATACAATAATCATTAGGATGTCAAGTGTGATCATCAAGGTAAGTGTATATATAACACATTATAATAGGCTGGCATTGCACCAATAGAGAAACTACTAGTAGCAATAGTCGTTATCACTTCACACCAAGAAAATGGAGAAGAGCACCCCAGGCTTGATGAGAATTCAACAGAATACGATAGGTGTATAAATTAGAATAAATTAAGTTTGAAGTAAAAGTTGCTGTTCTCCACGGCTGGGCTGTTCGAAGCACGATTAAGCTAACCCAGGATTAGCGTGTCAATTTTGAATCCAGTTAAACAACTCAACAGTTGGAAATTTTCCAAAGTTTTCTGCCCTTCAGTATCGACTTTAACTTGTCTTCACTACTACTATTTGTAGCTACAAATGACCTTTTGAAAACATTTTTAAACAGAGAAATGAAATCCTCGGTCTTTTAATCCGGGATTAGCGTTAATCAGCTTTGGAACAACCGGGCCCTGGTGATGCGTGACCCTTGATTAAATCAATATTTTGTTTAAAACACTGAGAAAATAATAAATAATTATAAATGAAAAAAATATAAAAGTGTGAGTGATTTACTTCACAAACAGGGATAGATCTTTTTCTGTTACCTCCGCCATGTTATGGAACTCGCTTCCTTTACACCTTCACAACTGTAAATCTGCTAACACTTTTAAGTCACAACTCTAAACCTATGTTTTCAATTTGTATCATAGCACAATTTTACAGTATTATAGTAGCATTACAGTCTATAGTCTATAGTTTTCTTGTAGGATTTTCAGGTTTTATGTTAGGTTACTGTAAGAACATTCATTTGAGACTTTGTAAAATGCTCTAAATTTATATTATTATTATTATTACTAAACAATTTGGGTATGGACCTTCATCAGAGTGACCATTATGCTTTCATGCGACATCTTCAGTAAGTAGTTGAATCTTGAAAATTAATTTGAAATTTAGCGCGAGCACACCAAAGAAAAAAATGAAGGCATGTGCGCACACAGTTCACCAAAAAATGGAAAGCATTGTTTAGGCCCAAAAGTTGCATGGTGCTGAGCCTCTAAATGCTTTCCATTTTGAGGTGCATCCTGCAGCGATTTGAGGATGTGCCTGTACTTTACTTACCTTGGTAGAGACAATCCTCTCCTGCTCTGGATCACTAGTGATCTTAAGGTGTCCAAGGTCAATGACCAAGACATCGCATGACCTACATGTACACAAGGACAGACAAAAGGAGCAAAATCAATGTTTCAGTACATAATCTACTTCTTCTGATGCTTGTTCTGACAGACAAACCCTTAGAATACCCGATTAAATTCTGGTCACCTGAGTAAATGTCCTGAGCTTTTGTTTCTCCATGTTGCTCTGTTTATTCTTGGATCTTTCCAAAGTGGATATTTTAGAAATTGTATCAATGTACACTTTTACAGATGATTGCATCAGTGAATGGAGAGCCTGAAAACTCATGTGCATCACTGTCTATATAATCAGCTAAAGCATGTGCTGCTGAGACAATTCCAAGGGGTACTCGTGCATTTCAACAAGGTAATTTAAGAACAACATTCCCCTGAATGTAGTTATATTATGTTGTTGACTTACTTTGTGAAGGCGCCTCCTTCTGGTATTATGATAAATGGAGACTTTACATCAACATTCACATCTGTGATCTGCAAATATGGTAATTAACACCATACAAGAAATTTAGAGTAGCTTTAAATACGTTGAACATTACTTTTTCAACTTTTGCATCAGCAACTCTTTTAACCCTTTATAAGCCCTTAAGGGTCTCAAATAATGTGGTTCTAATTAAGTAATCGTAAACGTGCAGTGTGCAACAATCGAGTTATGGGTGCACACTGGAAGTTGCTAAGTGCGAAAGAAGCGTAGGAGTTGCTCGAGATGATAGCCGAGAGCAACTCTAGAGTACTTAGCAACCTCCAGTGTGCAACCATCGAGTTTTGGATGCACACAGGTTGCTAAGTACGAAAGAAGGTAAGAGTTGCTCGAGATGATAGCCTAGAGCAACTCTAGAGTGCTTAGCAACCTCCAGTGTGCAACCATTGAGTTTTGGATGTACACAGGAGATTGCTAAATACGAAAGAAGCGAAAGAGTTGCTCGAGATGATAGCCTGGAGCACCTCTAGAGTGCTTAGCAAACCTCCCAAGTGCATCCATAACTTGATGGTTGCAGAGCAGCTGCGTTTACCATTTCTTTTATAACATAATCAAAAGAGAAAAACAATTTTAAATCTGCTTACAGGAAGTTGGGGAGTGACGAGTGTGGTGAATGTATCTTCATATGTGCGCACTATTGCATATAAAAATCATTCTTTGCAAAGGCTTCTCATTAAAAAAATCTTCTCACTGATTAAGTGGTTTCTTGTCTCAATGTGGATTGTCAATCCTTTCTTTGTTAGGCTGAATCATGTTTGTTCACTTCCTCTCAATATTAGGATAAAACACTTCACAAATAATTCTGCTGTAAAAACAAATTATAGTCGTGTAAACGTTGATGAGTACTGCTCTGAGCATATGCGCTAGCTTTCGTCAGCTTTCACCCATGGGCAAATAGTACACAAGCTATTGACCAAGCAGAGCTCGCCCTTTACTTTTGTTATGTTACAATGCTTAAGTGTGTGGATAACATCCTATGGTGTGACCATTAATTCAAGGCATTTAGTTTTCTCTTTAAGTAATGATACACATAAGAAGGATAGCGCTGATTGGCAATGCACGATGGAATGTCAACTTTTTTCATTGTTACAACTAGTGATCTCATTGGCCTAGACTCAAAAACCGCTAAAACGTTGAGGTTCAAGGTGCATTAAGTGTAATTTTTTTAAGGTTTCAAGAAATTTGAGAGCAAATGGCACAACATACAATTTTTAAAAGATATTGTATTTGGGGAACTTCATCAAAGAAGCAAAATTAGTAGCTATTGTCTTCTGGTATTCTGATTGGTTAAGCACGAACATTTCCTAAAATTTATTTGACGCAAATGGATTTTCTTTATTTTTATAATGAAATATAATTATTAACCATCAGCTCCTCCTCTATTCTTGAAATCAAAGATATTCTATGTGGGAAAGAGCCAATGCCGCAGAACAATGGAGTTTGCTATCGTTCTTATGTGGAGCATTACTTAATGCCATTTATGGCCACCCATGGGAGTTATGTAAGGTTAACCAAGGCTGCTTAACATTAAGCAAGTGGTTGATGACATAATTTAACTCGGCCTTACAACAGGTATTACACAGGCTACTGTATAGAATGCAGGACTACCAGAGTCTATTGTGGTCCACTAACTTCTAAAAAACATGGTGGCACTGGACCTTAGTGACCTTGCATTCAATAATTGCTCCAAGGTGTAAATTAAAGTAGACAACCAACAACTGGAAAGGCTAAAAGAGTATAATAAAGGGTATATAAGCCCAATGATGTGAACATGGAGTCACCTTGCAAGAATGATACAGCCATGCTCCGTCAAACGTAACCAGTATTTTTGAAAATTTAAATGGAGTTTTCAAGTTTACGCATCGGTTTTTTAAATTCATTCCGAGATTCAGAATTCCCGTGAGAATTTTACCACATTTTCGGAAACAAAGAGCAACCAAGTATTATTTTATTTGAAATGTTACATATCCGAACAATATTAGGTTTTTTATGTGTGTATAGTGAAGTTATTTTTCCGCTACCTCGTGACTTTCAATGTGTTTTCCAGAGAGATCTTCAATGTTTCATTCAAATCTCGGACGTTACAAAGAAATATTCAAATGTTCATTTCCGTCTTGTGGATTACTGGTCACGCGTGACGGAACATGGCTGTAAGACCTTCTGCTCATGTTCACTGCTTATTTCTGTACAGCATCAAACAGACACTGGCCATGGAATGACTAAGGAAAATGCAGGGAAAAATGCTTCAAGAATTGGGTTGTCCTAAACAGATATAGCCACACCTTGTGATGTTCGATTGCATAAGACAGGCTTGCTTTGGAAACTGATTTCAGATCCTCCAGTCGAGAATATGCTGCTGCAGACAGCCTTAAAAGACAAACATAATAACTCTTCTCAGCATTAACAACACGACAATTAACAATTATTGGATGAGGTTGAGCATGATAGCGATAATTATCAAGGCCAAAGTTTGTGTTATCTGCCGAAGCCGAAGGCTGAGGCGGATAACACAAACTGAGGCCTTGATAATTATCGCTATCATGCGAAAACCGAATCCAATAATTGTTTTATTATACATATTCCTGAGCTGCACTTGTAAAGACAAGAGCGCGCACAAAAAAGTGATCAACGCACAGCAGTCAACTTGTAAGTAAACAACTTACGTCACTTCTGCATGCATAAAACTATTGTCTGTAGGTATGACGTCACTTCTGCATGCATAAAACTATTGTCTGTAGGTATGACGTAACAGAAACAGCAAGCAATAATTAACTGCGTGCTTATAGCCAATCAAAATCGAGCTAGTGACACCAATGTATAATAATAATAATTATGAGTGTATCAATTCTCTTCCCAGTCTATACATAACCCAATTTACTCTGAGGTTATCATGCATGATGCTGAATCATTCTGATTGATCCTAGCATCTGGTTGTTAGATGGTTTGTTCCGCTGAATGATCTTAGACCCTCTAGCATATGGCTATTTAGAGACCACAGCAGAATCTTTTAAGTATTAGATGAAACATGAGCGGGAGATCTCTATGGGCGTTTACAATGGTGAGCCGAAGGCAAGCCATTGCAAACGCCTATAAAGATCGGACGCGAATATTTTATCGTAGTTGTGAAATGAAACAATGAGTAGAGATCTGTATGAATACTAATTAGCTGAGGAGGTGTTTGTATCAAAAGTTAATTCTACTGTTTAATAGTTCATCAACTCTGTTGATTTGCATTAGTGTTCACAAAGGTATACATGTACATGTGACTCAAATACTGCCTATTTATTGGTCATAACTGTTATGAATTATAAATGAATTTTACAAGGGTTTTTGTTCCAGTCAGTTTGAAAATCCAAACAATAAAAAATTATGGTTTAACATAAGGATTAACAAAGTTAGCCCATCTAGCAGGCTAGATAAATTCCAACAGTCCTCTAACTAATTAATAAAGGATTTTAACCTTGGATTGCTGTACTTACTCAGAAAGATGAACGTCTTTTGGAGGCTGAAAGAATGTTATCACATGTTGTACTGTGTTCTGGAAAACAAAAACAAAATTTCGTGATCAGTGGAAAGTTCTTTTGAATTCACTAAAATGTAACGTAGAATTATAAACAATAAATGTTTCACTAAAACAGGATTTTATTCATTGAATGCAAAAAACATAGATTTATTGCTCTGTGGCTGGCCACAGTGGAAGCCCCTGGAAACCCTAGGCACCCGCCCTCAATTTAAGCGAGGCAGTCAGTTAAAATATCTAAAATCCCTCATCCAACCTCAAATTTGTGAGCCATCCTGCATGCTGCCTAGCTAGCTAACTTGTTTGTGAACATCAATTATTAAATAACTTGGCACTTACTCCATCATAGATAACATTGAGTGGTTGTGAAGACACTATAGCTCTCTGGTCACACTTTCCATCAAGAGGATTGGTCTCAAAGGATGCATTGAAAAGAGCAAGATGTTGATCTGCAAAAGATACAAAAATCCTTTTACACTGCCATGTTCAAATGGAACTATCTTAATTACAGTGGGAAGACAGTAATTTGAGATTTGTACTGCATGCAATACAAATGATACAACAACATATTTTCCATGTGGGAGTATGATACAGAAAACCACTCCTGAATACCTCGTTAAATAGGCCCAAGGATTTAACTGCTTTAAGTTTAATAGTTGTAAAGCAGTATGTTATTTGAGAGATCTTGAACTTTACACAAAACTTACCCGGCTTGTCATCTTGTGATGTGATCATAAGTGGCATCTTCCCATCACTCCCAGCAGAACCAAACATCTTCATCATATCTACCTTTGCCGTCACCCTAAATAAAATGATCAAATCATCAGTCAAACATCCATGAGTGATCACCTCTTGTAAGTGATGACTTGACTTGCCATGATATTGAATGTTTTTGCCACAGCATAAACTAGAGTTAATGTTTAGCTCATTTGAACCTTGTGCCTTGCCGTCATATCATGTATTTTTCCGGCTAATTGAATTAGTGTACTTTGCTTTACTTACACGCGTGTCTGAACTGCCACATATTTTTAGCAGCCAATTACACTATTAGCATGCACGTGCCTCAGTCTGTTATCCAATCAGATTTGGGACCCCTCACTGCGGTCACTTTTGGTAATGTACATCGCTCGTGGTCTATTTCGCATTCAGTTCAATTTCACTGTACAAGGCAACTGTTTATTTGTTTTTCCTGCGTTTTTCTCGCCTTTTTTCCACCATGAGCGAGTACGAGAATCTCACAGCAGAAGTTCTACGTCTTCTTTGCCAACAAAAGCAGCTTCCCATCGCGGACGAACGGCAAACCCTGATAAACCGTCTTCGAGGTACCGAACCAAGCAAATCCACACGCGGGAAAAGGCCAGCTCCACGCGCCCCAGCTAAGCGATCCAAACGCCAGAAAGGATCTGCTAGAGGCCGCTCATCCACCTCTCAGGCCAAGAACACGGCAACACCACCGTCTGTAAATGTTTCCGACGAGGACAGCGCAACCGAAAACACTGCGCTCGAGTACGAAGTCACAGCTGACAACACGCCGCCGGGGATCTCCGTAGAGCAAATCACCTCTATCGTCTCCGCAATCGTCGATTCACCAACTCAAGCAACCAACACACCTGCATTGAATCTCGGCGACCCAAACGCAGTGCAACAACTACTCTCTCCTTCAAATGGTGACCTTGCCGCACACGTGGATGAGAAGAGACGCAAAGCGATCAAACAGGGTGAGTACGTTGATTTTGTGTCGCTGCTCCCCGAAAATTCGACCGGATCTCCCAATGTAGTCGACTTGCTTACCCTTACTGTTAACGGCGAGTCCGTTCCTATACACATCCCGGGTCAGAGGAGGTCCAAAAAGGTGCCCATCGATTCGTTCGATCGATGGTTGTCGGCCTTTGCCGTGTTCGCGACTATTCTCTTGTCCGCATTCCCACACAGGGCGGTGGAAATGTTCGCCTACATCAATATTATTCAGTCTGCGAGCAAAAAATTCTTAGGCCTCTCATGGCTTGCCTACGATCTAGATTTTCGTCGAAGGGCTGCCCGGGACCCCACCCTTCCCTGGAGTAAAATTCATCCCCAACTCTATTTAGAGAAATTCACCGGTCTCTCCCGCACTGCATGCTTCACCTGCGGGGGGGTAGATCACATGTCTCATTCCTGCCCTCTGTCTTCCCATAGGGATAGGCCAAGCCAAAGCAGTGACCCCTGCAGAAATTTCAACCGGGGAGTTCCCTGCATCAGGTCACCATGCCCCTATCCCCACCGCTGTTCAGTCAACGACTGCCAGGAGTCCCACCCAGCAACCGCCCACCCCACTCACCGCCCTGGAAAGTCTACAAGGGCTGACGATCACAAACGCCGCTGATTTTGTATCACATCTTAAGCCACGTACACCTGTGAATATTGATTTGCTTGAAACCTACCTTGAGGGCCACCCTGATCCCAACTTTGTTTCTTCCCTTTGCCTAGGTTTAAGAGAGGGTTTTCGCATAGGCTACTCAGGTCCTCGTACCCCCACATCTTACCCCAATCTCCGCTCGGCTTAACTTCACCCAGACATCTTGGAAAAGAATCTCCTTACCGAGGTCCTAAATGGACACACTGCAGGGCCTTTCCCCTCCCCCCCGTTCAAGACTTTCCGCATCTCCCCACTGGGCCTTGTCCCCAAAAAACACTCTGAGAAATGGCGTACCATCTTTCACCCGTCATACCCTAAACCCTCCTGCACCAGTGTCAATGCCAACATCCCCATTGAAGACTATACCCTCCAGTACGTAACTATAGACAATGCCATCCACCTCCTCCTCTCCCTTGGGAAGGGTGCATTTATGTCCAAGACAGACATCCAGTCTGCCTTCCGGATTGTCCCTATCCATCCCAATGACTGGGAACTACTAGGTATGCACTGGAAAGAGCTCTATTTTTTTGACACCGTTCTCCCCTTTGGTCT
This sequence comes from Cladopsammia gracilis, assembly GCA_022457155.1. NCBI lineage: Eukaryota > Metazoa > Cnidaria > Anthozoa > Scleractinia > Dendrophylliidae > Cladopsammia > Cladopsammia gracilis. The sequence continues at coordinate 1,605,947 of JAJGOT010000074.1, forward strand.
CCGTAGCGCCCCATTCCTGTTTAACATGCTGTCAGATGCTCTTGAGTGGATAATTCGCTATAAACTCAACATTAGGGGTACCCTACACATTTTAGATGACTTTTTCATTGCCCTTGCCCCACCCCGCTCCCATTGCACTACGGCTCTGTGCAAACTCCTTACCCTTTTCACCGATCTGAACATACCTCTGGCCCCGGGAAAAACCTTTCGACCCTCTACACAATTAGAGTTCATGGGTATACTTCTGGACTCCTCTACCATGGAAGCCAGACTCCCTGAAGACAAGTTGAGAAGGCTATGCTCACTTGTCTCAGCCTGGCAGACAAAAACCTGCTGTCGTCTTCGGGACCTACAGTCACTCATTGGCTCCCTACATTTCGCCTGCAAAGTCATTGCCCCGGGTCGCCCCTTCCTCCGCCGCATGATCACTTTAACCCGCGGCCTATCCAACCCCGGCTCCCTTATCCGCCTGAGCAAGGAATTCCACAAAGATCTAGACATGTGGGCGCACTTCCTGTCCTCTTGGAATGGGGTGAACCGTCCATCGGGTATGGGGCTTACCTTCACCCCCACTGGTTTAACGGAAAATGGCCCCCTCAACACCAACTTGGTTACTCCCCTGACATTAGTATCGCGTGGCAGGAACTGTTCCCTATTTACCTAGCATGTGCCCTGTGGGGACCCTTTTGGTCAAATCAACATGTCCGCTTCTCTTGTGACAACCAAGCGGTTGTAGCCATCATCAACACCAAGACCTCTAAAATCCCTCGGATCATGGATCTCCTTCGGCCCATAACCCTTTTTACCCTTCAACACAATTTCATCCTGACAGCTGTTCATTTAGAAGGCCTCCAAAATGGCATTGCTGACTCCCTTTCTCGCTTCCAGATGGAACGCTTCAGGGAGCTGGCACCAGAAGCCTCGCCTACTGGTTACCCCATCCCGGAATACTTGACCCTTATTTAAGCAAAAAGGTCTCTGGCTACCTCTGGGATTCATTAGCACCTTCCACCAGAAGAACGTATGCTTCGGGGGAGAAACAGTTTATCCTATTCTGCCTCAAACATGGTCTAGTCACCCCTCCACCCCCCTACTCCCCGCTAGTGAAGTTACCCTGATCTACTTTGTTTCTGATTTAGCTGAACGTGTCAAATTTGGCACTATTAAAGTGTACCTAGCAGCGATACAAAATCTACATGCTGAGTTCAACTGCACCCTCAACTTTGCCACCATGCCTCGCTTACAAAACAGTCTGCGGGGCATCAAACGCTCCCTCGGCTTATCTCGACGTGACCGTCAGCCAATTACGCTGTATATTCTCGAATCTATTTTTCACTTGCTTCACCCCTACCATTCAACAGACATTGACACTGTTATGCTTTGGGCTGCGCTTACCCTAGCATTTTTTGGCTTTATGAGGTGCAGTGAACTCACATGTAATGGTCCTTTCGACCACAACGTACATCTCACTCGGGGGGACATCACATTTGTCCCCAACATTTTGCGCACCTAAACACATGGAAGTCCGCATCAAGAAATCTAAGACAGATCCCTTCCGGCAAACAGCCGTCATCACCATCGCCAAATCAAACTCCACCGTCTGTGCAGTGTCAGCCACAAGAGAATTCTTCCTTCAGACTCCAGATTCCCCCCCACAAAGCCCAATGTTTCAGTTTAAGGATGGTACCCTCCTCTCACGGCGCACTCTGGCCCTTAATCTACACACGCTTCTGACATTATGCGGTCTTAAAGCCCATTCATACAACACTCACAGTTTCAGAATTGGGGCAGCAACAACTGCAGCAGCAGCTGGCCTGCCCTCTTGGCTCATAAAAATACTTGGTCGCTGGCGCTCGGATTCATACGAAAGGTACATCCACCTTCCTCAAGCTACTTTACTCCAAGTACCATCCACTATGACCTCCCACCATCAAGAACACACTACTTCGCAGAACCCCACCACGTTTGACCCCTGGAATTTAATGGAACAATCAAACTTTGTGACAAGACCTGTACTGGTCAGAACTTGTGTGACTTACACAAAGGCCCAAGGGCCTTAGACTCTATGCCTAATTATCTTAAACTTAACTACATCAGACACTGCTTGGTTTAGAAATACATAAGATAGAAGGGTGGTAACTACTTAACTATTAAAAAGAATTCTGTCTGAGGCTACTAACAGAATGCTGCTTTGCACCATCCTGGGTGGGGTTAGCCTTTCTTCCCGCTTGCTCGAACAGCTGTTTTAGCAGCCTCAGTGTGGGAGAATTCTGTTCCAGAATTAGTGGGGTTAAGTGTTGCTGGCGACAACCCTTCAGTCCCACACTGAAGCGATGCCTGGGTTGCATTAGCTTGGGTCGAGCAAGGTGGCCACGCCCACTACCCCTCGCTAGTCACCCCTCTAGGAGCTTGGCATAGGTACACGCCACTCAGCTGTACTCCATGACGGCCAATCCATGGTTTCTATGCCACTCGCTGACACTAGCCCCAGTGACTGGCCTCGCATGTGGCAGGCAGCATTCGGGTCCTGGACAACACTTTCCCCCCGGGCCTTTCTCCCACATAAACAGTGTCTTTCAATTGCGCGTGACATTAATGAATGTTTTTGCCACAGCATAAACTAGAGTTAATGTTTAGCTCATTTGAACCTTGTGCCTTGCCGTCATATCATGTATTTTTCCGGCTAATTGAATTAGTGTACTTTGCTTTACTTACACGCGTGTCTGAACTGCCACATATTTTTAGCAGCCAATTACACTATTAGCATGCACGTGCCTCAGTCTGTTATCCAATCAGATTTGGGCCCCCTCACTGCGGTCACTTTTGGTAATGTACATCGCTCGTGGTCTATTTCGCATTCAGTTCAATTTCACTGTACAAGGCAACTGTTTATTTCCCTCCCACCCACCGCATTTCCCTTTTTTTTTTTTTCACCCAACCGAGGTTACCACTCTGGCCCGTGTTTATTGTGTAAAATGTAATTAAGTTCTTTGTTTTGTTTATTTTCAATAAACGGTTTGGGGGATAAGTGTTGCTGGCGACAACCCTTCAGTCCCACACTGAAGCGATGCCTGGGTTGCATTAGCTTGGGTCGAGCAAGGTGGCCACGCCCACTACCCCTCGCTAGTCACCCCTCTAGGAGCTTGGCATAGGTACACGCCACTCAGCTGTACTCCATGACGGCCAATCCATGGTTTCTATGCCACTCGCTGACACTAGCCCCAGTGACTGGCCTCGCATGTGGCAGGCAGCATTCGGGTCCTGGACAACACTTACCCCCCGGGCCTTTCTCCCACATAAACAGTGTCTTTCAATTGCGCGTGACATTAACAAATTTTAAATCACCATATCGAATCTTGCATTTTGGCAAAATCTCTTACGAGAGCATCAACAGTAGATTACTTTGAGTAAAAGTACTAGTCACAAAGTCCTCTTTGAGAAAAACTATCCAGCAAATCAAGCAAACAAGCCTCTATCAACTTTTTTTCACCTGAATGGAATTTAGAGTGGAATCACCAGTAAGATTTTATTAACCAAGATTGCTTAATGTGCTATCACTCTGAAGCTTTAGCCCTTTAAACCCTAATATCAAAATTGAAATTCTCATTTCTTGTCCCTAAACATTTCCTATAGAAGTAGTGGGGAGAAATTGTTTGGATATGAAGAGAATTCATCTTGTGTGATCGTGTCCTTAATTCTCATGATCTTTTTTTACTGATAAGACATTGCTATTACAAGGAGAAATTTGATGTTGATCACTCTTAGGGCTTAAAGGGTTAATGTTACAACAATTATAAAAAAATAACATTTAAGTGTTAAAAAAGCCTTGGATTCACGAGGGAAGAAAATTACACTCTGTATACCCAACTGGCTCTGTAAAGGGTGTTTAGAGCTCCTGGAAAGGTTAAACGCATGGTGAAAAAGAGATGGTACAGATGTTAAGCTTGACGTGTATGTAGTTAAACTGCATTAAATGTAAATGTGAAGTTCCTACCAAGCTTTACATTTTACAGGTTACTTTCATACATGCAGCTTACTTGATAGCCTGTGCTGATGGCCTTTGAGAAAGTTCTGCCAACAGGTCCTGGAAACTTAATCTTGCAACATCAACTGACCTAAAGACCAGAAGTTAATTATCACATGAGGAGTGATCTACTTTATTGGTACTAATTTTCGCGGGCACTTAATTTCACGAAAAAAAGGTCGGCATATTTCGCGGGTCTATTTTCGCGATTTGGGTACAAAATTATTTTCTTAGGGAATTAATTTTCGCAAAAATGAAAGAAGAAGCAAAACAAAACACATTTTATTTCGAGAATTTTATTATTATTTTACACTTCTTATTACTGAAAATCATCAACTCATAACAAAACCAAACTATAGAAACCGCATCATGTAACCTAGGCATAGTCAAAGACATTATCCTTATGCTAAACGTTCTTTGCAATTGTATAATATATTTACATTGTTGCCGTGAATTAGACTAGAGCTATGTGTACCATTGGCATAAAGTTCTTGGGCCTCTAATCAATTTCTAGGGCGAGCTCAATGTCAGTGAGGTCTTCTTGAGGGAGATCCATTTGTCCATCTAAGAGTCCAGAGATCCCGGCTTTCTCCCATCCTTTCGCGATGTGTCACACACCAACAGGACTACTCAGGTGGTTGTAAAGGTCCACCAACCAGACGGCATGAAGTGCTTTTAGGACTGTTAGTCGCAGATCCACATTAATATCAGTGCTGTCGCCTCCCGATTCTATCTGCTGCTTTACTTCGTCCGAGTACCATGTCGTAAACTTGTCCTTCATAAATCTCTTGGTCTCCCCATTGATGGTGAGGTCCAGAGGCTGAAAGAAGTGGGTCATTTTTGGCGGGCACCAACACAATCACAATATTTAGCGATGCCAATTTCTTCAAAACCTTTGCGTTTTTTGGCATCTAAAACACATCCCAGATCAGCAGAGCTTTTTGAGTTGGCGCCAGTTTGAGCTCCTTCCTTTTCCTCTCGACATAGGGGAAAATTACTTTATCTATAAAGGTTAGAGTTTCATCTTCATTAGAGTAATGTTTCGGATTCTGGGAAATCGCGAATCCTCTGGGGAATTTAAAACCTCTTGGTTGGCTGGCTGTTGTTTTCCCTTGGTATATGACTTGCATGGGAAACAATTCTTCTGATAAAGTGACAACAAAGGTGAGAGTGATGTTTCTCTTATCAGTCAGACCTTTAACTGGAACTGACGATGCGTTTTTCTCCTGACGGAAACGTACGAGCAAGGAGTTTGATCCGCATTTAACACCAACTCAGGAGAAATCTTGTTCTCTGTAATCATCTTGTTAATGACAGTGAGAAATGTAACTTTACATTCTTCAAACATCCCTCTGGGAACTGGAAGATGAGTGGTTGTTCCAGCTCAGCGAGTAAAATTACAGCGCCTATAAATGGACTTCACCCAAGTCACTGTAGGCTCATATCTTCTTAAATATGGCGTCTTGTTACTATCAACAAGTGCCAGCACTGTTGCCTTCACTACACAGAAATTAACTACTCCATCTCTGCTTCTAATGCTCTTAAGAAGGGAGATTAATTTACTGTCCAGGTCATGGAGTACTGGTGGCCGCCCACGGGTGTCACTCGGGATAGCAATGACAGTCGCGTCTGTGTTACCTTTTTTCTTCTCCTCGAGTAGTCTCATCTTGTAAGCCTGCTTGAAAGTTCTTACAGTGCTTTCCATTAATGTTGGGAGTTCCTCCTTGAAATGATTGATGGCTTCCAAATTACCATTCTCATTGGCATATTTCTGCCGAATAGTGTTGGTATTTTCCACGTTTTCTTGCTACTGAAGTAGCCAAGGAAGCTTACAGCGGTAAGTCGAGTGAGGATTCACCAAGCTTGCAACGGACGATTCCACTGCATGATATTCGACATTGCCCAAGGAAGTGCTTTCTTGGCTTGGAAAGTAGGCCAGAACAGCAGGCTGAATTTCGACAATTTTCAGATCTTCAGAGGCATCAGAATTGTTTGGACGTTCCGTTCCTTTTTTCTTTAATTGAACTGTGAAACCGCAACGAAACAAGGACATTTTACCAAGAGAAAGAAACGTGGCACGTCTTCGCAGCACTTACTGTAACACCAATAAAGGGAACAGGAAGACTATATTGTGTATTGTTTGTTGTTGGTTTCCAATCTCAGTTTACAGATACCACATGTTACCTTTGGCTGTCACACAACAGAACACCCACATTGAGAGGAACAGCAAACACACCAGATTGAAATGGCGATCAGAGATCACAGTGGGTCTATCACATATTCGTTTAAGTGCGGTCTCCGCGGGTTTCACGTTTATAACGAGGTTGGAGTCCGATTGTTGGAGAGCAATTGAAATGCTGCTACGAGAGAAATAACTGTTACGATCGCTATGCTATTGCCGCGACCAATCGCCTTCGAGGCCGTCTTGCCAACTCTACAGTTGGTCACTTGCCCAGAGAAATGTCCAGAGCAACATGCTTTTTCCTACTCAGCGGAGAGGTTGTTTGTGCTAAAGTTATCAACAAGAACCACAGAGGATCTCCCCTCGTGCAAGGAGGATTGGAAATTCCTGTACAAGTTACAGCTGAGATGGATCTTACCGAAAGGAACAAGGCAATACTTGAAAAGTATAAACAAATTGTCGTTTCAAATTACAAAGAACCCGGGATAGGTGGCCATTTTGATGACTGTACAAAAGAGGTGCTAAAAGGACTTGAAGATGACGATAGCAATACAGATAAAGAGGTTCCAAGCAACACCGATAGTGAAATTTGACTGTTAAACTGTTGTTTATCATCTGTAGGCATGCCATAGAGCTTTTACACATTATACACAATACATGTACGTAGACATGGTTTCTTCATTAAATTGAGAAAACAAGAAATATAGGAGGGTATTAAATTTCGCGACATTTATTAAAGTTCGCTGGAATTTTTTTCGCGTCGCTTTGAGCTCGCGATTTTTTTTAAATCGCGAAAAAATTTTTTAAATCGCGAAAATTAGTACCAATACGGTAACTGATAATAGTGCTTCATCAAATACCTACGTTGAAGACAATCACAGTTTAAGTTTTTGGTACACCAAATAGCAAACATAAGCTTGCATTCCACTAAAAATAACAACACGGCATCTTTTTCAGCTTTAAGGAAGCTTCTCATAATCCCTGAAATGGCTGCAGCTGGGGCACAAATTGATTAAGCAAGTTAATGAGAATGATAATCCACAAGAATTAACATAAGTTAACTTTTCGTGGATGAGAATGAGTGGGAATGCATGACATGTGCTCTGGTGCTCTCATTTTGCCTCTGAATGTTTTAATTTCCATAGTCTCCAATGAAACATTGAGCAGATTCGAACTCTTCGGGAGCATAGAAGAATTGCTGAAAAAGCTTGCGAGTTTGAACTCTCTCCATCTCTATTTAGCTTCACATATTCCATAAAATGGTTGCATCTATGCTACAGGTGCATTCACCAATGTTTGTCCATTGTATTAAATCAACCAACTTGGGCAAACAAGAATTTCAATGAGAGTCTGCAAGAATTGATGAAAGTTTAAACTCTGTGGGAGTGCAAGAGAATAAATGGGAGTGCATAACAGTTATTGGCCAAAGAAGAGCGAGTGATTTCATTTTCATGACCTATTAAAATTTGAGCAGATTCAAACTCTTTGAGAGTGCAGAAGACTTGCTGAAAGTGCAAAGGAGTTTGAGCTCTCATCAACTCGTGGAGACTATTTCAGACGAAGACAAATATTTAATACTCACTTGTCTCCTGTATCATCTCTGAGAGCCACACTGATTTGCTTCAAATGGACAATGATTTTATTTTCGATATACTAAAACAAACAGCATAGAAAGACATTTTCATATCAGTTTGTTGCAAGAGCGTTAATTGTCATTAATTCAAAATGTGGGTGATATCCTACATACATATAACAAATAAAAACTTACAAAGGAGAATCGCAAATTAATGACTGAGCAGGAAGTGCTAAGGCTAAGACACACTCATGTACACAACACCTGAAGGGTAGATACCTGATAAAATCTAGAAATACTGAAATAGTATGCAATGCTATGCTGTGTCCAACATTGCAAATACACCTTAGATTCTGTGACATCTTACAAGGCAATTATTACTAGAAGTGGTGAAACATTATTGTACCTGGCCACTCTTTAGGCAGGGGTTAATAATATATGGTGCAGAATGCATAATCCAGGCATTGTACAAGCCGAATTCAAGTTATAATAAATGATTATTTGCCATTCATAACATTAAAGCGCTTAACCCAAAATACTTAGGATTTATACATCAACACTTACAACCACAAATACTATGCTATTCTTGAGCTACAAAAGGGCTACAAAAGGGCATAAATACTATTATCAAGCACACGAAAGTGCACCTCCTTTGGAAAAGCTGTGATGACCTCTCCTTCACTGTACCCTATAGCAGAGTATAGCTTCTCTAGTTCTTCTTTTTTTTGCTCCTCTGTTAAAATTTCTGTTGAGAAAAAAGGTTAAAACTTAAAAGCAGGGCTCAAAATTAACTTTGTTACGTGGGCGCCAAGTGGCATCTAAAAAATTTTTTTGGTCGCCAAGTAGCAAACTTTAGTCGCCAAAAAAAAAAAATTCGGCAAACTTTTTGCTTGACAGTAGAACACAAAAAATATGCACTTGTCAGAGAAGTTTTTTCTCTCAAAACAATGGTCCCACCTGTAATAATGACGAGAGAAAGTTAAAAAGATCGTAAACAGCAGGACGTAAAAGTCTCAACGATCGGGCCCAAGTATTGTGTCATGTGGCTTTCATTTTGGTTGAAATGGAGAGGTTTTATTAATAGATACAGTTCCGGAGTGCAATAAATGTTGTAGAGTTTGCAAAGCGCCAGGAATCGTGACATTTTCATGACTATTCATTGCGAAATTAAGAACACACATGGTCGCTGAAACAAAATGCACCCAAGGTAAGATGGTCAGAGGAAACCGCTGAAACAATATGGAGGCCACTAACATTCGTACAAGTTGCGGTGTGCGGATTACAACTATTGTGGAGGTCACTTAATTAAAGGGATTTTTTACCTTAACTTCATTTCTCTGGGGGTTTTAAACGTCGAAACAAACCAAGCGTAAGTTACTTGCTGGAAGCCAGCCATGAAATTTTTATTTATCTAAATTAATACATTGGGAGTGGACGTTCAAAACATTGAGAAGACAAATTAGAAGTTTTTCACCAACTGGCGACTAGCCTTGAAATTCTGGTTGCCAACACTCAATTTTTTGGTGCATTGGCGACCAGCTGGTCGCAATTTCGGACCCTGAAAAGAAACTATCAACAACAGTTCTTTTCTGAACTACATCAACCTGGGAGATTACACTTGATAGATTACTGAAATACTAATGTCAGCTTGTCTATAGGAGAGTTAACAGCTGCAAAGCCTTACCTGACTTCTCCTCCTTTTTCTTTTTATCACTGGAGCCAAACCATCCTGAAAACCACCCACCACTTTTTTTCTCTTCAGCTGCCTTCTTCTTTTTCCTCAAGGTAGCAGCCTCCTAAAGTAAGACAAGATGAGTTTTAACAAGTTACACAATAAAAGAGAAGTAAGCTGTACTCCGTTTGTGAACATAGTACTACAAATAAAGAAACAAAGTCTTATCCCTCTGCACAACCACTGCACTACAGGATCCGCTGTGTTTCAGAACAAAATTTTTATAATAGTAGATAGCTGATAGATTTGCTCATAGCAGTTAAGAAAAGACATGGTCAACTATTTAATAGTTGACCACGTATTTTCAAAACTATTACGAGAAAAAGAGTGCAAGGTTCCCAAGTACAGAATGTCCATAAAACGTCTTAAAAGTGCAAAACTGGGAAGGATTAATGAGCAGGACAGACGGAAATTTGTACTCTGAAGCATTATTAAACCTCTTGTAACCTTCTTTGTAATGCCACACCTAGTCATGCATGTAAACTCAGCTGTACAGCAAGTGTTTTGCAAAATGGCAAGCAAAATTTTCTTTTCCTCAAGGCAGCAGCCTCCTAAAGATAAGATGATTTTTAACAAGTTACACAAAAGAAGAGAAGTAAGCTGTATTCAGTTTGTGAGCATAGTACTACAAATAAAGATACAAAGTCTTATTCCCTCTGCACTACCACTGAATTACAGGATCCACGGTGTTGCAAATTAAAAATTTCATAATAGCAGATAGCTGATAGATTTGTTCATAGCAGTTAAGAAAAAACATGGTTGACTATTTAATGGTCGATCATGTATTTTCAAAACTGTTACGAGAAAAAGCAGTCTGCAAGGTTCCCAAGTGCAGAATGTCCATAAAACGTCTTAAAAGTGCAGGACTGGGAAGGATTGAGCAGGACTGACCAAAATTTGTATTCTTAAGCATTATTAAACCTCTTGTAATCTATGTAAACACCTAGTCATGCATGTAAACTCAGCTGTACAGCAAGTGTTTTGCAAAATGGCAAGTGAAATTTTCTTCTTCCTCAAGGCAGCAGCCTCTTATACTTACAATGTAAAGATAAGATGAGTTTTAACAAGTTACATGATAGAAAAGAAGTAAGCTGTATTCAGTTTGTGAGAATAGTACTACAAATAAAGAAACAAAGACTTATTCCCTCTGCACAACCACTGCACTACAGTGTAGTATCCGTTCCTCCGCACGTAGTGTGAACCTACACTGTATCACATGATATCGCAATAAATACTGTTACATCCAACATGGCATGTGTGTTCATTGACGATCCTACATTTGGCGATGAGGACCGCAGATTACCAGGAGAAAAGCAAAGCCAGAGAAATGAGCTGAGAATGAAAACTGTAAAGACGCCTGATGACAGGATGACAGCATTAAAACAGTACTGAGCGAATACAGCTACATATTCCAAGGGATCGGTTGCTTTCAGAAAAAGAGTACAGGCAAGAAGATAGAAGTCAAGCCAGAAATGTACCCTGACGCAGAACCTGTGGCTCAGAAACCACGCCTTGTACCGTATCTCCTACAGAAACCACTTAAAGATTGGCTTGATCAAGGAGCGAAAGAGGAGATATTTGAGAAAGTTCCAGATGGAGAGGCAATTATATGGTGTTCACCGCTAGTAGTTCAACCAAAACCCAAGTTTACTGATGTGAAGAATGAAGAGTTAGAGTCACATGATTAGGGCAAGCATTGACATGAGAATTCCAAACCAGTCCATGAAACGAAGCCGGTGCATCCAATCACCAAGAATAGAAGACTTCATCTACCACCTACGTGACTGCAAAATCTTTGCAAGGCTAGATCTTAGACAAGGTTACCACCAGCTAGCTCTAGAACCCTCCACAAGACAAGTAGCAACATTCAGCCCGCCTTGGGGAAACTACAGACCCCAACGACTGGTTTTTGGAGCAAAATCCTCACAAGATGTCTTTGACAAAACCATGTTCAGAATCTTTGGAGACATACACCACTGCCTTAACCAAAGAGATGACATACTCCTGGGAGAAAGAGATGAGACAGCACATATAAGTACTGAAAACCGTACTACAGCGAGCGAGAGATCACAGGATCACATTAAACAGAGAGAAATGCCAGTTTGGAAAGGAGCAAATCAAGTTCTTCGGACATAATTTCACCAGAGATGGACTACAGCCATCACCTGGCAAAGTAAGAGCAATCAAAGAGTGCAGAGTGCCTGAGAATAAAGAGGCTGTGCAAAGCTTTCTTGGGATGGCAGGCTTCCTGGACAAGTTCATCAAGAACTACGCAGCCATAGCAGCACAGCTGTACCAGCTAACCAGAAGAAAAACAAAATTTCACTGGGGTAAACAAGAAGGAGCAGCATTCAGGTAGATACAAGACAGCATCTCAAGTGAGACGACTGTGGCATTCTTCGACCCAAGCAAGCCCATAATCCTCTGTACAGAGGCAAGCTTTAATGAAGGCTTATCAGCAGCCCTACTCCAGAAGCCAGACAAAGGCATACAACCAGTACACTTCATCAGCCGAACAATGACAGGGACCGAGAAGAGGTACAGTCAAACTGAGAAAGATGCTTTGGCAATCAAATGGGCCAAGGAGAGGCTGAGCAGAATCGTGACTGCCCACAAGCCACTAGTACCTTTGTTCAACAAAGTAAAGGCCAAGATACCACCCAGAATTGAGAAGTGGATCATGGAAATGAAAAATAAATACAAACCAGGAAAGGATGAAGCTGACCCCTTAGACTACCTTCCAGACACCCTCTTCGTGAGACAGGAGATGACAAAACTGATAAGATTATCAGATGGAACGTGAATGCAGAGCACGCTGTAGTTGTTACTTGTATCAGAGAGGAAACTTAGAAAGATGAGGTCATGCAGTGACTAGCCAAGAGGATTGCTAAAGAAGACTGGGAGAAACACAAAAGAGACAAAGACCTTGAACCCTACCTGCATGTGAAACAGGAGCTATCGGTTGCAGAAGGACTTATGTTCAGAGAGCACCGAACAGTACTACTGCCAGCACTACAGAGGAAAGTGGTCAAACTAGGACACGGCCTAGGACACTAAGGAAAAACCAAGACCAAGCAAATGCTAAGAGAGAAATACTAGTTCCCACTAATGAACAGCATGATCGACACGGCTATCGAACAATGCTATGAGTGCCAAGCAGCTTCGAAATGAAACAGAGAACCAATCAAGGTGACCAACATCCCAAATCGACCTTGGGACACAGTATCCATAGACCATAGTGGACCATACCCAGATGGTCACTACAATCTTATCCTCATCGACAATAGAACCAGATATCCAGTGGTAGAGTCAGTACCATCAACCGACTTCCAGACTAATAAAGAGAGATTGAAGCACATCTTCACCACCTATGGAACTCTGAGGAGAATTAAGAGCGGCAACGGACCTCCATTCAATTCTAAAGAATTCAAGGAATTTGCAGAGCAGGAAGAATATCAGAACCACAGGGTGATGCCCCTTCACCAAAGAGCGAACAGCAAAGTAGAGAGATTCATGCAAACCCTAAACAAGACCGAACAAATTGCAAGTCTGCAAGGCAAAAAAAAAAACATCTTGAGAGGCTGAATGCGATTCAAGACATGCTTATCGCCTTCAGATCAACACCGCACCCAACTACAGGAGTCACACCTTATGAAGCCCTAAAGAGAACAGCTGTGACAACGAAGTTGGACTATATCGAGCCTGAACTGCAGAGAAATGAGAAGGATGACATTATCGACCACAGAGATGCAGAGTACAAGCAGAAAATGAAACAACAGGGAGAAGGGAGGAAGATCAGAGAGAACAATTTGCTACTAGGATACTATGTATTAGTCAAGCAACCAAAGAAGAACAAGTGGAGTACACCCTACGCACCTGTATTCTATGCCGTGTGCAACATCCAGGGTTCCCAAATAACAGCCAGATGTGTCAGATGGACGAACAGTTTGCAAAGATGCCAGCCAATTCAAGCTAGCAAATGCAGTGATCAACACCACAGATGAACCAGAGATGAATGAGGAAGCACAATCACCACAAGCAGTTCCAGACCTTGAGATTCCAGAAAAGGGGAGTGCACCATCCTATCAGACAACAGCCAATGCAGAGACACTACAAGAACCACCCAGTGCAGAAATACCACTAGAACTGGGAGCTGAACCAACACAAGGAGCAAAACGTGACCAGCCAGTGAACCAACCAGCAGCAACAAGACCCAAACGGGAAAGGCGCATGCCATCATATTTGAAGGACTACTTGTTAGCTTAACAAAGACATTTATTTAACAGTTGATTTCAGTTTTCGTTATTGGATTTGAACATTGTCAGAATTAAGAGCTTTTGTTAGTTTGGGAGGGATGAAGTATCCGTTCCTCTGCACGCAGAGGAACACTGTATTTTCAAAACTGTTATGAGAAAACGTTCACTCACTCCACCAGCTGCAAGGCAGTGAGCCACAGTCTTTCACCATTGATTGCAAGGTTCCCAAGTGCAGAATGTCCATAAAACGTCTTAAAAGTTCAGGAATGGGCAGGATTGATCAGGACTGACGAAAATCTGTACTCTGAAGCATTATTAAACCTCTTGTAACCTATGTAAAGCCACATCCATTCACCTTAACAAGGAACATTCAACTCGACCAAAAATATGTCTCAGAAGTCCTATCAAATTTTGTTCACAGAATTGTCCAGTATATGTTAAGGTGTCTATAATCAACACAGAATCTTGTAGATCCACTGTATTGCAAGATAACAGTGGTCCTTGCCTCTTCATAACTTTGAGCAAATGTTTGTTTGTTTCCAAAGTTGGCTTATAAGGATGGTTGAAAATCAGCGCAAAATTAAGTCACATAGCCGATGCATAGCTCAGAAGCCAACTGAGTTTTGAATTGTTTGGCAAGATGAGAACATGGTGGTACAAGTTGTTAGAACATCTTGAAACGGTTAGTGTGTCATTTGCTCGCCTAAACTGTGTTATTTTGCTTGCTAGTACATCATTTCAATGTTGCTGAGCTCAACATAGTTAATTGTTTGGTCTCAACATGCACTTTTCTTTTTATCATGTGATGTAAGCAAAAGAAAAAAATTAATTAGGCATGCCTTCTGAAACACTGCGTGTCATTTCGCTCACTGGCTATTGTTAAGCGCGTCATTTTGGCGTGTCCGTACATTCACATTTTCCCCTGTTTTCCCATAGAGTGTCAAACATGTAGAACATTATATGTTTAACAAAGTGTGACCTGGAAGTATAGGTTCTTTGTTGCGCAGTTGAGATAACTGTAGTCAACACAGAATCTTGTAGATCAACGGTGTTGCAAAATAACAAAATTATAGCAGATAGCTGATATTTAGCTTATAGCAGTTGGGAAAAGACATGGTCGACTATTAAATAGTTGATCATGTATTTTCCAAACTGTGATCAGATAGAAGGTTTAAAGATCACTTCACTCCAATAGCATCACTATTCTGCAAGGCTGCCGAATGCAGAATGTGCATAAAACGTCCTAAAAGTGCTTTGATTCTGGGCGGGCTGATCAAAATTTGTGCTCTAAAGCATTTATTTATTAAACCTCTTGTAATCTATGAAAAGTTACATTCATTCAACTTTACAAGAAACATTTGACCCAATTGGTTTAAGTGATGAAAGATCACTTCATCCTAATAGCATCAGAATTTGTCTAGGATTCCGTTGGGAAAAACCAACTTCTGGATAACTAAGCAAATGCAATGGAGACAATAGGTCCTTGTAAGGAGAAACAACAACTTCATTTTTTTTTCTGCTGAGTGTAGAAAAGCCTTAAAATGTCTTAAAACTGCCTTTGATTCTCTGCAGGTCTGATGAATATTTGTGCCGTAAAACGTTTATTGAACCTCTTGTTTTGTACACCAAGCCATATCCATTGATCTTTACAAGGAACACTTGACTTCACCCAAAACATTATCTCAAAGATACTATCTGATTATTTTAATTGGTTCCTTTAAATAGATTGGCCTTCATTCGATATTATGTTGTTAAGATGTCTATAACCAACTCAAAATCATGTAGATCCACTTCAGGTAAAATAATGTGGTCATCCCCACCTTTTTCTATCTCCAATCAGCTTTAGGATGAAAGATCATTTTATCCCAATAGCATCACTATTTAGTATTTTGCTTGGATCCAAATGGGAAAAGACAAGTTTTGGAGAGTTAAGCAAACTCAATAGAGTCAACAAGGCCTTGAAGGAAGAAGAAACAAATACCATAAAGCTAGATCTGCTAAGTGAAAATTTAAAGTCCTTCAAATCGTCTTAAAACTGCTTTTGACTGTCTGCAGATCTAATAAAAATTTGTGGTGTAAAGCATTACTATAAATCTTGTAATCTATACAAGGTCACACATATTGGACTTCGCCAGAAAATAGGTCCTATCAGATGTTGTGGATAGATTGGTATTTCTCAAATATATGTTTAGGTGTCTGTAATCAACACAGAATCTTGTAGATCCACTATGTTGCAAAATAGAACAGTGGTCCTTGTCTCTTCATAACTTTGAGCATTCTATAATATTTGCTTGTAAATAACCAGCATTTCAACATTCAGCTGCCAGCCTCAAAAGAAACATTGCAATAGTCACTCATAAAGACAACTGCAACACAGGCTATGACAGTATACCATGAGGTAATGCCCTCTTGTTTGTGACTCTGAATGATTTATTAAGAGCACTGTATATAAAAGAGAGTGAATAACAATATTAGCTTAATGACTCTACCGGTCATGGCCTATTTAAGGTGGCTCCAAGTAGTTTTTTTTGGTCACACTTCCCTTTTTGAATGCGCTTATACATAATCTTACTTTAGCTCAATAAATCTGAATTTGATACCAGATGTTAGGCTTGGATGAAAGTTTTAGATGATGCTCTTTTTATGCTAATCAGCGTTTCCATAGCAATGGTAAACAAATATGGCGAAAACAGTTTTTCCAAAATATCTTTCGATTTTGGGGCTACCCGCAACAAGCAAATAAATGCACTATAATCTACACAGTGTAGCACACTAAATGGGAAAATTTCAAACAAATTAAACTGTTCCATTTTGAATAATTTGCTAAAACATTTTTAACATGTTTTTTCATGTTTGAAATATAAGCAGTCAAAACATTCCATAGATCTCACCAATTATCATTAAATTACCACAGAAAGTTTCCTTAGACTAAAATTATTAATCCCTGCAAATAGCTCTGACTAATTCCTCGGCAATAAAAAGGTCGAGCTTTTCATTCAAATGTAGTTTAAAAAGAGTGAAAAGGTCAAGCAAAACTGCATTTGAATGAAAAGCTCGCTCTCTTTATTGCCGAGGAGTTAGTCAGAGCTATTTGCAGGGAGTAATAATTTAAGTCTGAGTAAACTTGCTGTGGTAATTTAATGATAATTTGTGAGACCTATGGAATGTTTTGACCGCTTACAATTCAAACATGAAAAAACGTGTTAAAATGTTTCAGCATTTATTCAAAATCGAACAGTTTAATTTGTTTGAGATTTTCCCATTCAGTGTGCTAGACTGAAGATTATAGCGCATTTATTCACTTGTTGCGGTAGCCCCAAAATCGAAAGTTAATTAGGAAAAACTGTTTTTTCGCCATGTTTGTTTACAGTTGATATGGAAACGCCGATTAGCATAACAAGAGCATCGCTCAAAACTTTCATCCAAGCCTAACATCTGGCATCAAATTCAGATTTATTGAGCTAAAGTAAGATTATGTATAAGCGCATTCAAAAAAGGAAGTGTGACCCCAAAAAAAAACTTGGAGCCACCTTAATAATAACAATAATAATAACTGGAAATATTTAGACAGGGTTACCACTTCAGTTATTTAATGGCTATCAATATAGGCCCTGTAAACAATAAGTAAAATAAATAAAAAATAAACAAATGAACAATAATGATAAAAAATAAATAAAAGCACATAATAGTAAGAAAAACTGATACAAAAATGATGCTAATAAGTTAAAAAAGCTAAAAATTAGGAATTACAAATAACTGCACCATTATAATAAAATGCATGCTTAGTACTTTCTAACTTAATTTAACCAATAACAAGGTTCTTGCTGTGTATAGCATACACCTTATTCCAAAATGGAGGCCATTTTATTATTCTTTTATATCCATGTAAATTAGCCCTCTTGGCCTCATCAGCATGTGCAAAATACAAAGGAATTTTCAAGCGAAAATGAGGCAAAAAGGGCTAATTAACATGCATATAAAAGAATAATAAATTGGCCACCATTTTGGAATAAGGTGGATTATAAGCATAATACACCTTATTCATAAGCAACGTCTTCATGTCACAGTGCCCGGCATTAAATTGTTTGTGAATAAATCAGGAACAAGCCTGGAAACAGTTAGTAACTAATTCTTTAATGTGTTCTCCACATTTCTCGGCAAACAGCTTCCATCTTAATATAGAGAAGAAACTATCCTTCAGGCAAAAACATACAAACCTCAAATGCAGCTTGACGTCGGCAAATTGTGATATTTAAGACATCTAGCTTGTTTTCAAGCCCCTAAAGAGTCAAACGGTTTAAAAAAGTCTAAATTTTACTGAATTAATGACTAAATAAGTGTGTACTGCAAAAATCAACTGAGAGTACAAATTTTGTCCAGCATGTGCATGCCTGACAGCTTTTCTTCTTGGAAAATATCCTTTGACTACCAGACGATGAGCTCCTGCTTGTGACAAGGGTTATTAGGGGACCCTTGTGGTGGTCTGCAGACAGGCCAACCAATCGTGATCGTGAGTGAGACATCAAGAAATGCTTACAATAAATAACAAATACCTCCAACTTCTTGTCAAGTGAATCAGAAGGTTTGTCTTGCAGTAACTTCTGCTTATACAAGGCTTTGTACTCCCGACAGAGGTCCCTAGAGAATAGAAGTGAAAAACCAGACTTAAGAAGAACAAGTTTTTGGCCCTGTGATTGCAGACCCGATAGGAATTATCATAATAATATATATATATATATATATATATATATATATATATATATATATATATATATATATATATATATATATATATTTTTTTTTTTTTTTTTTTTTTGGGGGGGGGGGGGGGGGGAAGCTGGAAACCCTATAGAAGTGCCACTCATGCTGCCATAAGCATGAGAACTAACACCTAACCTGACCCAGAAGATGCATTAAGAAGGTCACATTCAAGTCAATTCTCGTCAAAAAAAGCAAACACTAACTTATCTCTTATAAATTGCTGGTCAACCAGATTTGACCCCAGGACGCCCTACAAACTCAGCTAACAGGAGTTGTGTTGGTCAATTAAGATTGTGGAAAATGTTATTGTAGGTCATATCTAGTGATCTTGCCTGTGTTTCTTCATGTGTGACCATGACCAGTTTCTTAGTCTCCTTCTCACATCTTCCTCAAGGATGCTTGTCATTGCATACTTCCACCTGTTGCATGGGTAAAGTACATGTAAGTTGGATGATCTCTTAAAGACTTTAAAAGGTATGGTTTACCAACAGGCAAAGCTCTTCATAGATCCCACCAAAAAATGATTGACTAGAGTTGGTCTGTCATCTATTTAACGAAGCCCTTGATTCCAAACTGTGTAAAGTTGGATAGTAATGCATCTCGATGGAGTCACTTTGATGGGTTGATACACACATTTGACTGCTATTGCTGCTTGTCTTCATTGCCTGATAAAGACTAGCAGTAATAGCAGTCAAAACGACACGATCAACACCTCATAGTGACCATCGTGAGATAAATGAATAAGCATTCACCATCTTTTGCACCACAATGAATAACCACATGTTAATAACATAACATAATAGTACTACAAATTAATAAAAAACTCTTAATATTCCCTCTGCACTACCACTGAACTACAGGATCCACTGTGCTGTAAAATAATTTTTTTATAATGGCAGATAACTGATAGTTTTGCTGATGGCAGTTAAGAAATGACATGGTCGACTATTTAATTGTCGATCACGTATTTTCAAAACTGTTAGGAGAAAAAGTAGCCTGCAAGGTTCCCATGTCAGAATGTCCATAAAACGTCTTAAAAGTGCAGAACTGGGCAGGATTGAGCAGGACAAATGAAAATTATTTTGTACTCTGAAGCATTATTAAACCTCTGGCAATCTATGTAACATTATTGTGGCCAAGTTCCCATTCATGGC
Source organism: Cladopsammia gracilis (assembly GCA_022457155.1). Lineage (NCBI taxonomy): Eukaryota > Metazoa > Cnidaria > Anthozoa > Scleractinia > Dendrophylliidae > Cladopsammia > Cladopsammia gracilis. The sequence goes on from JAJGOT010000074.1 coordinate 1,625,629, forward strand.
TCGTACAACTTCAGACAAATAAAATTCATGGACTTTTCAAGGACAAAAAATAGTTTTCAAGGACTACAGTTTATTAATTTTTACGAAATCGAAACTCTGTCCCTTGGTGCATGAAATTGAGGCAAAGATTACAATTTTGCTTCATATACGCATTGACGTATTATGCCGACATTTTCGCTAGTTATTTTCGGGTTTTAAAAGTCACTGGTGGCCAATTTTTTCGGAGCAAAATCATTTAATTTATCAGAAAAGTGATAGGGCGTACACAAAGTCCTAAATTTCAAGGACTTTGCAATACCTAATAAAGAAATCAAGTACTTTTCAAGGACCTTAAGCAAATTAAGGACTTTTCAAGACAACTGCTAAAATTCAAGACCTTTTCAAGATTGTAGGAACCATTCAAAGTACAGCGATGCAACAATATCACCATTTAAACATACATAAGTTTATCTATCTGTGGCCAAGGGGTAAATGTGCCAGACATTTAAATTTAAGGTTGACAGTTTCAGTCCAAAATCTCTGTCAACATGTTGCTTCCTAGACAAGAGTGGTTTTCCGCTGGTTGAGGCACGAATGACGCAGAGAACGTTTTTCTCACACACATCTGTGGCCTGGGTGCTAGCGTGCTGGGGTATAGGCCACATGGTTTGTCAAGGATATCAATTTTCTTTTTGCCTTCGCCATTGCCTGACCTCCCGCCTGCCCACCCTTCCAGTTTGGTAGGTCTTTTTCATTCTTGTAAGGCCATCGGGGGTCCATGAGTTTTCGGTAACCAGTTGTTGCCTAGTTTGTAAGTTTTTGTTACATTATCGTTAATAAAGGTCAGGCTGCATGTTTTGGCTTGGTGTGGCTGCCAGTGTGTGTGAGAAGAAACTTTGCTTCACATTGTCTCTCTCTACCCGGGTGTATAAATCGATATGTACGTAGCTAAGGTTGCACATGAAGCCAACATGACTAGAGTTTCTGCAAGATGAAGCAACTATTAGTGTTGTTACTCCCTCCTGAATGGGATGTTAGTCCATCGTATCATTACCTTCAGCATTGTCATTGTTACCAATTTTTACACAAGGGTTGTGAGAGACAATCTGCAGCAATGTTTCTTATCTACGGAAACAACATGACGGCAGAGCCAAGGCCTTGAACCAACTACTTTCAGGTTGAAAGTCCAATGCACTAACCACTACACCAGTTTGCCTACTAAGTACCAGTGAGATAATATTAGTGGTAACCCTAAGATGGTCTAACATCCCATTCAGGAAGATGTAGCACTACTTCTAGTTGCTTCATGCAACAGAAACCAGGTTAAGCTTTGGCTGCATGGGTCACCTGTGGCTCAAATGCAACATTACATTAACACCATGTCGTTAATGTTTCTGCTGTTATCTTGAATATGAGCTTATGGCATCTGAAGGAGTTGCATTTAGAGCCTGAAAAAAGTCGGTCTTGACGAGATTGGAATCCATGACCCTTGCGATTCCAGTACAAACGCTCAAATGTTTTACAGCATCTCCTTCAATTGCTACATATAACTGCGATTATCACAATTGCTTAATATGACACTGTTCAAGAAATATGACAAATTTACCATTGTTTGGCATGACCATGAAGAGGAATGTTTGGTTTGTACTTTCTGAACGTGGAATTTGTGGCCATTCTGTCAAATGACTCCAGTAGCTCCATCACATCATGATACTGCTGCCTCCTCAAAACGAGTGAGATCTCTTGCAAGACTAGGCTGAGGAAAATCTGAGTAGACATGATATTATAAATCATTACATGTCAACCCTCAAGAGACTGTTGTCTCCTCAAAACAATTGAGATCTCTTGCAATACTAAACTGAGGAAAATCATATCAACCCTTAAACTCCCAACTTAGCATAGCTTGGAATGTGTCCAATCATTTTCATCAGTGCCTGGTGCTTATTAAATGTATATATAATGTAGTACATGTACACTACATTAACCCTTTAACTTCTAAGAGTGCGAAAGAACACAAATATCGAAAAACAAATGGCACCATGCAAAAGTACTGCCGAAGAGGTTTCATTTAAATGGTCACACCATAGTATTTCATCCACAGACTCAAAAGTTAGAACTACACAACATGTACATGTCTCCATTGATGACTCTGGGAGTGGAAGGGTTAAGCCAAGAAGATATGTAGCAAACCAGCTCAATTTAAGCCTCCCTTTCTAATAGGCTCCCCATCAAGGCTGTTGCCTGACAGAGTGGTAGCCCAGGGTCTTGGAGTCGAAAAAACTAACCTGGCATCCATTTGTCAAAGCCCCTGAAGATTTTTCAGGCCAAAGTGCTATTTTTAAAATGTGGTTGTTTTTCATCAACTAAGGATGCTATTGCTCAGCTTTCAAAATCAACAACAATTGAATTTGCATTTTTGTTTTGTCAGTCTCGCCTCAGCTCCCATTAGAAGTTCACCAGGAACTTTTATCATTCATTTAGAAGTAAATTACAGTATTTCATGCTGCCTGTCTTTTTCTGAGATTTTGCAGGAAACATAATAGTAAATATTTTCTTCCTCTCCACTTTCTTCTCAATTTCAATTCATCTCCACTTGATGCCTTTATCAAGAACACCCTCCACACCTCTTCCCCCAATTCCTCCCAAGTGGTTTTTCAGAGGACTTTGGTTCATCAGTAATTACAAAATAGAAAAATAAGCGAGTTTGAGGTACCTTAGGAATACTCAAGTCAGAACCAGGTTTGACATTCATCTTGACTTTGGTGGTGGCTGATATCGGCTGTAAAACTGAATTAGGGACAAATTTCATACATAACAATGACTCACTATCAAAGGTAATCTGTACAGTGTAGGCACAGTCTTCTTGCTTACTGTTTTATTGCATCTGGAAGAAAACTTTCTTTCTTTTGATTGTATGGGTAGAAAAATAAAGTTGTTGTTGTTGTTGTTGTTGTTATGCATGAGGATAGCAGCCATTCCAGTAAGAAGTAAGCAAAACCACATGTGTGCATGGCATCTCCTTACCTACAAGAAGGGTAATGTGTAAGTTAGGGGGGCACTACCATATAAAAATGATGAGGGTGCTTGAAGGAAATTTTCGAAAAACACCCTAAAAGGTACCAGAATCTCGTTTGATGGGCGTGGCTGAAAATAATTTTTACTTCTAAGAGCTACAAACTCTAAAACAACACATGTCATATTCTGTCATATTTTTTCTGCTTATACCCTAAAAGGTACCGCAATAATTTTAATGGTGGTCATTTTAGATTTTAGTACCCTAAGCGGTACCAATCTCCAAACTTTGACCCCTAAAAGGTACCACAAGCACCCCCGTCATTTTTATATGGGAGTCCCCCCTTGGGGTGTAAGTAGCAAATAATCAACTATTGGTGGTTTGCACGTTGGCCATGTTGGGAGTTAAAAAAAAAATATATAAACTGTTTGCATATAATTAGAGTTTTATTCCCAAAGGATGACAAGTCATTGTTCTGACCCCCAGCATGGCCAATTAACATGCAAAACACCAGTAAGGTACAAATTTGCCTCCTGTTGACACATTTTGAGAGAGTTGTGAGAGTTACTATCACTTTAAATCCACTTGTCTTTAAATGCTTGTTCTCCCAGTACTCCAAATCAAAGTTCACGTTTAGGTGTGTAAAAACTGTATAATCACATCTGATACATTGTGTACATTTACTTTGACAACAATTTAGACTGTCAGCATCTGAAGCATGTGCAGAATTTTAGCTTTCATATTTTTAGGAAAAAATGACAGGCTCATGCAAAATTTGCACATCGTAAATTTAGGTAAAAAAATTTTAGTAAAAAAAATAAAAAACAAATTTATACATTAAGCATATTAAAATTGCATAAAAATTACAGGTCACTGCAAAAAATTTAAAAAAAGACATTCAGCATAGCAACATGAACAAACTTAATGGTAGACTTCAAACACTGTGTACTAAAAAAAATAAAAATAAATAAATACTTTACAAACCAAGGAGAATTAACTGAACCTACTGTATTTAAAGTCATTTGGAGAGTAACGTTTTGACGTTGTGGTAGCTATTCCTCCCTTGGCTTGATTCTGAAATAAAGAGACATTTTAGTAAACAGCTTTTAAAATAATTTTAAAAAGCTTACCAAATGAGAGAAACTTTCAATTGGAGCAATTTGGAACTTGAGGCCAAATCACTCCTTACAGACAAGTGTAGCACAGTTTTTGACCAAGCCAACTGATCGATTAAAATAAATGTTTAATTCATTTCTGTTAGGATGGTCAAAACTATGTTTAATTACCAGCCACTCCTCTTGTGATGGTAGTCTCCCAATGTTGTCATTTGTATTCCAGTACAGGGAAAGACTGTCAAGTTTGACAAGCTGTCAAGTAAAAAAAAAAATTTACAGTTGTTATTGATTAAGTGTGAACTTCAATTTTTACTTTGTTTATACACAGATTTTACTTTGTGCACAGATTGGCTAATTTGTATTGCCAATAAGAGTACAGATGGTTAAAAACAAGGAAAGCTGACATCATCAGTGGAAGTATTGCTAAAGTTTTCAGCATTCTATTCTCAATGTGGTGAAAATAACAATCTTCCACAAATCTACAATTATTCAACAAGAAAGTTGCCTAAAATCAATCGCATGAAACTACATGAAAACAAGCTTAAAATAAATGCAGCCTTAGATCCAGACTGAAAATCAGCAGTGAGCAGGAATTATTGCTGTTGCTGAAATATGCAAGCTGAAGGTGAACTGAACCATGTGTTAATTGGATTCAAGGTTACAGTATAAGTTTCAAATTTCAATTTGTTTTTCAAGCCTGTGATTCTCTCAATTATTGCTCTGACACATTTCTACCTTTGGAAAAGATTTCTATTATTTTTCTAATGTTCATAGAAAATGTCTAATAGAAGTTTGCTTTTTTCCAAATATAATGACGAAAATTAATTCTCACCTTATGCACAAGTTGTTCACTTGTTCCAACAATAGAGGGGACCCAATTAGCATCTGTTGACTGTGAGAATTATACAAGATCAATGTATAATATTAACCTGGTTGATATATCGTGTTTTCATGACAACAAATAGCAAAGAAATATTTAAGTAACTAAATAGAAAAAATAATAACGGCTGAAAAAAGTCACAATTTCACTATAAGCTAGTAAGAATATTCACTGTGATTTCTTGACCACTTGTCACAAAATCAAGTTTGATGAACTGTAATCCACTTCCATCCTTGCAATCCTGCAATCCTGCAATCATTGCAATCCTGCATGTACCTTTTCTCCAAACTACTGCTCCTGTTTTGCTCTGTAGAATCTTTTTATTCATTGCAATTAAGTTGTATATTTGGTGGCACTTGGCAATATATATTATTTTGTAACATGGTCATAAGGTAAACAAAATTTTGTCATTTTGGTCGGACAGTGCCTTTTAATAAATTATTATAGCATGTGATAGTAATTGGACTGAGTTGAGTACAATTCAGGGTGTAATTGGGTGAGTAATTTCAAATCGGCGGAGTGCGTAGCGTGAGGACAATTTGAAATTACGAGCAAAATTATCCCTGAATTGTACAACACAAAGTTCAATTACTAATACCATTTAACTGCACTTTATTGATGCGAGCACAACATTAACGTAGGTGTCCAATTACAGCTATCCAATTACAAAAAGTTGTAATTGGATAGCTGTTATTGGACACCCATGTGACCATGCACCAGTTACATTAAAAATAGGCGCATGGATGACAAATCACAATCAAGAATTAATTTTCTTATTGATACAGTTGAAGTTATAATTATAATAGTATACAACTAAAGAGCTCAAACCAAAAAAATAGAAATTTTGGCCTGAGACACCCTGAACAAATAAATTTTCAGATATCCTTTGTTAGAGATGTGGACCACAAAAGTACATGTACATAGATGTACATGTACCGGTATATAATTTAAAAATATGTTTGGCAGCTTTTCAAAAGTTATACAATGATCACAAACATAGCATTTAGTGCACTGTGCTTACTGAGCAGCTGCAAAAACCACAAACACTTTGATTTAATTTTGAGATGTCCATTGTGCAGCTCCCAATCAGATAGTATATGAGAAGAAGTAAATGAACGGTTAGACACGCAACCATTCTTGGCTTTTTTTCAAGCAAAAAAAAGTTATCTCGTAGTTTTTACATTTCCAGTTTACTTTTTTATCAACAGGTGTAAGTGCAGTGAAAATTTGGGCTATTATTTGTTTAAAAAAGGTGTTGAGATGTTTGTCGCTCCCGACTCCCCTCAGTAAAGTTGTCATTTTTTTTTGTTCTTTGTCATGTGACCATAGGGAATTGTTTCCCATGTGCTTGGTAGATTTCTCGCAAGCAAAGCTGATTGTGAGTTAGGTTGTTTAAATATTGAGTCTTTCTTTTTCATTGCTTGAAGCCGAACAGTTGGGTAAGTTGGCTTGTTTTAGTTGTCGATTGTTGAGAACATTGTGTGACAATATCTGCAATTTTCAGAAAACCACACACACGTAAAAGGATTACAAGTTGGTGCAAGTTTGATTGTGGACATTTTGTCGACCGATGCCATGCGGTCATTTTCTACTTAACCTTGTCATTTGGCTGTGCATTTTCGCTGTTGAAGTTTGAGGTGTGAAATAAAGTGAGACTGAACAGTGTTTTCCACCAACTACATGTACGAGGTTGATTGTCTTGATTCGTAGTGACAATGTTGAAAACTGCAGACATGGAGTTGACAAATGTTCTATGCCTTTCAAACATCAGCAGAAGTCCAAAACGTAACTTAGTGACTTTAACAGGTTCAAAAGACTTGATGTAACAATGAGGTGATTGACATACCTCTGCAGACAGATTCTCCAAAGTAACACCAATAGAAAATGGGGATGAAGGATTGGTAACCTGCAGTAAACAAAAGCAAAACAAGCAAACATACATGTAATACAGAATTCATTCAGAATTCATTATCAGACATTCATTGACACCAAAATAGATCATATTTTGACATGACATGTACTCATACTTAAAATCGATTGCAATAATAATTATGATTTTCTTTAATTTAATACTTACAGAGTCTTCATAACGAACATGAATATTACGCACAGAGATCTGCAAGAAAGAAAACACTAATTTAAAATTTAAAATTACTTGGCTCTCAACATACTGATGAAGCCAAAGAGAAAAATTACAAATCACAAAATAAACATTTTCTAACAATATGTGGTAGGGTGTTTGAAAGATGTCAATCTATCCTTTTTTGTCATTTCAGAAAATACAGCTGTAATCACAGGCTGAATAGAAGAATGGAAATGAAACCCAGTAATGGATCACAGGGAGGGATCCAAGGGACACAAACCTGCAACTCCCACCTCCCCCACCCCCCCCCCCCCCCCCACTTTAAGAATGAAGAAAATAAAACCCCAAGGGCTGAAACATTTTACTTTATTTCAAGAAGAGCTGGATTAACTGGTTCACAGCATCAAGCTCTGCAGCAGAAACAAGCAAGGTAAATGGCAGGAGATAATGATTGTGTCTCATTTTCAAACTTCAGATCTGACAACTAAGTGGCTCAATTTTGACTTTCACATCTATACATATACATATACATAAATTATGCACTGCCAAAGGTTTGACTTCTAGAGTGAAAGAACGTTAAATAAAAAACAAGCAAATAAAACTCCATGTTTAGTATGACAGTAACATCAAATAGTCATGTATGTTCTTGTCACTGATAATTTAATTGTCAACAATGAAGGTGATGTTACATTGGACGATTCGCAACGACCAGTTTTAGCACAACAAAATTAACAACAGGTATCTTACACGAAACAACTTGAGCAAAAAAAAAATTATTGTACTTTTGCCAATTTCTTCAAGCTGAATCAAAAACTCGCAACGCAAAAATTGTGAAGAAAATCGTCCGTGCACCCAAGTTGCACTAAAAATTGTTGTTGCTAATTATAACATGTAACATCGCATTTAGTCTAGATCATCAACATCATTTCTATATACCTGAAGGTTTTTAACAATCTGCATGGCTAACTTCTCCACAAAGCTGTCAGACTTTTCATCTTTTTGGGGTACTGAAAGACAGAGAGAAGAGACAAGGAATATATGCTAAGCTAATTGCTTCAGGTCATTTAGAGGACAGGGCAAAAATTTCATTCTGTGGAAAACAACAGAGATACAGGATGTAGGGAAAAGAAAGTCTGATATTCAGCAACAAATTTGGGATACAAAAAGAACATGGAGTTAACTGGATATGGGATAATAGGTCCTAAAATAAATTAGATATGAAATACGAGAAACCCCCCTTCCCTTAGAGAGGACATTGATAATGACGTACAATGACACCTAAGTTTTACTGTACATATTACACATACATGTATAAAATTATTTTCCGTATGCACCTAGATACACATATACGTTGAAGTGATTATAATGTACCATTTTTCTTCTTCTCCTCCTCTAACTTCCTGGCCAGCTCAACTGCTTCCAGCTGTCTTTGTTTCTTTTCCTGTTTTGCTTTTTCCTCCTTCTCCTCATTGTATTTCACAACTGACAAGATAAAAAATACATTACATGTATTAAAGTCAAGAATGAACCTTCTACACACATGCAGTGCAGTATGGACTTTATGGAGGTACAGTGATCTGGTGGTATCTCAGACAAGACTACATGTACATGTACATGTATGTAGTAACTTTGCTCCACATTGTCTCTCTCCACCACGTGTATATGTTGTAGTTTAAAATGATCTTAGGTCAAAATGATTTTAAACTAGTTTGATTTGTTCTTTTCTTTGTCTTAGGATTATGGTAATGAATCTGGAACAAAAGAGAATCAAACTAAACTAGTTTGAAAACATTTTGACCTAAAGAACAAATTGACCTACAACATTATAAAATTAAGTCATGTAAATGGGCACTAGCGACCAAACAAGCATGTATAATATTGGTACAGTGTGTATGCTGGGGGTAACTGGGCAGACTCACATCCCATCAGAGCCCCCCTATTGCCCGGATTTCCAGAACCCTCCACCCCTCTCCCACATGTTCATGCACAAGAATCTGTTGGGGAAGTGTGGATTTTTTTCTGCAACAACCCATCTATGAACCCTCTGACACCTCAAACGCCCGAAACCGCCCGTGACGTAACCAAGGTCCTTCTGCCATTTGTGACGTCATCCCTTTTTATGATAAGAGATGTCTTTTGTACCTACATGTAACTCAAGCAGAAGGAAAAAATGTTTCAAAAAGTGCCCAAATAAGAGAGAGCTCTCGTGAATAGACCAATTCCGATATATTAAAATTCATACTTGGCTCCGAGGCTTAGGGGAATAAAACAAAAGAAATAAATTATTCATCCCTGAACCGCGATGTGATTTCTTTTGTTTTATTCCCCTAAGCCTCGGAGCCAAGTATGAATTTTAATGCATTGGAATTGGTCTATTGGGCCAGATTTACACACCAAAAACCTATCAGATTTGACTGGCAAAATTGAAGGAAAATCTGGTCTTCCTACCACTTGCCACCTCTTGTTAAAAAATTTCACCTTCTTCAGCATTTTCTGGGAAACTAATTTTACTTCATGTATAAAGGCCAGAAAGGTCAGTAACGAGGGTCCGAAAAAAAAATGGAATAAGAACGAAAAGTAGGGGAGTAGATGAAGAAAACGAAAAGTCAAGCTTCTGGTGTTTTTTCTTGTTCAAAAACTATCTCAGTCAACATTTTGGTTTGTGCACATGCCTGTCATGAACCAAAAGTCAATTTATTTGACCCCAAGAAAAAAGGAAGCTTAGTTTTCATGTTGCAAACAATGCTTGGGCAGTTTCCCAGCAATTAATTTTGCCTCCACAGCAGTCAAAAAAATGGCTTCAAATTGCCGTTTTCTGCAAATTCTCTAGGAGTCAATGGGTTAAGCCTTTTGCTAAAAAAATAAGTTGATAGAGAACTACGTTTCTTACATGATAACTAGTCTCCATGCCAAAATAATGCTTATTTGGAGAAATTTATATTTCAAGGAAAAAAGTCCCTCACAAAAGTCTTGCATGAAGTCCTTCAAATGAAAGACCTCTTGTAAGGGACCACCTCTACTGTGTGATGATCATTACTCCAGTCCAGGGCTGTCATGAGTAACTGTCAGCTCGCTACTGCAGGGAAGATTCATGACAGAGTTTAAAAATGACCAAAGAACAGCCACAGGAGACTATCTTGAGTTCAAGACCATCTATTTTCCTTGTGTCACTGATTCCACTTACAAGAAGTTTAACTTACTGTGGTTGCACATCTCTGACTGAAGGAAGCTGATTTAAACACTTACCAGTGTTTGGTCTTACAAGCAAATAGAGGCCATCCACTTGGGCAACAACAGGCTCTGAATACAGGTTTTTCCAAGGAATCTTTAACACTAGCTTTCCTGCAATTAAATAATAATAAAATGAAAAAAATATTTGCAGTATACGTACATGTGTTAATGTATATGTATGATACACATCACTTCTCAAACTCATTAACTCTTTCAGTTCCAGAGTCAATTATGGAGACATGTAGTGTAGTTCTACATGTGCAACTGTAACTTTTGAGTCTGTTGACGAAATGCTATGGTGTGACCATTCAAATGAAACCTCTTCAGCAGTACTTTTGCATGGTACCATTTGTTCTAACTTTTGAGTCTGTGGATGAAATTCTATGATGTACGTGACCATTCAAATGAAACCTCTTCAGCAGTACTTTTGCATGGTACCATTAATTTGTTCTAACGTTTGAGTCTGTGGACAAAATCCTATGGTGTGACCATTCAAATGAAACCACAGGATCTGCTCGTCGTTCCAGGTCCCCCACCCCTTCAATTTCCAAATGCCGGCGGAGGTCATTGGGGCCCCCAGTCCCTGGTACACAGTTCTGTAAATAGTGCATGTTTCTCTTTTCCAGTTCATACTCCAATAGTTTGGAGAGTTCCAGTTCTACGAGTGGTGCATCCCACCCTCAGGCTCCTAATTTTGTGTTGGATCGAGTGATTTGTCCTCTGTGTCCCCTTTCCGTGGTGTCGCCCATCAATGTCGAAAAACTGGCTGCGGAATTGTCTTACTACCCGGATCAGACAAAAGTGGACTTTGTCATTGCTGGTTTGCATCATGGTTTCCAGGTGGGGTTCAATGCATCTCGTGTCTTCGGCCTTGCTTCAACCATCCGTCATTCGGCCTTGCTTCAACCATCCGTCATTGACAACTATCTCAGGAATGAACTGGACAAGGGTCGGATTGCAGGCCCATTCAGAACTCCTCCTCTGCCCAATCTCCATGTTAGTCGTTTTGGCGTGATACTCAAAAAACATCAGCTGGGAAAATGGCGGCTAATTCTGGATCTCTCCAGTCCCAGGGGAGCTATTGTTAATGATAGCATCCCAAAAGAAGATTTCGCAGTTCAGTATATGAAGGTAGATGCAATTATCAATGGAATTATGACTCGCGGACGTGGAACTGTTATGGCTAAGTTTGATGTGGAGAGCGCTTATCGCAATATGGCAATTCACCCAGCCGATTGCCACCTGTTGGGAATGAAATGGTGCGACCGGTTCTTTATTGATATGGCTCTCCCATATGGCTTGCAGTCAGCTCCTTACATATTATTTATGTCAATTGCTGATCTGGTGGAGTGGATCCTGAAATACAATTACCAAGTTAATTTTTTGGAGCATTATTTAGATGATTTCTTGACTCTGGGCCTTCCTACATGTAATTCCTAGCAATATCTCCATCACCTTTCTATGTGTGTCCATTTGTTTGCGGACTGGGGTATCCCCCTTCACCCTGAGAAATTGGAGGGTCCGGCCATGCATTTGACAATTCTTGGCATTGAACTTGACTCTGGGACTCTTCAGGCTCGATTGCCACAGGAGAATTTTGATCATATTGTTGTATTACTGGAGGAATGGTCGCTCAAACGCCACTACAAATGTAAGGAACTGTAGTCTCTCATTGGGAATTTGCAACATGCCTGCAAAGTGGCCCCACAAGGTTGGACTTTCCTCCATCGGATGATCAACTTGCTGGCTGCATTTTGGCGGGATGACTGTCACTTCATTCGCCTTAATCAAGACTTTCATCTTGACCTCACTTGGTGGAGGGACTTCTCTCACTCATGGAATGGTTTCAGCTTTTTCCTAAGTACCCCTCAGTGGGCCCCCTTACCAGATTTGGTAGTTTCATCTGATGCAGCAGGAGCTCTTGGCTATTATGGTGCTATTTTTGGGCGAGAATGGTTTTCGAGTTCCTGGTCGACAGCCTAGATGCCGCTTTCCATAGCATACAAGGAGTTGTTCCCAGTGATCATCGCCACTTCTCTTTGGGGACATCGCTGGTCGTCTGACAACAGAGCTGTCGTCGATGTTCTGCGATCAGGCACTTCGCGGGTTCCAATATAATGGCCCTTCTCCGTCATCTCTCTTTGTCAGCCGCAGTTCATTCTTTTTCATTCACGGCCTTCCCAATGGACGGTATCCTGTGGCTGATGCTCTCTCCCATTTCGATTTTCAGGAATTCCACCGTCTGGCACCTCAGGCTGCATTGGAAGCAACCCCAATTCCTGGTCCCCTCTTGGAGGAGCTTCGGCTTCTTTGACAGAGAAGTGCCACTGTTACCTTACGCAAGGACTGGCTCGGTCCACTAGAAGGGTTTATTCATCGGCTCAATGCCGTGGCTAGGGACAGCAGCAGATCCCGCTCATTGCAAATCAATCAGGGGTTCAAGGACCCTCTTTCTGGTTGCCTGCAGCTGCAACGTGTTTTACGGGGAATTAAGCGCCATCGGGGTTCCCGTCAAAACCCTCACCAGCCAGTCACTGGAGAGATCATGACAGTTATCCATCAGTTGTTGGATTTCTCTAATTTGGAGCACACAATGCTGTGGGCAGCATGCTGCCTTCAGTTGTTTTCTTTGGTTTTTTAAGGGCTGGAGAATTTACAGTTAATTCCCCCTTTGATCCAGCTTCTCACCTCTCCCCTGTGGATTTCCAAGTGGACTCCAGGTCTAACCTCACTTGCATACGTGTGCAAATCAAGTGCTCGAAGACAGATCCCTTTTGCCAAGGTTACTGTATTTACCTGGGCCGGGGTCGTTCTTCCATTTGCCTTATTTCGGCAATCACATCTTATTTGACTCTCCATGGTGGCTCCCGGGCCTCTTCTTCCTTCACAAGGATGGCTTGACTCGCCAGACATTGTCCTCGTTTCTGCAAGCTTCGCTGTTGGCGTCCGGGATCTCTGGGACATTCTCGGGTCACAGTTTCCGCATTGGGGCGGCAACCTCAGCAGCTCAACAGGGCATCCCAGATCATCTGATCAAGACCATGGGCCGTTGGTCCAGCAACGCCTACCAGTTGTATATTAGAACTCCAGTGGAGACTGTCCTTAGTGTGTCAAGCCGTTTGCTGTAACAGGTAATTTCTTTGTTTCTGGTTATTAGGTGGCAGTCAGGGAGCTTGGGTGCCTCCGGATTTGGCAGGTTTTGGGGGCTCGGGCTTTCCCCCAGCCACGAGACCCATGCCTCCAGCCTGAATGTTCAGCCCGGTCCTTCGGCTTGGTGCGAGGGCTCATGGCTGGGTGGTGGGGATTGCCAGTCATGGGAGCGGTATTTGGTCTAGGGGCTGGCTGGCTTCCAGTGGAAGCCCCTGGACACCCCAGGCACCCATCCTCCATTTAGCGATACAGTTGTTAAAAATAATAAAAAATAAATCATCTTACCCAAGTGTCCCCGAAGTACCTTGACAGGCAAATCAAGATCATCCTACAAAAGATAAGAAAAAGAAGGACAGGATAGGTGATATTAACACAACCAAGAAATTATCTGAATGTCGCAGGAATGGGGGTGTTGAGCAACGTACTAGACAGTAGTCCCGCATTTCTCTCACTGTTAGAACTCACAACCCTTAAATACAGACACTTTCAGAATCAACTCTAGCACATTGAATAATAGGTCCACCTACCAGCAGCTGTTCAGGAAACGAGCACATGCTCCTCCCCCAAACAGACGGTTGGACGTGTGAACTTGTTATTGTTAATTTCCTCCAATCAGAAGCTTGCCTGCTCAAATCAAGCGGACGAATAAATTATTTTTCTAGTCAAGAGCATAATTTCAAAATGGTGGATGCGAAGGAGTTGTTTGATTTGGCATGCAGTCATGTTGTAGAGAGATTTAAACTTGAAAATCTCAAAGTTTTACAACGGAAAGTGCTGGAAAAGTTGGTTGATGGTGAAGATTTGTTCGTTATTCAAACTATGGGATCAGGAAAGTCCCTTATTTTCCAATCGGCACTGATGATTTTCAATATTGTGAAAGAGACGAGTTTTAAGTCCATTGCTGTCATAATTTCACCCCTGACTTCGCTAATGGATGATCAAGTAAATTTCCTAAAATCAATGGGCATTGCTGCCGAGTTGGCGAAGATCAAAAGGACGAGGAGGCGAAAAAAGCTGTTGAAAGGGGCAACTGCGAGATCGTCTTTGGATCACTGTCCAGAGTCATTTTTGTATTCTGATCGATGGAGGAAGATGTTGTTGAATGAAGTTCATGAAGAGAGATTGTGCCTCATTGCTGTGGATGAAGCTCACTGTATTTCATACATATAGACAATTATTGACAAGATCTAGCTCAACATCACGTGTGTTTGACATATCTGGTGACCAGTAGCGAGGCATAAATTAAATTTTGAATTTATGTCACAGAAAGGATCGGTGGCCCATGCGTCCAGCCGTTCTTCTAGGGAAGGCTCAGAGACCGGACGCGAGAAAGTGGTGGAAATCAAGCCTAATTGAATAGTTGAATAGTGAAATATTTCTTCCCTTCAATGTCGTGTTAGATGCTAATTAGATGATGTCAACCCAGTATTCATTTATTGTACAACTACTTGTTTTCACCTACAGGTAATATTTTTTACAAATCAATTGACTATCCATAGTTCATAAATTATTTAGTATTTATCAAATTGATTATCCTTAAGCTGTATTTGCACATTGTAAATTGACATAGAAAAATGACAAATCCTGAATTCACATCATGTAATTAGCATTTTGTTAATTCAAATCTCTATAACTCACAAATGCAATGTTCAAAACAAGAAATATTTCACAATTCAGCTATTCATTGTACGTAGAGTTGATTCTAAAAATAATTATATATTAAAGGGTTATGGGCACTTTACGCAAATGCGGAGGAAAATTTTCCCCATGAGGAGTCACAACATTGACAGGGGACAACAGACTAAGACAGGCCTTTGAATAATGAGTTGCTATCACAATGCAAAATACTGCTTTCTCTTGAAGAACTGTCAGCAATATGCAAGCTGCCAGGTCAACACTTCAGATATTACAATGATCAGCAATGATCAGTTTAAATTGAAAGCTGATTGTTTTTTATATAATCCTGCTCACATGTTATTGATATGGTAAAAAAATTAAAAAAAATATTTTGGAGGGAGTATGTAAATCTATCAAGTTACAATCAAAACAAAAGAGCAACATGTCTAAAGAGGATTGAGAATCACAATCCAAACTATAAAAAAAAGCAAATTAAAACTAACATTGTGGACAAAAATGGATGAATCTGTAATCTGCTGCATTTCTAGGATTCATAAATTCATTTAAATTTTTCTCAGAATCTAGAATCCAGACAGAATTATTTAGAAAATCCACCAATATGTACAAATATTCACCCCCTCCTCAGCAACGGGCTGTCAACTTGCTGGTCTCACAAGTCCTGGAATGGTGTCAAAATCTTGTGAGTGCATGATTATTTAAAGCATCAGTCAAGAATAAAATGGTAAACAAGCATGTGTTAGTTCAGCTTCTGTTTGTCCAGTCTTGATATGAATTGACGAGGACCATGATCTTGCATGGATAGTTCCTCTGACAAACGATCAGGTAGAGGCTACTGTACAATGTAAATGCTTCAGAGATCACCGAAAGGCCATGTTGAAGCAGGCTTCAGTCAACCTAAACCACCTTGAAAAACTTGCAGAACAGAAGAAAGCGAAACTTGCCAAGCAGAAGAGTGACGTCATGGGAGACATCTCCGTTCAAAAGAAAAACAGCTCCACCTGACCAGCTATTCTAGTTTACAGTCTGTGGACTTTGCTGCATATCAAAATAGGCCTGCTCTTACACCACAGAACTCACACCCAAAACTGAGGGCTAGCCATCAAAACACCTTTTAGAACCACGACCATGCAACATGAGATGAGTAAGCCCAATAATTTTCACATAAAGACAAATAAATTGTCAGATGCCTTGTCTATCCAGATGATTTATCCATCTTCAAGAGTAAAAATACATGGCAGAATGTTTTCTTTGTGAATAAGTGACTCTGGGATCAAAATATGCAAAAGCAGTTGTTTTGTAGTCTGGTCAACTTGAAGCAACTTTTTTTAAAATTTATTTTGGACTAAAAGATAAAGCCATAATATAATAAGCTTAACCTTATTAATTTTCCGAACATGTTGTTACTAAATGGAATATAAAGCTGCAATGAATTATTTAAAATAAACTTGTCAAATACAATTATAATATATTAAATACAACTTAATTGTCTGACATTTTGCATGATCTTCAACTTCACAAGAAAATCAAAATTTATGCAAATCAATTTGAATAGTTTTGACTTTGAAATTCTGCTGAAAAAATACCTGTTTTCACACTATCAATCAGGTATCACGACCGCAGGTACAAAGCTGGTTATAAATTTTTCACTACAGCTTACAATTAAGCTTTAACATTGAAAACCGACCTTTTATTTCCAGAATTATTTTGGTTGCGAAAAATGAAATAAATGAAAAATGAAATTAATGAAAAGAATAATAAGCTTATACGTCTCGAAATTTCTTGGCGTGGACCGTATTGCCTGATATAAGACTTAAGCTTAATCTACATCAGAAATATAAGCTAAGTGATCAGCCTTAATTTTGCATAACATGCCCTGACTAGAACTTGTTGTCGGCTTATAAGCTTATATATTAAAAGCTTAAAAGAATTTAATAAACTGCGAGGCTTTATACCTTCCGGTCCAGACGTTTACGTTCCAAGCGCTTTTTGATTTTTAATGGGTCACGAGCTATACGATGAGATGCAAGTTACAATGTAGGTTTCCACATGAAAGAAACCACATTCGCCAAAAAAATGCAAATTATAATTATCATCTTACCAAGGCACTCTCTTTTAAAATCAAATTTTCCAGTTGGACATCTCCTGCAAACGTCAACATTCATTGTGTAAAGATATTGGATTCAAAAACGATCACAAACAACCCAGACAAAAATCATTTGCACACAGCTCTCGCAGATCGATCGACGCACCTCCCCAAATCCCAAGCCTTAGCTGCGATGAATCAAGGTTCTCCAAGTACTGCCCGGCGAACTTGTTCAGAAGATCGACCACGTACGACTCGAACACCATGATGGCTACTCGACGTGATTCACTTTCGCCCCAAAATATAAACTAGGGTGAATTAATTTTTCATTTATGATACAAATTAAGAAAGTTAGGCCATTGCTTTCACAACACTGTGAAAGTGGGTGAAAGTCATGCGACTCGAACGTGTGAGCCCGCGATCTGCATCTCATCATCATTTCAAAATTCACAACACAACAAATTCGTTCTCCCAGAATTTGAAATTCCCATTTCCGATTCATTTCCCATGATTTTCCACAGCGATCCGAGACAATAATTTCAGACCCTCAATTATGCTGATCCCGAACATTAACCGTGATTAATTTTTAACGTGAATTTACGGCTTTTAAACGTGTCAAGACTATAAAACGTTACTAATTAACTGTAGCGAGTAGAGGAAAGAAATCGACAATCGTTGAATGGTTTCGGTCAGGGTTTTTAATGGCTTCTCAGTTACACCGCAGACTGTCTGTGTACATGGGCGGTTTGAATTTAATTTTGCAGTCTTTCACGAATTATTATCTAAACGAGTCGTAAACTATTGTGATGAAAATAAATGGATTGCATACTACAACGGCAACGAGGCGCAGCGCGCAGCTTCAAGTTCTATATAAAACCGACGATGCGGGAAATTTCACTCTGGTTATCTAAAGAACAGACCTCTGGAGCCCGGGTGACTAAATACAAAACACACGTAAAAAATTGGGGTATATTTATTCATCAAAGCCAAGCAAACCTCTCTCTAAATATGAACATGGTATTTTCTCAATTAAACGCCCCCGGCGTTTATTTCAAACTTGGCCTAGTGGACCCGGCGTTTCTTTGAATCAGCAGTTTTTTCTCGCCCATTCGTTTTTCTTGGCAGCGGTGTACCTTGCCCTTAAATCTTAAGTTTATTATACGACAAATAAACGTTACAACCTCCTCTATTATACCCGGCGTTTATTCGGGGCCCGGCGTTTAATCGAGAAAATACGGTATTTACACTTACGCGCGTGAGAGTGAACTTCCACGCGGAACGTGCGAGTCTTCAAGCGGCAGACGAGCAATTTCATGCTCGTTCACATGTTTTGTAGACTGTTCACAGATGATCTACGAGTAGTCCCTCATTTGACCACATTTCCAGCTCAGGGATACTGAAGCGGATGACTGGCATGTGAGGCGTGAGAGATCGAGCGCGAAAGTCGACTCCCGCGAGAGGTACGAGGGAGGGGCACACGCACTCGCTTGCGTGACCCTATCCGTAAGAGAAATGAGAGAGTAGTCTACTTCACAGACCTTTGTTTCTGTTAAACAGTGCAGACCGAATCAGGCGTGCGCGAGTACGAGTGCTCGTTGCCGCGCTAGCTTGCACGCTGGTCCGTCCTCCGCCTGGCTTGCGCTTGCTCCCCACTGTCCCTCCCACTTCAGTTGCCTAAAATAGAGAATCGAATAGACCAATATCACGCTGGCATGGCATGAATATATATTTAATTTAATGGGGAAAAGAGTCCAGTATCAAATTCAGCACATCAATATTAGTAAAAGTGTAAAGTTTCGTAAAGATTGCTTGTACACTGAGGGAGATATCAACTTTTGAAACTTAGTACTCTGGCCTAATTTTTACAAAGAAATGTATGGAAAAAACACGAAAACGAGGCTGGACGGGCAATCTCTTCTCGCCATACATTTCTTTGTAAAAATGCTCAGTTTCAAAATTTCATATCTTCGTCAGTTTGCTAGCAATCTTTACAAAACTTTGTAATTTTACTAATATCGATATGCTGAATTTGATGCTGGGCTCTTTTCCTCAATAAACTAAATATATTTTTGTGCCATGCTATCGTCATATTGGAGACCAAGCAAGTTGATATCTCCCTCAGTGTACGAGCAATCTTTACGAAACTTTACACTTTTTCTAATATTGATGAGCTGAATTTGATACTGGACTCTTTTCCCTATTAAATTAAATATATTTTCATGCGATGCCAGCGTGATATTAGTACTTCCCATGACACCCCGCGCGCCTTTCTTCGTCTCGTATCCAATCTTCTCTCGTCGCCACAAAAAATAGGGTACCAGCTCGTTGTTGGCCGTTGCGTGACGACCCATATAAGGTAGCATGTAGCATCAGTTGGAGACTGATTCGAATTCTGAGAATCTGTCCAAACGTTTCTTTGCAATGTGCACGATTTGTTTATATTTTGGAGCGAAGATGAATCACTTCCTACACCTTTAGCCATCATGGTGTTCGAGTCGTACGTGGTCGATCTTCTCAACAAGTTCGCCGGGCAGTACTTGGAAAATCTAGATTCATCGCAGCTAAGGATTGGGATTTGGAAAGGTCAGGAGCGATTTTAGAATACCCGGCCACTTATTTACATATCCCAGAACGTTTTATAGAACGAGGCATATGAAAACAAAAGGATTCATTCTTACTCAACGAGATGCAATTAAGTGGTCAGGGTTGATGTACGCGACGACGAGCGAAGCTATGCATGTGCAAAAGCTTTTTGTTTGGTTTGTTTCTGGACGTTTTTTAATTCACTGTTTTTACCACAATTAATGTTGACGTAATTGCAGGGGATGTTCAACTGGAAAACTTGATTGTAAAGGAGAACGTCTTGGTAAGACAGCTTATCTTAATTGATTTGGCGAAGCTGTAGTTTCTTCTTATCAAGCTTATTAATAACACAGCACTTGCGTCTCATTGGGTCTAGTCTTGTTGAATACCTTTATTCACAGCTATACTGATGAATAAAGGTTTTCTAGGATTTTTATGCAATTGTTGTAGTTATTACATTTATGTAAATGTATGCTAAGATTTTTATACAATTCTTGTAATTTGTAATTAATAGACTTATCGCAGGTCCACATCAGCTAAATGCTACTGGTAACTGACCTGCATTACCAAATAAATTATGTAAACTATATGTTTGTTTTATACGAAAATTATGTTTAATTGTTTACAGCAAGTCTGGATTTGTCACTAAGGCTGATGTCAACAATCATTGTCATTGTCATCGTCATTGTCATGACATGGCACATCCCCCCTGCCCACCCCATGAAGATTTGCAATTTTCTTGTTCATGTCATGTCTTATTTCTCCACACCTGGGACACTTGAAATAGACTCTACCATTAGACTCCACCTTAAAATTATTGGTTATAGGAGACAAATTCATTAAATAAATAAATAAAATAGTAGAGAGATTAAGCATCACATATTCTGCAAACAGGAAATGTAAGTTATCCATCTGTTGTTAGCTGTCTAATGATAAAAATTATGTGAGAAAAGATCTCCTCACATTGACAATGGTGACTGCCATTACCATCCCTGTCAATCGCAAAAATTTGACAAGTCAAAATGCATTGGCAAAGCCGTGCCACAGTGAGAAATGATGGCATTAATTAAACTTAAAAGTTCCCAAACATTTACATAAGTACCTGGTGGTAAATTTATTCCATTGAAAGAAATTGAATACTGTTGAATAATTGCCGAAATTTCCAAACATTCCAGAAAAAGTAGCTGGCAACTCATCCGTGCTATTCAACTCCATTTTTGCCATCCCATTTAGTAGTTAATTCAACTATCCCCATCTCTCTTACCTCCAGGACAAAACTACTTTCAATTGTAATATTCCCCATCCCTGGGCCACAAAGGGCCAACATTATCTTGGGTAGATGGGGTAAGGTGGTAACAGCAGGAATTTAACCATGCATTAAATTCCCATGATTGTGCCAGTACCTGAGGTCATCATTTTATCAATTCTTGGTTTTCACTTTTGTCATATCAAAATTCAGAAGCATTAAGCAACAGATTTTGATTCCAAATTGTTTAATATGGAATTGTAGAGAGTTTAAAACTACACATCTGGGCCACATTTTGAAGCACAAGGGTATTTCATTCAAGAGTTATAGGCGAATGAGTATTTAAGACAGTTTTAGTAAGAAATGTATGGAGTGAGTCTTATACATGTAATTACACCAAAAATCTCATTGCAAAATATTTAGTCACTATACATTCCATTAAATTGGCTTTAAAACATTTATAATGCAAAAATAACTGTAAACTGATTTAATTTTGTTTATTTTCATGGCTTATCTGAAATAGCGTGACAAATTGCATGACACATTTAAAAACTTTATAAATTAGAAGCAAAACTTTGTTAAAACCTGAAACTTTTTGCAAAAGACATTGGTATCATTAACGTTAACATTGGTATCCACATACCATGTTAGAAAGAACTTTATACATGTATGATGCATACTTAAGATTTTTGCATTTTTATGACATCATGTGCAAACCAAGAATAGAGGTCTAATGAAATGGGACCCCCTTTTGTACCCCATCTTTATCCCCTTTTGGGCCCTAGCTTTCCAAATCCCCTTCTTTGGGGGAGCAGTGGAGGTCAGGCACATGTGGAGCATTTCACATTAATTTTTCTGAATGATTCAATCTGTGGAATATCCACACTTGGGCAAACTAGAACATGATCTTTATAAATTTTATGAATCAAGGAGATATGCCTCCAGGATACCCAATTTTTCACTTCTTTCTTAAAGCCTCCAGTAAGTCCACCACCCTCACCCCTCCCCCCCCCCCCCTCCCAGTAGCAATAGTCTATTACTGTGTTATGCTATATTCATTTTTCTTATATAGGATGATCTTAATTTGCCAGTTAAGGTCCTTCATGGCCACTTAGGTAAGATAATTTTGTTTAATATCTGAAACACTCTCTGATTTTTATTTCCTTTTCCTTGTAATATTATTAATGAATTAACATTAGTTAAAAGGCATTTTTATTTGTTAGATAAAAACAATACAAACCTCTTGTATTTATTAATTAAACCCAACAATTGTCAACCAATTATACCCTGTACTTGTTATTGCTTTCAAGCAATTTAGCCAAGCAAAGCAAGTATCAGACGTCAGAGCTGCAGTAATTAATTTTGTGCCGCTCTCTATTGAAATCACTGATGGTAATACACTTGAACCTCCTGTAAGCGGCACAACTGCCCAAAATGCAAAGCCAACGTGGTCGCTTACGGGAGGTGGTCACTTATGAGAGGTCAGTGAGACGAAAAGGGGTCTTTACTTTGAATCATATGAACCTGTCTCTAAATCATATGAACCTATAGCAATTTCAATGTACAATGGAAAATAAATTGTATCGTATTGAAGTTTTGAGGCAAAAAAAGTACCAAAAATTATTTTGGTTTTATTGGACTTGTAATGTAACACATAATTCAATTTGCATCTGTAGCAATATTTAATTTTGGGCAAGTGGTCGCTTCACCAGAGGTTAAAAACAATAGAAAATTTCAAATCACCAGTGTTGAAAGTTAAGTTGTGGTAACTTACAAGAGGTATTCGCTTACGAGAGGTTTCAACTATAGTAATTTGACTGCAAGAGATTTGATAGTTTGGAAAAGTGGTTGCTTCAGAGAGGTGGTCGCTTACGAGATGTGGTCGCATATGGAAGTTCAACTGTATGGGAGACAAAATTTTAATGAGTCGTGCTCAGATCACATTATGAGTCATGATTATAGTGCTTATTTTCATTTGTTGATGTTAGTGGTATATATACATTAAGCTGTCTTAGCCTGCTCTGCTGGAGGTGTACAGTGTATTTATACAATTAACAAGTTACTGTTCTATGGTGTTATGTTGGTGCCTGGGGGGGGGTACTCTGTATATTTTTGGGTGGGGGTGACGTGCCGCTGGGACTCTGAAAGCCTTACCCTATACCAGATCATGTTCAGCTGATTTTGCAACCCTATACTGGACTGGACACTGAAAATCCCTTCCCTATCCCAGACATGTTATTTTTAGAACTGTATCACCATTACAGTCAAATATATGCTTATTAAAACAATATCTT
This sequence comes from Cladopsammia gracilis, assembly GCA_022457155.1. Classification (NCBI taxonomy): domain Eukaryota; kingdom Metazoa; phylum Cnidaria; class Anthozoa; order Scleractinia; family Dendrophylliidae; genus Cladopsammia; species Cladopsammia gracilis. The sequence goes on from JAJGOT010000074.1 coordinate 1,648,924, forward strand.
ACAACATCACATTATTGGTGGCATCACCGGTATTGGTGGTACATGTACCTACGTACTAAGCCCACCTTGGCAGAGGGATGGTCATAGTTAGGGAGAGGTGCATGTACAAGACAATTAATTAAAGTGAATGGATTTGCGACCAGGGCAAAATTATAGATACAATGACCGTGTAGCTTGACATCTAAATAATAGAAAAAATAGGTAATAGATAAAACATAATCAGTTCTGCTTATAAAAAACAATAGTGATGCATGTATCATTCCTATGTATAAAGCTTATTAGTATTATGTATCAATGATACAGTATATAGTTGGCCATGTTCTCGATCTGTATCGGGATTTACAAACCTTCATTAAATGTTCATTTCTTTGGTATTTTCCTTATGAATTTTTATTGAATTTCATAAATATCAATAAATAATTCAACATTTCATACTATAAATGCAGACAAGCTGGTGTTAAAGATTCCTTGGAAACACTTGTATTCAGAGCCTGTTGTTGCACAACTGGATGGCCTCTATTTGCTTGTTCAATCAAATGCTGGTAAGTGATGTCCTCAATCTCCTTCAATTAATGGATTTTTACAACCGGCACTGTCAAGCGTTTTGCATTGTCAAGTGACCAGTAGCTAAGTAGTGATGATGGTTCTTACAGGTGGGTGTAAAAGAGGTCCTACATTTGAAGGGCTGGGGCATAAACAGCCTGTGTTGAATTGTGAAATATTTCACTCACAAATTGTCACAATTCAAAGCACTCTCTTGCCAAAGTAATGACAGGTTCATGTAAGTTCAATTTAAAGAGAGCCATTATCAACTGGAGAAAGAGCCTGTATTTAAAAAAAGACAAAATACAGTTTGGCTACAAAGCACACTATACGAATTTTCTGAGGTCAACACTTTCTTTTTATTTATAATCATTCACATGGCTCGAATGACCACGTAGAAATAGTGGTCCCGTCTCCGTTGGGGACGTAAAAGAATCACTTAGGACATAACAAACCCCTGGCTGTGACCACCCTCAGTGCTATATATTGTTCATGGGTGGGGTGGGGAAGATGATATCAACAATGGACCGATAGCGACTGCCTGAGGTGCCTTCATAAGCTGATGTCCAATCTCATTCTCATAATTGTATGCAAAGCGCCATGAGACATGTGATATATGTGTGCTATTATAAGTCTTTTCCTTTATTCTCTAAATAACTAATATACAATTATTTTACAGAAAATTTGCAATACAACTCAATCAACAATTTACAATTTACGTTTATCTTGTCAGTTATAAAACACAATGAGGAGAAAGAGAAGAAAGCGAAACAAAAAAAGAAAGAACAACAGCTGGAAGCAGTTGAGCTGGCCAGGAAACTAGAGGAGGAGAAGAAGAAAAATGGTACACCATTACTTAAATACATCTACGTAGATGAACATTTCACGTCTTTTATGTATACGCAGTGAAACAACTGTTTGGTTGCAGTTCTTAATAACTAAAAGTGCCTGAGAAGCAGAAGACGCATCCATCTTTGAGAGTGAAAGAAAAGTCCGTTGTGCAATATAATTACTCAGTGATGGGTTTAAGTTTTCAATTGTTATAAAAGTTGTTGTTTATCTTCCAGTACCTCAAAAGGTCAAAAAGTCTCACCGCTTGGTGGAGAAATTAGCCATGCAGATTGTTAAAAACCTTCAGGTATCTTATGTGTAAATTATTTTTTTACAGTCCAACCATGATTGAGAAAACTATATTTATGAGTACTTACTTCCTTATACTTCCTTATACTTCCTTCCTTCTTCCCCTGTGCCTTGAGACATAAGGCTACAACAACTTTTCTGCACCTAACCCTTATATCTTTTGCAACACAACACGTTGTGCCTCGCCCAAGGTAGGTTTTGTCCTTCCAGGTTTCTGTTTTCCATTCCAGGTGGAGTCCATCACAAAGCAACCTTAGAGACACAAACCTGCTGATCCATTGTAGCAAGTGGTCCAGCCATTTGAAATGTCTCAGTTTGGATTTAAGAACAGTCCTCACACAGCCATTTTTCTACAGAGCTCGGTATAATTTAAAACATCCTTTGTGTAAGAGCACGCAAACATTCACAGCCATATGTTAAAACACATTTGACATCGGTGCTGTATAGTCTAAGTCTAATCTTATTCTCTTCCAGATGGGTCAACATGGGCCAAACACACCATGAGCTTTCCCAAGCCTTGCCTTAATGTCTTTTTGTGTCCCGATGGCTTTGATAAAAATGCCCAGGAATGTGAACTCTTCCACAAACCCAAGTGGAGCACCGTGTGCTGTGATTGGTGCAGTTGGATTAGCATTGATGGATATCACTTGAATTGTCGCTGTGTTGTTAATAAATCTTGTATATCTATCAATCCTCTTTTGTAAGTTGGAACCTACATGTGGGTTGGAGATAGATCGTTGTCAAAATCAAGACCTTGAAGATGGGTAAAGTCCATTGGATGTCTCTGCACGGCTTATCCGAGGCCGTCTTTCTTATGACCCAGTCGATGATGACAAGGTAGAGAGCGATGGTCCACCACTGTCAAACTACTCCATATTCAACTTGAAACCTTTTGCAGAGGATGTACTTATCCAGCATGACACTACATTCAATGTCATGGTTATAGAATTTCTCGATCAGGGTGACAACTTGGCATACGATCACAGAATCGGCCATGAGTTGTCACGCTGCACACTGTTGCATTCTTTCTCAAAGTCGACAATGTTAATAGCCAGGGGTGTCCACTTCAACAAACTGTTTAAAGAGCAAGTGATATTGGCTTCATTAGTACTTCGACTTCTCTACTGGCAGGTTGAAGTTTGTCGTCGGTTAGCCCTGCATTTTCCATAATTGAATAATCCACCAAACTGTAAAGCGAGTGTCAGCGACCAGTTCCACTTGATACCTTTATTAGCATCGTCATCCAATTGTCTCTAAGTTAATGGACTGAATAGGCTTCCTCTGTTCCCTTTCTGCTTCTGCCAACTTAATTAGTACCACTGTCAATTGTAACTTCCTCTGGTCTTCCTCTAACACACCCAACTCGTCAACGACCACCACTCTCCTTCTGTCCAAGTCCGGCCCCCCAACGAGAAACTCTCAATCTTCATCCGTTTAACCCAGATTTTTACAACCTTTATTTGCACCCAAGTAAAATAGTTTTCATTTCATTTAAGATTAAGAATCGTTGTAGCTCAATCGGGGTCAACAAGCCTTCTACAGTGTGTATGCATTCAAAGAAATCTTATAAGTTGTTTCCCTTCTTTACCTTGGTTGCAAACATGGCAACAACACATTATCTAGAGGTGACTCTGTCAATCTCGTCTAGCTGGAGCACTTCAAGGGGTCCATCCATGGTTGAGGCACATTCATTGCAATCATCTTTGGCTTTGCTATTCTGCTTGGAAGTTCTTCTTTGCTAATGCGTTTCTTCTGGAGCCAACTTTCTGGGTTCTCTGAACAAATGGTGATCATTTGTAAACTCTTTGACATAGACCATGGGTTGAGTTATCGGCACAGTTAACATGAGTGAGAACATGGCACCACTGACTCATCTCACTTATTCTGCATCAGTTCTTTGCCTTGTATCTCCGCAGTTGGGTCAGCATGGACTGTGTGACTGTGGTTAGCTGTATGCCACCCATTGGCCTCTCTTGGCGTATGTCCAATAATTGTCCAGCCTAGTGGTGCCTCCCCCTTATGATTTCCTGCTTTTCCTAAATGTTTCTAAAGAAGCTCTTTATAATAGTCGCTGCCAGAATCACTTATACCATCTGAACAGCCACTTTCCCGGCGCATGTCATGCAAACAGGTTCTTCAATCTCCCCACAAGTTCCGTAACTTGTGGCCTGTTAGGCTCGATTTCCGCCGCTTTCTCGCGTCCGGTCTCTGAGCCTCCCCGAGAAGAACGGTTGAACGCGTGGGCCACCGATCGTGTCTGTGACGTAAATTCAAAATTTAATTTATGCATCGCTACTGGTCACCGGATATGTCAAACACACGTAATGTAGCGCCAGATCTTGTCAATATGTCTATATGTATATGAGTGTCAAATACAGTGAGCTTCATCCACAGCAATGAGGCACAATCTCTCTTCATAGACTTCACTCGAGGACATCTTCCTCCATCGATCAGAACACAAAAATGACTCCGGTGATCCAAAGACGATCTCGCAGTCTCCCCTTTCAACGGCGTTTTTCGCCTCCTCGTCCTTTTGATCTTCGTCAATAAACTTGGCAGCAATGCCTATCGATTTTAGGAATTTTACTTGATCTTCCATTAGGGAAGTCAGGGGTGAAATAACGACAGCAATGGATTTAAAACTCGTCTCTTTCACAATATCGAAAATCATTGGTACGGATTGGAAAATAAGGGACTTTCCTGATCGCGCAGGTTGAATAACGAACAAATCTTCACCGTCAACCAGCTTTTCCAACGCTTTCCTTTGAAAAACTTTGAGTTTTTCAAGTGTAAATCTCTTTACAACACGATCGCACGCCAAATCAAACAACTCCTTCGCATCCGCCATTTTGAAATTATGCCCTAGAAAAATAATGTATTCGCCTGCTCGATTTGAGCAGGTAAGATAATCTGATTGGATGAAGTTGAAAATTACAAAGTTCACGCGTCCAGCCATCTTTTCGGGGGAGGAGCGCGAGCTCGTTTCCCGAACAGCGGCTGGTAGCCGAACCAACTGGCCTGTTTGCCTCCTCTGCTGTGTCTAGTGCGGGACGGAATGCGTTTAATCTCAATATTTCTTCTGTTTTGTGCAGCTGCGGGTGGTGTGTTCGACCACACCAATGTGCTAGACATGACTCTATTGATGCAGAACACCATGTTCAGTACAGAAAACATAAAGGGTGTTTCTTTGCTTACTCTCATCATTTATTCACAGTTGCTCTCATATCATCCAGGTTTCATATTTGTGATAAACCAAAATGTTTGCAAAGGTGATCACCATGCCTTCCTTGTGAATCTATTGGCTCATCCATTTTGCCATCTCGAATCCCATCTTACATTGCTTTTCTTTTCTGAATTTCTGAATTTTCATCCTTCCTATTTGTGTTTTCCTGATTCACTGACTCCTACATAGCCCATCTCTTTTAGATGAACTTTTGTTTTGTTAGCTCCATTTCTCAGTAACTTCAGAAGGTAGTCTCTCCGTAAGCTGTTGCAAGTTGATCGAAGTTTGTCAACTTTCTGATAATATTGGACAGGTTGTCAAGTGTAAATTATCTTTCAGTGTTAGCAGCTCCAAAATAAGTCCGACTAAGGACTTTGAGATGAGCTCTGGGTTTCCGAACCAATAAGTTAGTTCCTTGGTACCTTTTTCGTATATTGTTCCATCAAACAACATTCCTGCAATCTCCCATGACACCATTTCGTACTAAAACATGTACTTTTTAACCTGTGGACTCTTTGGTATCTTTGGTAGAACTTTGTTAACTTACATACTTTAGTAAGTTTTTGATTTCTCTTGAAGTTTACATTTTCCTATAAGTGAGAGAGTTAATGGTGCATAAAAGGTTTTAGTGGATCAGTTTTTTTCTGTTGAAAGAGCCCATGGTAATAAAGGGGAGATTAAAAATGTCTAAAATGAAGATAAAGGTTTTGGCTCTTATAGGACCTTATTTACTTCAAATAAAAAATGGTAAGGGCGGATGTGTGCTCTCCTTCCTCCCACTCAGTTCCGCCAATACGTTTTCTTAAATAGCCAAATTGGATACATACATATAACCTCTTATTCATTGATTGGTTTTCTCTTCACCAGCATTATGTTGTTTGCCAACTTATTTAGTTTTTTTTTTGTCTTACAGATCTCTGTTCGCAATATTCACATTCGTTATGAAGACTCCGTAAGTATAAGAAACCAAACCAAAGAACCAAAGCCGGGTGAAGAAACTTGTAGTGTACAATTTTTCTACTTACACTTTCAACTCATGAACTCTTCAGTGATATAGTCGTGTTTCTGTGGATGTTTGTGCCGACATGAAGACTGGTAAATCAGTAAAGCAAACTATATTACTTCTGGGTTTGAAGGTTTCTGCATGCTTTCCTAAACAATTTCGTTACTTTTTAGTGATATATAGTTTTCAGTGGTGTTTTCTGAAATACAACAATGGATTTGTTAAAAAAAATCGAGAATTTATTTTGTGTAGCTCGCTTGCTCGCAGTCGAGAAATTTCGATTAATTGTCTTTTGGTGTAACCATAAAGAAGATATCAATGATTTCTCTTGTAAGCTTACACTAGACAAACATTAAAACAAGACTGTCAAATGGTGACAAGAAACAGATGCCGTTCACTGGCCCACAATAGCTAGTTAAGATTTTAATATGTCTAACAACAAAAATCAGTTTCAACATAAATGCCATTCTTCGCACCCTTTAATGAGTTCTTTGATTCGGTCGCTCCTTTTATTTTCCTAGAAATGCCATGAAAAGGTAGAATTTCGTTGAAACTCGTTTCCACTGGTAGTCTACTTTCTCCTCCTTCTTTTTCCTACTCTTCTTGATTTCGCTGCAATATCCTCCCCACCACCATCAGCCTAGTCACCTAATGCTGTTATTGCCAACTAGAGCCGTTTACTGGGCAACGCCTAACCCATATCGTTGCTTTTTTTATCTGACAAGTACATCAACAATGTCTTGCTGAATATCTTAAATTTAAAAAATTGTCGTACTTGTCGTCATTGCCGCCTTTTTAGTTTTTAAAAGTTCCATTGTTTTTGTCCTTTTTTTTCATGACAGGTTACCAATCCTTCATCACCATTTTCTGTTGGTGTGACGTTGGAGAATCTGTCTGCAGAGGTATGCCAATCACTAATAAACAACTTTAGAGGTGGATAACAACAACAACAACAACAACAACAACGATTTATTTACAAATAATAAAACAATTTATATTAGCAACCCGCAAATAACTAAAGTTAATCGTGGCGGGTTGCTGCACACTAAACAATTACAGGAGCTCACTATAAAATAATTGACAGATAACAATAAATACGAAAATAAGGAATGGATACATGAAGGCATTTTTAAGAATACGATATCGCGTTTCATGCTTGGTAAACCTGTGATCAGTGATAAAGCTACCAAACATGTCTACAATAGCCCACATCTGTGGAAACGTAGACATGGTTATGTTGTGGAAAAATCCGTTTTGCCATGAAAAAGCAAGTTTTGCTGTGGCAGATATGAGCTACTGATCAAATATTTTTTTCCATTTATAATAACTATACCTTTGTTTTATTGACCGATTTAATTTAACATTGTTGTAAATTATAATGGTATGTCTTGTTATGTCATATTGATGTCGTGATATAAAAAAATTCTCACAGTCAACAGATGCTAATTGGGTCCCCTCTATTGTTGGTGCAAGTGAACAACTTGTGCATAAGGTGAGAATTTCACTGTTTCTTAATACAATTTACAGTTCTAGGCATTTTACGTATGTCAAAAATAATACCAATCTTACTGACAATTTTCTATAGCCCCGATGTAAAAAAAATTATTGTTGTTCTTTTACAACTTTGTTTTCTTGGCCCAGAAACTGTGAACAAAGAAAAGAAATTTGCTGATAGTATTATTATAAAGTCCGGACCTCATACTTGGTCAATAAGAACTACGTATTATCTTCTCCTTATTATTTTATTTCACAGCTTGTTAAACTTGACAGTCTTGCGCTGTACTGGAATACCAATGACTCTATTGCAAAAGAACATTCAAAAGAGGAGTGGCTGGTAATTGAACCTGTTTTTTTATGAGCTTGATCGTTCCTTAGCAGGGTTCGTACGGTCATGGAAAAACCTGGAAAGTCATGGAATTGTATAATTTAATTTCCAGGCCTGGAAAGTCATGGAATTTAAGTGTGGGTCATGGAAAGTAATGGAAAATTACGTTCATGTACAAAATCACTAAGGCAGCATACGTTGTGGGAATAATAAGGCAAGATGAAAAATTAAAAAATATATATCATTTTGATAAAATTTGAACTCTTGGTCATGAAAAATTTGAAAAGGTCATGGAAAGTCATGGAATTTTAAAATCTAAAAAGAGTACGAACCCTGCTAAGGAATATATATCAAAACCTTGACGCTATGATACAACCTGCAATTTGTCTTTGGTGGTCTTATAGTGATATTGCAAGGAACTCGAAACTAAGATGGTGATCACGTTTGGGATATAAAGTGTTAGAAGTTAATTGTATTTTGCTAGAGCTGTTTTGTTCATTTTAAAAGCTGTTCATACTTCTAAAATTTTATTTCCAGAATCGAGCCAAGGGAGGAATAGCTACCAGGAGATCAAAACATTATTCTCCAAAAGATTTTAAATACAGTGAGTTTATTGAAAAATATAAGAACGTTCTCTAATTAAAAAATTGATAAACGTAAGCTTTCGGCTTTCAGTCTGAAACCTTTAAAAACTTATGGTAAAGCGAGAAAATGGAAATATATACGATAAAAAGTGTATTTTCATTTTCGCGATTTTACGATCAGTTTTAAAATGTTTCAGACTGAAAGCCTAAAGCTTACGTTTTTAAACTTCTTAACTACAGAACGTTAGATTTTTCAGGTTACTCATCGATTTTTAACAGTAACTTTAGTTACTTCTTCTTGTGTTCGATTGGTTGTATTTCTGAATAATAATAATAATAATAATAATAATAATAAATAATCATACAGTCGAACCTCAATTTACGAACACCTCTCGTAACCATAGCGACCACTTTTCCAAATTCCTTTTTTTTTTTTTTCAGTTAAATCGTTAGAGTTGGAAACTCTCTTAAGGACACTGTCACCTATTTTAAGTATCACTTTGAAAAGCCAAAAACATATCTGTTTCAATGTAAACCTACAAATAATGGTCCAGTTTTGTTAACAAATACTCCATCAGTGCACTGAAACTAGTATTAGTTATCTTTGCTGCGGATGGCCAGGATGGAAATGGATTGCAACTTGAAAAAATTGGCCAATTTTTTCAAGTTCCTCCCAAAAGTCGTGGAAAAATTGCAGAAAAAACTTATTATGGTTTGTTCTTCCTTGAAGAAATCACTTGATATTATCTTCTTGATGTTCTAAAAGCAATTTTACGTTTGAGCAAAGGTACTTTGTCATATATATATAGTGTATTTTGACCAAAACGCGGCAAAATGTGCGCAACAATGCCCCTTTAAGCGACCACAACCACTTTCGACGCTGATGATGTGAATATGTCTCAAGAAAAGGACAGATAACATTCTAATGTGTATTTATGTTGATTTGCGGTTAGCAAAGTTTGCAAGGCATAATTAAACTGAGCGACATTATGCATGAACTTCGAATGATGTAAGTCTACAATTTTATGAGGGTATTGGACGTGATTTCTACTGTTGTTACACTCATGATCTTGGAGTACGGTTTGAGCCCTGAGATATCTACATCACTCGGTCATGGAGAATAGTCCATATGAACCCAGCTGTATACAAGAGGTCACGTGACATGAACACCCTGTAAACCCAAGTGGATTTGAAATAATATTAACTCCATCTCACAACCCTTTTTTGAAACGTGCTACAGGTGAAGTATTACTTCACACTGGACCCTCCATAGTAGGCAATGAGATGTCAAGATTGCTTCTAACTACATTCTACCCCGGTTGTGTCGGTATTACCTCTTGCTACAAAACAATCGTGAGAGGGCTGCTGTCAACATGCATGGTTTTCTGGCAGATACAATAGAGGGTATAAGGTAGAATACTGGCCTATCTTGCTTTTTTATATATATATAGTAAGTTATTGCATTTAATTTCTCCCTCTCTTTGGTTTTAGTTTTACAGCCAGTCTCGGCTGCAACAAAAGTTAAGATGAACGTCAAACCTGACTCAGATTTGAGTATCCCTAAGGTACCGTTTACGTCACTTGCCTATTTTGAGTTGCTTATAACTTCTCTAAACAGCCCCTGGGGAAGAATTGGGGCAGGGGAGCTGGGGAAGTGAAGGGGGGTGTTGAAAAGATAAAAGTTTTCTTTTACGTTTCCCACTAAATGTGTTTTAGATAAAGAACAGACAGCATTCTAATGTTAAGTTTATAGTAAACGTCTTTAACCCTGTGTAGCCTATATTTTATATTTGTGAGTTCCTGGAACGATGGCGTGGAAATTACGTCATTAGATCTGCACAGCCGCCATCTTGGATCCGCCATATTGGATTTCTCCATTTTACCAAAACCTCAGAAAACCATCCAAATTGACTCAAATGTCATCAAAATCAATAAATAGACGACAAAATGATATAAAAGGTAAATGTTTCGACGATAAACTGAAAGTTTTCATTAAAAGCGAAAAAATCTAAATTTAAAAAAACTTGGAAACATCACGTCACATGAACAACGAAGTGTCAGCAAATTATTGCGAGATTAATTTTAGGAAAAGTCACGAAGTTAAGTGGTGTTGAAAAAAACGTCACCAATTTAGAAAGTCAGCTTGGGCACTTTGTGCGAGATTTGATTTGGGAGTTGAAGTGTGGACATGAAACGATGTACATGTATGTGTTATATCCATTCAGATTTCCCTCAGTCTAGTCTTGCAAGAGATATCACTTGTTTTGAGGAGGCAGCAGTATCATGATGTGATGGAGCTACTGGAGTCATTTGACAGAATGGCCACAAATTCCACGTTCAGAAAGTACAAACCAAACAGTCCTCTTCATGGTCATGCCAAACAATGGTAACTGCATTTGATATCTCTAACAGTTAGCTCAGCTTTCAGTTGTGTTATAAGCTTATTGGATTCAAACACAAGATGACAGCAGGGACGTGAAGAAAAATTAATGTAAAGTTGGCCCAAACAGGTTTCTGTAGCAGGAGGGTGCTAGGAATATAAATACTGCTCTCCGCTGGATTGAATGGTTGTCTACTGCAGAGTGGAGTATAGGATAATTTTGTTTAAAAAAACAACAAGTTGGCAGAGATCAGGTCTTGAACCAGCAACGTTAAGATAGACAGACAGGTTGGGAGGGGGTTAAAACTTGGCCTCCACAGCAGACCTTCTGGTATCTAAAGACACGGAAGCTTTGCTTCCTGACAAAAAAGCCATGCTTTCCAAACTCTAAAATATCATCTAACCCACTTTCCCTTGGAATAGGTGGAAGTATGCAATCACAAGTATCCTTGAGGAAGATGTAAGAAGGAAACTAAGAAACTGGTCGTGGTCACACATGAAGAAACACAGGCAAGATCACTAGATATGACCTACAGTGACATTTGACATTTCCCTAAATTTTATTTGACCAAGGCAACTCCTTTTAGATGATGACATTAAAATTATGGCTGCCATATGCAGAGTAGACAGCGCTTAATCCAGTTGACCAACATGCAAGATTTTGCTACTTGAAGTGCAATGCAGCTTCAAATGCAATGCCAATGAGGGATTCAGCTGAAAGCAATGCAAGACATGTTACAAAAATAAGGCATGATACATGCTGGGTGTGGCCTCTTCAGTGCCTTATATTGGTCAGGTGAGGTATTGGGTCTCATTCTTATAGGGGGGAGAGGGGTTGTAAAGGGTTTCCATTCACCGTAAAAACAGTTACATCATTAAATTCCATTTGGTCTTGAATGAGAGGCAATAGATTTGTCGGTCTTCGGGTTGTTTAGTGGTAGTCTTCTTAAGTAAGAAATGAGGATGTTAATTTTTCTCTCTTTCTTTAGAGATCTCTGTCGGAAGTACAAGGACATGTACAAGCAGAAGTTGCTGCAAGAGAAACCTTCTGATCCACTTCTCAAGAGTTTGGAGGTGTCTGTGTTTCACTTCATTATCATGATCAGTCGGCTGTACTGTACATTGCTAGCTAGGCACATTAAGCTTCCTCCACCGAGGAGCAATCCTGGGCCAGGAGCGCCATCTGTCGTGGTCCAAGTCATGTGAACAATGAAATGTCATACCAAATTGTTGTCAGAAAAAAAAATTAGAGGAGCAATCCTGGGCCAGGAGCGCCATCTGTTGTGGTCCGAGTCATGTGAACAATGAAATGTCATACCAAATTGTTGTCAGAAAAACATTTGGGAAAAGTTTGGTTGCTTTTTGTTAAATAGGGTAAACGGATCGCCATGTCAAGTGGACATGTCAACACAAGTGGACAATGAAATAAATCGATCATCATATCAAATATGTTCAAGTTCTATCACTCTATGACAAAAGTGCTTGTGAAGTACTTACGTTTACAAGAGCATTTGCCATATGATCAGGAATTGATGACAAGAATCATCAGCACTTGAATCAGTGCAAACAAAATTACACCAAAGGTCAAAATTGCACTACAACATAAACAATAAGTTACTTTGTTGACTTTGAAAATTGAAGTATGGTTTAACACTCTTTAGGAGCTTGAAGGCGAGCTAGATGTCTTAAATATCATAATTTGCCGACGCCAGGCTGCTTATGAGGTTTGTATTTTTAGATGTTGTCATGTACTTTAAATATAACGGAGCTCTTCATGTAGCATTAACAGTACCAAATGGAGCATAATTTTGTGATGGCATCTGAAGTCATTTGTTTAGGTGGCGATTATCATTAGTTGGAAGGACAATAAATCAAATGAGGAAATGTGTGGCACTCGCATTTCTGAAAGATTGTGACAATGTGGACTCATACCACACCGCCAACCCTCGTGGTAGCCATGAAAATTGAGTACGTGGCAACCTTTTCGCAACATCAACAATCCTGTAGTTATTTCCGTGAGTTTTGGTGTGCTTTCGTCAATTTTTGACACATCTTAGTAATTCCCAAGAAACCAACGTCGTCAGTGGTAAGATCGGGCTATTTTGGAGACAGTGATCAGGGTAAGACGTAACATCTGTGTTGGTGTCAGAAAATTGTGCCGAATCGTTGTTCAAAAATACTCAAGGGCATCCAAGGCACTTGGAGTCATAAAGTTTCCCCATTGTTGAGGATTTACGGGACAGTTATTATAATATTTAATATTTCAGGCAAAAATGAAGAGAGGTATTCTTTGTTTTTCATAGCCTCGATAAAATTTTACTTTTGAGCTACTTGTCTGCTCGGCAAGTCGCCATGTGCAATATGGTAGATTTCATATGACAACTTTTACAGATTTGGCTTCCATCATCTTTTGGAACGTACAATTCAATTAGTTTTTGAAGGGTTTGAAACTTTTTGGAAATTTCCCTGATCGCTTTCTTATTGAAGCCAGTCAAAATTGAATAAACCACCAATTTTACTTCCCTTTGCTAGTGGATACGCAATTGTAATTGTGTCACGCGAGTTCTTTATCATTTTGTTTGAATTTTTCTTGGATTACCGTCTTAAAGCAATAAAATATTGAAAGGCCCAAGAGGTGTGGATGTGGATGCGGGTAAGTTGTTTAAATTCATTTTATCTACCATTAGGAGGCTGCGGCCTTACGGGAAAAGAAGAAAAAGAAAGCTGGAAAGAATAAAAGTATTGGGTGGCTTCCAAAAGGCTTTGGCTTCAGTAAGAAAAGCAAAACGGACGAACTGTCAGGTAACAGGTCCATCTTCATATGTTTTGCTTTCACCTAGCAACTGTTACCTCCCTTTATAATAGAGGCTGGCATTTGTGTGTGCAAAAGAAACGCAAATGAATTTCGTTAAATTTGTCCTTGTTTCTGTAGATTTTTCTCAGTTTATTGAAAGATTGTGAACATGATTTGCCAACCAGGGCTTGGCGAGATCTTGCCATGATGCGATTTTAACAAATTTTAACATGGGATGTTTTGCTACTGTGAGGATTTCTAGTATTGGTTTAGAATGGGCATCAGAGCGAATCTAAAGTATTTTATTCGTAAAGAATTTTGCAGAGCCATCTGAAGTTGCTCGAGGTTTCGCAACACTAACTTAAAGTAAAATTTTGCAAACATTTGTTGAAAGTATGTTCAAAGACTCCCTGCCCAAACTGCAACATTGAAATCTGTTCACATTACTTTCTCACAGCAAGTACTGCAAGAGTGGTCTCTAAAGCAACTGTACCTTAATGGTGTATTGAAAAATAGGCTGTAGACAGAGAGAGTAACAGAGGAGTAAGGTGTTTTTCCTTAGAAGAAATAATACAACGACCTTATTTTGTCAACAGAAATTTTAACAGAAGAGCAAAAGAAAGAAGAACTAGAGAAGTTATACTCAGCTATAGGCTACAGTGAAGGGGAAGTCATGACTGCCTTTCCGAAGGAGGTGCACATATTTTGTCATTCGTTTCCCTCAAGAAACAAATGCTCTTGTAAATCTTCAAAATTTGTAGGGAAATGACAGGAGTATTTTACAGAAAATGGTTGCTTTATATTTTTGCTTTTGCTTTATGTGAAAAATAGTTATTTACTGGTTCAAACACTCAACTTCAGCATTTAGAGTTATTAGCCCTGATCAATACTATTTACTATACTATGGTATTTTGTGTTAAGCACGGATGCTTGTACAATGTCTGCATCCTACAAAATACATATCCCCAGCTTATAGAGTGATCAAGTAAAGCTCTATTTTGTTGTCGTTGTTGTTGTTAAAGTGCAAAAAGGCGACACCACTTTCAGTTAGAAGAGGGTGGCAAAGGATTTATGCGCGATGCGTGATCAGGGCAAAAATCAGTGCGTGAAACGTGAAAGTTAGTAAAATGGAAACGTGATGCGTGAATTTAGGAACTAATATCCTTGTAAGGTACCAGACTAAGGAATTTAACGAATATGTGACGCGTGAATTGCGTAAAAAAGGTGCGTGAAACGGGATCGTGACCCCCTCCCCCTTTGTTACCCTCTTAGAATTGCCTTGTAAATTGTACGAAAACGGAGCGGTACCCATGCATGTGTTGCTCGTTTGACAGATGTATAAAGGTCAAGACACAGTGCAACATTGCATGCGACATTGCATGTGACATTTCATACAACATTGCAGCATACAACTTCGCATGTAACATTATCGATTAAATAGAATAATGGGGTGAAATCGCGGATGTTCGGTCTTAACCTTACCTGTTTGGGTTTTAGTTGTACCATGTAACTTGTTCCAACTAATTAATGTGAAAATTTTTGTTTAATGATTGTTTTGGCTTATTATTGTTTTAGTACGTGGAAAGCAAAGTCATTGTCCACTTGAGGCAAATCAGTGTGGCTCTTAGAGATGATGCAGCATCAAAGTAGGTGTAAACAAATATTTATTTTTTTCTTATTTTCAATTTTTAGAAGCCTGGCCCAAATCAGAACAAAATGTCTTCTAGAGATGGAGAGTTCAAACCGCCGTGCGCTTTCAGCAACTCCTCCACACTCTCAAAGAGTTTGAAAGAGTTCAAGACATTCATTGGAGACAACAGAAATTCAAGCACTCGTCGTTCTTGGATGTATTCTCATGCGCTCTTAAAGACTTTGAATTGTTATAGATTTTTCTCTAAGTCTCATTGGTCGGTTAGTGAGGCCAGTGCTCTAATCCCAATTAGATCACAACTCATATCATGAGTATAACTTTGTTTTTAGGTCAGTTGATGTTGCAAGGCTGAGTTTCCAGGATCTGTTGGCAGAAATTTCTCAAAGGCCGTCAGCACAAGCTATTAAGTAAGTTTATGACATCAGCCCATGAAGGTGCGTCACGCAGCTAATAACATTGCGTACTTTTTTTGCTGGTTAATTTATACAAGTCCTGAAAAAGTCTGGCCATAGACTATGGCCCAGTGACCAGTCGAAGTGAACGACAATCGCTCCTCCTGTTAGACACCACCCAAAATATGTTTCTCGCAAGAGGTGTCTAAAATAAAAGTGGTTGCATTTTTCTGAAAAAAATAATCGCTTTTTTTTATAATAAACAAAGGTAGAGAAAAGATCGACGTAGTCAACTCTGGATATTTTACTGTATGATTTTTTAACAAATTTATTTAGAGTGACTGCAAAGATAGACATGATGAAGATGTTTGGTTCTGCTGGCAGTGGTGGTAAGATGCCTATTACGATAACATCACAAGATGACAAGCCAGGTAGGTTTTGCATGAAGAAAACAGCTCTCTGTTAGTAGTATAGTAGGAATCAAATGAACTTGTTTTTTGGGGAGGAACGTCATCAGTGTGAGCAGGAATACATTAACGGTGATTATCGTCTTTACCTCAGGAATAAAATGTGGTGGATTCTCAGTAGTGAAGGTCATGTTTTTTAGGCATAAAATATCTTAAGCCCATGAAACGGATTAAAAACCTGTTTTGTGGCAAAAATAGAACGCGATAACCACTGATGAGATTCCACCGGAATTATTCAAAAGGTTAAGACAAAAGCCTATGACTTAAACTTAAACTAACCGCCTCCTGGTTAGCTCAGTACCGCCTCCTGGTTAGCTCAGTTGATAGAGCACCGGTCTGCAGAGCGGGAGGTCTCGGGTTCGAACCCCGGCCGGACCAACACTCAGGGTCTTAAAATAACTGAGGATGAAGGTGCTGCCTTTGCTATGACATCGGCAAATGGTTAGACCTTCACGTGGCTCGGATGACCACGTAGAAATGGCGGTCCAGTCTTCCATGGGGACGTAAAAGAACCACTGAGGACGTAACAAACCCTGGCTGTGACCACCGTCAGTGTCAGTACTTGTTCATGGGTGGGGTGGGTCTGATTGATTGTGAAGCCATTTGAATATATATATATATATATATATATATATATATATATATATATATATATATATATAGAATTTGCGCTATACAAATGCATATTATTATTAAACTTATGTTCATATCTTCCTCTTCGCAGTAATGACATTCCTCCCCAAAATGGGTTAATTGGTTCCTACTATACTACTGCTGTAGTAACACACCAACTATCATTGGATTAATGAAGTTCTGGTGGGAGAGGAGCCTTTGATTACTGCAGGCTAGGCGTTTTGCCCCACCGACCCCCACCCCCTGCGTCCAACTCCCCACTTACCCCCCCCCCCCCCCCCCCCACTCTCCAACGCTTTCCCCATGGGTAAGGTAGGTGACCATTACATATCACGGGCTAGATGTTAACAGCCGATCGACCTAGTGAATTTGTCCCCCACTGCTATAACCAATTGATCGCTTCATGTATTCACAAGTTAAAAATCGTTTTGAGTTAAAAATCATCTCAAATGACTGTTTTTAACGACTCTTGTTATTGTGATTGTACCTTAATAATATAACATTGTGAAGGATCTTTGTATCCTTGGCAGGTCAACGTCTTGCTCTTTTCACTTCATCCTTTGAGACCAATCCTCTTGATGGAAAGTGTGACCAGAGAGTTGCAGTGTCTCTGCAGCCAGTGAAGGTTATCTACGATGCAGTAAGTACCAAGTTACTTAATAGTCACAAACAAGCTAAGCTGGTTAAAAGATAGGGATCAAAATTGAGGTGGTATGGCGGACACTAGAAGGTTGTAGAATAAGGTACATTCTGTAAGGGATAAAGGATAGTTTTACAGCCTCTTTTGGAGAAGCACGAGGAAAATCGTCAACCAGTTGACTCCAGACAACGCACCAAGCCAAAGCTCGATCCGAATGTTTGCTTTGCCTGGTAGGAAATGGTAGGACGGGTCAAACTTTATAAATGGAGCGAAGTACGATCGGGAGAGTTCATTGGTTAGGATGTTGAGCGCTTGGCCTAAGGGATGGTGATTCATGTCCCAGTCTTTTGGTTGCTGCTTTTCCCTGGACGAGAAACTTTGCTCCACCTTGCTCTCTCGACCAAGTTGTAAAAATGGGTACCGGTGAACCATTAGAAGGCCTGACAGCTAAGCACTGGTGATTGTGAATCACTAAAAGGCCAGGACATTGTTTGTGATTTTTTAGAGTTCAAGAGTTCAATGATGGAAGAATTCTGAGGGCCGTAGCCAGAAAAAAATAAGGACTGAGGCAATATCCATAGTTAAATTCCCCGCCTAGCTATTTAGGGTCTTTATGATGACTACGTTTAAACAAAACACTGGGATCATGACTGAGGCAAGTGCCTCGGTTTGCCTCATACTGGCTACGGCCCTGACTCTGAACTGATTGTTTATTTTGCGTTTGTTTGAATTCTAGAGCACAATAAGACATGTGAACACATTCTTTCAGCCTCCAAAAGACGTTAATCTTTCTGAGTGAGTACAATAGTAACGATCGGAATCCTATTTTATGTTAAGAGTTCTAAATATGGAACTCAGCCAGCCTGCTAGATGGGCTAGCCCTTTCAACTTTTATGGTAGTTTATATTGTTTAGATTGCCATACTGACTGGAACAAAAACCTGAAAAGAGATAAAACCATTTCTGTTTTATGGCCACGTGCTACAGGATAAATCCAAGTTCGCCTCATGGAACAAACCATCTTAAACCGATTCAAATATTAAGATGAGTCACTCAGACTGTAACTATTTAAGATCAAGTTATTTATCAATAGAACAGAAAACCAATTTCGTGATCGCAAAACATTATCTATGTATTTTGTACATACGGAAATGAAATTGTTGCACTGATATCAATGTTAGTTGTCTTGTTGTCATCAACCCGACAAGCAATTTTGTCGTTCGTCCTTTAGGCTGACTGCAGCAGCATATTCTCGACTGGAGGATCTGAAATCAGTGTCGAAAGAAAGCCTGTCTTATGCAATCGAGCATCACAAGGTAGGTTAATTCTTCCCTACATTCCCTGTTATTATTATTATTATTTTCTTTTTGCAGCCATGTTAGTTCCTGATCATTACTGTACAAAAATGAGCAGCGCATATTAATTGGAGATCTTATCTTTTGTGGAAAGGCGACTTCACACGACAAACTAAAGTTGGCAAACCCGTGTGGGAAAACTCCAAAACGTTGGAGTTTCACACAACAAACGTCCACACACGTCAGGGTTTTTTTCTTCTCGAGGGTAGGAATAAAGAAGAAAAAAACCCCTGTGAAACGAAGTTGCATATTTTATAGACTGAAGTTGCAGCAAACGTTAACACGTCAAATGCAAGTTTGCCAACGTAAAAAAGTTGGTTGACGAAAAAGTTGGCAAGAAGAGAAACAAGTTATATTTATCGCCAACAGTTTGCCTAGAAGTTTGCCGACTGTTGTTGTCAGGTTCACACACGTCAACTTGATTTTGCCAACACAAGCTTGCTAACGTTAGTTTGTTGCGTGAGGGTGCCTTAAGGTGACTCCATTTGATACGCCATTGAGCTTATCCACTCTTTAATAGTACTCTTTTCAGTCCTTCCGGTTAAAGCTAGTCTATGTTTCATACCGTGTGGCAGTCAGAGAATGCAGTGCAACACTTAATTCACAATTACACTTTAGTAAACTTAATTTACATTTACTTTCACAAAATGCTGTTTTAGAAGCTGGTGGAACGCAATGAAAACACGGTGGCTCGGTATCAGTAGCATTACTTTTCGTTCGTGGTCCTTTGCCACTTATTCACTTCTATAATGTAACTTGTATATCTTAAATTCTTTGCCGTTAGCCACTTATTTAAATGTAATTTGTTAGCTGCCATGGTAAATCTTTCACTCATAGCGTAAAATACTGAAACTGGTCACAGCATACTTTAATGTTTGCGCAGCAAGGCGCATCCTTGAAATTGAAAGAGTTAATAGAGTTGCTGTTGAACAAATTGCCTATGTTTTTGATCAATAACATTTGCCTTATTTGTAACAACTATAAATTTTTATCCATGATGGTACATGCAAAAACTCATTGACTGTAATAGCATGTTTTTTTTTCGCATTTTATAGATCACAGATGTGAATGTTGATGTAAAGTCTCCATTTATCATAATACCAGAAGGAGGCACTTTCACAAAGTAAGTCCGACCATGTCAATAACAATCTGTACATTCAAGAGAATATTGTTCTTGGCTATAATTTTTTACCTTTTTGAGATCCATGCTTTCCTCTGAAACTGTTTCATTGTGCTTTACGTGATTTTAGGCAGTGATGTTCAAACAGAAATTTCCAGGTACTTCATGCATTCAGCGATGAGATCTTGTGCAAAAGTACAAATCGAACAGAATTCTCAATGAAGAATAAACACAGGCACGAAAACGTACACAGCTCAAAATGACCTTATATGAATCGGTGTTCGCCTTCAGGGGGAAAAAGATAAAGGATTGTTCTCACAGAAAAAACTAAAACTGACAATTTGCTTCTTGTGTTTGTCGTTGTGTTTGTGTTTAAACAGGTCATGTGATGTCTTGGTCATTGACCTTGGACACCTGAAAATCACTAGTGATCAAGAGCAGGAGAGGATTGTCTCCACTAAGGTAAGTAAAGTGGTTAAATTTCCAGCTTTCGTAAAAAAAATGGTAATGGTAATGAACATCTCATTGATGGTAATGAATGGTTTGTAAACATGGAAAGGACTAACACTGCAAGTACTGTAGTTTCATCCCCAGCACGCTTATGAGTGAGGGGCTTGGAACAATGTTGAAGTACTTATTATATGAACCAGGTCAAGGGAACAAGGAAAGAAAAAATGGGGGGGGGGACCAAGTTAGGATACCATGTTTCACGCTAGGGCCCATCTCATTTTTCATTAAATAAAAGGATTTGTGAGATTGAAGTTCCATATATTAATTTATATTTATATTTATATTTATTTTTTTATATTTATATTTATATTTATTTCTGCTGTGCTAACAGTTAGTCAGGAACAAATTTACTAATTTAATTGTTATTGAATATTATTGACTTGATGCTAATACATTCTCATCAGTCCCTTAGCATGGATGAATTGGAGTCAAAGTGTTATGACAAGTTTAACTTCAGATTGGAAGAACTTCAGATTTCCATTGCAAAAGCAGGTAACAGGGACACTATATTTGTGTCAAATGCATTTGAAAGTTAAATATGAGGTGTTATGATGCTAACTATGTTGTTCTTTTGTTTTGTTGTTTGTTTGATGATGTGTCGTAGGTGAAGATTGGCAAGCTGTAAGGAAGCAGATTAAATCCAATATGCACTTTCTGGATCCTGTGGGAATTGACATGAAGCTTCAAAAGGCCTTGAATCCTGATGATAAAAGGCTTGCTCAGTAAGTTGAATAACGTGGTGCAAGGCCATGCACCAGAATAAATTGTAACAGCAGTACACAGTTAAATATCTGCTAGTGGACACAGGAGTGCTTTTCTATATTTTGACACTATGAAGGTTTTTAAAAGAAATTGTTGAGGTAGATGAACAGTGTGAAAAAGTATTGAAAGAGATATTGAAAGAGACGTTTTTCAAGGTAAGAGTGAAACTTTCAGTTTTTTCGATTGATGTACATAATAAATAATTAAAGCAAGTGATGGCTTAAAAAGAGCAGTTGATTTATAGCTTTTGTAAACATATATCCGCCTTTTTGCTTTTAACAGGATCAAAGTGTCTGGTAACCTTCCTTCTGTCAAGGTTAATGTGTCTGACGATAAACTTCGTCAAGTGATAAAGGTGTAGTGAAATTCGTTTCAAAGTGCTGTTTTTTTTTAAAAAAAAAGTTGTAGTTTTAAAGCTGTTGAATAAATGCACGTCAATGTTTAAAATGAATCATATTATATAAACTGCGAATGAAATATATGTCTTTTGAGTGATAAATGTGATTCTCGCAGTTATGTAATTACCTTAATGCAGTTGAAAGAAACCTGGGCAAAACTTAGAGTTGACTGAGGATTCAAAACCATGACCTTTGCGATAACCAGATACAACGCTCTATCCATCTATTAACTATCGATCCTCTATCCATCCTATATCCATCTTCTATCCATCCTCTATCCATCCTCTATCCATCTTCTATCGATCCTCTATCCGTCCTCTGTCCATCTTCTTTTCATCAAGCCAACTAGAGGGCAGGCCAATTGTGAGTTTGTAATATACCCGCTGATGCTGAATTTATTGGTGGTATGATCTGGTGCAAAAAATAAGTGGCAGGTTGAGGAAAGCAATTGGGAGTTACCTGTAGTAAGGTGTCTTGCGTCTGGTGATCTTATGACTCAATATATCAACCAAGTTGAGATGTTGCCTGTTATTTTGTTGCAGCTTGCGAAGAGTATCCCAACACCTGGAGGAGAAACAGCTGTGAATCAAATGGATGCCAAACCAGTGGTATGTACAACACATAAAATAGAAGAGCATTTTGCATCAGAATATCCATTGCCAAGAGGAAAATGTAAAACAACAGCATGTATATTTGTTTTGAAGACATATGAACGTGGACGGTGTTAGCCTTATTTTAGCGTTATAGCCTCTTGTGACAGTTAAATTGCTGGATGATTTCCTTTGCAGTGGAACGTTGTTGGAATTAGAAAAAGCTTGGTTCGACATTGTCTAGCATGTTGAATGTCATAGTGTACAAGTACACTTCTTTCCCTCTGCTTTCTACGTATGGTGATGGTAGAGCAAGTATTATATCAAACACGAAGAACGGTGTTTTATCAGCATTTCCCAACATCTAGAAGTAGGTGAAAAAAAAAACAGGGGCAGCCGACGTTTTTTTAACCGACTTCAAGGTGTTTGTTACCTGATGAAACACTCTTTCGAGTGTTTGATATAGTTTCTCAAACAGATCATTAAATACAGAGAAAACGAAGGAGTAAAGTCGCCAAAATCTATATTAATTTAGATTATGTTTCCAAACTACCGTCACGCGTTTGATTTCCTTTGTTCATACTTGATTATTTGTTGATGAATTTGAGAAGTAACTGGGTCACTTTGTTACAGGATATACTAAAGCGATACGATGCAAGGTCTAACTTAGATGTAAAGTATTTGGGCATTCTGGAATCTGGCACCGAAGACCAAGAAGAGGTGGAAGAAAAAGAAGAAGAAAAAGAGGAGGAAAAATTGTTTATGTCTCCACCTGAAACACTGCCTGGGTATGGATATGCAGTACAATTTAATAATCTGTAATACGGACACTCTATCACACTATATTAAGGTTACAGTGTACCTTCAGATCGAAAATTTATCGAAAATTTTTTTTTGGCGTCAAAATAAAGTTTACAGAATGAACTTTCATTTAAAAAAAAGTTATCGAAAAATAGTGAAAATTGACGGAGAAATGACAGTATAACTTTTGTGGGCGGAGTTTGTTTATGAGGCGAAATTTTTTTTTAAGCGCTGTTTTCTCAAAGTTAATTTTTCGCTTGTTGGGGACACTTTAAAAAGCTATAACTCAAAGGAAATTTGTTCGATTTTCCTCAAATTTGGACAGAAGCTAGGCTAACATATAATCAACAAAATGGTTTCCATATTTAGATAGCCAGCTCTATAAGCTTTAATTTGATATCTGGGTTTAGGTATGTTAAGTGTAATCTTAAGACACTAGAGCTGTTACACTGGAGACACCCCCGAAGGTACACTGTAACCTTAAAGAAACTTCACTTGGTCCTGGCAAAATCCCCTTACATTCTTTCTTAAAAAATCTCTTCAACATGGACCCTCTGTTATACGGACAATAAACACTTGATGTCATTAACATCAACCTCTTTATTATGGACAATAAACAGATGACGGTTCCTAAACGGGTAAAAATATCATTTCCAATTTTCAAAGTTTATCGAGATATTAACATGTTATTACGATAACTAATACATATTTTTATGCTTGAACACTCTTCAATAGACTCCAATGGTTATGGGTGATATTATTTTTGTTAAGTTCTAGTTGTGTGTATCATTAACATTTCGTGCTTATAAAAATAGGAAATTATCTTGTACGTGACTACACATGTAATCAGAAATACGATCGCTTCTTGGAAATACTAGCTAGATGAGTAAACAGCACATTGTTCCGTGGAGAAATGTATTAATTTTTCAATCTTGAGTCAGTAACCATGTGTTTTTTTCTGTGCTTATTACGGTAGTGATTCTGAGCTTGAGAAAGCTAAACTTGAAGAAAAGGTTGCCTTGGCCAAACAAATTAAAGTTTCACTTGACTTTGAAATAGAAAAGGTAGGTACTTGTAGCTATTCATTCTTCAATTAAACCAAGTAGCGCATCATACCAGCGCATATCTTTGGTTTCTGTAGCATAATATGATTAATCGTAATATCCAAATGAAGAGCGCAACAGAGTATTCATACTGTGAGGTTGTCTCTGTTGTGATGCTTGTTAGTGATATGCTCTCCATCTTACATTACAGATTGCAGTTGATGTTCGCACTGTGAATACGACAGGAGAAATGACACCTTTTCTTGAACTGTCCATCAAGGGCTTGGGCACAAAAGTCATTATGCATCCCTGGGACTTCACCGCAAGTGCATCTCTTGCCTCTTTGGCCATAAAAGAGATGACCTTTGGACCTAATGGGAACCCTCTTTATCTTGTACAAACTCCTGTTGGATCAGAGCTACTGTCTGTGACATATGTGAAGGTAGTGATGTATCGATGATACAGTACTTGGTTGCAACCTGCTGTAACCACTAGCTGGAGTTGTTTCTTGGTAGACCCAAGTTCAACTCCTCGGCTACGCTTGTGAATAGCCAACTGGTCTGCCTCCTGCCGTTTATTTTTTTGCTTTTCATCGTGCTGCACAATTACGTGATTCTCTTGCAAGTATCCAACTGTCCAGTGCTTTTCCCTGATAATCACTTGGAGGAATTCTTTGTAGTGTATGCTTTCCTTTATTGAGATGTTTGTTTATGTAATTTAGAAAATAGCTCAAAAGTAATGGGCACTCTAATTGGCCTTTAACTGTATGGAAGCACAGTAACTATCCTTGAGTAAACATTTTCATGTTTTGATGAAATGTAGAAACACGTTTCTACGGCTTGTGTTTTGACAGCTGTTTCATGTTCTCCCAAACTTCTTCAACTTATATAGAGCTTATTAAACATTGAAAATGTTCTATTCCTTAAATATTTTGTTTTCGGCATATTCAAGGTTGAATCAGACCATCCTGAGTACCGCTCAAAATTCAGATCCACCCAGCAGTTGGTTAATGTGGAATTCTCTTCTTTGCAAGTTAAACTTCATCAAGAAGCGTTGCTCAACATCGTTGATTTTTCAACCAAAATACTGCCTCCCAGGTACAGCGTGCCACACATTAATCCTATAGACTCCTATCATAACTTGTTTCTTTTTCTGGATGCTTGGAAAGGAAACTACAGAACTGTTTTCACCCTCAAACTTTAAATAGGTGTCAAATGTTCGTGCGAAATTTTATTGTCATTAATTGCATTAAAATTATCGGAGATAAATGGTGTAAAGGGAATGTTATTACAAACATCTCGGGATATCTAGAACCTTTATTGTTTACCGGGACACATTTTTAAACGTTAGGTAAATTTTCTGCAAAAAATTGTTCCATTGAGCCGAGTGATGCCTCATTTTACACGAAAGGGCTTACTAAATGGTCATTCCCTGTTTTTACTAGTGAAGAGAGCCCAGCTGCTCTGGCTGAACAGAGAGTCCAAGATAGCACTGAGTCATCGCAAGCATCAGTACAGAAAAGCAGGAGGACTAAAAAGGATGACAAAGAAGTACAAATTGCGGTATCAGTCAAATTGGGAGGAATTGGTGTTACAGTGGCATCTGTGGAGTGTGATTTAAGTCACATTATTGTTGGAGGTATTGATCATTTGACTCCTATTATGCGCCAAGTTCTACATTGTGCAAACTTAGTTGTTTTTTATTACATTGAAAAAATCACGAGCAGCGCCATAAGAAAGAACTGCTCAATAGCTTTCTTTTTAATGGCAACACTGTACGATTTTATCGACAGACTCAAAAGTTTGGAAGTAAATCTTGTGACTTGCTGTTTGACTTTAAGAGTCAAATTGTTAATCTCCTAATGGTGCTATTTCACAGGATGTCACGTAAGGTGACAATCTTGAAAAATGGCGCGCTGCCATAATTCAAGTGTACACCGTCAAAGTACAATCAGGAACACTCCATTGAATCCTGCAGTGCCGTGTACACCGAAAGGTCTCAGATTTTCTGCACATGTAAATAATAAATTTGTCTTGATTTTGATCCGGTCATTTCCCCGATTCTGGAATAGTGTGACTTAATTCATTCATATAATACAAGATCATCTTCAAGAGGTGACTATTATGTTAAACACTCAAGGTTAGACAAACAAATTAAGTCTTTTACAAGATATGGTGTAAAAATCTGGAATAGTTTACCGTGTGAAATGCGTCAAATGTCCAAAAATAACTTTAAAATTAATATTCACGACACTTTACTCCGAATACTTTCAGAAGAAAATGATTATATTGATTTACCAGACTTAATTAGAAAAATTTCCTGAAAACTCGGCTTCTTATATTTGCAATGTCTATGACTGTAAACTTAATTAAATTGAATTTATTTTTATTTATTTGTTTATTTATTTAACTACTCTTTTTCTCTAGTCTTTCATGTGATCTATCTGTATATGTATTATATACGTGTAACCACTGCTCGCCTCGACTAGCTAACCTGCTAACTGCGGGCAGTGGATATGTTGCTTTCTGTAAATTCTGTGATAATTAATAAACAGTTAAACAGTAAAATAAACAGTTAAATATCTCAGTGACCAGATCCCTACATCTTTTTTTGTGCTTAGGGTTGTCAGCCTATTGTGTGGTCAAAAGCAGCGGGACAGAAGTCACTGCCCGGTATAGTATAAAAAAATTGACATCATTTATCACCATTAATGCTCTCATCAGGAAGTCATACTATTGTTACTATTGCTGATCTTGCATCAAGCTATTGCTGCTTGTTCTATATATAGTTTGTTCCCTGGAAGCAGTTATTGACAACCTGCCTGGTGAACCGGAAGGATAAGGACTGAATTTATCCTTTTTTTTAGTTATCTTATCCTTTCTTGTGCGACATGAAGTAAAAATGTTAAAGCCTAAAAGCCAGTCTTCTAAACAGCAATGAAAGGTTCCTTCAGTTATCATTGTTGAATTAAGAATTTGGACTTCTTCTTATAAAACTTATTGTATCTGGCTTTTAGAATGAAAGATTTGTCAGTGATGGATTCCACTCCTGGAGCGTTGTATCCGAAAATAGTGTCCATAGTGAACCAAGACGTTTTTAGCATTGAGGTTTGTGAACTGACATATTTTATGTAAAATGAAAATTAAATTTATCAATGCATAAATTAATGTGTTAGCTTGAACAACCGTTAAAGTTGTTTGTGTCATTTCGTTTTTCCTTTGTTAATTAAATTTTGTCATCCAAGTGGAGCTTAAATAACAATAGTCTTAATTTACATGAGAAAGAAAGGAACTGAAGGATTCTGTTAGTTGCAGTAAATGAAGCCATCATGACAATGGCCTATTAAATGATACAACAGGTTTTGGCTATTTCTCTGGTTATCGAATGTGCACACAGAAGTTGGGTTTGTAAGATTGCTTTTCTGGCCTATCAAGCTAGTCAGAGATTTATAACGTGAGTTCAATTGTGTAGTCGCTTCCAGCATACTATTGTACACAAGGCTTTCTATGTTCATGTAAAGCTGTACTAGAAATAGTTTATCCAGAGGTGATGTTCAACTCCGTTAATACACATCGGGACCAGTACAGTGCGGTTTCATTTTAGAGAAAACGTGTGGGCTTCAATGACACTGTGACCAACTGTATTAAGCGGGTTTGAATGTACTGATAAACAACTACTCAAAGTAAAGAACAGTGTTAGCAACATTTGTATATATTTTTCAATTCCATGCTTTTTGTTTCCAATGTGTGAACGAATTGTCATACATGAAAGAATTATATTTAGTTTTCATTAGTTTATTTCAATTCTTCTTAATTCTATTTCTATAAATGTAATTAGTTCTTGTATTTCGAATATTTTTGTCAATTATTGTTGTAATTAACTTTTATATGGAAGTCCCTCATGAAAACCACCCATGGGTGATGTGGTTTCCTCCTTAAATAAATTACTTACTTACTTACTTACTTACATAAATATTCCCACATGTTTGTTAGCTTGTGGAAGTTTTGTTTTTGAGATTTTGTGCACTTGGTATTTCAGGTTGTTACCTTCAATGAGGCAACTTCTGGTAGCAACTTTAAAAACATGGAAGCAGCAGACGCGAAGTTCAAGATGGACATCGGATGTATTAGAGTTGTCTTCCTAAACAAATTTGTCATGTGTCTCTTGGTAGGTATCCTGAATAAGTAGTGGTAGGGCTGGACGAATAATGCAGGTACCAGAAGTAGAGCGTGGTGGTAGAGCATCGCACCGGTATCGCGAGGTCACAGGTTCGAACCCCGTTGAAGTCCTGAATTTTTTTCAGGCTTCCTTTCGCAATTGCTTAAATTGCGTTCACAACTGCAAGGATCATTCTTCATTTGATTTCATTTCCGCAGTTCATATATGATTTATTTCATATATATAATTTCACACTCATTCCTTTCACGGGAACATATGAACCTACAATTGACCTGCTCCCAACGTCAATGGCTTCATAGCTCAGTTGGTAGAGCATCGCATCGGTATCGCGAGGTCACGGGTTCGAACCCCGTTGAAGTCCTGAATCAGGTTTCCTTTCGCAATTGTTTAAATTGCATTCACAACTGCGAGGATCATTCTTCATTTGAACACCTTTTAGGTAAAGTTGAAAACAAAAATTCAACTTGCAATGGTATCACATGCAACTTAATCACATGCAATGTAATCACATGCAATGTAGTTACATGCAATGGTATCAGGTGCACTACGCAAAGTATTTTTGCTTCAGTGTTTTATCCCAGATGACATTAACTGGCATGTAATGTAATGTTAAATCGGAAGGCTATTTAGAAGTTACTGTACCTCTTTTTTTTGTCATCAGGACTTTCAGAAAAAGTTTCAAAAAGCAAATGAGGCATTGGAATTTGCTAGAAAAAGTGCGGCCAAGTCAGCTGCTGCAACAGTAAGTAACCGTATATCCAACACGGGCAATAGAGGTTTTACTTTAGTGCTCTATGCCAGATAATGGAAACTGGCATTTTTTTGTTATTTTTCTACAAAAATAAAATATTGCAAAAGAAACATAAACATGTTAGGAATCCCAACTGCCAGAAGGTAAACCAGTTGGATATTTCACAAGCGTGCCCGAGGAGTTTAACTCAGGTCTACCGTGAAAAAAGCAACTCCAGTTAGTGGACAGAGCGGGACTATGAACCAGGGACCTCCAGATTTCAAGTCTGGCGCCCTAACCACTCAACCACGCTGCCTCCTCTGACTCCTGAGAAGAATGTAGTCTTTTATTAGTAGACCATGTTACGGAAGGCTATTCAACAGTGACTGTCAGTACCTCCTTTTTTTCAGGACTTCCTGGAAAAGTTGCAAAAAGCAAAAGATGCAATAGAACATTCCAGAAATAATGCGGTCATGTCAGCTGCTGCAGCTGTAAGTAACCAATACATAACAATGAGTTAATCTTGAGTGTAATTCTTATTTTGATAAACTTGAATAGCGGTAAAATTCAACGACGTTTCCGTTTCATTATGACGCAATTATTAAGTTGTGCATAAAATAAATCTTGCAAGAAATTGTCAGGGAAGATCGTTTGGCTAAAATTAGCATATGTAACGCATCCCTGACAATTTCTTCGACGGTTTATATTACGCACAACGTGATAATGGTATCATGTCGATACTAAACAATCGTTAACTTTGATCGCTATATTTTGCTTATCTATGTATTAGTAAATTGTCCAGCGTAAAATTGTGTTGGTTCAGGTATACTTCATCTACTGGGTAACATCATTTACGCTATGAACATTAGGGTTTCTGTGTTGATATCCTACTGTCATCATTGCCTTGCAGATTCAAAGCCTTCAAACTCAAAGCTCAAGAATCAGCCTTTCAGTGTCCATCCAGGCCCCACTGATAGTAATCCCCGTTAGTTCAACCTCTCGTGATGCACTGGTTGCTAACCTTGGTCATCTCAGTGTGTCAAACAGCTTCAATCTGGTGCATGATGGGAACGATCCCAGTGGGAGTGATGCTGTTGTTGTTGACAATATGGTGGTGGAGCTGAGTTCTGTGCAGTTATCCAGGTTAGAACTAAATAAAAATTTAAAAGGCGAGAGAAACGTTACCTTTTGTTGTCCATATTTAAAGTGCTAAAGTCAATGCAGAATGTTAAGGAGCCATCCTTCTTCTTCAAGAAGTCTACAAGAACCTTTGTATCCAGCGTTACAGTTTATCACTATTTTTGTAAACGTTAAACTTAAAAGTAATACATACAATAGTACCTTGATAAGAAAGACGGGTGTTTCTGGTTGTGTTGATTTTACCTCTAAATGTTAGGAGTGGTGAATA
This sequence comes from Cladopsammia gracilis, assembly GCA_022457155.1. NCBI lineage: Eukaryota > Metazoa > Cnidaria > Anthozoa > Scleractinia > Dendrophylliidae > Cladopsammia > Cladopsammia gracilis. The sequence continues at coordinate 1,679,094 of JAJGOT010000074.1, forward strand.
GTAATGCATATAGTGTATATCGAAAAGAAAAGAAAGGCAAACCGCTTTGGTTCTGTGTTGACTAACACACATTGAACCGGCTTCGGGAAGGCATTAACAGGCTCTGAAGTGTATCATTATTTTGTAATGCCTTTGTTGAATTATCATTGATAGACATGCTTTGTAGTGCACTGCTTGTAACATACCCTGTCATGGACCTTCTTAGGGCCATAATGACAGATGGAGAAAACATAGGCCCTACCCGTCTTGTCCTGGAGCCAGCAAGTCTAGCAGTGTATCTCGCTCGAAACTTATCCCCCTGGTACCATAAGGTTCCTGATATTGATGTGATGGGAAAGTTGCATGCTGTGAAGGTGAGATCTTGTCCAGCAATTGTTGGTCTAACTTGAAGAAAAAACTGACGCAATGAGACAATTTGCATTGTTTTCACATCCTGTTTCCTTGATTAATGTTATAACGTATTTTTTGTTGTTGTTGGGACAACATTTGCAACAACAATTTGTTTAGAATATTTAAGTGAAAATATTAGCGTAACTTGTATGTTGCCCTGAAAAAATAATAAAGCCGACTCTAGTGAGATGTATTTTCCCATAATTTTGCCTTAAGCTTGTCGCTACAATTATTCTTAAAAATATCTGCATGTGTATATACCATGTGCTAAATATGTTAGTAGTATAGTAATATAATGTAGTGAAAATCTGATGAAATGACATTCGTTCATATGTTACAGTTGTGTGCTGGTGAAGACGATATCAGAACCACAATGGGAATTTTGCTTCAGAATATTAGTGAGGGTGCCACACTCTTGGAGACAGGTAAACTTTTATACGTTTGTACAAGTGTTGGCCAAATATTTTTTTTTTCAACTCAAAGTGCTTGAACAACTTGAATAACCACTATTGGAAAGACGGTTCTATATCATGATTTGCCCTTAACATAAATGACTTAAAAATAAAACACAGGCTGATAGACTCAGAAGGGTCTCTCATGTTATTTCTAGGTTTTGTTTTTCGCTTAACTTTGAAATATTTGCAAAACATTACCAATATTGGTTGCAAAAAATAAGGACTAGTCACAACAGATAAAATATGATGAATTTACTTTGTATCTTGTCAACTTGCAACGGTTTTGACAAGTTTTTGTTTCTAGTCTTTATCCTCTGTTTTCCTACTTTCTCATTAGAACCACCATCAGTGGAAACAGGAATCACGCCTACTGTTCAGCAAAAACTGGGTAAGAATGTGCCCTATACGTTTTTTGTCAACTTGTTTTGCAAGAGGGGAAAAAAGAAAAGAAAGAAAAAGTGGCAGTAATTCAATCATTGCACCCGGTTTAACATGTATGTGTGCATTTCAAATGCCTATCACCCCTAGAATGTTATTTTCAGAATCAACATTATGCACATTGAATAGTTGAATGGTAAAATATTTCTTGTTTTGAACGTCGCGTTTGTGAGTTATAGAGATTTGAATTTACAAAATGCTAATTAGATGACGTCAACCCGGGACTTTTCCATTATTTCTACGCCAATTTACAATGCGCAGTTTACAACTTGAGGATAATTAATTTGATAAATGCTAAAAATAAACTGCGGATAGTCAATTGATTCGTAAAAAATATTACTTGGAGGTAAAAACAAGTAGTTGTATAATAAATGATTACCGGGTTGACGTCATCTAATTAGCATTTTGTAAATTCAAATCTCTATAACTCACTAACACGACGTTCAAAACAAGAAATATTTTACCATTCAACTATTCAATGTACAAAGAGTTGATTCTGAAAAAAACTTTCTAGGGGTGATAGGCACTTTAACGAGAAATTATGAATGAAGTAAAAAGAAAGGAACGGCTACGTTACATTTCGTGAGTTAGCTGAGCTGTCAGCAGAAAAAAGCTTTCATCCTAAATCAATGTTCATTTGTAATTTTTTGATTATGTCATTTTTCCATCTCCCCTCATTCACTAAGTTTTCACTCGTGTGTATATGGTTGTTTTTAGAAGGTGAAACTGAAGATGTGTGGGACACAGTCAAGTTTTCTTTTGAGATTGAAGAGATTTCTGTTGCATTGTTTCGTAAGGAAACTGCCAAGGTAGGTTATGATTAACCTTTTAACTGCCAAGCTTGCCAAATCTTAGTAAGCTAGTACGAAATTTCTAGCTCTTTACGTGTAATGTTTAAGGAACAATCTGCTATCAAACACTGCAAAATTGCTGGGTGGCAAACGCGCTAATGAACCATATATTCTTTGTAAAATTTAGAATTTTCAATAGAGCATTACACAAAGAGTATGTAGTATATCTGGCTTAAATTTCCAGAGAAAGATAATTGTGCTATACCCTATTCGAAGTTGATATTTTATATATATTGATTAGAGAATGAGGCGCACATGCTAGTAAGGAAATAATTGTAAACTAGCAGTAATCAGAGATTATGGAGACACGTTCGAAGGAATTTCTGGCAGAAATAAGCTCCTTAAACCTTTAAGCTCTAAGGCGAAAGCCATTTTTTTTTAAATTGATAAATACAAACTCTGCCCCCATGTATGATATATACCATTTGAAAGCTATTCATCAGCAGGGTACTTCGTAAATCATATCAGCATTTATGAAGGAAGTTATGGCTTTCATAGAAATGAGTTTAAAACACAAAAATATAAACGTTAAATAATGTCGTACTATTTTTGTGTGTTAGGTATACCTCTAGACTATAGCTTATTTTGCAGCTCTCAGTGCATAGATTAATGTGGCACATGTCTAAGACAATGGACGTACTGGCGTATAGGGGTGGTCAACTACATTCATAAATAGGAGGGGGGAACAATTTTCTGCTTTCAATGAGTAGATCTTTACGAAACAATTTTGGTGACAAAAATTCATACAAATCTACCAAATATTGGCCAAGTTATGACATCATGTGCCAATTCGCACTCTTAAGGGTTAAAGGGTTAAAAAAGCAATAGGGGCGGCTAGACGATAGTCCCCACACCACAAATTTTAACATTTATCTGCATGAAAGTAACAGAGAAACCAACACGAAATTAGGATTGCGTTCTTCGAATAGGACAAAGATAATTCTTTCTTGTGGCTCGGCATTCATTTACATGTCACCGGTCCACAATCTCATGCCAGTATCATAGCCATACCAGTACTAATTTATCCTGGAATCTGGTACAAAAACATGACATGGTCTTTCATTTCATATTCTTTTAATTTTTAGCATTTTGTCCCAGAATGAAACTCATAAACTGAAATGGTTTACATGTATGTAATATGATATAAAGTTGTCATCTCGAACCAGAATGAGAATTGTGCTCGTCTGGAAGCACTTGTATTAAGTAACAATGCGTGTAAGAACTAGGCAATCCTCTATTGTTCTGCGGCATTTCGCTTTTCCCACATACGAATGTTTAGATTTTCTTACTGAGAATGCATCAACTTATGGACAACACATTTTTGAAATAAAATGTACTGAAACTTTATTTTAAAGCGATATTTCTTTTGTGTTACAAGATTTTATCCAATCAAGAGACTCCAAAACAATGGCCAAGAAAGGCTTCTACTTTTCCATGTTTCCCACATAGAAGAAATTTTGCTGCTTTAAAACTCAGAATAGTTTTCACTAAAAGGGAATCAATAAGTAAACTAGAGAGAAATAAATGCGCCACCTGATGAAGTGATAGTAAATTTTCATGTTTTATCCAATGAGGTGGACCGTTTCAACAATATCACAATTAACACCCTTATGCATTCCTTGCCGTTGGGTTGCCCAGTTCTTACTAGGACCATTACTTAAAAAACACCCATTATTATAGTAATTTGCCGCCTCATATTCGGGTGTTTTACGATAGCTGGATGCTTGAAGAGCTTCCACAATATCATGTTTGTTTTTGTCATTAGCCTGCAGGTGAAAAATCCTTCAGGGATCCAGAATGCTGTCTGGGGCAGTTCTCACTTGTTCAGGTGGCTGCTTCAGGAAAATTAAAGTCCAATTCTGTCATAAATGCCAGTGTGACGTTACAAAGTTGTGTTGTTGACGACAAAAGACCAGAGAGTGAAATGGGAGTTACAAGGTAAGTACATTTCAACTGTTACCTTGTCTACACTTCAGCCATTTTAGCAATCATTAGACACTTCTCCACACTTAAATGAAAAAAAGCTTGCAATGACATTCAAAATGTGCTGCGTAGGAAATTGTCATTGTACACAAGTTTTTTTTTGTTGAGCTGAGCATTTCATTTTTTTTGTTGAGTTGAGCATTTCTGTCTAATGTTTTGATACGATACTAACGGACTGACCTACCCAGTTCTGCTTTGTTTTTTACTTTTAACTCGAAAAAACTAATGCAAATGTCCTTTGGGCATAAATCACCCTTCACGGTACGAGACTGGCTACTTAACTGTTAAAGTAATGATGTTTAGTGATGTCCATGTGTTATAAATGATAGTTGTTTTTTTTCAGGATGATCAAGAGATTTGAGGAGGGATCAAGTGAAGTTAAGAACATGATAGACTTGCAGTATCAGGAGGTTGCTAATCAGGACATGACAAGTAAGCTTAGCTTTGTAACTGATATATTCGGTATCCTGTTATTTCCCATAACAGGCTACGTGTCGCTCAGGACAGGATATAGATTTCGAGGTCTTCTATGACAGGGTATACAATTTCACTATGTATAGTCTTTAATCGCCTTAGAGCATACTTTTAAACATCAGCACCTTAGTCTCAGACCTTTAATTAGTAAACTTTGCATAGTTAATCTGGAAAGTAATTTCAGCGAGTGCGAAAGAATTGAAATCCTCAAAGGCAGACATTCTTAAGAGCAGGCTTTTAGCCAGAAATTGAAAAGTGGGCGTCCTGAAGATATTTCCCGTCATAATTTTTTAAAGGATTAGGTGCAATTTTCATGAATTTCTTCATAAGGTGGGCGTCCATAGGACGCCTGGACACCCTGCTGACTAAAAGCTTGCTTAAGAGTATGTTGTTGGTGAATTGTAATTAGTGCATGTCAAGACGAAGTTTTTTACTTGTAGCAGCCATTATGCTTTTCGTATTTTGTATATGTTTTAGCTGTGCAGTATTTTAATTCGCTGTCTAGTTTGTTTTTATTGGTTCTGAAAAGCCCATAGGGGAGACTAACAAACTTGTTGTAGAAGCAGACGTTATTTGCAGTACCCAAAGTGAGATGAATCCTGCATATAGAGCAGTTTTCAATTGAGTGTCGAAAGTAATTACACAATTGCTTTGGTTTTGAATTGCTACGCTTTGTGATTGGCTAAAAAATCTTGCGCCACTTTCTGGACCAATCAGAAGTAAAACCAAAACCAATCGTGACTTGCTCGCACGCGTTTTCCCGCGCTTGGCGCCGCCGACATGTAATGGCTTCGAGCTCTGATTGGTTCATTGGATTGTTTACGACTGCTGTGATTGGTCAGAGTAATTACTTTGGTTTTGCTTTTACGACACTCAATTGAAAACTGCTCTATTTGACACGTACCTTGTTACGATTGCATACACCTTAACCTTACCAACCAACCAATTATATTCATTGTTTGGATTCTATGTAGTTGTGATGGAAGTACAGAGTTTTCATGTGGTGGTTAATCTGGAGTATTTGTTAGTTCTATCTGACGTGTTCACGTCGGCATTGACAACCGATGAACCAGGGAGTACCACGCTCACTACCATTCAACAGGCTTCTGAAGTTATTGCAAAACAGCTGTATATAGTGGGATATGTTTACGAAGAACCTTCACAAATCACTGTCCAGATCTCTGTTAAAGACCCAGAAATCGTTCTTTTAGCAGATGAAAAAGACAAAGATACCAATGCTTTGTTCGTGAAGGTAAGTTAAAATCTCTTGCTAAGAGGGTGAGAACACATGACAGCATAGCTGAAAAACCTGTGGCCCTCTACAAATGTTAACTTATGCAAAAGAATGACATTGTAAAAAAGCCAAAGTAAACTGTGGCAAAGACCTATATCTTCCATAAAAAGAGAACAGTGGTGAACCCAAGTATTAGTAGCCATGCATGGGCAGCTGTGTCGGCCTTATTAGGCCTCGTCAGTACGGCATAGCTAATTTTTGCTTTGGGCTCAGGGATCCAACGTGAAGTTAACAAGTGAACAAAGACACATGAACGCGTCGCTTACCTTTTTTCGAGTTTTGGAATTGGCCACTGTTAGAAGTGTGAAAGGGTAGCTTAGAAGTTCAAGTATTCTATATGTACATCTGCATTTAGGTCTCATCTTTGCAGACGTCAAGCAAAGACAGCAGCTTCTTTCACAGTTCCGTTACTTACTGTGTCACATCTGTCTTTTCTTTGCAGAGTACTATTGATTTCCACTTTGTCCAGGGTTATGGACAACAGAAGATGTCTGGGTCTGTTTCAGATGTTGTCATCACCTCAGCGGCTTTTGATAAGGAAAGAAGAAACTCAACCAAATCAAGGGTAATATTGCAGTTATCTAATAAATGTAATCAATCTGTGATTGGCACATCTCTACCTCTGAATTCAGTTGATCTGCATGACTGATATAATGCAGGCTCATGAATCGTCAATTATTACGTTTGTTTTAGCCTGGTTCTCACTAGCGACATAACGACATAAAAGAACATGGACGTAACGACATAAAGAAAAGATCAGTTTTTGCCTTACGCCATTATATTTATGTCATGTGTTCCTATTATCGTTATGTTGTGTTGTTCACACTGGTAACATAAAACATTTGATATAAGTCGTGTTTTGAATTTGCGTGACCTCGCCGTTTTGTCCTTATGTTGCTTAAGTGTGAGCATAGTTAATAGAATAAACTGGTTATGAAACTCAGTCAGTCCTTTGTTATATGTTTTTGTTCTCCATTTCTTTTGTTCGTTTGCCTTGACCCTGCACAAAACACAAAAGGTATTGAAATGCATATGAGCAACTGACCAGTAGAAACATTTGGGCTAACACGTTAAAAAAAACAATGTGCACGGTCACGGTTCGTTCAACATAAAACAAAGCATCTTTGTACACTCTTTTTGAAATTTGTCGAGCTTCATAACCAGTTTGTTCTATTAACTATGGCGTGAGCCAGGCTTTACCATTACTTCTTCCTTATTTTGTTGTGATGACAATTTAGGTAAACGCGAACAAGTTTTCACGTCTCGCGCATCTTTTGTAGGTTCTTCAGTTGTCGCATATCTCCCTGCTCAGTTCAACCCCTGAGGGTGGTAACATGCATGTTGATGTATCAACTGGGATGGCCTATATTCATGTCTCACCACCCACCATCAGGACATTGACAGCATGTCTGATGTCATTGGCTCCTGCTAAGGTGTGTATTATTGGAAGAATATGTAGTTCATTGTGCAGTTAATGGATGTACGATGAAAAGAAGCATTGCCATTGGTTCCTCGTGCAGTCCGATTTTTGTCACACGAACCGCTAAGGAGGACTGCTTACCAAAGATTTCACTGACTTTTGTGGAGTAGAAATCTTAGTTTTCCTTTGTGAGTTTCTTTTAATTTATTTTTGGCAAGACGTTTAGGAAATAAAATGACGTTTTGTTTTTACCTATTTTATAGCATATGCACCTTTCAATAGCTGTTTACAATTTCTTAAAAGAGCCTTAATAGTAAAAACTTCAGTTTGGCCCATATTGGGAAAATGTTAGTGTTGTTCTTTTTTTCATGTCTGCAAACTTCCAAAAAGAAGGAATTATACCTGTTATACTGGGCTATTTCTTATCTTTTATTATTTGCAAGGTTATAGGAACAATCCTTAGAATAAGGTCCATTAACTGGGCAAAAAGATGGAAAGATGATAACAACATATTCTCAATACGACTTAGAATACCGATCTTGACAAACACACGACAAAAAAGGGTTGAACTTATACTACAAACTAGAATGACATTTTATTTCGCCAAAGTTTTGCCAAAGTTGCAGGCAAAACATCCAGAAAAAGTTTTTTCTTCACGCAGAACACTCGCTTTTTGGAAAAATTTACAAGTCCATTCCAATTCAATGAAAATTAGTTCATGGGCAGTCTACATGTATGTTAGTGGTGCAAAAACCGAACGTTGGACTGCCCAGAGAAAGATATCATCGTGGACCACTTTAGCCATATAATAAATGCACCGATTCTTTGTGGATACCATACTCGCTTTCAACAATGAATGTACAAGGAGTATTGTAATCATCAGTTTGCTTTAATTCGTTTTTCAAAGAGTAACGAAGAAGAAACAACATCAACTGAAAATGCATTGGAACTGTGGAGCGAAAAACCAATCACAACTGAGGACAGGTGGTATTTATCGCCAGGTAGGTACTAGTTTTTTATATTGTGTAGTCGATGCTGCTCATACAGTCGAGGGACGCCATCAGGACTAGAGAAATGGTCTTTATTGACGGCGTATCCATGAAGAGTTAGGTGTAAGGGCTTTTATTTTGGCAGGACTAACTAAGAAAAATGTCCGTAATGACCAGAAGTCCCTATTGTGCAGGTGTCCCTATAGTAGGATTTGCTTGAAGTTTGTTTGTGTTTGTATTTATTTAATCAGTGTTTGTCCAGGTACATGTCATTCTAAAGCTAAACTTAAGGCTGGTTCTCATATAATCGTCCCGGTCGCCCCGGTCGTCCGAGTCGTTTCAAAAGTTTTTTGCAAACGACTCAGATGATCGGGACGACTCAAGCGATTTGGGTTCTCATATGATCGTCCCGGTCGTCCCGAACGTCAATAGATGGTTTTCGCGTTACGTCACGGCGTCCATATTGGTGTACAACTACAAAAGAATTTTAATGAACTTCTTTTGTTATGTACACCAACATGGCCGCCATGGCCTTTGTCATTTGAGTCCCATAGGACTGAAGGTCACGTGGGTGAAAACCATCTATAGCGACGTTGTAAACTGGCTCCGACAACATGTTTTGGGCGCGAGAATCGTAAAAAAATGGCGGCTGGGAAATAAAAGTGCATTCTGGAGTAGATTTGAGTCGCTTCGATCGCCTCAGTCGTCCCGGTCGCCTGAGAGTACTTCTCATAAGATCGTCCCCGATTCCAGTCGTCCGGATAGAACACAGTTCTATCCAAGTTCTATCCAGTCGTCCGGGTCGTTTGCGATCGTCCCGGGTCGTCTCAGTAGTGTTCTCATATAATCGTCCCGGTTGTCCGTGCACCTTTTGAAACGAATCGGACGACCGGGACGATTATATGAGAACTAGCCTTTAGTTTAAATAGAGCCCTGGCTAAAATGTAAGTAATAGTAATTTATAATACAGTGGAACCTCTTTTTGTGACTACGTCTCGAAGGCGACCACTTTTCCAAATAGCAATTTTTTTTCTCGTCAAATCATTGTAGTCTGAAACTCTCATAAGTGACCGCAACCGCTCTAACCACTGTATACCATTATTTAGAGGTTCGTTCAGTATTGTGACTGGCTTGTATGGGGCAGTACGCAGCTTCTACAAGGTCGTCTCTGATTTGCTGAGAAAACAATAGGGAGCTTTAGATTTGAGTACGAGATTGAGTACGAGTACGACTGTTGAATTTAAAGCCAGTCCCGTCCCCAGAGCTGTCGGTCCTTCGTGTTGCAAACCAGAAGATAAGAAGAATCTAGGTATAAAATTTGTCTGGTAAATGGTTATTTAGAGCACGCGGACTAAGTTTTAAAAGTCGTACTCGTACTCAATGGCCGTTTTCACACTAGAGACGGACAAATCGTCTGGACGGACAAGTCGTCTCAGACGGACAAGTCGTGAGAAAACGGGACGAACAAAATTTTGGACGGAAAAGTCGTCTGATTTTGTCCGTCGATTAAGCCGTCTACTAAGACGATTTTTCGAGGACGATTTGTTCGTCTAGACGGATAAGTCGTCCAAAGTCCGACTTAAATTCACACCAGACGAACAAATGGTTGTATCTCGGTCCCAGTACTCGCTAAGGGGAATGGAACTAGTAAAGGGAGTGATGGTTTATGGGAAAATCAAAATGGCGGATAGAAAGCAAGGTAACCAAGCCTGTTAGTGCCAAGCCCTTTGCTTTCAAAATCGTCTGTTTGTTCGTTCAGATATGAATTTACGATGACCAACACAAGATGAGTTGTCCGTCTAGAATTCACATTACACGAACAAATCGTCGGACGACTTGTCCGTCCAGACGATTTGTCCGTCTTCTAGTGTGAAATGGGCCAATCTCGAACTCGTCGTCCGATCTAAAGTCCCCTAACAAAACAAACAACACAACAATGGACTTTAGCCCTGAAAACAATAGAGTTGCGTGATACCCAACTCCAATGAAATTAGAGGTTGTTAAGAGCTGCGTGATATCTGGCTTGTATGTGTACACTTGATGTACTAATATTACTAAAAAATAGCACAAAATCGCGGGAGACAAAAAATTCAAAACATTCAATTTGAGTGGAAAATCATATTTTAGTTCTGAGATCCTTGTATTGAGTTCTTTCAGAAACCGTCCTAATACTAAAAACAAAATTAAGCGCCAACTTTGTGACGTCATTTCCCACTAAGAATGCCAAACTCTGAAAAAAACCATACGATTTTAGAGAATGACGAGTTCTATATTGTTGCAAAGTTTCAGATGAATTGCGTTAAAAATCAACCGTTCTTTTACCGTGCCGAATTTGAGTGTCCATACGCCCACCGTGTTGGAAAGTTACTGAGCGAATTTTGAATGAAACGTTGAAATCTTTCAACTTCCAAATTTCCATGTATTTACCTAAACTGCTATTATTTTAGTTCCAGAAGACCAGCTTGTCCCTGGTAAGCGTGTGCTGGCCCGATCTATCACAAACCTTCATAACTATGATCCTGGATTTATCTTGGCATCTGCAGAGACCTTCATCCTTGTTAAGTTTGAACACTCCATTTTCATGCCCTTTGACGCCAACGACATTACTGCTGTTATTATTGACAAGGATTCTCAGCCTAAGGATCTTGTCATTGGTGCTCATGTGGTTGCTAAGCGTCCAAAGGAAATATCTTACGTCGAGGGAAAAGTTGTCGAAACAAAGGATGAAAATGGAGAGAGATTATATCTGATTGATTTTTGGGACAGAGTTGACCATTGGAGCAGTTCGGACAAGATTCGCATCCTACCCACAATCAAAACTGGAGGTGATTTTATAGATTGTAGTTGGGGACATAGTTGTCAAATGTTTTGGATGTGTAGGCGAAATAAAAGAAATGAACGACACCAATATTCTGCCAATTTTATTAAAATATAGTTTTTTACACAACCACTGGCCAAACCCAAACGTTTATGCCAACTTAACGCTAGTTAACATGTAACTTCAAGTTAAATAGGAAACAGTTTTTTTTTAATACAAATAAATGAAGCCAGTTTGCAAATGGTACATTTTTACTCTGTATATTTAAGTTGTGGCCACTCAGTGATCCCATCAGAATTCGTCTTCACATCCATCCAGCAAAATACACACCCTTTCCTTACACAAGTGAGGACTACTAAATGCATTGTTAATCACTGACCATTTTGATCAACATGTGGACGAGAGGGAGGAGCTGAAGAAATGAGCAAAACAGATAGCTAGTAAACAACATTTTTCTTTGTTCTGTGCATTACAAAATGTTGCACAGATTGGTTTTACAGAGGTAAAGGTGACGAATTTTACCCAACAAACATAAGTAAATACCAGGATTGCACACACGCTACTTCATGAAAGTCATCACAAAGTGTCCTCATCGATAAAAGTTGACCATGACACACATAATTCTGTCACATGTGAACTAATATTTGTCAAATATGAACTATGAAGAAGTGATTTTGCTATCTGTGGGTTGCGAGGATGGCAAATCAATGACCAATGCTTTGATGGAATTCTTGGAAAATTATCTGACTTCAGGACAGAAGCAAACGAGGATCAAGATTTAGTAGACACAAATAATTACGTACGCGTGCACTGCCGAAAATCTTTACTTATACCCTTCATTGAAGTTAAACCAGTACGCCTGTCCGGAAATAAAAAGAACGAGAGATAATAAAGACATTACATATTGATTCAAATCTTATATATATATATTTATTGTCCTCAGTGCCAAAAGGGGAAATTGTTGTATCAACCATCGTATTTGTCAGGTACAAAGATGACATGTACCAAAAAGGTTTTGTAAGCAGCAAAACATACAACAAGCTGGTGATACGAATTTATGGTGGAGACCTTCACACAGTAGACGTAAATGACAGCGCTGCAGTTGTACCTGATGTTGTTCCAGATTCATCAGCACTGAAAATTGGAACTACTGTTATTGCCACCTTTGACGGCTTTACTTGGGAGGCTGGAAACATTGCAGAGATAAAACATTTGAAAGAGACGGGAAATAACATCTACCGCGTCAGGTTCATTAGTGGCGGTGACACCTGGGTTTTTAGTGTAGACAGGATTCGCATCCTGATGACAAGGAATGCAAAGGGTATGAACTTTCATTTATTTAAAAAATGAATTTTCAGTTCGCTGCACCCGTATTTACTTCTGAATGAAAAGTAACCTTGTTTTTAGGACAGTACTACTTATGAATGACATTAAACCAAAACCAAATGAAAGAAAAGTCTACTAAATTTACAGCATCTTGCAGTCCAAAGACTAAATAACATGGGTTTAGAGAACAATATCAAGTATAAAATATAAAACAACTTGTAAAATTCATTAATAATTCATAAGGGTACTAACAAATAGAAATGAGCCATTCCAATCACATGGTTACCCTGTAATCCAGATACAACTCACTATTGAGTTGTATCTGATATATAAATTAGATACAACCAATAGTGGTTGTATCTAATTTACGTGTGAATGTGAATTTCACAAGTTGTTTACTACATTCGCGTCTGTTGTATCGGCACTATACATTCACTCGGCTGCGCCTCGTGATTGTATAGGCCGATACAACACTCCCACTCATGTAGTAATCATTGCATAACATTTAAAAATAACTTAAAATATAAATTATAAAACTTTTTCCTACAACACTACATCAAAAGCAACGTTGCCCAATTATGGCATCATAAATAACAAAATGAACCAATGAGAACGTGACATGAGAGGACAGTGCAGAGAAAAGAATGTAAGACAAGTCAAGATTGGGTTTTAAATTTGTTCACTAGCTAGTGTATCATTACTTTTAATGGCTTTTGCTTTGGAAACTTAAATAATTACATTAGCACTTTTTAATTATCTTATCAGCAAATCATCTCTTGTTGTCTCTAGTTCCTGAAGGTGTGTTAGGAGTTGGTACAGTGGTGTGGGCACACACTTCCAAAATAAGGTACTACAAGGGATTTGTGGCGTACAAGGGAACCAAACTGCATGTTGACCTTTACGATGGAGACAAGTTTGTCTATGAACTGAAGGATGCATGCCACAGGGTCATCCCTGATGTTCCACCAAAAGCTGCCGATATCAAACCTGGCACAAGGGTGATAGCCAAGTTCAAGAACAAACCACGTTATTACAGTTCTACAGTCATGGAAGTTGATGCCTCTGATCCTAGTGAACCAAAGTATCACGTGAAGCTGGATGATGAAGACGAGACCTGGGATTCGCTCTATGAGATGAGGCTGTTACCTAGAGAGGTTCAAGTTGGAGGTAATCTTTTAATGTTAACCGCTCTGCAATCCTCGTCATGGTAGTGATTTCAGTATGTGGTAATGTAAATGCATTAACATATATCTGCTGGAAAAAACGTGCTGGATGTAAGGTATAAACTATTTGATTACATCACACCTACGCTCAGACAGCTTAATTTCTTGCCGATACCAGATGTTCTGTACTTCAAAGTATCCACGAATACCCATTGACTAACTATGAGTGACAGGTTGTTGTATTTTTCATCTATGTTCACTGTAAGATCTGAGGTGCAGTGTAGGACATTGTAAGCTCATCAAGTTTGCTGGCTAAAGTCAACCTCGCCATTTTACAGCTTAGCTATGTCAAAAAGCACAATTAGTTGACTGGAGCAACAAATGACGAAGTGTCAAGGCTGACGAAAGACCGTGAGCAGTAGACGTTCTCATGACAACCTTCAGCTTCCAGCCTGGCTGAGATGATTGACAATGTTTTTTGCTTTCTCGAGGTGAGGAAAAACCAGCAGACCACGTTGCTACGAATGAGGCTGGAAACAGTAGGACAGAATTGGTAAGAGAATCCAGTAACATTTGAAATCTAAAAAACAATTAAAAGCAAGCTGCAGAATTGTCTGCCAACAAACATTTGTACTAACCTAGATGTAAAAAAAAAACATTATAATTTGTTTTGTTAGTTGGTGTTTGAAATGGAAGGATTTGACGTCAAGTTGGAGGGTATGTTTGGTGGGCAAGTTATTCCACTGCTGTCTGTTGATGGATCTGTACAAGGAGATGTAAGGGATTGGTCTTCAGAGGTAAGTCTTTTGTACCATAATAAACACCACTGCAGACATTTTTTATGCTTTACTTTTATATTATATTCTTTTATACGTGGACTAATGGGAAGGCTAAAACGTAGAAAGGAAAACGAAGCAATGCTGTGTTTGTTTCACTGTGAGTAGAAGAAAACGATAACAAGAAGGGTAATGTGGGAACAAAAAATGGAACCCATGAACTACCTATGTCTTTGGAGCGTACCTGTCTCTGCGAAGTTGGTGGAAAGCCGTTTGGCAAGATAACCACAGATGAAACAGTCAAATAATACTCAGATTGTCCCAAGTGTGAAGGTCCGGGAAACTGGGCAGCCGTTTGACACAGAATGGTTTGTGGATAGGCATTTGGCGGGATTTAAGTGTTTGAAGTAGGCGGATTCGAACAGGGCCGCAAGATGAGCTTGAAAAGATTGAAAGACTGACACCGTTAGGCCCAGGATGTACAAATGGTGGATTAAATCGAAGACTGTGTTAATGGTTAGAGAAGAACTCGCTTGTGGAGGTGAAGACAGTGATGGAAGAATGAGAAGGCTACTTGACTTTTCCTTGTCGAGCGAGGCATAATTATGCTACAAGTTAAATAATTTCTTTTTTCTTCATGAACAACATTTGTTTTAGTTTATTCCAATTGTATTTTTACTACATAAGGACCTTGTATTCAGTTATAAGTAATTTCATTCTATCCGTCCAAGGGTCCAAGAAGCCTGAATGGGCGTAACGTTTACAAGAATGAAGGTCATAATAACAAGATTCTCATAGGTAGTAAATGCTTCACACGACGGATGAAACCAAGTCTTTGGCCAATTTTGGACGTGTGAAAAGACTGTTGTATGCTTCTTTTCATTCATATCTACCAATTCAAGCACTGTCGTGTAGTATACATAAGAATCCTCTTTAACTGGCGTCTTTGTTAGTAATCCAACAAGCTTAAAAAGATATATATGGCTGGCGATACACATCTTGAAATTTGGCGCAATTTTATGCAATTATTATTTCTTGCTGTGCTGAACTTGTGCTGCTTTTTTATTATCAGTTGACCGTTCGTGCAGGGATTCGCCTTGTGGGAAACTATTTTAACGAGAATGTTTCTGAGTGGGAGCCTCTTATTGAACCAGTGCAAGATGACAAACAGGTTTATCGTCATTGGGAACTCAATCTTGAGGTAAGATAAGCAGTTACCGCAGACGGTCAAGGGACTACAATGGAAAACTCCAATTTCGACGTTAATCCTTGCCTTACAGTAGCCAAGCTGAAAATTAAAATAACTTTCAAATTCATTTTCGTTAAATACGGTTTAACCTCTCTTTATGGGTACCTCCATAATACCGAAACCTCTTTATTACGAACAGTTCAGTTCACTATGTCCCGAGAGAACCAAAATTCATATAAACTATTCTTTTGTAATGGGGACAACTCGGTAAAGCCAACACTCAGTGTTGTCGCTTTGGTGTCCCTATTAGGAAGGATCTACTAAGTACTGTTCATGTAATGTAATTAAAAAAGTTTGGAACTCTGAACACTGCAATGTGTATTTGACATTTTGGCATTGTCCCGTCAGTTTTGATTTTGCATCCACCACGGATGGCTGCTTTGTTAACAAGGGGATGCAGATGTTTTCACTTATAGTTGTATATTTGGTTGTTTACAGTTTGTTTTTGAATACATTGCAGCTGTTTCAGAGAGACTGAGTCAGACAGTTATTCTTCCAATTGTAGATTAAAACTGAGTGTCTAAACTCCTTTTGAAGTCTTCTTTGATAACTTTTTTTTTCTTTTCTTGTTTTTATTAACCTCAGTTTTATTTGGCAAATGGTGGCAGCAATGATAACAATTTGGACGATAGTTCTGAGGCAGCCATGTCACTGGCCATTAAATCCAGAGATATCCTGGAGTTGACAGTGACGAAGACATGTCTTGAGGTTTTCACAAAGCTTGGAACAGTAAGTAATAAAATAGTCAGGTCAGGCGAAAACAAAAAACGAAATACTGCAGTTCCGGTTCCACAATGACCAATTTGTACAGTCATGATTTCAGTTTTGCTAACTG
The DNA here is from genome assembly GCA_022457155.1 of Cladopsammia gracilis. Lineage (NCBI taxonomy): Eukaryota > Metazoa > Cnidaria > Anthozoa > Scleractinia > Dendrophylliidae > Cladopsammia > Cladopsammia gracilis. Next base: position 1,695,555 of record JAJGOT010000074.1, read on the forward strand.
GTGTTTACAGTAAGAAAACGAGACGTATTTCCGTTTTGAACTTGCATTGTATTGCTGTTGCGATATAAGTTTTGAAAAATAATTGTGAAACAAACCTGCTTTCTTTGGTTGCATTACGATTTGAAGACTAGACTACTGTTCTCTTCAATGTATGAAATATGTGGCAGGGTGATAAACGTATTTGTTAATTGCAATTACTCTAGGTTAAAGAGTACTCTTTTTTCATTTTTAGGCTTTTAAAGAAGCTGTAACTTTTCAAGGAACAGGAGGGTTGGCTTTAGAGGACATCCCGCCATATCAGATATCAAATGAGGTTGGGAAACAGTTTCATGAATGTCTTGTCAATCATTTGTTAAAGTGATCTTACAGCCATTTTTTTCTCCGTAGCTTGGGATGGAAGTCAAAATACGACCTGGAAACAACTTTCAGGTATATATTGTTGCTTTTAAACTGTAACCTTTCATTCTTACGTCAACAACTCCATTCTACATTGGGAAAATGAACTTTCCAACGTTAAATGCCTCAAACTGAACAGTTTCAAAAACTTAGTTTTAGGAGAAGATTACTGTCGTATAATAAACAATTTATTCAGCGAAAAACTGTGTAATACGGTTGGGCATTTTTACTCGACTCGTAAAAAATCTAAGCCGTATTACACAACTTCACGCTGAATAACCTCTATATATTACGTTCTTATATTTTCGTTTTCACAATGGGATAGAACAGACCATGATTCGTCCCTTTTTTGACACTTGACTGACTTCTTTCTCTTAGTGTTTTAATATTATTTTGTAAATAAGTGAAAGTGAATTTCCTGTGACAGTGCCCCCTTTATCTTTGGAATTTGGAAGTTTTTATTTGCACAGCTAATTGTGCATTTGCATTTAATTCGTTTGCTAGAGTCCTGCTGGTGTGGATAGTGATGGGATGGTTGCAATCGCCCCTGGTCGGAGCCTTTCTTTACTATTTGGAAAGAATGTAGATACAAGAAGCAGCAGTACGGCTTCTGGTGTAGGGCCCAGCATTGGCATTGAGGTTAGAATTGCTATCTGTTGAAACATCCCTAGGGTAGTGAAAAATGAATATAATACCTGTTGGTTACCAAAGGTGAATACTGTGAAATAATATATCAAACACGAGGAATAGCGTTTCATCAGGATTTGTAAACACTGAGAAGTGGGTTAAAAAATCAAGGCGCAGCCGAGTTTTCTTTACCGACTTCGAGGGTTTGGATACCTGATTAAACACTCGTTCGAGGGTTTTGATATAACTTCTCAATCTCATTCATAATTCATGACGAAAATACAAAGGAAATTAATGTTTAATGAGTTGAAACACTCCTCATTTTTGCATCCTTAATTTCTCCTTCTAAAATCATTTTGTTTGAGAAGTAATATCAAACATTCGACACGATGTTTCATCAGATTTCCAAACACCTTGCTTGAAGTGGATTAAAAAAAATTCGGCTGCGCCTCGTTTTTCAACCCGCTTCGCGGTGTTTGGAAATCTGAGGAAACACTATGCCTCATGTTTGATATATTACTTCTCAAACTGATCATTAAATGCAAAGAAAACGAAGGAATAAAATTTCCAAAATCTTTGCCATTGAAGATCGAGTTTCCAAACCACCGTCACGCTTATGGTTTTCACTGTTCAGTCTTGGGGGATTATTAATGATGTTGAGAACTTTTCATCTAAAGACTGGGTTAAGGATTCAATATGCTCAAACGTTTAGTTGTTTCATTAGGTACAAGGGTACCACGAGCTGAAGACAATTTCTGTAAAGCAAGCACGGGTTGTTTTGCACAATATCGTCCCCAAACAGGTAAGAAAGAAGATTACTTTTGTTATGTAATATTTTGATGTAAGTCTTAACATGGCCGACGTTTATTGAAACTGTTGCAAGTTTAAAAACTAAAGATTACAGCGACGTAAAATTTGTTTCTTATTTTAAACTATGCGAGAGCTTTTTACAAGTTTACCACTTCACGATATTTTACTCTTCTGTCTTATTGCAGTAGCTAATCTTGCTAGTTCGTTATTTCCAATCAAGAAAAAGACATTTATGAGATATTTTCCGCAATAATTTCAATTTAAAGACAATCTCCTAAGGGAAAACAAAGTTGCAACCAGATACGAACACGTTGTTCGTGACGATTGGAAATTACTCTTGGCAAATTTATATTTTGTATTTTTCATTAAATTAGGTAATTTATAGGCACGGCTCTCAGGAAGAGCATATGTTTCAAGGAGAAACCGTGATTAAATAAAGATTATGTAAACTGTCAATCAAAATATCAGTCTTGCGACAGGAGTGTGCAAAGTCACTTGCAAGAAAACATCCCGTTTTGTACTGCAAGTTTCTCAGTAACAGCAATAAAAGTGTAGGAACTAAAAATCAGTGGAAAGTACATTTTCTGGGATAACGTTTCCTATTTCCCTTGAATAACATAAACATGCATGGTTTCAGTTGATAGAATCCATCATATCATTGCCAGAAATGAGCACCGTAGATGAAATGGTACTGGTAACCGATATTAACCCACATGAGGTAATTAACAGATATTATATCTTTCATAGTTTATCTGTTAATATAACTGGCAATGATCCCTTTAAGAGATAAACAAGTATGTGATATATCATCCATTTTTAATGCAAAATAATATTTTCTTAACGTGATACAACACTTCTTGATTACAAAGGTTCACTAATTGTATTGTAATTAGCGCCTATCAATTTATTGCCCCTGTTTTTTTTAAACATAAACGCACCAAGTCAACTTAAGCTAGGAGACATGTGCACCCATTGTGGTCCTATTTTCAGTGTTGTTCCAGAGATTGTTTTTCTTCGTTTTATTTTGTTTGATGACTTGTTGTTGTTGTTGTTGTTGTTGTTGTTGTTGTTAGTTTTGGTTCTATTCCCTACAAATGGTTATGACTACAGTGCACTAATGTTTGCTTTCTTTCTCAGCCTCTTTCAGGGTTTATTGTATCAGTTGTTGTCCAAGTCGAGAGAGGAGAAGGCCATAAAATAGTAACCATTAGATCGCCTTTACAGGTCAGAACAGTACGGTGAAAAGTAACGCAAACGAATTTTGCCCTTTTTCCTTATGGAATTTCGCTAATCTCGTGGCAGGAATTTAGTTAATTTGTGGGGTAGATTTGAGCTGCCTCGCCCCAGAATACGACAGAATGTTATGATAATAACCTTAGTATCACCTTTACGGGTCATTGAGTACACTACTCCATATTTACCACCGTTGTTCAGGTAGCTTGTGGGGAACAAAATGCAACATTAGTTGTGTAGACGGTAGGGAGGAGGGTGGAAGGAATAATTGGGTACCATTTGTCTACGGTACCTAAAAGAACTTTGTAAATCAAAGTTTTTCAGCAGTGTTGCCGCCAATTGTTGGTTACTAACAAGTTGTTTCCAAATTTGCCATTGAAACACTAGGAAAAATGCCGGATTTTCCTCAAAGCATTTGACTCGGCAACAAGGCTCTAAGCTTATTCAAGCATTGATAAAATTATCACCACACTACTAATCATATCGATTATTTAAGGGGTTTGCATGAAGGTGATAATCCATCAGAAGTCTCACTTTCAAAATACGCAACGAGTTCTCCAATTTTTGACACCGTACCATCTCTGTTCACAGGATTGTGCAATTCATAAAATATCCGCGTGTGTTATCTCTCAAACCATCAAATAATGTGTCTTTATTGTATCTCTTGATCATATTGGTAGGTTCTATTTATCATCAGTATTAGCAATAAACAAACACGTCTTATCTTCGTTTGTTGTTTATCAAACCTGTTGTCGGTATATTCAAAGCGATTAAAGCAAAGCTGGAGGGATGGATAAATATAGCGTGAATATTGTTTATCTATTTTCGTATCTAAATCATCTTATTTGAGATATTGTTCATGATTTATTTTATTTTTCGACAGATCAACAATCACTTCCCATTGCCAATGGATTTGTTATGCAAGAAAGAAGAACAGTTTTCCCGTGTCACAACAATTCAACCTGACAATGTTTACAGTGTTCCACTGATACTGGCTCACAAAGCTGCGCTCTACCTCAGACCTGCAGGGTTTGGGTTTGTACATACACATCCTTTGTAGTATAGAGCAGGTTTCAATTAAGTGTCGCAAGACCAAAACCGAAGTAATCACTGCGGTCAGTCACAACAAATGCAGATTCAATCAGAACTCAAAGAAAATACAGGTAGCCGGCGCCAAGCCGACAAAATGCGTTCAGGCAAGTCTTGATTGGTTTTGGTTGAGAAAGTGATACGAGATTTTGTAACCAATCACAAAGCGTAGTGATGCAAAACCAAAGCAATGGCTAAATTACTTTCGATACTCAATTGAAAACCGCTCTAGTACAGGTGTGTCCCTAATTAACCAATCGTGATTTTGCACAATTTCTGCAGACTTCTGACCCTCCTCATGCATAATTATACATATCATTATACTTTGCCTCAGGTTACTGCAATATTAAATTATTATCAACTGTTTTAGCCAATCATAAGAGAGGTACGTCCATTAGTATTTTCTCCTACTACTGACCAGCTTTTTCGGTTTTTAAGGGGTCAGACACAGACATAATTGCATACCTGACCACTTGAAAGTTCTAGTTCTTTTGTCGTGGCTATAACATGGCTACATGATGTTCGTGGTAATTGTTCATACCTATCCTTACTTCGCACGCAATTCATGTTGCCATGCCCCACCACATATTGAGTGCACACTTAAAAATCAAAACATTTATAACGCTGGTGGCCCATGTATTAACCTTACCTGGGTTTACTGTATTGAACTGTTGGCAGCCCTGTTTTTCGTTGATGAATCTCTACATTTTCCAGCAAAAACTTGGTTGGACTTTGAAATTTTCTACACATGTGCTATGGTTATTCCTTTGATTATAAATATTCCTCGTAATCTTTTCCCGTTTCATTCCGTTGTAAGCTATGGTGAGAGCACCACTCCCCTGCTTTGGAACAAGCTAGCATCTGAAAGACATTCCTCGGTTCATTGTCCTCCGCCCGCTGGAGATGGTCCACCCTTTCACATGAAGGTACGTTGTTGGCTAGTGTACACAACTTTGACCACATAGAACGATGTTATTTGGTGCTACAAAACTCATTACAAGATAAACAAAGAAAGATGGTAAATTTAAAGCTCGCTAATTCAATGAGAAATATGTAATGTTTATCTTGTCGCGAGTATGGGACACAGGAAACAATCTGACACTGTACACCGGTCGGATGCTCTGTGGTGTACAGAAGAATCTGGGTTTAATTCCTGTCGTGGACATTACATCTTTCTCATATTACCAGATATACCACACCACAGCACAGCATAGCACATCGCATCACGTCATCAAATCACATCACAACACAACACAACGCATCACATCACATCACAACACATCTCATCACAACATAACACATCACATCACATCACAACATCAACACAACACATCACATCACATCATATCACAACACATCACAACACATCACAACACATCACATCATCACAACACATCGCATCACAACACATCATATCACATCACATCGCATCGCATCGCATCACATCACAACATAACACAACACATCGCATCACAACATATCACATCAAAACACATCACAACATAACACAACACATCGCATCACAACGAGACAAATCGCATCACAACACAACACAACACATCACAACACATCAAATTACCTCACATCATAACACATCGCATCGCATCACATCACATCATAACACATCACAACACATCACAACACAACACATCACATCACATCACATCACAGCACAGCACATCAAATCAAATCACTTCCCATCACATCACATCACCTCTCATCACATCACATCATATCGTATCTTAGCACGTCACATCACATCATAACACATCGAATCACATCATATCATATCACATCACATTACAACACATCACATCACATCACATCACAACATAACACATCATATCACATCACATGATCACAGCACAATTTCTTATTGAAAAAAGGTGCGAAACCTTTCGCTAACAACCACAATACTCTATATGGTGGTGCATAACCAGTGGAACCCATAGCCTGATAACAACGCTTACTAAGTGCATCAAAGTGAGTTAGATTGCATCAGGAGAAAAACGACAAAACAAAGCTACTGTTTTCCTATAACCGCGATGAACAAGAACCGTTTTTTTTTTTTCATTTGTTATAATAATTGCAAACATAATCTTAAGCGCATTTAAAAGTAGCATATCGTATACCAACCACAGGTCCTTGTTTTGTGGGAAACTGTTGAATTGTTTTCAAAGTTGATTTTGTTTGTGCTGTGTTATTATTGAATGGGAACAGAGATATGTTATGTTATTTTGTGTACATTTACTTTTCAGGTTGATTGCGAACAAGTGTCATATTCTGCAGTACATGGCTCTTTGCAATATGCTCCCAATTATATCCTCCACATCTACCCACCAGCTATTTTACATAACTACTTACCTTACAATATTCGTTATGCATCACAGGTGAGTACAGCACATTTGAAACGGGATGCCAAGACATTACTCATTTCATTACATCTTACCCCTATCGCCATACAAGAGGGTATGATTGGGTTTCATTGTGTTAAAATGGTGTAAAACTCTTTAGGTTTTCAGCGCATAATATGGTGTGTTTTCTAAAAGGTTAGATGACACCTTAAATAAGAAACCTAACATATTTGATACACAATTGTTACAGAATTATAACCATGTATAAACCCTATTTTGTCTGGGCTTTTTTTGAGTTCCTGAGCCTGGGAGGGGGGGGCACCCCTCGTAACTTCAGGAATATTGAGGCTATGACAATGAAACCAAGAGGGTACACGGAATGATAACGTCATATGACGTAGTTATTAGGTAATTAGTTATACGGCAGCCATCTTGAATTTCTGAAAATTTTTTAAAACCTCTTAAAAATCGTCCAGATTGACTCAAAATTAATCAAAACCAATAAATAAACGCTAAATGACGTAAAAATGTAAAAGTTATATACCAAAAAACATTGTTTTTCTTTATTCAAAGGTAAAAATATGCAAATTGATAAAAATATGGCTGTCAAAATCTTGTTGTTATGGAAACATCAAGTCACGTGATCAATAAAATGTCATATCACATTGTTGCCAGATAAATTTTAGGAAAAGTCACAAAGTTTGATGGCGTTTGAATACATATTAAGGAAGTTATGAATGTTGAAAGTTAACGCGGCCACCCCTGGCAAAATAGGGTTAAGACACCAAAATGGACTAGAACTGTAAAGAGACAATAACAGACAATTTCACACAAAAAAAACGCCAACTTTGTAAAGATACCTATCGATACCTAACTGGCATGGAAACATTAATTTGTGATTCAGTAAAACATTGCAACACCAAAGTCTGTCTATAAAAAAACGTCAAAACATATGAAAACCTATTTCCAAAAATCACCACTTTTGTCCCAATGTTAAGATATGTTAAAGAACAACTTGGTATTAAGTTCACTGTTTCTGTCTGATGAGCTCTGTCGAAAAGCAGTTCACCCCTTGAAAAATATAATCTGCAGTCAGATATTTGTGCGTGCTTTTGCAGTATATTAGGTTAATCAATAGTGATTTTCTTTTAAATAAAACTTGGAATTGCTTTTGAATTGTTGAAAAACAAATCAGAAAAACAACAACAATTGTAACTAGTGGTGGTTTTCAGAGAGTTCCTGAATAAATACACAAATAAATAGAAAACTAATAATTAAAGTAAATGTCCTTAAAAATGGTAGTTTCTTGGTGTTGCGGATGGTGTGATCACCAAATGACGTAAAACAAAAGATTCAAAAGACACTGAACAATACCCACACCACAACACAAAAGATAACCAACAATGGCTTCCGCAACACCAAGAAACACCCTTAAAAATTGAATAAATAGATTTCTGCTGTCCCCAGTTACGTTTTACCAAAGGCAATTGGACATCATTCATTGTTCTATTGTTATGGCCATGTACATCTTATCTTCATTTGCTGTGCGCTTTGTGGTAGCCTGCATGACAGACGCTTTATAAGCCAAGCGGGGCGAGCGAAGCATTTCGCACGAAGCGCGAGACGAGGGGAGGAAAAAAAATAAAGCGCCTGTAGACAGTCCATTGTTCTGGCTCTTCCACAAATCCTCGACCGTTCATCGGGTAGACGGTAATGCTGATTGGCCAATTTATATCACGTGACGATGAGATACAAAATGTAAACAACAAGATAAAAACAAAGCTCTCGCTCGTGTTGTAAAATTTGTGTTTCCTCGACTGGAACATTCATCAAACCTTGGATTTCCTTCTGCAGTTGTTATAAAAGGTGACAGGCCAAGCACAAATCCTGCTTGTCGATAAAAGCATTTTAGCCCAGCTTTAGAATAAGTCTACCCCAAGTACGTGCCTGAGAGATTTTTCCTTTCTGATCTTAGATAAAAATATCTAGCTGTGATACTGACAGGAGGAATTTACGCTTTTCAGAGCCGTTTAGAATATTTAGCTACGCCGTCGTTTGCTAGCTCTAGCTCTTGGCATAACAATAGTTTTTTTTTCTCAATTTGAAAGAGTTGTAAGATCCGGAGTTGCCACTAAAGTAGGAGTTATTCGCTGCTTTATAGGATCAGTTCATTTCTGAGTTCGTGATTTAATGTGAGTGCAAGTCTGCGGTCAGCATAACTTGCGATATAGATCGTGTTTTGATTGGTTATTTCGAAATCACTGCGGTCAGTTAATATTGGTGGGAGTTGGTGGGCGGAAGAGCCAGAACAATGGACTGTCTACAGGCGCTTTATTTTTTTCCCTCCCCTCGTCTCGCGCTTCGCGCTCGTGTCGCGCTTCGCGCGAAATGCTTCGCTCGCCCCGCTTGGCTCATAAAGCGTCTGTCATGCAGGCTACCTTGTGGGTTTTTTTTTTGTTTCTGTTTTGTCCTTTTTTACAACGTGTGTGGTTTGAAGCAATGTGTGGTCCTTTCATTTGCAGGGTTTGCCTCTTGTTGAACTCAAGGGAGGTGACAAATGGCCTTTGTTTTCTGTGAATTTGGATAAGAAAGTAATCCTCCAAGTTCAGGTAATCAGCACTGTGAACCATAACTATCTTTTGTCTTAGTGCTCATTGGCTGTTAAAGCTTGCTGGAATGTTAAACTTGACATAACAGTAGTATAGTGGGTATTAAATGGCCCACTGTTTTTGGTGAGGGAAATGAGAAAGTGCATGAGAACTCGTCACTGTGAATTTCTTCTTCGGTTGCTTTAACCCGTTCTACAAGAAAAACATTTCATTTTGCGAAAACAATTTTACTGCATAAATTTACTGTTGAAGAGTTTTCATTTAAATGGCCACCTTGTTGGATTTTAAAACCACATCGCAAATCTCTGGGAGGAAGAGGAAGAGTGTTCACCAGGATTTTCCAACACCGAGAAGTTGGTTGAAAAAACGAGGCGTAGCCGAGCTTTTCTTAACCGACTTCGAGGTGCACGTGTCTGGATGCCTGATGAAGCACTCTTTGGAGTGTTTGATATAGCTTCTCAAACTGATCATTAAATACAGAGAAAGCGAAGAAACAAAATCGCCAAAATCTATGCTAATTGAGATCGGGTTTCCATGCCACCGTCATGATTATGATTATTAATGAGTTTGAGAAGGAAAGTTTATCACCCTCTCAATAAGTGGAAACATGGAAAATTAACAAATTAACGTATAGTGGTATCGTCGAAATTCTCCAATTAAAATCATTTTAAATTACCCATGTTATTTTAACTTTAGTTAGAAAAATATGTGAGTCCCACTTCACGAAAGGCATTGTCAAAAAATTCTACTATGTCAGGGACTATTTTGATATTTTTTGTGAGGACATGCGCTGTTTTCTTTTTAAAGAAAGTTTCACCATTTTTACTGTATATTGTACTCTAAGCAAGAACTTGATTGGCTTGTCTAAGTTTACTCAATTGACGTGTCCCTTTCTTAGCTTGATAACTACCAACAAAGCACGTGGAGAGGTCAAATTGAACTGTGGAAAGGAATGGATAAGCTCACAACATTCACTCTACATTCCACTCAGGACTCAGCATATGGGAAGTACCTGGTAAAGGCAACTCAGGGTGATAACAGTAGAGCGGTTTTTAATCGAGTGTCGAAACTAATTTCGAGTTTGCTTTGGTTTTGAATTGCTTTGCTTTGTGCTTAAAATACAAGTGCAATTTCTCAGCCAATCAGACGTTAGAACAAAAGCAATCGTTGCTTGTTCGCTTGCGTTTTTCTGCGCTTAGCCAGCTACATGCGTTTGCTTCGAATTGCAATTTGGAGGAACGCAGAGGAGCGAAATTTCTCCCAAGTGATAAACGTGATATTGCATTGTGTACCTAATGACGGTCTATTATAGTAATAAACATATGAAAAGTCAATACACAGTGTAAGCAGTATAAAGTTGCTGTCGAAATTTTAAATCATGCATTTTTGGTCAATCAAATTTATCGCTGCATTCCAAGTCAAGAAAACAGGCATTTTTGTTCAGATGGTTAATTATTAACAACACTAGCAAACCTCTATTAAGGGGATACTTCTTTTTTCCTGGGCGTGACCCCACTTATTTTGTTTTTGACAATGAAGTGTTCTACTTACATGTACGAACTTACCGAAGCATGTTAATTGTGGCTGAAAAGTAACAAATACAATTGATGGTCACATTTCTGTTCCATTCTTTGTTTGCACAATACACATGACTTCTCACACACTGAATGCCATTTGTCTGCCACAGAATGCAACAGCACGTTATTGCTTTATTGCAAAACGTCGAGCACTTACAGAGTAAATCAGAAACCTGGCTCGTACAAAACCAAAAAACTTCTATGACCCTAAATACCTATGTCAAGGGCTGGGAGGGTGGGGAAGCTGTTGCACGCATGGCAAGAAACAAAAACTGAGTCACGTGTCAAAGCGTGACACCAGATATCCCGACTCGTACCAGATCCCCATTCAGTCTGTGAGAACTTTATTTCTTGCCTCTTTCGCAAGCTCAGCTGCCAAGAAAACCATTTACCAGTAATCGTCCGATAACTTTATGTAATTTTTCGTTTTATCCCATTGCAGCAGCTGGGAGTGTTTGCCACATTTGAAGGAACAATGAACATCACTCTATACAGTCCTTACTGGATGGTCAACAAAACTGACCTGTATCTTGAATACATGGTACACTGTAGTGTTTTCTTTTTGCTTCCAACTTTATTGCTCCCCAAATTCATTTAGCTAGTACAAAAAAAAAAAAAAAAAAAAAAAAAGTACAAAGCATCTTTACGATCTGAGTTAACTAAGGCTTTCTTGGCTTGTTCTACATAGTTGTCTGAGGCAGTGGTCACGTTTTGCCCATAAAGTAAAACAATTCCCATCATTATGGGCACTTTTCTTATCGTATTATTTCATCTTTAGGCTTCTGATGACGACACTGTCATTCCTCATCCAACTTCCCTGACAGAACCAGTGATGTTCTCTTACCATGGAAAAGGAAACTCCTCTGGGAAAAAGACGGTAAGTATGCTAGGTATAATAAATTATGTTATCTGGCAAAATCCTTAACATGGTCGTTGGGTTAATATGAACCTAACGGTGATGCTGACAGGGGCACTGCCACGAGGGCGCATGCGCCAGTTTCTCGAATTGAAACTTGAAAAGTTCAGCCTAAATTTTTCAAGTTGAAGTGTCAGTTTCCTTTTCCGTCCTGAGTTTCTTCATTTTCCACCGGGACCGCCGCCACTAGTCGACGCCATCTTTAAAATTACATTTGCATAACTGGCGCATGCGCCCTCGTGACGGTGTCCCCATAAGACGTTTAATGCGGTCCTTTTCAAACTAAGTGTGAAGATTCATAGGTGGAGACTGCTGTTGCATGCTATCATTCCCATTGTAAAAGTTAGTGCTGTAGACCCCCCTCCCAGTTCATAAACAGCATATCAGACTAAGGTAAAGAAACACTAACAACAACAACAACAACAACAACAAAAAAAAAAAAAAAAACTTTATTAATAAACAAATACAATTACAAGTATTGCCCGAAGCTAGCAAGGCTATTCGAGGCGGGACAACGACATTACAAGCCTGGACTTTGAGGAGTTTATGGAGCAATGGCGAACAAAATCTGTCCACTTGGATGACACCAAACCAAATTCCCTACTTATTTTCTTATTGTTCTGTTTTATCCAATAGGCCCGTGTCCGCCTGTCAGCTGGTGAATGGTCCGACAAGTTTTCTTTAGATGCTGCAGGCAGTGGGGGATTGCTAAAAGTCAAGAAAAATGGAAAGTTGCATGAGGTAATACATTAACTACCGAAAAGGTTTCTGGTTCATGAACTGTATACGTCATACTCTATCAAGCGAGCATGGTTTGTCAATTCGTTGGTAGTCACCATCAAGTTAAGCCAATTCAGGTTCGAATGACAGACGGTTTGTAGAAAATGTTCAGTAAAAATTCAAAAATTATGGCGATACGACGTTTCGATGTATAATAATATTATAGTAATCGCGTTCGAAGAACGCAATCCTAATTTCGTGTTGGTTGTCCTGTGGTTTATGTGCAGTAAAATTTGAGATTTTTTGGTAGACGGTCTTCCAAATGGCCGCCCCTATTGGTTTTTTCAGGGGCTCGTTTCCGCCGGAAATTCCTTCGAACGCATCTCCATAATCTGTGATTACTGCTAGTAATAATAATAATAATAATAATTATAATAGTAATAATATTTTATTAGGAAACCACATAACGAAATACTAATTAAAATCTAAAATGTATCTAACATCATTATCTAGTAGAGAATGACAGAACGAAAAAGGTGAATATAAGTAAGTGAAAACAGTTAATTACTCATGCGCGAAGCGGCATGAGGTAAGGTTTACCATCCTTTTTCCCTTTTTTTTTTGGTATCACATTAAGGCCTGAAAATTTATGCACGCGTATTTTAGTCGCGTCACCTACCCAGGGCTTCCGCTTATTCCCTCGGTCGACACCGTACCTAGATGACTTCCGGTTTTCAGTAATGACGTAATCAGTAACGCCACCAAAACATCACGGAAGCGTCACACCGTTACGCCACCAACCACCAACCATCAACCCACACTACACTAATATTACTCTTCAAATTACTTATTTATAAGGTTCCGACGAATCTCTGGTTTCCTTGTGGTAACGGGTTCTTACCGTCTTGTTGCTTTAATAAAATTGCTTCTTTTATTATGGTACATTATAAAATTAATTAATAATTCATAAGGAAAATACAAAAGAAATGAATGTTTAATGAAGGTTTGTAAACCCCAATACAGATGAACTGAGTTGATGAATTATTCAACAGTAGCATTAACTTTTGATACAGATCTCTGATGAGCTAATTAGTATGCATTAACTTTTGATATAGATCTCTGCTGAGCTAATTAGTATGCATTAACTTTTCATACAGATCTCTGCTGAGCTAATTAGTATGCATTAACTTTTCATACAGATCTCTACTCATTGTTTCATTTCATAAGTCAGATAAAATATTCGCGTCCGATCTGTATGGGCGTTTACAATGGCTCGCCTTCGGCTCGCCATTGTAAACGCCCATACAGATCACCCGCTCATATTTTATCTATCACTTAAAATTTATGACAAATGTTTCTTACGCATGCGCATGACATACGTTTTGAGTAATTTGGTCTTATTGGTGCATAAGTCAATTCTATATTTCTCCCATCGAGGTGAACGTTGTTTTTATACACAGCATACGACTTGAGGCCGAATTTGTCGAGATTCTGTAGAAATAAGACCTATTTTTAATCAGAGCTCTTCCGGGGCAAAAATGCCAAACATCGATCTCTCGCGCTCGTAAGCATATTGTCAATTTATTCCATGTTTTACTGCCGATTCTTTACAATGCCAGTGGCGTGGCAGTCCTAGCTGCATGTGGTGAGTAATTTCAAGATTTTTTAAAGAAAGAACAATATAAACACACGGAAAAACGGCGTCGTTTTTGCAGCCCATAGGATTTTAAAAAAGAAAATTGATCTTCGGGACTGGACTTATGATTATGGACTTCGGATTATGGACTGTGGAATGCGTGTCACATTAATGTCAATTTTTACTGATTTCATTGCTTCTAAAATTAGTCTTTTCAAATGTAACAGAAATAATTCACGATTTGGGAAGTAATAGACGAGTAATTGGTAGCCATGATATTATGTAAACAAAACAAGACTTGAATTTTATAGTTCTAACTTCACACACATCGCCTTACGCAAAGATGTCTGTGTATTTGTTGCAATTTTGATTTCCAAATCAGTTTCTCGGGCAATTTTCGATACACAACTGGTGTATTTTATTCGACGTAGTCATACTAGTTATTCTACACCGAGGAAAAGTTGTTTTTGTGAGTTTTTATGCAGTCTAACAGAGTTAAGAGACGGTCACGTAATACTGTTTTTTGAGAATTGCTAAAATTGAAAAATAGCCCGGTCGTTTACTGATTTTATTGCCTTTAAAAGTAGTCTTTTCAAATGTAACAGAAAGAAGTCACGGTTTAGGAAATATTAGATCAGTGTGAATTTGATCGGGAATCAATAAATTAAATATTCACAGCGAGTACAGAAAACTTGTCTCAGCATGTTCTTGAGTGTGTCACGCAAAATTCGTTGGGGGGGGGGAGGTGCGTGACCCGTTTAAAATAAACCATAAAAACTTTCTTACGAAAGCGCATTAGTATAGGCTACATGTAGCCTCTTGTTAAAATTATTTCGTTTGGGTTCTAAGTTCTATAAATAACTTAACGCGGATAGAGTCTGATTGCACGTTCAAAGTTGGTTTTAGTTCTTCGATTAAAAACATCTCGTGAATGAGGCAATCACATTTATTTCTGTAGTTGTTAGTAGCGAAGAGTTCTTAGACAAATTTGGCTTCAGCGTACATGTGTTTTCCTTTGACTGAATTCCGTGGGCTGTGTTCATCAATGCATTGATGTAGGGTTCGGTTGGTGTGACCAACATAGTCCATATCACATAGACCACGGATTGCTCATTTATGATCTGACTTAGGCTCTGACTTTTAGGATTCTCTCCATTTTAATTAACTGTTTTCGCTAATTTATATTCACCTTTTTGCCTTCTGTCACTCTCTACTTGATAATTCAGGTTCATCAGAATATGTAATCATCATTAGCTGTAAACTTCATCTAAATTCGGACTGGGTGTTCACCGAAGGATAGCTCTGACAGACCTATCAGTGGTTTATGGATGTGTCGTTTACCAAAGAATTCAAAGCCAAATTTTTTCATTTCTCCAGAACCAACGTTAACGTTTTATTTTACTATCCAATCTAGATTGGTATGCAGACCACCCTTTCCTACTTCAGCTCAACCAAGATAGTGGAGTTTACACCATTTCATCTCATTAACAACGTCACAGAGGTAAGAAGTATGCTGTGTACATTTGACAACCATTCCGCATTCTGCGCTGTTTTCCCTGCAAAGCATATTGGCACAAATCTTTTGGTCAAAATGCCTTGAATGTTTATGGCTTTCATGAACTGCATTATGACAGAATGGCTATGGCCTTTGTATTGCATGTGTATAGTGCAAGAGCTATTATGAATGTTCTAATTTGCTTTACAATTCCATTAAGAGATGAGAGCGGACAGCATGTAAAGTCAAACGCGGTAGCCGCCATCAGTTCTTGTGTAATGTCACCTCACATTTTCAACCCATGAATGATTAAGAATAGGCCACTCTTTCCAAACAGCAAAATAATTAATTTAATATCATCTTTCGTTCAGTTTGAGTAGGTGTAGAAAACAAGGGAATGGCTATACCTCGCCACCCAGTTACACCATTAATTGAATGTAGATATCAACTCCGTAACTTCCCGCTCTACAGTGCGTTGACAACTGAGCTAACTAGTTTTGCCAGTCATGAAAATCACTTACCGTGTTGGTATAAGTTATAGTCTTAAATCGAGTAAATAAGATGTTTGCATTTACTCCGAATGTGTGCGTGATCGGATGCCTGTGTAGTCCACAATCGGTCTATTGGATGTAAACATTTTTCGACATACTCTGTGATTTTGTTTCAGTACCCCGTGTCGCTGACAGACGCACCGGATCAAGGAGATTCATCCTGGATAACAGCGCAGCCAGGAGAGGTAAACTCTACCAAACACACACGTCACGTTTCCCCGTAAAAATGTTAATAGTCCCAGGAAATTGATCTTCATGCACAAATTCTGTTTTCTTTTGAAGTGTGTACCGTTCTGGCCAATTTCCAGTCCATCCAAGAATCTGCGCATCAGAGTCGGTGACAGCAGTGAAGTGTCCCCTTGCTTCAGCTTTCAACCTTATGTCACAGAGCTACTGAGGATGAACGGCAAGGTTAGTGATTCAAACAGATCTGTTTGCAATTTGGTACTCCAGAAACAAAAAATCAAAGCCGGAAAAAATGCACGTCCTTTCTCTTTTGTATTTCCTTGGTTTTCACTAAAGTTGAAGATCCCTATGAGCAACCCAGCCTATTATCTAGCAGTGTTACCTTCTCTGGCTTTGAGACGCTGCTTTATTACCTCTCTTTAATGTTATTTAACAGTTATTCATCGAGGACGAGCCGAATATGAGCTGATGTATATAACCAACGAGGCGCCGCGCCGAGTTGGTTATATATCAGCTCATATTTGGCGAGGCCGAGATGAATAACTGTTTTAGTAAATTTTCAAACACTCAAATAACTGGAAATTGGAAAACAAAAATATATCCGTTTCAAAAAAATACATGACTGTCACGTCAGTGAACAAGTGTCACATGACCGCTTCGCAAATCGAAAGCGAGTAAATGCTAACAAGCGGCGAGATCGAGAAGAATGTTTCTTTCAAAAGTAGTTTCCTTCAAAAATAGGTTTTAATCGGACTAGCCGAAATAGTTATGGATTTGAACATCAGAATTGCGGAAGTTATATTGCGGACGAGGAAAGATTTGCACGTGCACGTGCACAACGTGCTCCCCGAATGTCGCCATTTTTTTTCCGCGACGGTTTTTTTTTCGCGTAATTCGTCATCATTTTTCCATATTTGGGCAAATTAACCAATAACGACTCAGATCGGTAGCGGTTGGACCTATCAGAGATCTAGAAAACCATTATCGAGAGGTAAAAATTTACTAATATTATTTATTGTTAGTGACATAATAATAACCGCCATGATCTGCATCAGCCAAGCCAAAGAGATTATAATATTAAAAGAGACAGCTACAACAACCACTTATTTCTTGTTAGGTGCTCTTTTGCTAAAATGACGGCCCAAATGTGAACGTGAATTAGATCAAATTAAATTGAGTTGCGTCATTTAAGCATTATATTACCTACCCGTAAACTTTGTTTCTCTTCACGCCACATAGTGGACATGTGAGATGTTAGGATTCACTTTGATTCATTTGACGAGAAAACTTTATTCTAAAGTTACTTTAACCTTGGAGAAACTAACGATAGAGGTTGAGCTTCCAACGCTATTATTGATGAGGGTAAATGCCAAAAATGTTATTTGACAAGCTTGTTGTTTTGCCCGCCCTCTTTCTTACCCTTTCATGCAAATGTATAATTAACAACTATTCACCGAAGTGGAGGTGGGTAGCGCGGCTCGGTGAATATCCACCACTACCCACCTAAACTGAAGTGAATAGTTGTTTTAGTATATACTGAAACAGTGAGATAATATAACGAAAATGATGCTTTTTAACTCATTTATTCCTGTCAACTATTACAATTTTCGCGCGCAAATTTTCGCGAGTTGCTGGGAGGTGAATAGCACTTGCTATTCCGAGTTTCAGTAGCCAATCAGAGCGCGCCAAGAATGCTATCCACTGTTTCAGGATATACTAATGAAGCTTATCCCCTGTATACGTCGTAGTTATCTCAGAGGAAAATTATCCTTGCTTTCTTTGCATTGCAGCTAGGGTTCAAGGCCCGTGGGGACTCCGATATAAAAATGACGGGGGTGCTCGGTGTACCTTTTAGGGTGCTTAAATCCAAAATGGCCATCGTTCGAATTATCGTGGTATTGAGCCGAGACAAATATGACAGAATATGACGTGTTGCTTTGGAATTTGTACCTCCTAGGGATAAAAGTCAATTTGAGCCACGCCCATGAAACGAGATTCTGATACCTTTTAAAGTGTTTTTCTAAAATTTCAGACGAGCACTTCAGTCATTTTTATATGGGAGTCCCCCCCCCCCACCCCCCTCGGAAGGGTTTAAGATTACAACCCATACAACCCAAACTCAAATCAAACAACAACTAAATTACAAACGCTCAAGACAACCAGTAACAAATTGCTTGTCTTGTTAGGTCGGAGCAGTATGTGCTGATATGCTGACTGAAGATTCTGCTGCCATCATAACGATCACACCATACTACACTGGAGCAGCACCAGTCAGACTGGAGAATCGTACTGAGCTTGAAATCTGTTACAAACAACAAGGGTAACTTGACGTATATAACATTGTATTTTATTGCCAGCAGCTATGGTTGCCATTTTTATCTCGTGAATACGCGAAGCGTTGAACGAGATATAGTATACGGGGACAGATATGCAAATTTTCACTCGTTCCATCATGTGTAAACGTTTTTAATTCCCCAGTGTATTACATGTACGTGTTAAAAGATACTTGCTGTAGTAAACTTTTTTTTTAATTCCCCCAGTGTAATTTCGTCTTTCAGTTGTCTAGACAGTCTCGTTTCACAAAATGTATATTCATGTCACGCTATGATGTTTTGGTCGTTTTAAATCATAATAATAATCAATACTTTATTAACAAATTTCTTAAAAATCGATTAAGCCTTAACATCAATTTTATGTACACTTGCAGGAAAAAGCTATAAAAGTTCATTTATATAATAATATAATAATATATAATAATTGTTAATCTACTAAAATGCTAAAAATATTCATAATTACAATCCATAAAATATCGTAAAAGTGTTACTCTTCAATTATTTTACTTCAAACTTTGGAGACTTGTTCCTACATGTCCATCAAAAGGTTGCATACCATTTCCGAATTGACCAGTCTGGCTGACCAGTTCTGACAAATAATGGCATAATATTTACAAATAGGCCATTTCCAAGTTGCCTTTAGCCTCTCTATCAAAGCGAGGCTAGGTGCGAAACCTTTCATATGAAAATGAGTTTTCATTCGCATGTAAATAAGTTTTATTAGCATGTGAATGTGAAATGATATATATGAAATAAATCATAGCATCTGAATGAAAACTCATTTTTATATGAAAGGTTTTGCACCTAGCCTCGCTTTGATAGAGAGGCTAAAGGCAACTCGTAAATGGCCTATTGAGCGGTCTGGTTGGCCAGTTCTGACAAATGGTAAACGTCCTTGGTATGGAAAATCAAAACCGATCTGCTTACTTAACCTTACGTTGTTTCGTATTCACGAGATCGCATATAGAGCCCTTTGATTTTTGAATGCAGTCAAACATATTAGGGTCAGTTTCTGAAGAAACTGTGGTGCTGCATCAGAGGAGGAGTGAAACATGAAAATTTGGCCACCGTAAATAAACTTGAATATCTTTACGGTGGCCAATTTATCTTATCAACTGAAATGATAAAACCAAATTTTGAAAGAAATAAATCTGATGAACTATTTAGATTCTGAATAACTAAGTTCATTGTTTACTTTTACCTTAGAGTAGTTTTTTAACCCGTGAATATACGCGCATGCGTAATGAACGGATTATCGGTAACGGAGACTGATATACAAATGAGTCACTCACTCGCTCACTCCTTCCATCAGCTGTAAACTTAGTGACGTAATGCTTTGTTACGAATGCGTTTTGTAATAGGAATAGCGTGAATCCAGCGATAACAATAACTAAATTGGTGTAAACGAATATAAACAACAATAAGCTTAAAGATGTTTCGCATTTGGAGTCTTTAATGCAACGTTAAAATCGATCTAAAAGGAATTTTCAACTGAGACACGCGTTTTGATGGTTATCTACCTTCAAGTAATAAAATTTATACCATTCCAAGTCAGTGGTCACGGTGGTCGAGTGGTGTAAAGCGCGGACTTACAGCCGAAAGGCCCAGGTTCGAATCCCGCGCGGGCTTAATTTTTTTTTTTCGTTTTTTTTTTTTTCTTTCTTCTTCGGACTGAACATTATGAAAGTGATGTACTGTATTTTTATTTTTTGCGTTTGTCAAAAATCTTTACGTTTAATTTAAAATATATATATTGAACCGTGACAGAGTGAAAGCATAAGCTTACCGCATTGCGTTACGCGTTACGCATTTCAAATTCACGGGTTGGCTCTAAGGAGCCTTTGATTTTTCTCATAAACTGCTTGTGTGTTTTCTTCAGTTGCAAGGAACACTGTCTGCATCCCAACCAGTGTGTGCTATTCACGTGGGACGAGCCTTCAGCTACTAAAGAGTTTGTCTGGTTCGTCAAAGGATCTGAACATACCATCAAAACTGACTTGTCAAAGGTTTGTACAGACTTAACAGAGCGGGAGGTCGCGGGTGTGAATCCCGCCCGGACCAACACTCAGGGTCTTTAAGTAAGTGGTCAGATCATGTTGGCTGTGCTCAACACCTGTCTCAGTTCAGATGATCGCGTCATTGGGAGCTTAGCGACTTTAAGCCGTTGACCTTTCCCCTTACACCTTCTCGCTGTTCGAAAAGAGTAGGGGAAGTAGTCCCCGGTGAAATGGTAGAACGTTTCCTTGGGAGCTTGGCGACTTTAAGCCGTTGACCTTTTCTCTTACACCTTCTCGCTGTTTGAAAAGAGTAGGGGAAGTAGTCCCCGGTGAAGTGGTAGAACGTTTCCTTGGGGGGAATGCAGTTATGGGCCCGCAGTCAACTGGCGTAAAATTATTTCGCCAAGTCTGGCGAAGTAATTAGAACAACTAATTAGAACATTAATATTTTGACATTTTTGCCACCTGCACCAATGTAGGCCGATGTATCTGTATTTATCCAGGGCAAGCGATTGCAGACTGTGTTTGTATTCAGTGACATTTCCCACACGAACAAGTCATAAAATGATTCTGTAGCAAACACAAATACAAAATCGACACTTGAACTTGAATTTATTTAAAGGCACTGATGCATGACATATAGCTAAGGCCCAACTAAAATGTGTAACTGTATAATAGACAGTGTTGCTGATATGTTCTGCATTCTTTATGCAGAACATATCAGCAACACTGATAAAAGAGTGTCAGACTTCTTTTAAGGGACTGTACAGTATCACGCTATGCGCATTCTTGCACAAATCTTTCTATTGCTTGGCTAAATATTCTAAAATAACAATTTGTACAAGTTTGTAAGGCATAATTCAACAATAAATGCTACAAATAAGGTACAGATGGCTTCATTTCGGGGGCGATTGAAACGAACAGCAGTTACAAGAGCCAAAGCGAATTTATCGTTGGCCTGTAGGATAAATTATAAACTTGCGTAACATAGCATTGACCGTTCCTAATTTGGTTATTTGAAAGTATTTCTTTGTCTGAATAAATCGTTTTGATAAACGTTTGTTGGCTAAAAACGCAAGGGACCAGTTTTTGGAAGGCGCAGTTTTGTATGAAGCAACCGAGATACTGCGCCTTTAATGACCCCCGTTTTGGGGTCTGAATCGGCCGCTGCTCATTTTGAAAACTAATGTAATTTATTAATTTAAAGAGAGCCTGCAATCTCTAGTGCGCATGCTTGGACTTTGTTTATATTTTTTGTTTTGATTTTGACGATAAGTTACATTCTGTGACCACTCACATGACGCAAATTTGAAGTTTTATCAGAAGCAGAGATGCCACCATTATGGATGGGAAAGCTCGCGAAAGTAAGCTTCTGTTCAATCTACAGTCGATGAGTTCAAAGGAAGCGGTGCTGAGGTAATTAATGATCGGCCAGTTAAAGATAAGTTCATAACATCACCGGTAATGCATTCAACGGTTATTTTCTGAAGTAAAATGGAAAGTAAACTGACATTCCATCGTGTGAGTCTCACAAACCATTGCATGCGCAAAAGGGACTACACGGTACCTTTAAAGGGAGCAGACAAGGCCAACAGTCTTGTTGTTCTCAGTCACACTTCATGGTTTATTTGTAGGTGCGTTATGACGAGTTTGAGCATGATGGTAAGACATTGTACTGGGCGGCATTCTTAGACGGCTTGCAGAAGGTGCTGTTGTTCATTGACGACTTTACACTGGCATTCAGAGCTCAAGTGGTAAGTGATTCTTTTCTTCCTGTTTGACTGGTAAGTGAGCTACAGGGTATTGTGGTAACCATAGGTAACTACACGGTACTATGTAATTAGTCGGGCTCTTGGCTACGAGCCAAGCGCCCGACTGATAAATTGGGTTGAAAAAAAGTGGCAGTTTTTAAGTGGTTTATAGCCTGAGGCTAAGTGTTAGTGATCTCATATCTATTGACATAGCAACTTCAAGCTCATGTATAAATAGATGAATAAAAAGGAGAAGAGGAGCTTGTGGTATTGTAAATATGTAATTTCCTTGCTTATGAAATGCGTATTTACATTTAAATTTGGTATGAGAGGCAACCCTGCGTGCATGTCATATTTCAGAATATTTCAATACAAAATGTGCAATTGACTTTCCTTTGTGATTTAACCTTATATGTCTGCTCAACGAAAAAAGAACCACGCAGTGGAATCATTCATGAATGACGAAACGAAACACATCAAGTAAAATGAACTTACATTATTGCCGGATTTGGCGAGAGTTCCATTCTATAACGATTCATTTTCTTTCTTTTCGAGCAACAGATGAATGGAAGTAATAAAGTTGATCTTGAAGTTAAAGTTGACCTTGCATGCACGAGTGATTGCGAAAGACTTATTAAAGGTTTCAAATGACGAAGTTACGTGCATGACGGATCACCTTGTGTGACCGGAAAAGCGACTGTAAAACAAATCATAACAATTTTGGATTAATTCTCGTACCTTAGGGGCACTTACAAGACCCTTAAATCCCGACTTTACTACTCGAAGAGTCGTTCTTGTTAACCTTATGGGACTGGATAACATATGGCTAAATAACCGCCGGTATTGTGGTAACCATAGGCAACCGCACGGTACTGAGTAACATCACTGAATAAGAAACCAATGACTAAATATTTCTTGTACGCTCAGAAAAAAAATCAGGTTTAGCCATTAAATATCACCTCCTCCCCAGGGTCTTCTCCGCTTTGAATAGAAACCGCTGGACAAGAATCGTGGAGTGTTGGTTATATGATATTTCATCATCTTGTTTTATGAGACAAAGTGGGCCAAGATTTTTTAGTATTTTGGCAGATTTGTCCAGAGGTTTTCACACCCGACCCCCGCCATTTTGAGAGCGGAGAAAGAGCTGGCGACGAGGTTGCCATTAAATAAGCTTAAAAGATGGACGACAATGCTTCTTGAACATTTCAAATTTTATTTTCTTACAAGTTGAACGGCTTTTAAAAAGAATCAGCTGATGTGTGCATCCATGCGTGACGAATGCAAGTGACCCGTCCACATCCTGGTTCCAAGGATCTCTCTTCTTTCCAGGACCTTGAGAACGAGGTTGCTGTCTTCTTGTCTCTTTAATGTCCCTTCTTTTTTTTTCTTTTTTTAAGGAACAAAAAGAACGAACGTCTCATTGTATAACTTTAGGACTTCATGGTGTTGGTTTATCTCTTGTTAATAACGAAAAGAGCATTGAGGTCGCCTACATTAGAATGAAACCGTAAGTTTGTTAAGTAAAAAATATGGGTCAATCTGAATTGTCAGTATAGGAATTGATGATGGTGTTCCATATCAAATACGTATAGCAGACGGTTATTTTTCCACAGATGGATCAAACTCCAAGCGGTGTTGGAATAACACTGTGTGAAGTTTGCATGTTGATTGTTTTGCCATCGAGATGAAACTGTAGACCAGTCGAAGTTGATTCCGCTTTTGCGTACAGAGCGATTTACACTCATATATGTTATTTACCGGCCGGGAGGTCCGTTTTGGAAAAAACTGTGCCAGAGGTCTCGAGCGGCCTCGGGCCGTACTCGAGACCGAGGGCACAGTTTTTTCCTATACGGACCGACCAAGGCCGGTAAATAACTTATTTATTTTTTTCCTACTTCAATTCTGTGATTTGCCGAGAAAATCTTGATATACTTGTACAGCTAAATCCAAGTAATTTCTTTACGCGCCGCGAAAAGCAAAACTGACACAACGCGTGCAAAAAGTAACTCGGTAATCTTCGCAACATTTACAAAGTGAACTAATTTCTGTCAGTTTATTTCTCTCGGTAGAATAAACGCCTGTTGTGTTTGCCTGCGGTGAGGATAGAGAAATGTTCTAGCCTACAGCGAGCCGTGGAAAGCTGAAGATGAACTTTAAAAACTTTTCAAATATTTCGAGAAAGTCGAGCGTAATTCATTCATAGCAGTGCGAAAGCTT
The DNA here is from genome assembly GCA_022457155.1 of Cladopsammia gracilis. Classification (NCBI taxonomy): domain Eukaryota; kingdom Metazoa; phylum Cnidaria; class Anthozoa; order Scleractinia; family Dendrophylliidae; genus Cladopsammia; species Cladopsammia gracilis. Next base: position 1,720,052 of record JAJGOT010000074.1, read on the forward strand.
AAACTGAGCTATTCTTATTTAAAAATCATATCTTCTTGAAACAAAAAAAAACAAAAAAACTGTGAAATATAAGCATACTAAGTACGAATTATCTCGTAAAATCCGATCGCGAAAATGCGTATAAATCAGTAATTGAAAACAAGCCAGTACAAAACTAGAATGACAAATTTAAGCAACACTTTTTAATGAAATTGTACAGAATCTCGATTGGAAAAAAAAACAAAACCGGAAAAATAAGAACACTTAAATCAAATGCAGTCAAAACCTTTGTAAACAAGCGCTAGATTGTCTAATCACTGATTTTTTTAAGCCACAAACTGTGTCGCTTTGTAAAAAACAACAACAAACGCCAAACAAACTATTAAATCAACAAATCATAAAATCCAAACTTGTACTCGCCTTTTCGAGGAATAACATTGGCCTTTAATTTTACGGCTGATTTCTCTATCCACTTATAGTTTAATCTCTCTTTCTTCATTGCGTCTTTTTGATACCTCGTTGAAGCGTTAAGAGCTTTAGCGTGTTTTCGGATCTTTGTCAGCCGATGTCAGCCATGCATGGTGAAACTTTGCGGGTTTTCTTCATTGTTTTCTACATTTGTGTCGTTAAATATTTTATCTAGCTAATAAAATTCAATTTCGCTTTGGTAGCTTACGTCTGGGTCCATATTTGACGAGAAAATTCAATAATACCAGGGCTCACAAGCTTAAAACAACGTAGTCACAAATTATCGTGAATCATGCAACTACGCAACCCGGGCGGAATCATTGAGTGAGCCAGATACCACGCAGCTCTTTACAACCTCTAATTTCATTGGACCTGTATATCATGCAGCTCTATTGTTTTTAGGTCTAGGGTCTATTGTTAGCCATTGTTGTGTTGTTTGTTCTATTGTTTTCTCAGCAAATCAGAGAAGACTTTGTAAGAGCTGCGTACTGCCCCGAGTGAGCGGGCAAGATCGTAAATTTCCGCCCGCTCGCGCTCGGAGAAAAAATGAAAGTAATTACTCTGGCCAATCACAACAGAGACAGACAATCCAATGTAGCAATGAGAACGCGAAACAAATACATGTAAACATGCGAACAAGTTACCATTGTTTGTGTTACTTCTGATTGGTTGAGAAAGTGGCACGAGATTTTTTAGCCATGATGTGGTGCTGTTTGTTTTGTAGTAAAGTAAAAAGGCAATGTAAGAATTTTAATAACATGTTACAAGCTTTGACACAAACAGCGCTTTTTGGGAGTGACTGAGTGTTAATTCCAGTCTATGTTTATAGGAGTGATGTTATCTGGGAGGAGCAGAAGAAGAAGAGAAGGTGGAAAGCTCTGAAAGTGCGACTCTGTGATGAGCTGGAAGCTGCCTGGACAAAAATACAGCAGGATGAGGCCGTTGGAGCGACGCCTAATTATATTTACAAAAGGGGTGACATGGAGGTGATCATTGTAGACTCATCAAACCTCTTACTATAGTTATCGACGTTTACCTTGGCTACTGCTGACGAACTAACCGCTATCTGGTTAGTTCAGTTGATAGTGCGCCAGTCTGCTGAGCGTAAGGTCGCGGGTTCGAATCCCGGCCGGACCAACACTCAAGGTCTTAAAATAACTAAGGTGCTGCCTTTGCTCCTTCCGGCATCTGCAAATGGTTAGACGTCCAAACGATGCCTGTGATTCGCTAAGAAAACAATAGTTCGTCCCGCTGGGATAGGGATTAGGGATAGGGGCATTGTTCAAGTGATATATCAATTGTATCGTTCGCCAATCACAGACATCGTTTGGACAGTTACAACCCCGCTCAGACCTTCAAATGCTTGGATGACCACGTAGAAATGGCGGTCCCGTCTCCGATGGTGACGTAAAAGAACCACTCAGGGAGGACCTAACAAAACCCTGACTGTGACCACTTTCAGTGCCATACATTGGTTATGGGTGGGGTGTTACGGTTGTCTGAGGCGCAATCATAACCTGACGTCCGATCTCATTCTCATAAGTGTTTGGAAAGCGCTATGAGACGCATGCGATATGTGCGCTATAGAGCGTTTGCACGTGATGTTACGGCGGCCATATTGGTGTCCCAAAACAATAAAATGGCGGCCATATTGGTATCCTAAACGAATCCCATGGGTCTTCAGTTCTCTATTCTTATTCAAACATTTCTTTTTGTTTTAGCACTCCAATATGGCCGCCGGTCACGTGGGTGAAAACACTCTATATTGGTCACGATTTTCAAACACTGAGAAGTGGGTTAAAAAGAAAAAAAGATAACAGGCGCAGCCGAGTTTTTTAACCCACTTCGAGGTTCTTGGATATTTGATCAAACACTCTTTCGAGTGTTTGATATAGCTTCTCAAACTGATCGTTGAAAACTGTGGGCCGAAGCGTTTCGAGTATGAGAGAGGTATCTAATTGAAGACAGCGTTTTTTTCAAAATCCTTGCTACACAGCAAACTGTATTCTCTCAAATTCCTTTCTTCACAACAGTTTGTTTGATTTGTTCACCCGTTAAAATAAAAGTCCTTTTGGTGTTCTGGAAGCATTTTGTACATAAATGAAGGAACGAAGTGATAATGTAAGTGTTGACAAAAGCCTCTCGTCCCTACGGCATATACAATTGTGTTCTCTCAAATTTCTTTGTTTTCAACACTATTTTATGATTATTTCAGGTTGATTTTAAAATGATGGAAATTGTACGACCTTCTCGTCAGCCAATAAGAAGAACATTCTCACCAGGAGTATCTCTGGAGTACAGGGCGTCACCAAACCAACTGGAACTTTATGCCAAAATTAACTCGGTTCAGGTAAGCATCAAAGGCTCCCGTGAGCTAACCCGCGAATAAAAAATAGGAACGCGTAACACAATATTGCGGTAAGCTTATGTTTTTATACTGACACAGTTCGATATCTTTTTAAATTAAACGTAACTACTTTTGACGGACGCCAAAAATTAAAAAAGGTCCCGGGCAAGATTCAAACTCGGGTCGTCTGACTGTTATTACACGTACTACGCCATTAGGCTATGAAGTTTAATGGTGATTGTGAGGGTAAAATGTTATTATTTCAACGTATATATGCGGTAAAACGGGTATTAAAATGCGTGTCTCTGTTGAAAAATCAATTTCAAGTCTGCAGATTGGTTTTAATGGTCCATTAAAGGACTCCAAAAACAAAACATCAGAGCGGCGCGTTCAAAATGTCCCCGTTTTCTGTGATCGACTATTCCTTTGCCATGGTTAGCGGAATTAACAAGTAAGGTTTACAGCTGATGGAAGGAGTGGGCGAGCGAGCGATCGAACATTCACGGGTTAAAAAGGACCAGAATGCGGTTCAAAACGCTCAACTCAACGAAATTTAAAGCTGTCCACAGTCCTTTTCTATAGTACTCCTTGTTTGTAGTTATTTTACAAAACAAAATTTGAGAATTTTTTAAATTGTGATTTTGACTGTTCTTTGTGGTGTGGAAGGGTTAAAGCCGTTTTCTTATGAGAATGGGTTTACAATTGCTACAAATGTCAAGGAGGCAATAACCCAATTGCAACTCGAAGCAAAACTCTTATCCAGAGGGGTGGGGGTGTATCCGTGCAGGTGTTCCGCAGTGTCTGGATCAGGTGCAGAGTGTCAGGCAGGAAAGATTCTTAGTCATTGTATTAGCATAGTGGCAACCTTAAAGAGTGGAATTTTCGTAACATAGCCTTTTATAGAGCGTATGCACTCACGTGGCAAGCAGCTATGCAAATTTATTGGAACAAAAGAAAGTGTTAACATAAGAAAAGCGTTCAAATCCCACAGGATTGTTTTGGTACACCAACATGGCCGCCGTTCTATTGTTTTGGTACACCAATATGGCCGCCGTGACGTCATGTGCATACGCTCTATTCGTTTCTTAATAACTGTGTTTGTGTCTCTCCAGATCGACAGTCAGGTACCGGGCACCACCTTCCAAACAGTTCTCTATCCAGTACCTCCTCCAAAAACTCTTGCAGCTGAAAATGGTAAGAAGAGAAGACCATTCTTTCACTTTCACAGGAACACTTGAACTCACAATTGACCTTGCTCCCAATGCGTGTGGCTTCATAGCTCAGTTGTTAGAGCATCGCACCGGTAACACGGGGGTCATGGGTTAAAATCCCGTTGAAGCCCAGAAATCTTTTCAGGCTTAAATTGCAAACACAACTACGAGAATCGTTTCTTCACTTTACATTCTCTATTCGCAATTCAGATATGATTCATTCATATACTTCATCTGTCAAGAGAAGAGCATGTTGTTACAATTGTTATTGCGTTTGGTATGATGCGGATCTAACCAGGGACTATGATATTTTGTTATTCGACTGCGACGTCATTTTGCCTTATAAGGAAAAAAGAACACGCAAAATATCGGAGCATATTATCCCGGTTTAAAGACACAAGCTATTATAAATATAAGAATTTTAGTCGAATAATAAATCCCTTATTCGATGGTTTAACAGATAACAGATAATACTTGCGGATATTTTATTCATTACTCGCATTTTTACTTCACAACTCGTAAAATATCCGCAAGTATTATCTGTTAAACTATCGAATACGGTGTATATATTTCAGTACTGGCAAGCCATTTGGGAGCATCTGGGAGGTGCTAGATTTTGTGCAGTCTTTGATTCTGCTGTTCGTTTCTCTTGTGTTATAGCACCCAAACCGTACATTGAATTGAGCCTCGTCACCAAACAGGAAGAACATTCTCACGTGAAGGAAATCAAGTACTGTCATGTTATTGCCCTGGGGGACAAGAAGCCCTGTGGCTCATGTCTGGCTATTGCTTGGGAAAAATACATGTTAGGGAAATGTCCAAGAGTAAAGCCTGAGTTAAATAACATTTCACCCTTGCTCACCACAAAGTTCTAGTAGCTCAGTGGTAGAGCATCCGACTAGATCACGGAGGGTCGTGGGTTCGAATCCCATCTGGAACTCGGAAATTTTTTCCGAGTTAAGATGCTATTTTCGTTCATGTTTCATTAAATAAATAAATTAATAAATAAATTAATTAATTAATTAAAAAATAAATCGTCTTTATTTAACGAGGGTGACACTAAATAGTCATTAGACTAACAAACCTTTGGCCTTCGAGTTCCAGATCGAATGGGAATTTGGAAGTGTTGGTTTTTGAGTTTTCACTAGCGACATAAGCGACATTAGCGACTGGCCATTGCTTAGGAAAAATACATGTTAGGGAAATGTCCAAGAGTAAAGCCGGTCTTCACCAGCGACGTAAGCATAAGCATAAGCATAAGCGGAAGCATAGCAGCGCTTATCCCCATGCAGTGTAAACGCACCCGACATAAGCATAAGCGGAAGCATAACAGCGCTTATGCCCATGCAGTGTAAACGGACCCGACATAATCATAAGCGGAAGAATAACAGCGCTTTTGTCCAGTGTAAACGGACCCGACATAAGCATAAGCGGAAGAATAACAGCGCTTTTGTCCAGTGTAAACGGACCAGACATAAGCATAAGCGGAAGCATTACAGCGCTTTTGTCTAGTGTAAACGGACCCGACATAAGCATAAGCGGAAGAATAACAGCGCTTATGTCCAGTGTAAGCGGACCCGACATAAGCATAAGCGGAAGAATAACAGCCCTTATGTCCAGTGTAAACGGACCCGACATAAGCATAAGCGGAAGAATAACAGCGCTTTTGTCCAGTGTAAACGGACCCGACATAAGCATAAGAGCAAACATAAGCATAAGTATCAATCTTATATCAATATGATGTCAATGTTCGTTTTCAATTATGCTTCTGCTTCTGCTTCTGCTTCTGCTTCTGCTTCTGCTTCTGCTTATGTCGTTAGTGAACACCAGGCTTAACGACCTCGCTGAAAGCAGCGGCACGTCAAAATTAATGATTAAATTGAAATTTGAGCCAGATTGTAGTCATCTCTATTTGTATTAGTCATTGTAATCTGTAATTTTATTTAGCTTTGTCTCTGTATATTGTAATACGTTTTTGTTAAACCACTTACACCCGTAAACCAGTTCCAGCTCAGTGGACAACCGTGTCTAAATATCGATTATAAATAAATATAAATAAATAAATAAATAAATAAATAAATAAACATTAATGGGGTAAACAAAGTGTGGTGCTGCGTCGGTTAGGGAGTGAAAAAGGAAAATGTTTACTTGTTTACTTGCTTAATTCCGGTTGTGTTTCTATGCCAGATATTTCAAGGTTCTCATTCAAGAGATGGAAGTCAAGGCTGATATGGGGTTCCTAATGGCGCTTATGGGACTCTTTTCTTCTGATACCATTGATAGGAGCCAAGAGGTATGAACATACGAGAGTGCACGACTGGGCCATCATACAGTACATTAGTCGGTTGAATGTTTTCGTCCGGGTTGGTACAGTTCTAAAAAGAACTGTTGTTGTTGTTGTTGTTGTTGTTGTTGACAATGATTGACATTTCGATAACCTGAGTGGACGTCATCTTCAGAGTCATGTGAATTGTAAACCGTCAGTTGATGGTCAATTCATATGACGCCCGGATAAAATTCAATTCACATGTCTTGCGCTCAGGTTGTCGAAACGTCAGCCATTGTCAACAACGACAGTTCTTTAAGAACTACACTGTCCTGGACGATCACAGTCGACAGACCGCTGGTACTCCTGGTTTGAAACCATTTACAATATACTTATTTTGTATACAGTACATGTCTACCAAATGTTGAAATCAATGGGTGTCGCGCGTGTACGATCTGACAAATTATACCACTGAGTTTATCCTTCTAGCTCCCTAGAGTGCCAAACATAAAAATTCAAGGAAAATCCCAAATTTCATTTTGTAAAATATTGAAAAACAAATGGTACCATGTAAAAGTACTGCTGAAGAGGTTTCATTTGAATGGTCACGCCATAGGTTTTAGTCCACAGACTCAAAAGTTAGAACAAATGGTACCATACAAAAGTACTGCTGAAGAGGTTTCATTTGAATGGTCACACCATAGGATTTCATCCACAGACTCAAAAGTTAGAACAAATGGTACCATGCAAAAGTACTGCTGAAGAGGTTTTAATTGAATGGTCATACCACAGGATTTCGTCGATAGACTCAAAAGTTAGAACCACAGTACTTGTCTCCATAATTTACTCTGGGAGTGAAAGGGTTAACATTTTGTACTTTCCGTGGTAACTGCTTGTACTTCATAATCTCTTGGTTGGTGAAAAGCTTCAATTTCATACTTTCATGCGAGTGATAAATGAACGGGGATTACTGCAGTATACACTTGTCAAACCACGCCATTGAACATCGTTTCCTTTGCAGGCCATTCAGTATTCCTTGGACAAACAACGGATCCATGATAAGCTTGGAGAAGCTTTTGCTATACAGGTTGGTCCGTTAGAGAATTACAGTTGCGTAACAGAATACATTTTCCGTGTTTCTGTAGAGTTACATAGTGGAGGCGCGGTGGTACAGTGGTCAGCATTTTGGATTTTCGATCTGAATGTCGGTGATTTGAGACCTGGTCTTTGCCTTCTTGATGTTTCCTTGCACAAACAATGTTGAGAAACTTAGCTCCACATTGTCTCTCCTCGACCAGATGGATAACCCTGCCCTGGGGATACTATGATACCCTGGGGGCAATCCTCCGATGGAGTAGCATCCCACCCAGGGGGCAATAGCAACATTCCAAGTTACAGAAATATGGATTGAAGTTTAGTGGATAGTTGTAAAATAAACCACAACGAGTGTTTCCACGGCCGTTTTAAATGCTCTCAAACTTCTATTTTCTTCTTCTTAATGGATACTGTAACAATATATGCATTTTCCTGAAATAAAATCTATGCTAGTACCTCCTTTCAAACGTCTATACTGTCTTCTTTTTAGGCTGCTCTGAGGCATAAAAGGAACTTCTTTGACTATTTCCATTTGTCACCACTGAAGGTTTGTGTTTGTTTGCTTTTATTAAATTTTTAGACGAACGAAAGTGGCTAATCACGCGGGTGTGTGTTGTAGCATTTCAAACGAAATCCACATTTTGAAGAAGAAATGAAGTATTTCAGAACCAAAGAACCAATCATAAAAAACACAGCCGCGTCCTGAGGTAATTTGTTGTGATATCCATGTCAACAAGACACGGCTACTAAGCTATCGAGAAAAAACCTTTTCGTTGTATCTGTAATAAAAGGTCATTTGTGGTAATACTTTTTGCCGTTGACATAATATGTCCGTAGCGTGAAACAGCCTAAGAAAGCAGAAAACGAGAAATGAAATCGCCTAAATCTACGCTGATTAAGGCCCCGTCAACACGTATCCGTTTTCGTTTGAAAACGCAAAAGTTTTTTTTCCGTTTTCGCTTCCCGTTCACACGTATCCGATGAAAACGGTTACCGAAAACGGAAACTTTTGAAAACGCTTTCGAAAGTAGAAACTTTTGAAAACGGTGTTTTCGCGTTCTCGTGCAGACACCCGAAAACGGAACTTTTCGAAAACGATGACGTCAAGAGGTCGAATTCAGTCCACTGCGCATGCGATAAAAGCGATGAAAAGCCACAAACAACTCGCAGGCTCGGCTAAAATCAGCGGCGCGCATGCTCTTTAGAGGCATTTGAAGCGTTTTCATTGTTTTGCGTGTACGTGTGGACAGACAAAAACGATTCGAAAACGCTACGTGTGGACGGAGAGATTTTGAAAAACGGAAAGAAACTTTTGCGTTTTCAAACGAAAACGGATACATGTGGACGGGACATAATACCAGATGCAAGATTGCGATTTTCTTTGCTTAATCATCTTACTAAAAAAAATTACAAAATTACTAAGGAGTTTAAAAAGCATGCGATAATCCACTCACTTTCGAATTTGAAATATGCCCGGATATATTCCATCAAACACCTAATTTCATCCGGCATAACCCCCCCTTTTCCCTCCCTTTCCCGACTATTATCTCTCTGTGTTGACCGACAGATTCATTTGAGCTTCTCTCAGCTGGGTGGTGCGACAGACGATAATAAGACTCAGCGTATCATTGACGACCGTTTTCTGAGCCTGTTGTTACAGATCGTGGGGGTAGCAGTCACCGAAGTGCAGGACGTGGAGTTCAAGTGAGGAATTTAATTTCAATCCTGCTTCCTCCTTTTTATTGGACACAGGTTTCTTGATAATTGCAAAATAGGCTTCTTCATCAAAATGAGGCCTAGTGCAAAACTATTAATAAGAAACCCATTTATGCCAACTAAACATGTTAGTTTGTTATAGGCTCTATCTTGAACGCTTTTAAAACAGAACATTCAGACCACCTCAGACCATTGTAGGCAAAAACGTTCCCTTTGTTAATAATTTCACAACATGCAAATATCACCATAAGTTTGGAGATATTTCTTTCAACCTGTTTAACTAAACGGCATTTTAACATGTTTAAGCGCTCGTGTAAATGAGGCTATGCTCCAAACTGGAAATGTGCTATAAGTCAATTCACAAACCTATAGTTAACATTAATTTGCATAACTTTGTATTCCTTTTCCAATCTTTGTAAAAATGATGTTTGATTCATGATTTTTGAAGCGAATCCCGCAGCGAAGCAGAGGTCTATAAAGCTCAAACATACCGCGCTAGCCAACCATTTCCTCGAATTCCTGTATCTATTAATCTTTCCACCCGTGCATTTGTCCATCCATTCATCCGTACGTCCGTCATCCCTCCATCCATCCATCCATCTTCATTCATCCATCCATCTTCATTCATCCGTCCGTCCGTCCGTCCGTCCATCCATCCATTTCATCTTTGTGCCGTAACCAATCCACGCAATCCATTCCATGTAAGCATCGTTTAAAACTGTTTCTGACCATAACCAGTGAAGAGGTGTATACGTGTGTAAGTGTGGATTGGGCTTAAGAGTTACCTGAAGTGTTTCATATTTGTAGGCTTGCTTACTTTGAAATTGAGGACAAAGTGTACACTCGAGAACAGTTGACTGAAGTTGCTGTCAAACATTACACCGGTCAGGTAAACCATAATGCTCATTTGTTATGTAAAAAAGATACTATGTGCGTTCTGATTATTTAGGAAAATTCATAAAAGAAATACGGAACTAACTTACCTGTTTTCCATAAACACTTCTGGAAGTTTGGGCGAACTTCAAACAGTTGTGGTAACACTCGAGAAGTTTCGAGTTTATCCAAACTTCCATTCAGGAGTGAGTAATTACGTCCCTTGATTACCAACAACAACGTTTATTCATACTGTAAAATTACAAAGATGTATACATAATATATAAATTAAAAATAGATACAGCAGCTGGTTACCCAAAATAACTAAAAAGCTAAACTAGTTGGGTAACCATCATTTATTCATTAAAAATAATATACACGCGAGTCAGAAAAGTGACTTTACTTAGATCAGCTAAATTTTAATGTACACACGTTAAATAGAAGTAAGGATTACAGAACAAATATACACGTATAAAATATAATAAAATAAAGAAATAAATAATAAATAATAAATAAAAAAGCTGTATGGAAATAGCAAAAAATAGCACAAAATATCAATTAATAGTATGAATTAGTAGAAATTAATAAAGTGAGAAGTTAGATCTCTTTTAAATGAGTTGGAGGTTAGAATCTTGAATCTTTCATCAATTTCATTCCACAATTTCGGTCCATTAAATCGAATATTACATTTACTATAGTTTGTTCGGATTTTTGGAAGATAGAAGGTAGACCAAGGTAGACCTTGTCGCAAAACTGCCTTTGTGATTATAAAAAGATGACCTCTGTCTAAGCCAATCTGAATGCAATAATTCTGCTCTTCAATAACAAAGTTAAAAACTTTGTTGCTTCCCGAGCGCGCAGTTTACTGCCGAATTAGTCAATGTTTCGTGCAACAAGTTTAGCTTGGCCTTAACCTTTAATGAACACCTCCCTCTAGGCGAATCTTTGTTACAGCCATTGCCTTATTAGCATATGCGCCTCGTTCCCTAACCGAGCTACAAAAAACTCATCCCCAAATATCGAAAGAACATAGTACAATTAGCTTTCTCTGGAAATTTGAGCCCGATATACTGGAAACCTAGCTTTCGCACAATGCTGTTTTAAAAACTCAAAATTTTACAAAGAATGTATGGCTCAGCGCTTTTGCCACCCAACAAGTTTCCAGTTTTTAACAGCTTTTATTTCCTTAAACATCACAGGAAAAGAGCTAAACATTGTATGGATTACTAAGTTTAACAAGTTCTTTCAACTTTTGAAGTCAATTGGTATTTAGCACGGTGCCTTCTCTACGTAAATTCGTATGCTAATGAAACCACAGGCAGCCCAAGCTCACTCTGTGACGGTTCTTTGATATCACGCAACGAACGATTTATAGACTTTGTATGGGAAATTCACTTTAGTCTTATATATGCTAAAATAAAGATATTAATGTAGAAATAAACTTCACTTACCTCAACATTGGGTTTTCGTTGTGTCATTTATGCCATTTGAGCGCAAATTATGTCCATTTTAGACAGTTTTGCAGTGTTCCAGTTAACTTTCAAAGGCAAGGAGTCAATGAATAATTTTAAGGAGTCAACAGGTTGTGGGTCTCTCTAAATCTCCTTAAGTTAGCTATTTGATTTGTCAGGTCAGGAAGCCAGCCTGGTCGGGTTGTTGACCTGAGAACCCTCTCTTATCTAGAACACTGGTTTTGTGGCTTACGAGTTTTTGCGATGTCGTTGGTTGTCGTTTTCACTCATAAAGCAAGGCGTACTGAGCTTGGGCTGCCTGTGATAAAACAAAATGTAAACAGGACATCAGCAACGATTGCCGATAACGATGTTCTAATTGTTCTTCACTTTAACTACCGTAAGACAGACGACTGGCAAACAGTCGGATGTGGTGATTATTTACTGCAATTCTTGTGGTAGAAGTCGAGGTTGTGAGCTTCATCCATACAAATTGTAACGTTTTGCCATATGTACTGCTTGTTATCAGGCTTTGAAGCAGATGTACGTGTTGGTGTTAGGACTGGATGTGTTGGGAAATCCGTTTGGTTTGTTCACTGGTCTGAAGGAAGGAGCCATAGACTTATTTTATGAACCCTTCCAGGTGAGATTGGCTCGTAGACTGTTTGATCAACATTTAATAGACCAATTTACAGTTGTCTACTTAGTAGCCTGGCCTTTGTGTGGAAATGAGGCTGGAGTTGACCTTATTTTGATAGAAACCTTCTTTCCTTCATATGTAAATCATGTTCTTATGCTAATTAACATGATTTATAGATGAAAAGCAGAAAGGTTTGTATCAAAACAAAGTCAACTCCAGCCTCACTTTCATGCAAAGGCCAGGGTACTAAGCACACAGCTGTAAAATGGTCTTTTGCCTTGTCAAATAAAGCAGAAACGTCAGTGAATAAAATCCTGCTGGGCGACCATTCTATTTCATGCTCTCCTGCAGCATTTTGTTGTGGTTGTTTGTTTTTCCGCTTTTTGCAAAATGATATTCGGATTTTTTTTACTTTTGTTTTTGGTCATTCGTGAGAGTGAAAGGTGAGGGTTTGCTTCGTGGTTTTTGCGAAAACAATTTCCCTTTCTCTGTGGCGAAAAAATGGGTTTCCCTTTATGTGAGAGCTCCACCTTCCTGGTTCATTTTTCTACCTTTCCGCGCTTGTAACTGTGTCTTTTAAATTTCGTGTTTTGAAGAGGACGTTTTGTTTATATCAACCAGCAATTCAAGATGCGAGAAAGTAGGGCACAGGAACATTTAGTTAAGAAGGCAACATCTACACTAGAAGAATTGCGAGACATAAGAGGTAACCCTGCCTCTTCCACCAGAGGGACAAAATCAGTAAAGATAATCTGTGAAAATATTTCTGCAAGTGAAGCTGACCAGTGGTTTGTTTGATGTTATAGGGTCTCATTCAGGGTCCTGGTGAGTTTGCAGAGGGCCTGGTGATTGGTACCAGGAGTCTGCTTGGACACACAGTTGGTAAGTGGAATGCAGACGAACCTGTCAAAAGAGTCCACTCAGAAAGGAAAGGACAGGACAGGTAGTCGGTGAAGCAGGACGGCAAAGAGAGGGGAGGGTCCGATATTCATTTTAGGGTGTCTTTTCGTTCACTCCCAAAGTAACACTTTGAGTCGAGTAATATGTTCGTAACTGTTAGTTCTGTAGATAACATCTTAACGTGTGACCGTTCAAATGAATGCTCCTCAGCAGTACTTTGATAAGGCAAGTTTTGCTTTCAGTATTTTACAAAATGACTTTGGCCGCTCCTGGGTGAGAGTAGCTGAACTGCATGGATGGTTTCTAAGATGCGAAAACCCCGAGACCTTTTTCTTTACTTGTGTTTGTCTGTCAGGTGGCGCTGCTGGTGCGGTCTCGCGTATAACTGGTACGCTGGGCAAAGGTATCGCGGCACTCACAATGGACAAAAAATACCAACAGGAGAGGAGACAGACCATGGGAAAGAAACCGGTCAATGTCAAAGAAGGACTCGTCAGGGGTGGGAAAGGACTATTTGAGGTAAGTTTAGTGCCAAGCAGAGATTCATTGGAGTCCAGACCGGTCAATTCTTAAATAAAATACACCATTGCAATGAAATTGTAGGAAAACATCTTTAAAAAAAGGCCCACTTTCTCTTACTAACTGACATGTCCGGCCGGCCAGTTCTGACAAATAGAAAGCACCAGTATGTAAACAACATGTTTCCTTATGGATTTGCTTTATTTCGTTACAGGGAGTGGTTAGCGGTGTGGCGGGAATAGTCACCAAACCAATGAAAGGTCAGTGCAAACAAATGGAATAATTTCCTATTTGGTGGTTTTCATTTGAACGTAGGCCCTATTTACATTTGGTTTACATGAAAAATTCGGCAAGATGGCGCCAGTATCTTTGAGTTCGGCGCGGTTGCAAAGCAAGACGGCGGGCGACAATAACAAAAGTGAAGATACCCCTGGGGCTCCCGAGGCCGTTTACAAAGAGCTAGGATGATCCTAGCGTTAGGGCCAAATGCAACCCTAAGCATGTAAACTGAAAGCAAAAAACATGTCGCGCTCGGATGAACCTAGTGCTAGGATGATCCTAGTGCTAGGATGAACCTAGTGCTAGGATGATCCTAGTGCTAGGATGATCCTAGCGCTAGGATGATCCTAGTGCTAGGATGATCCTAGTGCTAGGATGATCCTAGTGCCAGGATGATCCTAGCGCTAGATGATCCTAGCGCTAGGATGATCCTAGTGCTAGGATGATCCTAGTGCTAGGATGATCCTAGTGCTAGGATGATCCTAGCGCTAGATGATCCTAGCGCTAGATGATCCTAGCGCTAGGATCATCCCCTTTCCATGTAAATGGGGCCTTAGTTTAGCAATCTTTACTTTGAGTACGGTGCCTTATTAAATTCATCATCTAATCATTCATCCATAGCGTCCTCAAACCTCGTTTTCTCTACCGACGAAAGTAAGAGAAAAGGTATCGCATAAGGCTCTTTCCAGTGAGATCAGAAGGGGCTAACTAAAATACCAAACATTCTTTTTCGTCTTATCAGCCGTGCGTTCTCAAAGCTGTCATTCTGTTTCTTATTCCAACTGTACAAAACATCGTAGTTTCTCCAAATTTCTTCTGACGAAAAGAACATGATGTAAGATAGCAGATCCCCATGCCCTGTGACAATGCTTTGTGAACGCAATCCTAATTTCGTGTTGGTTGTCCTGTGGTTTATGTGCAGATTTTTTGCTAGACGGTCTTCCAAATGGCCCCCTATTGGTTTTTTTCAGGGGCTCATTTCCCCCGGAAATTCCTTCGAACGCGTCTCCATAATCTGTGATTACTGCTAGTTTACTTTTAGTTTGCGCCGATGCTTTTTATTTTCGTTCTCAATGAATTCGCGGTCTCCATAACAATAATAAACTGTTATGCCGTATTAAACACAGTTATCCGCTTTTGGTTGCAACTCAATAATTTTTCAGCTTTTAACCCACATGTAAATTCACAGGAAGTCTTACTTTCCTCTGATTGTGACAACGGAACTCTATGTTAAATTTGTCATTTGAAAGCTAAGAAAACGTATATTTCTCGAAGCGGAGTTATTTCCAGCCATAAAGGTTAATATCGAGAAAATTATGCTGTCTTGAAATTCAGTAACCTCTCCGATAAATGATTTTTTTTTTATTTAGAACCTCTCGACTGATTTCAGTTAATAAGGAGCAAATATGGTGCAGTTTGTTCAGAGCAGTTTTGTAGTTAATGCGATTTTTTGCCCAACGGCGTATGTTCGTGCTTATGGTTATAGATTTTCACTGGCGCACAAATTTTATATACTTATGCTTTTGTTTCTGTCGACTTATTCTATAGGTGCAAAGGAGGCTGGCGCTGCCGGATTTTTCAAGGGACTGGGTAAGGGTGTGGTTGGAGTGCTGGCTCGTCCTGCTGGAGGCCTGGTGGACTTTGCAAGTAGCACACTGGAAGGAATCAAAGGGTTGGTCCTTTACTCAAAATATATGATGACAGAAGCTGTGGTTGTATACAGTAAATACACATCGCAGTACATGTAAATGCCATTTACCGCAGAGATTCTACCGCGGTAAAACGTCATCTCTCTCGATGATGACGTAACTGAAGGGAGAGCACCCTGGGAACGAGGCTAATAACTTGCCCGGTGGAGTAAAGGAATAAAGCTTATCTTTTTGTGTCGAAAACATTTGGCAGTCGAAGTTTTAAACGCAAACTTGATCAATATTCTCTTACAACGACGTACGAAATGATGCCATGATCGAAGAGTTTTTACAGTTGATACGATGTTGTTTTTCGGCGCCTCACTAATCACGAAGCTTGTTGTCAACCTTCTGATTAGCCATTGTTCTTGGGGATTCCTGAACTAAAATATATACCTCACTAACTGTAATGGCCATTTCTTATGATTATTATTCGACACTGCATTCTAGAGTGCAAATACGCATCAAAACGAGTACAAATATGACACATTATATTCTTCTGACCGCGCGCTTGAAAAAACAGCTTCAAAAACTTAGCTTTAGAAGAAGATCACTGTCACTGTCAGCGAAAAGTTGTTTTATACGACTGGGAATTTTTACTCGTCAGTATTTATGTTTTCTCGCCTAAAGCCTGCCGCACACTTGAGGAAAGTGCTGAGCAAAATTTCTCGCGAGGCAGTTAGCTTAGCTGTTTCCTCAAGTGTGCGATGGAGTTTTTGTTTGTTTTTCACCTCGCGAGGTCGTGAGGCAAATATCTGTCGTGTTTGATATTTTTTGCCTCGTGAGACAAATTCCTCATCGCGTGCGGGCGCCGTGAGAATCCGGCTGAGCCAAATTAATCGATCAGCCAGTAAAATTGCATGACGAGCTCACGTGATTTCAAGCTCGACATTCAAGATGACGGACGACAAGATAAATATATAGATAATATAATATATAATATATAATACACGTATATAATATATAATATAATATGATATTATATAAAAGTCGTCAATTTCATCAAAGTTTTCCTGTCTCTTGTGCGCATTTTTATTATTTCGGGAGGAATGCTTTGTCAGAATTAATCTATCTACCGGGTCTGTTCACTTTCCCCCTGACGAAAATGACAGACCTTCTAAGCAGATGAATATATTTTCATATTATCAATCTATGTTGTTTATTAATATGTTTTAGTGAACTCACTAAAGTGCATGTATATGAACATCAAATTATCAATGATCAAGAATTTTAGTTTGTTTTTGTTTTGGTTTGTATTGTTTGTTTTTAATCAAAATGCTTATGGCGTTTTTTAAAACTTCTTGCGTTTCTACATTTCTCCTTCACTTGGGGGCCTGTAGTTGCGCGTACATCCCATTCTTTCCCCCTTTTTTCTTCCATGCATTATATAGCTCTCCATTTCCTTGGTCTTATTGTCTGTCTGAGCTCTGTTTCCTCATCTCTATCGTTCGCTGGTGCTGTGATTCTGTTTCCAAAATAGAGTGCAGACTAGTGGGCTTTGGTTTTGTGCGTCTTACCACTCGTACCCACAACTTCACGGTGAATAACCTCTATTTATTAACTGGTGAATAGGCCATTTGCACGATGACGTCATTTGACTACTACTACCAGAATTCATTTCGGTTTTCCTTTCTTATTTAAATTTTGTAATCCCAGTGCGGTTTAAATAACAATAGCCCTAATTTGCACTACAAAACAAAAAACTGAAGGATTCTGGTAGTTGTAGTCAAATGACGTCATCGTGCAAATAGCCTATACGCGAACCGTTGAATGAGTTATTAAGCAGTGGGACAAAATTTCACTCGAACGCTCGATTGGATGTTAACATTGAGCCCGCGATATGTAATGGTCGCCTGCCTTACCCATCAGGACGGCATTGTGGGGAGGGTGGAGAGTTGGACGCAGGGGGTGGGGGATCGGTGAAACAAAACGTATAAGAGAGGGGAGGGTCCTAACGTTTTATGTTCACGACGAGTTGGCTCAGAGAAGCCTTTGAGTTTGTTTTGTGGCGGTTAATTTACCTCGAATGGTTCCACACAGAATTTTTATTTTACTTTGTTAAAGTTCCTTTATGTATTGATATTGAAAAAAACGAATGATATGTTCCTCGCTCTTATTTTGAGCAAGTTTGGTTGACCGGCCACAGATGCGATGGCCTGCGGTGCAGGCGAGTTTTTGCGGGCAAGTGCTGTATTTAATATTCGTTCGTATATTTGGTCGCCATCTTGAATACCTTAAACGTAGTGAGTTGAGTTGAGGCGACGGCATCTTTCTGCCTGATGCCTACCGCTACTGCGGTAAAATGTTTGTACATGCTTTAAACCAAACCCACCGGAAAAAAAACAACGGTTTTCCGGTTGTTACTGTTGTATAATCAGTAAACAAATGTACACGTTGGCGACCAGTCTCAACATACTTCACTTTAAAAATAAAGCTTGAAACGTTTTTAGTAAACCGTAAAATGATTTGGTAAACTCATGGATCCAGGAAAAAGTTATGAGCTTTGAGCCCTCGAAGTAAAAGCGTTAACTTTAACGGACGTTCTTTATTTTTTACGTATTTCCGTCGTTTTCGAAATTTTTATCGTGACACCGGGTCGTTACAATGATTTGCTTTATTTTTTTAACCGGGAAATTCTCGCGGCCGGCCGACTGAGAATGAAGACATTGCGCATGCTTACAATTTGACCGCGGTTAAATGCCTGGGGCGCTTTCCATTTGACCGAAAATTCCAGTTTGAAATTCCGGGTATTCCGTGTGGTGAATGGAACAGTATTTTCCGGTTGGTTGCATCGTTACACCAGAACGTTAGGACAACCTCAGTCGCGAGGTTGTCCTAAAATTCCGGAATTTTATGACGGAAAATTTCCGTTCCATTCGAATTTCCGGAATTTTTTGTTAAATGGTAAGCGCCCCTACCTCTTTTTCTGCTTTCCCCAATCTTCCTATAATTTGATATTCCAAGATGGTGCCCAAACGTTTCGCGAAAAAAAATATTCAGTGCTTGCTCGCCACAAAATATGCCTGCATTGCAGGCTACGTATGCGAAGATGTTTTTTTTTTTTATCTTTTTATTTCGTTTTATTGTAGGTCTGCCAGTACGAGAAGCGATGTGCGCCGGCTGAGATCGCCAAGGTGTTTTTACGCTAACAAGGTAACTTGCAATGCCAAAATAATGACCGCTCTATACATAAACAAGAAACTAAACACAGCTAGAACTCGTGGCGTCTTTAACCCACTTGCCTTATAAACGCCAAGTTGTATAAAATACAAAACCTGCCGGAGTTAAACTCCCAAACAATAGACGGCGAACATAATATGAAACGGTGCTATGCATCCACGAACACATTACATGACCTTTAAAACTCGTACGCAGTTTTAATTCTTCATTATGCTTCTCAAGTCGACACACGCCGCCATGACCAGATAGAGATCGCCACTGTTGTGACAAGCTAAGACATGAGAGACATGAAAAGGGCATCCTAAGTTCATGGAGCAACAAGATTTATTGGAAGATGCTAGTCAAGACTATCCATTGGTATTCTATCTATTTTTGTTTGTTTTACGGGTCAACTCATTCACTCGTACGGTTACTTTGCAGGTGATTAAACCTTTCAATACACACGAAGCCCAAGGAAACGCCATTCTCCAGGTGCATATACCTCTTGTCATGGATTTAAGGTTTCGTATTTAATTATTGTTGCTAATGCAGGATTATCTTGCTCCATTGCTCTCTTATCAAAACAGGAAGTTAAGAAGACAAAAGCTGCTCTGGTGGACGATATGTATTTCTGCCACTGTCATCTAAATACCAGGAAAGCGCTGATTGTAACGAACAAGTAAGTTAATTAGCGATAACCCTTCAACTCCGAAGAGTGCCCAAAATCAAAATTCAAAAAAATTCCAAATTTCATTTTGTAAAATATTGAAAAACAACTGGTACCAGTTGCCGAAGAGGTTTCATTTGAATGGTCACACCATAGGATTTCATCCACAGACTCAAACGTTAGAACAAATGGTACCATGCAAAAGTACTGCTGAAGAGGTTTCATTTGAATGGTCACACCATAGGATTTCATCAACAGACTCAAAAGTTAGAACAAATGGTACCATGCAAAAGTACTGCTGAAGAGGTTTCATTTGTATGGTCACACCATAGGATTTCATCCACAGACTCAAAAGTTAGAACAAATGGTACCATGCAAAAGTACTGCTGAAGAGGTTTCATTTGAATGATCACACCATAGGATTTCATCCACAGACTCAAAAGTTAGAACAAATGGTACCATGCAAAAGTACTGCTGAAGAGGTTTCATTTGAATGGTCACATCATAGGATTTCATCCACAGACTCAAACGTTAGAACAAATGGTACCATGCAAAAGTACTGCTGAAGAGGTTTCATTTGAATGGTCACACCATAGGATTTCATCCACAGACTCAAAAGTTAGAACAAATGGTACCATGCAAAAGTACTGCTGAAGAGGTTTCATTTGTATGGTCACACCATAGGATTTCGTCAACAGACTCAAAAGGTAAAACTATACTACATGTACATGTCTCCATAATTGACTCCGTGACGGAAAGGGTTAAATGTGCAGTTCACGAGGATTTGGTGTGATTTCAGAAACCTCAAAAACCCGGTTTTTTTAGTAAAAATGTTTTGTATTAACAGAACCAGAACAATAATGGTGCAGTTTTATGATAAATTAACACCCAAGTGTGTCCCCTAGTGTACCAAAACTGTTGGTCAGTGTCTCTAGTCATGACGTTCTGGGTCTGAATGAGTTGCAACTTGCAAATTATCACATTTTCGTTTCTTAAATGGGCTAAAACAGACCATGATTTGTTCCTCTTTCAAGAATTGGCTGATTTCGTTCTCTTGATGTTTTAGTATCATTTTGTAAATAGGTTAACGTATTGTGACATGGTTTTGACCAACAAAGTTCAAAATCCCCGGGACGCGGCACCCCCCCTTGAAGGCTGCCTTTCATTTGATCGTCAACGGCAATCGGCAACGGCAAGCGCGGGAGGTCGCTTAGTCGCTGTCCGAAAACCCTTTACGATTGCTTGGTATCGCCAGCGATTATATGAAAACCAGTCGGCCTCTTTTTCCTTGTGATCGATCGCTTGAGATTATGGGCGATCGCTAATAAGTGTTCCGTGTTGGCCATTTTGAGGTTACGCATGAGACTGGGTCGGTTTCGTTTCGAATTGCATTATGGGGCTGTTTTGGGGACGCAATTCAAACATGGCGTCTGCTCAGGATGTAAATTGAAGCTGTGATCTTGTCAAAAAGGGGATGATAGTCCAGGGAAATATTGAAGAAAGTTCATTTCTACTCATCCTCACTCCTCTTGGAAAATGTGTTCCACAAATCCTTGTGCTCGGTGCGTCCTTCTTCAAGGTTGCATTTCGTATCAGTCGTACGTACGCCTTTTTAACTTGGAAGAGTCTAGATTCCATAGCTCAGAACGAGGTCGGACACCTTATTGAGACTTATATAACGGAGTAACTGGTTAACTTTCAGTTGAGGTTGGGGTTAGCAGTTTATATAGTTAAATTTAGGCCTAAACAACCCGAGAAGCTGCATCCAGGTACGCAACAGCTAAACTCTCCCATTTTTGACAAGATCACAGCTTCAGTTTACATCCTGAGCAGACGCCATGTTTGAATTGCGTCCCCAAAACAGCCCCATAGTGCAATTCGAAACGAAACCGACCCAGTCTCATGCGCAACCTCAAAATGGCCAATGATCGTAGATGTTTTCTGCCAGTGATGAAGCCCTGTATTCGTAAACACACGGCACCACCCACCCACCCTCCCCGTTTCATATCTCAATCAATAGCGCCTCAATCACTTCTCGTTTTTATAGTTGATTTGAATAATTAAATCTTTTTCCCGCTCGCCCTAAGGATCTCAGGAAAAAAGCACGACTGCTCTCAATCTACCCAGTTCAATGTAAGTCAGGTCTTAAAAATGCTTCAACCGTTTCGCATAGTTAATGCGCTTTGATGGTGTAAAGGGGTGTGTAAGTAAGTCTGCGCTGCGTTATTAAATTATTGTTTGAAATTTGATTTGTAAGTTAATATACTCTGCGACTTTCATTTCCTGTCAGGCACTTAACAGTTGCTGGCAAAACAGAAGTGTTTGCGACTTGGGAAAGTGACTGGATGTGTGGATTACACGAGCTTGCGGAGGAGCCAACGTCTGACGGACAAAATCTCGTTCTGAAAGTCCCGGTAAGCTATTGAACACTTCGTTCCCGTGGTGCTGTCGATTATGCTGTTAAAAGTGTTTTAACCTTTTGAGTAACTTTTGAGCAGTCTTAACTCGCTTGCAACTTGTTTCCGCAACGAAGTTTTGCGTCATTAAAATAGTCTGCGCGCTGTCAGTGTTAATACCCGAATATTGTCTGAAGGTCATGCGTAGTGTTCCGATCCTATTCCGAACGATTTCCGAAGGTTGCCGAACATTACCAAGGGCCAGCACTTCAGTTTATTTCAGGCGAAAGTTGACTGTGTTTTATCTTCGTTCTTTTTTAGTACAAACAGTCAGCGGCATCAAATGTAAGAGCTATCATAACACCAAGTCCAGATGTCGCTAAGGTAGTGATCCAATCAGTAGTCCTACCTACTAATTTAGAGATGTGATTTTTACGAATTGTTCCTTTATGGAAACAGGAGAAGGAAGGGGGAGATTGAAATGTCAGCCGTCCCCTCACCCTAAGTACCCGACGAGGCAGGCGCCAGGGGGGTGGGGGGTTCAGGTCACATGACAATAATTTATTTTTTAACGGCTTCAATCAACTCAGATCAAGAAAACATCTCCCTGATGAAGTCAGCGATCGTCCAACGAAACGCGTAGGAGTAATTAAATCAGTTTTAGAAACCTAAGTTCGTATAAGTGCTGCTCACCAGTTTAGCTTTAAAAGATTAAACAAATTGTTTAAAAAAATGTTCAGGATTTCTTGCCCAGATAGAACCGTTGAGTCGATGAATTTAATCCTAATTATCCTAATTTCAAATAAAAATTATTAAGCATCACCTCCCCTCAAGGTGGCTCCAAGTATTTTTAAGGGGGTCAAACTTCCCTTTTTAAATGCGTTTATACATAATCTTACTTTAGCTCAATGAATCTGAATTTGATACCAGATGTTTGACTTGGATTAAAGTTTTCGACGATGCTCTTTTTATGCCAATCGGCGTTTCCTTAGCAACGGTAAACAAACATGACGAAAAGCAGTTTTTCATAAATATCTTTCGATTTCGGGGCTACCCGGGGCAAGCCAATAAATGCGCTTTAATCTGCACAGTGTTGCACACTAAATGGAGAAATTTCAAACAAATTAAACTGTTTGATTTTGAATAAATCGCCGAAACATTTTTAACATGTGTTTTTTCATGTTTGAAATATAAGCGGTCGAAACATTCCATTGGTCTCACAGAAATGTCCCAGTTTATTATAATTATAAGTTTAGCATTTTATAGCGACCATTTAAATTTACTGATTTCTTTCCTTTCTTTCCTTTTGCAGTGGCTGGTAGATAAAATCAAAGAAGCCCGATCGTAGAATTTATTACGCCTTCTTGTGCAAGCGATTAAGTTCTCGTGCAAAAGAGACATAAATAGCCTATTGCAGGAGCCCAAAACCGAATTCTTGTGAATGGGGTACATGCATCTTGGACAGATAAAGAGAGATCTCAAGTTTTGATCAGGACTTCATCGACGTTGAAAACAAATTTTTTAATATAGTTTAAATACAGATTTCAAAATGGAGATTTTTAAAATATCGAAAATTAAGGTTTAGTGATATTTACAGTCACTGGTCATGATTATTTATGCGTTACGTTTTGGGTTTTAAATATCTAATTTAGCATTTTCTTATGAAATGGCCAGAAAATCATTGTTTTTTAAATCGTTTAAAGTAGTTGACCAAGAGCGAGGGCCGTACTGGGAGAATATCGGCCCGAGGTCTTGACAATACGGACCGAGCGCAGAGAGGTCCGTACAGAAAAGACCGAGGGCCGATATTCTCCCAGTACGGTCCCGAGCAAGCTTGGTTAATAAGAGATTTATTACACGACTCCTGCCGGCGAGAGGATCGCGCGAGATCATTCGGAACAATGCCCGGTCCAATAGGCCATTTGCACGATGACGTCATTTGACTATTACTACCAGAATTCATTTCGCTTTTCCTTTCTTATTTAAATTTTGTAATCCCAGTGCGGTTTAAATAACAATAGCACTAATTTGCACTACAAAACAAAACACTGAAGGATTCTGGTACTAGTAGTCAAATGACGTCATCGTGCAAATGGCCTATACTTAGAGAATATTGGACCGGCAATAGAGCATTCTGATTGGTTGATTTTAGTTATTGGCCCTCTGACTGTCTTAGTCGTGTAATAAAGCCATTTTATAGACCTCCATGTCTCCTTCTCCAAAGAAAATAGCTGATTAAAATTATATTGTTACATATAAAGTACTTTTAAAATTTCAAGGCTCTTAAAATAAAAATTAATCGAAACGATCAAAACATTTTTCGTGAAACGTAAGCATGCTTTTTGTGAAAAAAAAAAATAAGGACGCAAAAAGGTGGTTTTGAGAACAAATTTTTCATATTGTTTTTATATTTCATCTTAAAGTGTACCTAAACCCCAATTTGTTTTTTCTTTTAATCAACTAAATGTACTTTGAAAAGTCGAATAGCGAAATATTTCTTGTTTTTAACGTCGCGTCAGTGAGTTATAGAGATTTGAATTTACAAAATGCTAATTAGATGATGTCAAATCAAGACTTTACAATACACAGTTAACAGCTTAAGGATAAACAATTTAAGAGAGAATTTCTCTGGAGACCGCGTGAGATCAGAAAAATGTGGCACATGCTTCGAAAATTCCCTACCGTCATACTCAGTTCAGAGATACTCTATGGAAAGTCAGTAAATGTGGTGGGATTTTTTTGTGCAAATCTATTTTTGATTTCAAGAAAATTCTCAAAACCTGTAACGGACCCCATCGCCATGAAATGGTTGAAATGAAAGCGATGAATATGAGTACAAGAACTGATCTCGTTAAAAGCGCACAGGGAAGCAAGGCTTTCCCAAATTTGAGCATTTGTGTAGGAGGCATTAACAAATGATTTGAGCTAATAGCAGGCTTTGTACTTAAATTTTTGAATTAACGGTGAGTGTTTGAAAATTGCTCATATTTCATTATTTAAAAATTGCATTTTGGAGCAGTTTTTCAAGAAATATTTTCCCTATGCGGTATAACTCAGAATCGCTTTAAATTGCGGTTTTGGAAACGTGGATATAGTGCTCTTTTCAAGGAAACTAAAAAACGTTTGGGCCTCTTAACTTCTTCAAAGAAAAAGCCCGTGTCATTTCGAGGAAATCACAACATCGACTTGTCAACAACCGCAAATAATCGAATTACGCTTGCTGTTATTGAAGCCAAAATTCCGACGAAAACTTATCGCTTTACACCATACTAGATCAGAGACATAGTATAACGAACTTACCTTGCATAGCCAGTGGTTGAAGGTTGGTTTTATCCCTATTTTCGTTTCAAATGGCCATCTTTGCTCGAGCAGGTTTATCAAATCACGCAATCAGTAAATGTTGTCGAAGGCACTTTCTCGGAAACATCGCTTTTCTCGACAGTTCCAACCATATTTCAGCTTCCATTCAGCTATTATATACATTGGACTTGATTGCAAAATAAAGCGTGACGATTTGAACGTTTGAAGTGTCTATAGTGGCAAGTGAGTTTAACAAAGTTGGCAGTTCAAAACGAACAAGGAACTGATCATGAGCCGTTCATGTCGAGACAAACTAACTTCCGAGTTAGGATTTCGAGTTGGATTTCGAGTTGGATTTCGAGTTGGATTTTCGAGTTAGGATTTCGAGTTGGATTTTCGAGTTAGGATTTGTTAATTTCGAGTTGGATTTTCGAGTTATGATTTCGAGTTGGATTTTCGAGTTGGATTTTCGAGTAAGGATGTAGCTGCAACGAATCGGCTAGTTTGCGGTTAAATGCCGCAAAAAAAACATGTTGCTTGCGTTGAGTCACGCAAGCAACATATCAAAAACACGGACTGCGGACTACGGACTGGGTATAAAACACGGACTAGGGTATAAAACGAGGACTACGGACTGCGGACTACGGACTGGGTATAAAACACGGACTAGGGATAAAACGAAGACTGAGAATCATGGACTCGGTATAAGACGCGGACTGGGTGTAAAATAACGAGGACCGAAGCTGTAAACATAAAATATTGATTTACCTCGATAAATACGTAGATTTTTAATACGTAGGGGTCATGGCATGTTACTTTACAAACGTTTGGTCTCTTGGTCTTGGTCTTCTTTGGTCACAGGGAGAGCGACATGTACTCAAAGAACTATCGCGATAAGGGAACCACAACCGTCATAATGAACAGAGCAGACAAAGTTAACGAGGGTCAAGTCCAACTCGATGATATAAATAACTACCAACCCCTAGACAACCCAATGGTTGAAACCACAACCAAAAGAGTTCAGCGATTGATTAAATCACTGCTCCTAGAAGGCCACATTGACGGCTAAATGGCTTTCCCTTACGCCCGATCCTCCGTGAATCCCAGTGTTTTACACACGCACAAAGATTCACATACCGACACCTGTCGGAAGACCAATAATATCAGGGTGTGACGGCCCTACAGAACGGATCTCAGCTCAGTTTGTTGACCACCTCATTCAGCCAATAGCACAAAAACAAGCTTCGTATCTAAAAGATACAACAGACTTTATTACTGAACTTCATCGAGAATATCAAATTGCCTAAAAGCACCATTCTCGTCTCAATGGACGTCACTAGTCTATACACGAACATACCACAAGAAGAGGGTATTACCACTGTATGCGAAGCATACGAAGAATTTCACCACAGAAACCCTCCCGTCCCTACCAGATATTTAACATAAATGCTCAGTCTGATCCTACAAGAAAACTAAAGAAGAAGTTACCCAGCTAGGACTGTACATGTGGAAAAACACCTCTCAGAGGTCAAATTCTCCGATAGAAAAACGTCACTAGAACAGAAAATACTGCCACTTGTAACGCAATACCACCCGGCGTTGCCAAGACTATAAAAGGACACTCATGGGGAAATGGTTTATTATACAGAATCAACCACATCTGAGAGAAATCTTCAAGGAGCATCCCCTCATATCATATCGCAAAGGAAAATCCCTAAAAGACATTCTAGTAAAGGCTAAGCTATGAAGGCTTTAGAATTTATTTGCGAACTGCAGGAGTCGTGCAAGCCCGTCAATTAAAGGGGCTATGTCGCGAGATATGTCACGCAGGCAAAAACGTCGGGCTGATATCAGACAAATTCACGCTGTGGAATCGGGCAAAATCCTTCAATTCTGCCGTGCTGTGTACTCCGAAAGGTCTCAGATTTTTTCCCACATATAAATAGCATATTTGTCTTGATTTCATTTCGGTTATTTCCCCGATTCCGTAATCATACGCATCAGTACATGTCAGTATCTCAATGTCTGGAAGTTGCATTCAGCTTATAATAATCAGTTGAGCATGGACTAAGGTTCCTCACCGGTACTGATTGCTGTGGAATCAACCCAAAAGTTGTCTTACTTTTCTCTCTTCTACGGAAGTAGTGTGCTTTCAATGCTCTTAAGGAATTTAAAATAACAAGCGCAAGCGATCTCAAGGTCAAGCTCCCGGGTCAAGCTAGGTCACGTACGCGAAGAGTTCTAGCTGCCGTCGTTGATCTGTTTTGAATGAAGTCCATAAATTTTGATTGCTCTCTGTACAGCCCCCGAAATGATCCCGACCCCGAAATGATCCCCGACCCCGAAATGATCCCCAAATCGACCCCGAAATGATCCCGACCCCGAAATGATCCCCATTTTTTTCACACTGACCCCGAAATGATCCCCAAGTAATTTTTGGAATGGAATAGCCTTCCATCCAGAGAAAGCTGGAATGAATAAAATAAAGGCAGTTAAGGAAATTTTGATTTTCATTATATGCAGTATTCACTTATTTATTCATTTTGGACAATTCATAAAATAAATAATTATAACGCATTTTTTAACGATTTTTCAAGAAACTATATCATTTCTTATTTTTGCGAGTGTAGCGTTTTCAACTGTAACTAATAACAAATACAAACTTATCCGCTTCTTACAGCAGGCCGGCATGATTTAAAAGAGGAAACAAACATGATCGAACGAGATCAACAACCATATTATTTCAGTAACGACAAATACAACACAATTATACGATCAAAAACTTAAATGGTAACAAGCTGACGTCTCTTAAAATAAAAGACGGCCAAGATCTCAAACGCATGGCTCTACTTGGGCACGAAGCAAAGGCTCACTATCACAGTTTAGACTGTGTGGACATGCCATCATCTAATGAAGGGGAGGATGTTGTCGAATACTTGAAAAAGAAGTACGGGGAAGGCAAAGTGACAGAAAAAAATTTGCCCCAAATGCTGTAAGAAATTCCATTACCTATCTGCGGGTGTTTACGCCAATGAAAGCGGCCTCATGCAGTACTACGACGAGGACTGTTACATGTGTGACGAGGGTACACATACTGAAAGTGAACAGTAGCTCTAGGGTGTAGCTTCTATGTAAAATTAACAAAAGAAGGTTCAAAAGATATATAGAAAGCATAAAAGATACCAGAATTGGAATGCTTTTTTCGATTCGCTATTACCCTTATGCGCAAGGTAACTTAGCGACATTAAACACGAAAGTATATCTTTACTGTGACATGAGACGGAATATCAAACAGATATTATATGAAGTAATGTTCAACTGACTTGAGCTTCTACCTTATTCATGTTCTAAATGTGCAACTGAAGACAGACGCAATAGATAATTCATGGTGCCATACAGGAGCCCAAACGTTACAAGGAGCATCCGCATCGGTGACATATGGGAAGCTACACCTTAAACTTTGACCGCTACAAACACGCATTCAGTATTAAACTTAATAACGATTCTTTCGTATTGTTTTAATAGACTAGCTGTATTGTTACCATTTAAGTTTTTGATTGCATAATTGTGTTGTATTTCTCGTTACTGAAATAGTATGGTTGTTGATCATGTTCGATCATGTTTGTTTCCCCTTTTAAATCATGCCGGTCTGCTGTAAGAAGCGGATAACAGTTGAAAACGCTACACTCGCAAAAATAAGAAATGATATAGTTTCTTGAAAAATCGTTAAAAAATGCGTTATAATTATTTATTTTAAGAATTGTCCAAAATGAATAAATAAGTGAATACTGCATATAATGAAAATCAAAATTTCCTTAACTGCCTTTATTTTATTCATTCCAGCTTTCTCTGGATGGAAGGCCATTCCATTCCAAAAATTACTTGGGGATCATTTCGGGGTCAGTGTGAAAAAATGGGGATCATTTCGGGGTCGGAATCATTTCGGGGTCGATTTGGGGATCATTTCAGGGTCGGGGATCATTTCGGGGTCGGGATCATTTCGGGGGCTGTACATCTCTCTCTCTCAAGCGAATGAAAAAAAAAACCATAATATATTAGGTTTGTCTGTGGTAACAACAAATTACAAAGCGAAATTTTCGAAGCCGACTATGTTTTACAGTAAATACTGAAGCGTGCTAGTTTTGTCGAAACAAACAATTTTTTTTCACAACGCTCAACTATTAGACATTATTTGAGCCGTACGATACGATTCCAAAATCGGGAAAATATCCGAAACTAAATCACGACAAATAGATTATATACATGTGTGAACAATTGGAGACATTTTGGAGCACTCAGCTCCCCAGAATTGAATGGATTGTGCCAAATTTCCACGGCGATGGCGTAAACTTGAAAAACGGCCGCCGAAGTTTTTCAAGTTTGTAGCGTTGCGTGACACTTCGCAACATAGCCCCTCTGGATATATCATGTGCCAGTATGAAAACAAAATTATATTAAACCAGGTAACATTTCTGGGATCACATATAGGTTTTGTCTGGTGTATAATTCTCTTGAAATCAAACATTATTTTACAAAAGATTTTAATGATTAAAACCCCGGCCGATTTGACACGCAAATGAAAAGCCACTCGAAATTTAATGAAAAATTCATAACTAAAAGCATTCAGATTTTTACATCACGGGACGTATTTTCCCGGTAAACCTGGCTGGAAGGAACGAACAGTTTCTACTCCTGACATCGTAGAGTTTATGGAATACTGCAAGGTAACCAAACCATGTACTTTCAATTCAGAAATCCGGTATTATGACAACAAGTTTGAAATAGGAACTTGCTCGCGAAAGTTGCAACTTGCTCACGCAACTTCCAACTTGCTCGAAGCAAACTGTCAATCAAAATACCAATGTTGCAGCGCAAGTTAGCAAAGTTGCTCGCAAAAGAACATCCGGTTTGACTGTAAACAAGATTGCAGTTACGTTACCGATCTTCCATCCTCCTTCATCTTGAAAACACCTCAAGACGATGTGCAACACCGCTGACAAAGTACGTTAAACCACTGAAAAAACAAAAACCCCGCCAAAAAAAACCGCCAAAAAAAATCCTAACTCGAAAATCCAACTCGAAAATCCAACTCGAAAATCCAACTCGAAATCCAACTCGAAATCCAACTCGAAATCCTAACTCGGTAAATAGGCAACCTCGTTCATGTCACGCAACGAGCTGTGTACACAGCATGGTCACAGGACTCCCAGCAAAACTGCTGGCATTGTTTGTATTTTTCTTTTCTTCCACCACTGCATCTTCAGTTTTATGCTGCAGCTGTTTATTAAAGAATACGAATTTATTACCCCTTATGAACGAAATGTGAAACAAATCGTCTATTGGCAACACTAAACTGACCCACGACGCTTTGAAAACTGTCTTGTTATAAAATCATGCAAGTGAATACAAACCCCCGCTGTGCAGATTTATTTTTGGTATTCACCAGATATAAATGAAATAATATGTACATATTGGCTAAGTGGGAGGGCCGGGTGGGAAACTATTTGGCTCGAGGTCATGGCGTACGGACCAAGCGCAGCAAGGCCCGTGCGCCATGACCGAGAGCCAAATATTTTCCCATCCGGCCCGACCAAACTTAGTCAATAAGTATTTTATCATATGACCAATTTGGAGACAAAATTACTTAAAATTTTAACGCGCGAGGCCGTCCACTTTTGTAATAGTGCCCTACGGCTTTTTCCGGCCCCGCTCGCGCAAATACGTACGGCCCTCATACGGGACTTTGATCAATGGTTTTGCAAAGAAAAAGTTCGCAGGGCCGGCCGACGGGTCATATAATAAATGAAGTTTAGTCCACTCTAAGTAAACGATGACAAAATTTTTATCAGCTGTTTAACAAACCAATGGTTTATTAAATTTCAGAAATATATTCACTTGCGCAGTGGTTTATATAAGATACAATGATACCACAACTACTAACGCTATAACGGACTACAACAAGTTCGGAAATTCAAGCAGGGCTCTAACCTCTTTTAACTGTTTACGGAATATGAAACAAAATTGAAATCTGCGTGTTGCTTCTATACTGGCAGGATATGGACAACGCCCTAGTCGTCTTGTAGCCTTCCGGATTCAGCGGGGAAGCTTTCAATATTCAGTAAATTATTCTTTATGGTGTGTTAGTAGCCTGTACCAGAGGAAATTGATCAGGGAATGGGCACTGAAAACTAGATTTTTGTCATTCTGGAATGAATGCGCTCGAATGCGGTGCAAAGTTCAAGGATTTGAATGGCAACCTTCCTCGGACGCCGCGTTCATACCAGCGACACTGCCCAGGTACAGTGTCCCCTCACACACCAGAGGTAGGTCCATCTTGTTCCAGGTGCTCCGGATGGATGCCCAGAATTGGGGAACAGCGCGAAAGTATTGGAGGCGAAATGACGGCGAGGGGACCGCGTCCCCTCTCATCGCGTCTGCTTTGCTCGCTATCTTTACACGCCATTCCCTTATTATGTGGGTCTTTCCCATTGTCTGAATTCCTGGAACAGACTATATTGTAAGACTGAACGCGATCTATTCGGAGACACGAAATGGCAGTAGTAACAGTACGTCTGAACCTGTAAGTGAGGACGCTCCTATTGCGACAATCAATACAATACACGCTCTTCGAAATCGCAGGCACTTGACATGCACCGCGTCCCGCGCACTTCATGTACATTTCACGTGCATTCCACTTGCACTTCACACGTTTCAACACCCGATTTTTATGCGCAGCCATTTTTTGAAGAGCGGATCGTGTATTCTGACATTCCTACCTTCTAGCAGTACGTGAACGGCAAGTATGTCCTTACTCACAACCCAGTGTAAGCGCGCATTGGACTTGAATGTTGAAACCTGGTCACTAGAACACGCGGAGTGACGCGAGTGCGTGTTCAAGCGCGTTAACAGTGGAACTTCAGTACTATCAGACAGTACTGTATTATACAGACACTAGACAGTTAACAATCATGAGCGTACTTCAACTAAATTGTCATTCGTCTTAGTTGAACGTCAGAGACAATTGCTCGGGTGACTTTCACGTACTGCTAGAAGGTAGGAGTGTCAGAATACAGATTCAATGATCCGCTATTCAAAAAATGGCTGCGCGTAAAAATCGGGTGTTGAAACGCGTGAAGTGCGAGTGGAATGCACGTGAAGTGTACGTGAAGTGCGTGGGACGCGGTGCCCGTCAAGTGCCTGCGATTTCGAAGAGCGTGTATTGTATTGATTGTCGCAATAGGAGCGTCCTCACTTACAGGTTCAGACGTACTGTTACTACTGCCATTTCGTGTCTCCGAATAGTTCGCGTTCAGACTTACAATATAGCCTGTTCCAGGAATTCAGAAAATGGGAAAGACCCACATTATAGGGGAATGGCGTGTAAAAATAGCGTGCAAAGCAGACGCGATGCAGATGAGAGGGGGCACTGTCCCCTCACCGTTATTTCGCCTCCTATACTTTAGCGCTGTTCCCCAATTCTGGGCACCCATCCGGAGCACCTGGAACAAGATATACCTCTGGTGTGTGAGTGGACACTGTACCTGGGCAGTGTCGCTGGTGTGAACGCGGCGTCCGAGGAAGGTTGCCATTCAAATCCTTGAACTTTGCACCGCATCCGAGCGCCTTCATTCCAGAATGACAAAGATCTAGTTTTCAGTGTCCGTTCCCTGATCAATTTCCTCTGGTACAGGCTACTAACACACCATAAAGAATAATTAACTGAATATTGAAAGCTTCCCCGCTGAATCAGGAAGGCTACAAGACGACTAGGGCGTTGTCCATATCCTGCCAGTATAGAAGCAACACGCAGAGTGCAATTTTGTTACATATTCCGTAACCAGTTAAAAGAGGTTAAAGCCCTGCTTGAATTTCCGAACTTGTTGTAGTCCGTTATAGCGTTATGGCTCCGTCAATTCCAAGCCCGCTCATCCCCCCAACCCCCCCCCCCCCTTTCCGGGAATTTGTCGGGCATTTTATAACTTTTCCTTCAAAAGGGTGGGGCATTTGCTAAAATAGGTCAGCCCGGGGGTGGGGCATTGTCAAAACAACCTTATCTTATGGATATTAAATTCGTACATGCTTCGTTGTTTATTTTAATTTTTCTGATTTCCCCCAGTATAAAAATATAAAAACTGAGCCGATAAATGTCGCTTCAGACCTGCACTTTCCAAGTGAAAATATTAAAGTTTCACACAATTTTCAAAACAGGCCGGCCTATTGCCTTACATTTCAAGTGCCACAGAAGATAATATCTATATCGCGGCAAATTTTCAATTTTTGTTGACGTCTTATTTGCCAACATTCATGGCCTTGGTGTCTTCGTGATTTGTCGCAACAGATCTGTCTATTTAAAAATTCAATAGCAACTTCACTTGAAAAAGCGTTTCAATCAACGGCGACCTAACCGTGTAAATGGATTGAACGTAAGCATAGTTTTAATCAAAATTAATAACATTAACAACGAGAATCGACAGGAAATTATTGGAGTCAAAAGTTTTGTGGAAACATAACACAAATATTTAGAACGAATGAGGGAACGGATATGAGTAATACTGAGCCAAGGTAGAACGAAAGAATTCCTAGCATTAATAAAGATCCATTTATTTGTGAGCAATTATTGCTTCCATCAACAATCATTGAAATAAAAATTTTGATCTTGTCCCATGGACAAGCATTTACACTCTTTCAGATGCCCCACCGTGGGGATTTGTACATATAAGCTGACCCCACTGTGGGGCATTTGCTACTTTTTAAAAATATAAAGACAAATGCCCGACAAATTCCCGGGGGGGGGGGGAGGGTGAGTAGGCTTGGAATTGACGGAGCCATTAGTAGTTTTGGTATCTGCGCAAGTGAATATATTTCTGAAATTTAATAAACCATAGGTTTGTTAAACAGCTGATAAAATTGTTGTTATCGTTTACTTAGAGTGGACTTAACTTCATTTATTTCATTTATATCTGGTAAATACCAAAAATAAATCTGCTCAGCGAGGGTTTGTATTCACTTGTATGTTTATTTTTTTGACGAGGCGGGTTGGAAAATTTTCGCATGCAAACATTTTTTTTTATATGCGGCACCTGCTGCAAACAATTTATTTTGTGTCTCCATCCAACTGCCATACTTCCAGCAAACAATTTTTTTCTTTATTTTTTGCTTGCGTACAATTTATTTCAGTGTTTATAGCCTCTGCAAACAATTTATTTCAAAATTTTCCAAACCCTCCCCCCCCCCGTCAAAAAAATAATGGTCCGTCCCTTATACCAAGACAGTTTTCAAAGCGTTGTGGGTCAGTTCGGTGTTGCCAATAGACGATTTGTTTCACATTTCGTTCATAAGGGGTAATAAATTCGTATTCTTTAATAAACAGCTGCAGCATAAAACTGAAGATGCAATGGTGGAAGAAAAGAAAAATACGAACAATGCCAGCAGTTTTGCTGGGAGTCCTGTGACCATGCTGTGTACACAGTCTCGTTGCGTGACATGAACGGCTCATGATCAGTTCCTTGTTCGTTTTGTTAAACTCACTTGCCACTATAGACACTTCAAACGTTCAAATCGTCACGCTTTATTTTGCAATCAAGTCCAATGTATATAATAGCTGAATGGAAGCTGAAATATGGTTGGAACTGTCGAGAAAAGCGATGTTTCCGAGAAAGTGCCTTCGGCAATATTTACTGATTGCGTGATTTGATAAACCTGCTCGAGTGAAGATGGCCATTTGAAACGAAAACAGGGATAAAACCAACCTTCAACCACTGGCTATGCAAGGTAAGCTCGTTATACTATGTCTCTGATCTAGTATGGTGTAAAGCGATAAGTTTGCGGTTGTTGACAAGTCGATGTTGTGATTTCCTCGAAATGACACGGACTTTTTCTTTGAAGTAGTTACGAGGCCCAAACGTTTTTTAGTTTCCTTGAAAAGAGCACTATATACACGTTTCCAAAACCGCAATTTAAAGCGATTCTGAGTTATACCGCATAGGGAAAATATTTCTTGAAAAACTGCTCTAAAATGCAATTTTTTAATAATGAAATATGAGCGATTTTCAAACACTCACCGTTAATTCAGAAATGTAACTACAAAACCTGTTATTAGCTCAAATCATTTGTTAATGCCTCCTACACAATTGTTCAAATTGGGGAAAGCCTTGCTTCCCTGTGCGCTTTTAACGAGAACCTCTATTGTGTTCATATTCGGCGCTCTTATTTCGGCTATTTCATGGCGATGGGGGGACCGTTAGAGTTTTTGAGATTTTCTAGAAATGAAAAATAGATTTGAGCAAAAAAATACCACCACGTTTATTGACTCACCATGGGCTATCTTTGAGCTAAACATGAGGGTAGGGAAATTTTCCATCATGTGCCACCTCTCACGCGGTCAGGGAAAAAAGGCTCTCTTAAGAAGTACTAAATAAAAACTGTTAATAGTCATTTGATTTGTAAAAAATATTACTTGGAGGTGGAAACAAGTAGTTGTATAATAAACGATTCTTGATTTGACGTCATCTTATTAACATTTTGTAAATTCAAACCTCTATAATTCACTAACGCAACGTTAAACACAAGTAATATTTAACTATTCAACGTACATAGAGTTGATTAAGCGAAAAAACAATTTTGGGTTAAGGTGCACTTTAAGGGAAAATGTATGCTTTCGTTTTGTGAAAGTGACGTACAAAATGAAATGATACCATAAATTTTGGACCATCATTACTCATGCGCGAAGCGGCATGAGGTAAGGTTTCGGCTCCGTTTTTCTTGTTACTCATGCGCGTAGCGGCATGAGTTGTAAAATGGCCTCCGTTTTTCTTCTTATTTTTCTTTTTTTTGTGTGTCACGATTTTGCATGCAAATTTATGCACGAATATTTTAAATTGTGCTCTTCCGGTTCATAGCTTTGCCATTTACACTTCCTGTTTAGTGACTTCCGGCTGCTTCACTTCCGGTAAAACAGCGTTACTGAAGCGTCACGACAGCGTCTCCTACAACCCTACTTACACAACTAGTGTTCACGTTAGGTATATATACAGCTATTTCAATTAACGTTGTCGGATAAAAGCTTAAAGCCAAGACCGCAAGGGTAAATAGCATTGCATAAACATCCCATACTACCTTGCGGTCTTGGCTTTTCGCCCTTTTTATCCGACAACGTTAATTGAAATAGCTGTAAGATATAGAAGAATCACTGGCTTCATTGTGGTACAGCCTTCATTACAAAACATTCAATAGTAAACAACGTGTATAAACTCTTCTCCATATCGGACATCTTCTTATCATGTTTAATATACAGCTATTTCAATAAACGTTGTCGGATGAAAGCTTAAAGCCAAGACCACAAGGTAGTATGGGTTAGGGTTAAAAGCCACTGAATAAAAATCCCATACTACCTTGCGGTCTTGGCTTTTCGCCTTTTTCATCCGACAACGTTAATTGAAATAGCTGTATATATATATATCATAAAACTTTCGTACGCATGCGCATGAGAATCGAGAACGTTGCAAAACGACTTGCGTGAAGTTAACAACGTTTAATTGGCCACTAAGGCAAGATTATGGCGCGTATGCTTATTGTGGTAGTTTTAAGGAATATACACGAGGTTTCACTCGCAACAAGCCTGCACATACAGCCACTTCTCATTGCTCCCGGCCACTAGAATCGTTAGCGCGAGAAGGCCCTCGGAAGCAGTAGGAAGGTCGGAAGAAGTGACAGGTGGCTTTATTCGCAGGCTCATACACAGTTGGTCTTTGATGTGAAAACCCGCGCTTTGTTGGCCATTTCAGTGTTAAGAAGTTGGAAGAAATAAATTAAATAGGAATTTCAGTGGAAATCCATGACGTGGCTGTTACTTCCACTGCTTGCGGATCGAATTGGAATTTGGAAATGTTAGGGAGGAAAACCAGTTGGTTTTTAATGTGAAAACCCACGCTTTGCTGGGGGCAGTACGCAGCTCTTACAAGGTCGACTTCTCTGATTTGCTGAGAAAACAGTAGAACAAACAACACAACAATGGACCCTAGCCCTAAAAACAATAGAGCTGCGTGATATACAGGTCCAATAAAATTAGAGGTTTTTAAGGGCTGCGTGGTATCTGGTTTGTTGGCCATTTGTTAAGACGTTGGAAGAAATAAATAAATGAATGAATAGGAATTTCAGTAGAAATCCACGAGGTGGCTGTTACTTCCACTGCTTGCGGATCGAATTGGAATTTGGAAATGTTAGTTTTTGAGTACCCGACGAAAAACCCTCGGAGCAAGGACGAGGACTAACAACAAACTCAACCCACTTATGACGTCGCATCTGAGAAACACCACCCCTGGCGTGCGTTTCTCGAAACTCCCTTTTCGGGCCCGAAAACTATTTTTTAAATGTAGTTTCTAACGAAAGACGTTGAAGTTTTTAGCCCAAAAATTTAAACGTTTAATTTTATTGCTTAGCTTTCAAAATCAACAAAAACCGAATCTTTATTGGTAAACATTCTGCACGTAACACAGCTTTTTGGGTTCGAAATGTTTTCGGAACTTTCGAGAAACGCACGCCTGCTCCCTTGCCCAGCCGATATCGCCAGGTGTTGTATTGTAAACAAACGTCTAATAGTGAAATTAATTCACGCCGCACAAGATATTCTACTTTCAACTTAGGCTACGTTTACACGGTACCGGACGAATGTTCGACCGGTTGAAATTTCGTGCGGTTAGGTGTTCCGTTCACACGGAACCACGCTAACCGTACGAGAATTTAGACGCCTAGCCGTTCAAAAATTCGAACGCCAAAATCGGGGACGAATTTTTAGCCGGTACGGTCAATAATTTAACCGGCGCGGTGTGAACAGCTTGACCGTCTAAATTTTTGTACGGCAAAGGCGAGGTTGCATGGATGCGTGGTAACTCAGCTAGAAGAAAAGAGAAAGAAAGTCTATACTACGAAGGTGGAATGTGTCGGCCGGATTCTTAATCGCTTTGCTCGCTAATATTACAGTGTTAATGCAAAATATCATCTTGCAAATGGCCATGACATGCGGAGCTTTACATTTACATCTATATTTATTCTTGGCAAGGCTTGCCCATCGCGCCAAGGTAAATAAATAAATAAATAATATAAATCACGCAGGAAGGCGACGGTGTGCTGGAGTCCTGTTAATATCGGAAAACCGAGTTCAAAACAGTCGCATATCTATCCGTAAGTCGAAGATGAAGCACAGGCGAAAACACTAGGTGAGACCGGGGAGGACGTCTCTTTGGTGGGACAATTTTGTCAATAATATCGTTATCGTCGTCATCGCTACCATTGTTGACCTTTCTCTTTCTAGACGCCATTTTGGACTTAGTTAAGTAGCGTTCTGCGCATGGGCAGATGGTAAAACAACTGACAAAGGTTAAAATTCAACCGGTTAGTCAGTTCCGTGTGAATAGAACGAAAATATTGCACGGTTCCGTGTGAACAAAATGTCCGGTCAAATTT
The DNA here is from genome assembly GCA_022457155.1 of Cladopsammia gracilis. Classification (NCBI taxonomy): domain Eukaryota; kingdom Metazoa; phylum Cnidaria; class Anthozoa; order Scleractinia; family Dendrophylliidae; genus Cladopsammia; species Cladopsammia gracilis. The sequence continues at coordinate 1,758,467 of JAJGOT010000074.1, forward strand.
TTCAACCGGTCGAAAATTCGTCCGGTACCGTGTAAACGTAGCCTTAATTGCCCCTTCGTTTAACAGAGTTACGGAAGGGGGCAAGACATTTACAGCTAAGTGCTGTCATCTCTGGAACTAACTGCCACTGTCATTAAGAAAAGCAAATTCATTGACATCTTTTAACAAAGGGCTCTAATAGTTACTAAACACATGATACCGGAAATAGAAAACTCTCCACTTTCGAATAAAAAAAACAAAAGAAAAATCAATGTCCGCTTCAACAACTGCGTTAAATTTTTCCTTTAACAAGCATTGACAACTACTTAATTAGCCCATTTAACACTAACAGATGTACCACAAAAGCGGAAAACATGGATATTTCAGCCCCCCCACATCTGACAGATTGGAATACTGAATCATTGCTATTACGGTTTGATTTATGAAAAAGTTATTTCAATTTTAAATGGGTATTAAATGTTGAGGTGTCATGATTATGTAACAGTGTGTTAGAAAGGTAAGATTTTGCCGATTAAGCTAACTAAAAAACTTTCGGCTTGATTATGCAAGAGTATGGATTTGGCTTTTGTTCTGTCGGTTTTGGAATATTGAATCATTGCCATATGAAGCACTCATCAGTCAAATATTTCAATAGTATTGCAGGAGAAAATCCAGATGACATTAAAGTTTTGAAAACAGCTCCAACTGGGGAAGCTGCTTTCCATATTAGAGGCAATACATTTTACACACGACATTCAAGTTACCAGTGAATAGAGGTTTTCACTACTGTGCACTACAACCTGACAGACTTAATACTATTAAGACACAACTGAAAAAACTAAAGATACGGTCAGTATTTATTGATGAAATCTCCATGGTTGGAAATGGTATGTTCAATTTTCTTAATTTGTGATTACAACAAGTAATGGGAACCAGAGAGCTATTTGGTGGAATCAGCATAATGTGTTGGAGATCTTTTCCAGTTTCAACCATGTTTGAATTAAGGACGTTCGCGCCCATTGCTACTGCGCATTCTTTCGCGCATGTCACGCAAACGTTAAAAGCTCATGAAATATCAACAGGAACGTACCCAACGCAAACTTTTTTCCACTTTATGGAATGGAACGTAAAGAGCGTGTAGTTTCATGGGATAGCTGTGGAACCAGGCCTTCTCGGAAATGTCACGCAATGACGTGACAGTGCAAATAGATGGTTGTTTGAGAACTTCGCAGCCATTTTACTCTCTTGGATGCCCGGTGACCCCCATTTTTCTTTCCGTAGATCACTTCCTTTCCTATTTTTCTTCATTTTAACAAAAAACAGAAAAAATCTGTACGTGAAGAAGTTACAAATATTTCGCCTTTTCTGCTCTCGTGCGACCAAAGTTTTCTTCGAATGTGGACGGGCAAGACTAATATGTTTTCTTTTTCAAGGCCTATTCTTCCTCAAGGAACGACATCAGATGCAAAAGTTTACGTAATAGACTTAGTTGTGTTGAATTAAGTACGTTTACCTGATCTAAATTTCACTAAAGTAGCTTCTTTTATTGCTAATAGTTGTTAGCTAAGATCGTCTTTAAATAACGAAAGCTTCTTAAAACGCATGGTCTTCAATGCGCCTTATCTCGAAAACGAGCACGGTGACCCCCCACTTTTTTGGTCATTTTGGCAATAGTTGACCTTCACCTTACTGCATGGCAAGTTTTAAAAAAATCTGTACGTGGGAAAATTTTGGGCGCGAACGTCCTTAATAGAAATAATGAGACAAAAAGATGCCAAAAAAATTTGCAGAGCTACTTAATCGCATGAGAAAGGGAAAACATACCAAACATGATATTGCCATTTTAAATCGAAGAGTTCTTAATGTAAAATCAGAAGAAAAAAATTATCCTATGAATATTTCCTATTTATGTCCTACAAATACACCAGTAGATGATCACAACAATGCTATTTATAACATTCACTTACAAGCACTCATTTCACAGTCAAAAACCGTTGATAAGCCTCCACTAGTTCTAACCACTTCTGCAGTCACCGGCAAATGAATTTCAAAGCCTTCATACCGTAGCCTTTTCGTTCTTTATTTAGCAAGACTCCACTTTCTGTTCTACTGTAAAGTGAACTTCATCCCTGTTCATTCGTTGTCATTCGCGGAATAAAATGACATTATTGCCTTGTACATAAAATCTTTGTCGCGTATGTACTCTTCGGAAAGATTGAATATTCGATATTACCCCCCATCCCTCCCCCCCTCCCCCCTCCCCCCCATCAAGATTCTTCTTTTTTATTAACCTCACGTTCTAACGCATTAACGAGATGGCTTTAAGAGCCCTCTGATTCAAGTCAAAAATAAAAAGGTTTGGTCTTTAGAATCTCTACAGCGCTCAAACAAAAACAAAACAAACAAGAAGATGTGCACAGCTTGAACTCGTGGCGCCTTTAACTCATTGCAGCATTGTTTCCCCGAGTGTTTTGAGTGCCTTTACGGAGAGACATAGGCCTTTATCAATAGACCAATTTCGATATATTAAAATTCATACTTGGCTCCGATGCTTGGGGGAATAAAACAATAGAAATGAATAATTCAACGCTGAACCTCAATGTGATTTCTTTTGTTTTATTCCCCCAAGCCTCGGAGCCAAGTATGAATTTTAATATATCGAAATTGGTCTATTGTGGTAGCATAATTTTTTTTGCATAATTTGGAAAAGCGAGCATAAATTTTGCACTTTTTATAAAAGTAGCGCTGCTAGCATAATCGGCATATTTTTATTTTATTTAATTGAATTTAATTTTTTTAATTTTATTTTGTTTTATTTTTTTATGTGTCATGACTCAGTGTTTGGTCTCTAAGATTGGTTATTTTCAAGTTCTGTCCATGGTTCAGTCTATTTCATTTGACTGGGGGAGGGTGAGAAGGTTACTGCAATGCGTCGTTTGTCGTCTAGAGGACTGGGCACACCGGAAGTAGTGATTGCGTCGGTTCGCAGGCAAAAAAATGGAATAAGAAGCAAGGGCTGACAACTGCGTAGAAAAAGTAACGCAACAATGACATGATTGAGACCAAACCGAGCAACTTAAAGATAGATACGAGAAGATTGAGAAGAACAGCCGCCTGATAAGCCAGAAACCCGCTCAAATTGCTAGAGATTGCAGCCTGAAACTTTACTTTAAGAAAAAGCAGCATAATTTAGAAAAAAATGGGGCACTGGTAGCAGCATAATATGCTACTTTTACTATCACAATTGATAAGGGCCTAGAGAAACATAAGCTTAAAATTATGTCTAATCAAAGGCTATTGCTGGTTTGCACGTGACGTCACGGCGGCCATGTTGGTGTCCCAAACGAATCCTATGGGACTTAAGCTCTATTCTTATTCAAAAATTTCCTATTGTTTTAGCACTCCAATATGGCCGACGGTCACGTGGTTGCAAACCAAGAATAAGAGCCAACCCGTGAAGAAGAAATGCTAACGCGTAACGCAATATTGCTGTAAGCTAACGTTTTCACACTGACACGGTTCGATATTTTTATAAAAAAAATAAACGTAAGGATTTTTGACGAACGAAAAATAAAAAACAGTACATCGCTTTCATATTGTCTAGTTCGAAAAAAAAAAGGAAAAAAAAAAGACCTTACGGAGACTCGAACTTGGGCTTTCCAGGGCTAAACCACAACGTTAATCCACTACGCTATCGTAGAACACATGCTGGATAAGGACTAAATTTTATTATTTTAACCCTATCCAGACCGGGTTTTTTTTTACCAAAACTAATAAAGCAAGGCTGACTGTACAACTGGGATTATAATATTCTTTCCAATATTTCGTCAGGCACGGCCTGACTTCTTCAGGGTACTGATTATAGGCAACATCGTTACAATTCAAATAACCAAGAAACAATGGAATATAAGGTTACAAGCAAAAACGTTACAAAATTCAAATAATACAAGATAAGTAATAAAAGATGACATGTGATATAAATATAAAATGGGGGGGTTACAATTCCTCGCGCTTATTGATACCCTTGGGTTTTTGTTGAGTAGTGAAGTCAAGTTTTGGTGAATCAATGGAAGGTGTGCTTTTAATGGCGAGTCCCTTGGGTGTGGTAGTATTTGTAGTTTGAGATATGGTGTTCATAACGGGTGACTTTCAATTTAAGACGTTTCGCAATGTTGAAAAGTTTACGCTGTTCAGTAGTGGTCAAGTCCTTTAGGATGTGAACAGCTGTAGGTCCTGGATTGGGATGAACATCCATACACTGTGATATCAGGATCAACGAGGTAGAGTGTTGATTCGACTGAATAAAACATGATTCTTCCGTAAAGGCGGGAGTGCTGCGTTCTGAACAGAAAAAAGTGTTGCCGGCTGTGGTGCTTGCAGCAGGGACGAATTGAGCGCTGTACTTTGGCAAGAACAATAGATCAGCAGCCAAGAGAATGAAGAAGAAGAGTTTTCTTGCGATAACTTGTGTTTTTTTTTTGACCGTCTGTCTGGGACGGGGGGGGGGGGAGGGCTCTTTCATGTAACTTTGAAACCGCTTATGCTATGGCCACCAAATTTACACAGGATAATGTTGTCATTAATTCTAGTAAATACAGATACTTTGGTGTCATAATGACGTCATATAGTTGATTTTATTGGCTAAAACAGTCTTCCATCAATATTTTATCGATTTTGTCATATACAGTGAAATAACCAACTGAAACGTTCTATAAGGCATATCTCTGAAACAAACGGTAGTGTTCATACCAAAGTTTCACATATTGATGCAGGAGTAAACGTTAATGAGTTCGTACACTTTGTTGCCATGGTAACAGCATATGACGTCAAAGAAGTGATGTGTACATTTTCTTAAAAACAGGAACAAGTAACTTTGCAAATTATGGCTTTTCACGTACCTAATGAATTTAAAAAAGCTTTCTCAAGTCAAAAGGACATTTTTATGACACTTTGACAATAAATGTTTAGAAATAATGGAATTACACAGACAGGTAAATAAAGTTCCCCTTTTATTGTCCGCCATCTTGGATCCGCCATCTTGAAGTAGTCCGAACGTGTTTATTTCGGTAAAAACACCGAAAAATAAAGCAAATGGACTGCTAAAGCTTAGTTTATTGTGGGCAAATGTTTTACAATCCAAAATATGAACCAATAATAAAATTATAGAGAGAAAAGACCTTTAGTAAAACTTCGATCCGTCATCCCGGATTTTGACATTTCATATTCCCATTTTCCTAAAATTATCGTTAATTAACCTTAATTAATAAACAATTATACATAATTTGATCAATTATCGCTAAATTAAGTGGAAAATATTAATTCAATAAGAAAACTTTGTTAATGTTCCAGATAAATTTTAGGAAAAGTCACCAGATTTGGTGGTCATTGCATCGACCGTTTTGAAACGACACAACTTCAAAGTTCGAGCGGGCTCCAAAAGTTCCCCCCGCGGTCTGGATAGGGTTAAGGTACATATGCATCAAAATGCGTGTTTCAGTTGCAAAATTCTTTTAGATTGATTTTAATGTTGCACTAGAAACTCAAAATGCGAAACATCTGTAAGCTTATTGTTGTCTATATTCATTTCCATCAAATTAACTATTGTTATCGCTGGATACACTTTGTCCTTGTTACGAAACGTAGTATTCGTAACAGAGCATTTACTCACTAAGTGTACAGCTCAATGAAGGAGCGAGGGCTTAAGTGAGTGAGTGAATTTTATTTAGCCACCGTTACCGATAACCCGTTCATTACGTTTTCACGTATATACGGATTTAAAAGTAAGACTACACTACATTCACTGCATTCAGTAGCCGACACTGAAGCTCGATCGGTAAGAAAATAGCAAGTTACATAAAAAACAAAACTTGCCTGAGCAAAAATCCCACAGGAATAAGCGGCGAACACAATATCAAACGATCATATCCATCCATGAACGCCTTGAATTCAGCATGAAAACATGCAACTGTACACTGTAGTTCTTTATTTTGCACCTCAAATCAACACACGGAGAGATTTTGCGGTATGTATTTCATGGCTGAAAGCCATAAAGTCGTCGACGTAAACTTAAATATGCGTGCATAAATTTGCATGCGCTAATGTCAGTAAAACACATTTACTGGATGCATGCACATCTTGTCTTTGTTGAAGTGAAACAATTCCTTCGAAAGGGAATATCCTGAATTTGTTCTGAATTTTTCACTATTTTTACTGAATTTCACATATTGAAGCCGTCGGAGTGACCTCACAGCCCGCTATTCTATCCTTTTTAGCGTTTTTTAATGTCAGTGATAAGCTCCTATCACTACCTTTCAAACAAATCCTCTTTTATTTTCGGGCAGCGAAAACTGAATTTTCTACAGTTTTTTTGAAATTTGCATTTAAACGCCTCATTAACTATTCATGACCAATAAAAAATTCAATGTGAGGGCAAGTTTGACTCTTACTTTCAACTGTGCTGTTTAGGAAGACAAACAAGCTGTGTTACCTTTAAACATATTAACTTTGCGTGATACTCTATTCATGTGCTTTCTAACGCTGTCAAGCAAGCGTCAATACGATAAAATCCTGATTTATTACAAATTTTTTTACGTTAATTTTCCTTAGCCGCCAGCTCGAAATATATCACCTTTCATTTTCCACAGTTTAAACTTTTTTTTAAAGGTTTTTGCCTTGGATCAACATACTCAAACAACGAGGATTAATCTAAACTAAGTTTGGTTTATTAACCTTCTCTTGTTACCTAGCAACGGGGCATTCCATCATTTTTCAGTTGTCAAAAAATGAGGGCAAGTTTGACTCAAAAAAGAAATTGTAACAGCGGATCATTAACGTCACTAACTTGTGGCGTGATATCTATTAGATTTTCTTCGAGTTTAATTTTTGTATGTAATATGATTAGAAAGAGATAGCTTTCAAAGGTAGTTATGTACACTTATAAAGACTTCAGTGTGCAAACAGCACGTCCCCTTCAGTACAAGTATTTTTCCTGCATGGTAAGTACATCTGTTTTGTGCTCCGTTATTTTATTCTATTTATACCGTTTCAAGACCATGTAGCAGCAAACATTTTACTTCGAACATGACATAAGGACCTCGTGCTTTTGTGGGACACTTTTTTTTTCAGGTGATGTGTTTGTTTTTGCATAATTGACGGTCAAAGTTGACCTCATTTGCATGATGTTTAATTCATGAGGTGTAATTTTGTTTAGCGATTTTCACAACACTTGAACACTTTTCATGGCCTGGAACGAATAAATGGCTGTGAAAAGAAAATGTTCGCTCAAGTTTTGTGACAATCGATCCGTCGTTTTATTAATGAGTTATCGACGTATGAATATTTATGCATAATTAAAATGCCAGAACTTTAAAAACGTTTAGCGACAAGGTTTTGCCGTTACAATTACGTTGTTATCAAGAACGTTTCCAATGGCTACTTGTCTGTCATCGACGTCATCAGTGAACAAAGCGCGCGAAATTCTGGGAAACGAACCAACTTGTTGCCCTTTCTTATTGTTACCGTTGGAAACGTAGCAAGTTACCCTTGACAACATCGTAATTTGAATAGCAAAACTTTGTTGCCAAAATTCGCTCGTACCTCACTCAACTGATAATCGTAGTAAAAGCATTGCAAAACCTGATATGATTTGAATCACAGGATTTCAATTGTAACCTTTTTTTAATTGAATCTTGAATTTGAAATTGTCAAAATAGAAAATAATAAAATAAACGCTTTCTAAAGGCGATCCACAACTCCAAGTCCCAGCCTCCATTTATTTTATTTTTAAATTTATCAACTTACACTACTCTCAACGCATAACCGTAAGTTTTTATTTAATATAATAACACTCAACGTTTGATTCCAAATGGCGTTTTGCACAGTCAAAAGCACATACAGCTGTAAAATAATGCCCTTGCACAAGACGCTGTATCTCGACCAATTTTAACAGCAGTGCAACTCTTGACCTTTATTGCACAGACAAAAGACAGGTGCGTACAGGATATCAAAATTGGAAGTAGGCGTCAAGGCGTAAAGCGGCAAGCAGGTTAAGAAGTGCGAGTAGCAAAGTCATTAAATATTCAAAATGGCGGCCGTATAAAAAAATCCACAAAAATTCCACTTTTATCCTACAAGGCAAATTTGGATATCAAAATAAAGGCAAAACGATAAGCCTTGCGATGCTAACCTAAATTGTAACATTTACTCCGCAAGGCAAAAAAAAAACATTTTACAGAGAAGACAAATCACTTATTTGAACTTCGAAGTCAATAAAAAAATACTAAAATCCAAAAACCATGACGCCACAAACTACAACTACCAATAAACATATTAGTGCAAATACCACTGATAATACTGATGAACAGTTACGACACAGATATATATATATTTAACAAATAGATTCCATTTGGCCGTGTGTCTGTTCAGTTATAGATCACAGATGACGTCAAAATGTGGTAAGAACAAAAAAGTGACACACGAGCCGTAGGCGAGTGTGTCACTGATGTTCTTACCACATTTTGACGTCTTCTGTGATCTATAACTGAACAGACACACGGCCAAATGGAATCTATTTGTTTTATACAATGAACAGAAAAGTAAAAAGAGTAAAATTACGAACTTGCCTCGTAGCGCTCGACTGTTCGAAGATTTGTTCCAGTTTAGGTATTTTTAAAGTCGCCAAGAACACTTTTCCTCTTGGTTTCTTCTTTTTCTTATTTTTAAACATCTCCTGCTAAATATTCTTGGAGGCTTTCACTTGCTCAATCCAGAATAATCTCGCAAACATTTTCAAAACTGTGCGCCATGTTGGACAAAACAAAGCTAACAGTTTTTCTATGACGTCAGCCGTGCGTCTGTACTCTAATAGATCATAGGCAACGACCAATCACAGAGCGCGTAGTATTCAGTTCATTGTATAAATATATATATATATATATATATATATATATATATATATATATATATATATATATATTTATATAGATATATATAGCAACTACTGTGATTTGCAGTCTGTCCATTTGAAACGTCATTATATTCAAATCAGAAGGATCTACACTATTTGAAAAATCTTTAGTTGGAGTGTGAGGGCAAAGCCGACTACATGTGAGGGCCGGTTTGACTATAAGGACAGAGTTGACTACACGTGAGGGCATGTTTGACTATAAACCATTTTCATAATGGCGACCAATTTATTTATTCTTTTATATGTATGTTAATTAGCCCTATTGGTCTCATTTTAGAATAAAAATTCTTTTAAATTTTGCACACGCTAACGAGGTCACAAGGGCTAATTAACATAGATATTAAAAAAAAAATAACTCGCCTGCCATTATGGAAAAGGTCTATGAGGGCAGAGTTGACTACAAGTGAGGGCATAATTGACTAGAAAGCTAACCAGTTACGCGCATTCACAGCTTCTGAATATTCATTTTTTGCTTAGTACCATATATGGAAACCTCTCGGTCTCTAGAGATTAAAAGCAAGTTGTTCCAGCGAATTGATTGGTTAATATTTTTATCTTGATTTTCCAAATATGGCTGTTACAACTTCTCAGCAAGCTGAATAATCGGAAGCTTGTTTTGAAGCGTACAAAAGACAGTTGCACGTTTCAACCCACTTATGGGTTTCTGATAATTCTCAATAAGGTGTCAGAGGTGGTCCAGGCTGTTGTTATCTTAGGTCTTCCGGTGAGCCGAGCCCTAAAATTGATTGCTGGTAAAACAAGACGCGAATAAATTACTTCATTTTGCAAGATCTTGATTTTTTTATTTCAACTTTTCCCGTTATCACTAAATCCTACTCTTTTTGATCGTGCAAACAATAGACCAATATCACGCTAGCATGGCGCGAAAATATATTTAAAGAGGCTCGAAAGGGTTTCTTACAGCTTATGTACATGTCAGAACAATTACACATTAAAATTTTATGGTTTTAGTCGCTGAAACAAATTATAGATAAGCTTATGACATGATAGTTAAAATTTCCTTCAAGACCATTTATGACATCATATCTGTTGTCATGGGAACTATAACCCTCCAAAGAAATAACCCTCAAAAGACAGTTTTTAAATCTATCTTTAAAACTAACTCGGTGACCTACGTTTTTTATAAGCGTTTTTAAAAGTTTGCAAATTATACTTCACCTCCTGTGTAAATTTGAAAAAAATCTGTATTGTGGAAATCGAGATAAATCGAATAAGGCGTTTTAAAGATTTAAAAAATTCCACTGTACAGTTTTTTTTCCAAAATGTCTCAAATGTTAGATAAAGTTGAATGCTACTTGTATGAAAAATTTCAACATAGGTCACCGAGCAAAGTTTTGAGATAAAGAGGAATATTTTAGGCACGATTTATTTCCTGTTCGCGCAATTCTACGCAGTATTTTCATTTCCGGTGAGCTGCGCGCGCTACTTTTTGATAGGAAAATCAGCTGAAGTATGCGTCAAAGCCTGACAAGTGCACGTCGCGCGCGCACGCAGCTGAAAACCCTTTCGAGCCTCCTTAATTTCATGGGAAAAAGAGTCCAGCATCAAATATTAGTAAAACTGTAAAGTTTCGTGAAATTTTGAAACTTAGTACTCTGGCCTAATTTTTACAAAGAAATGTATGGGAAAAACACGAAAACGAGGCTGGACGGGCAATCTATGCCCTTCCACCATACATTTCTTTGTAAAAATGCTCAGTTTCAAATTTTCATATCTTCGTCAGTTTGCTAGCAATCTTTACAAAACGTTGCAGTTTTACTAATATCGATATGCTGAATTTGATGGTGGGCTCTTTCCTAATAAACTAAATATATTTTTTGTGCCATGCTAGCGTGATATTGGCCTACTCAAACAACGTTATGCTCATTCCTTGTGAAAATGTAGCGGCATTGGATCGTATAATGTACTTCCTGGGTTCAAATCCTGGGTAGCCTTTGGTGAAGGTAGCCTCGTCCCAGGGCCCTCTCGTCTTTCAAAATGGCCGCCAACACACTCCAAGAATCATGGGGTAGAGTGATTTTCCTCAGACCATGAAATAGTACACTAATAGAGGTTAGCAGATCTTGTTTCCATTGTCTATTTGACTACTATACACCAACTACTTGAAACGTAGTCAAACTGAATGCAATGCTGGCTCAACGGCATAAAATCAGCCCATAGCCGTCGTAGAGCCAGCTTTGGGCGTTCAGTGACGTCAGGCTCGAGCATCTCTACAAAGAGATCCGGCAAAACCGAACCAGTGATTTTCACTTACGCGTTGTGTCCCCTCTGCATTCACACGTTCCAATTAGCAATTAGAAACTGTTTCACGGTCTAAGGAATTGACATTTTAGGAGATAATGTGATCAATTCGAAACATCAACATTCCCCCCGGGGGGGGGGGGAGGTATGCCCCCGGCATTTGAACATTTTCTGTGCCCAGGGAGTCGGGAATTTGATGGAAAGGCCATACCATGGGTGGGAATAGGCCATTTGCACGATGGCGTCATTTGACTACAACTACCAGAATTCATTTCGTTTTTCCTTTCTTATTTAAATTTTGTAATCCCAGTGCGGTTTAAATAACAATAGCCCTAATTTGCACTACAAAAGAAAAAACTGAAGGATTCTGGTAGTTGTAGTCATATGACGTCATCGTGCAAATGGCCTATTTGACGCGGAAGTGTCTAAATATGTTTCAAGTTTCCATGCGTTATTTTCAGGGACTGCTAGCCATGTTTGTTTTCTGGCAATTTTAAACGGTTGTGCCTAAATCATTTATTTATTTATTTTTATTTAGGACGTCGGACACCTTATTGAGACTTTTAGTGTAGAAGAGAGAATCTAAAATCCCCACTCAGGATTGAACCTGTGACCTCAGCTAGGTTCAGCCTTACATAGCTTACCGTACCACCTAGCTTCTCGTGTTGCTTAGTCCTAAATTTTACTATATAACTGCTACCCCTAACCCCAACTGAAAGCTAACCAGTCACTCCGTTATATAAGTCTCAATAAGGTGTCCAATGTCCTTGTGGACGGTATTTGGGCTTGACCATTTCAAACCATTGTTCAAGCTGAACGAAGACATTTCATCATGTTTTATGCAACAAAATGATCCTAACCCCAACTGAAAGCTAACCAGTCACTCCGTTATATAAGTCTCAATAAGGTGTACAATGTCCTTGTGGACGGTATTTGGGCTTGACTATTTCAAACCATTGTTCAAGCTGAACAGACATTTCATCATGTTTTATGCAACAAAATGATCCTAACCCCAACTGAAAGCTAACCAGTAACTCCATTATACAAGTCTCAATAAGATGTCCAATGTCCTTGTGGACGGTATTTGGGCTTGACCATTTCAAACCATTGTTCAAGCTGAACGAAGACATTTCATCATGTTTTATGCAACAAAATGATCCTAACCCCAACTGAAAGCTAACCAGTCACTCTATTATACAAGGCCCAATAAGATGTCCAATGTCCTTGTGGACGGTATTTGGGCTTGACTATTTCAAACCATTGTTCAAGCTGAACAGACATTTCATCATGTTTTATGCAACAAAATGATCCTAACCCCAACTGAAAGCTAACCAGTAACTCCATTATACAAGTCTCAATAAGATGTCCAATGTCCTTGTGGACGGTATTTGGGCTTGACCATTTCAAACCATTGTTCAAGCTGAACGAAGACATTTCATCATGTTTTATGCAACAAAATGATCCTAACCCCAACTGAAAGCTAACCAGTCACTCCGTTATATAAGTCTCAATAAGGTGTACAATGTCCTTGTGGACGGTATTTGGGCTTGACTATTTCAAACCATTGTTCAAGCTGAACAGACATTTCATCATGTTTTATGCAACAAAATGATCCTAACCCCAACTGAAAGCTAACCAGTAACTCCATTATACAAGTCTCAATAAGATGTCCAATGTCCTTGTGGACGGTTTTTGGGCTTGACCATTTCAAACCATTGTTCAAGCTGAACGAAGACATTTCATCATGTTTTATGCAACAAAATGATCCTAACCCCAACTGAAAGCTAACCAGTCACTCTATTATACAAGGCCCAATAAGATGTCCAATGTCCTTGTGGACGGTATGATTTGGGCTTGACCATTTCAAACCATTGTTCAAGCTAAACAGACATTTCATCATGTTTTATGCATCAAAATGATCCTAACCCCAACTGAAAGCAAACCAGTAACTCTATTATACAAGTCTCAATAAGATGTCCAATGTCCTTGTGGACGGTATGATTTGGGCTTGACCATTTCAAACCATTGTTCAAGCTAAACAGACATTTCATCATGTTTTATGCAACAAAATGATCCTAACCCCAACTGAAAGCTAACCAGTAACTCAGTTATACAAGTCTCAATAAGGTGTCCAACATCCTTGTGGACAGTATTTGAGCTTGACCATTTCAAACCACAAAATGATCCAGGATTTTTTTTGAACATTTTGTCATAGGGGTTTCTGTGCCTTAACAAACAAAGTCATAATTCCTTGGCACACTTGATCAAACATATCTCAACCTCCCTCCCCCTTGTTCAAAGTTGAAAAAACCGGCAATTTTTGCGTAAAAATAAGACCTTTTAGTCCTTTCAACTTTGGTAAGGGGGAGGGGGTATCTGAGAGGCGCAGGAATGATTCAGGAATTTTTTTGGAGCATTTCGCCATAGAGAATTCTGAGCCTTAAAGGGACACTGGACCGTATGATTTAGGCCTCACCCTTTCCCTGGCTGGGGTAGCAAAAAATACAACAAACGAAACACCACAAACAACTCTACCAACATGTTTTATTTTATTACACAAGACTTAATATTCCACCTTGCATTATCAAATTATAAAGATGCAACATGTTGTTAAAGTTGTAAAATAGAAGACTTGAAGGCAGTATGTGTGTGGCAAAAATGTAGAAACTAACTTTGGACATTTGGTAAAAATTTGTTCAAAATTTCACTCTCAATTCAGCTTTGACATTTTCTGTCGTAGGTTACTCGTCTGGTTATTTACTCAACAGCACCAAAGGGTTAATTTGTTTTTGTTATTTCAATCAAGTGCAAGGCAATTATGCAGACTACAGACTTCTCCTTAATCTAAAACCTAACTGGTGAATCCTAATCTCCTAACCCTAATTCCTAATGATAACCTTCACTGTAAACCTAACTTTATTATTCTTTCCTTTTTACACCAACACTCGCTATTAATCCTGCACCTCATTCCCTGGAACAAGCTGCAACCTAACTCTTCTCGGTCAGCAGTCTGCATATGTCTTGCACCAAGTCCCACATGAATTTTATCATTGCCAAATAAAATCTTAATTTCGTAGCATTTTGAGTTGACTTGGAACAGCTAGAAATCTTCCTACATTAGCAGGTTATTTTTTTGTTAGATTACATTATGTTAAACCAGCTTAGATTACAAGCAACTTAATGAGGAAGAAAACCAATGTTCCAAGTCTTTAAACTAGCACAAAATCAGTACATCGCTTATATATAAAAAAGAAAAAACGAAGAATTTTGAAAATTGTGTCAATGTATCTTTCAAAAAGTTCAAATCAAAACAATTTGCAACTCGAATAAAATTTTAGAAATTGAAGCAACTGTACATTTTCCTATTATTTTGTTTATTTCTCTGTATATCTTGAGCCAGACGGTCAGTGAAACAACATTCAAAAGAAATTGGCCGTGTACACATACTGCCATTCGAAATCTTTTGTGAAGTTATTATCTTAACATTTTTTATTATCTTAACTATAATGCCAAATACATAAAGCAATACAAGTGATTCATAATGCCACCTTCACACGGCAAACTTAAGGTGGCAAACTCGCATTTGCACACGACAATCTTCTAGAAACCTTAATTTCATTCTCCTTAATGATGCCTTGAGACCTTAAATAGAGAATTTCTTGTCCTCATTGAATTGTCGGCTGCATCGGAATCTCTGGGATGAATAACCAACAGAAGTGAAATTTATTGTATTAAATTGTCCTTCATGCATGCGCAAGTCAGCAACAGTTTGCAAGCCTGGGCGAAGTTGTGTCAATTCTTTTCAAGGTTTCTAAGGCATCACCATAATTTTCAGTTTATCCAGCTATTACAGTGTTTCCTTTCATAGTATCGCATTGAAAACCAGTTCATAGAAAGTAAAATATTTTTCGAAAGTTATTCCCAACATCAAAAATGGTCCAGAAACACTGCAGTGATGCTTGAAAACTATAAAAAGTAATAATGAACCCTTTCTAAGGAAGCCAACATAAAATCACCAAAAAACTAATTAAAATCTAAAATTAAGTAAACTTATCGTATTCCATGTAACTTTATTTATTCTTTAAAAGGCTTTTATTAAAATGAGCCAGAGTTATGGATTCACACAGAGGCCTGCTTAGATTATTCCTATCAGTTATCAATGATTTACGTACATTGTTCTTACTCAAGCATTTAACCGTACTGAAAATCTAAGCTAGTTTGGATGATTTGTTTATGATGCCATACGAGTCACACAATACCCGTCTCGAAAGTCAAGTAGTTGAATAAAAATAGCTGTCTGCTACAAAAATCTGCTAAATTTGACACTTTAAAAAACTTAAATGACAGTACAAAATGATAATTTTAAAACCCTGTGTGAGTGACCACTGCCCTACATTACTAACAGACCATGGAAATTATCCAATTGGATCACAACTGTGATGCTTATAATTTATTTTGTGCAAATTAATTTATGCAAAACTTATAGTTTATGCATGCAAGTTCAGCCAATGCAAAAAAATAAATTTAGATCAGAAAAGTTGAAATCTGTTGATATACGATCGCCGCGACTAACATTTGCCAAACTAATGTACGCATATCGCCGAGTGGTACCTCAAGGAGTTGTCAGGAGGTGTGGGAACTATGGGGATTATTTCAGAATGTTAATGAGGTGAGGAAATTAGAAATCATGCAATATTTATTGAAAGGGATGATAGTAGCTCAAATTACAATTCTATTTTGATATGTTAATATCCTGAATACTCCACGGGAGTTTATGACAAAATTATATGTAATTTACGTCATTGAAAGGCCACCAGTGCAAGATGTTCCTACCGTTCCTATTATGGTTATAGGTATATGAACAGAGTAAAGCTAGGAACAGCTTGCATAGTGTAGATGTGCCTTGAGCTATATCATCCCTTGGCCTTTACCTGATTATGTGCAAGATGTTCCTACCGTTCTTATTATTGTTATAGATACATGAACAGGGTAAAGTTAGGAACAGCTTGTACAGAGTGTAGATTTGCCTTGAGCTATATCATCCCTTGTTCTTTACCTTATTATGATCTCATGAACAACAAAGAAAAGCAATTAAATAATGATCATGTTTATGTACTGTTCTTTGCCATCGTAATAGTGGTGGTGGATGAGACTGGGTGGGCGGATCACAGTAGTAGTTGAGGGGAGGAGCAGATAAGAGTCGGGTTGGGTTGTGGGTGGTGGATGACTTTAAGGGTAGAAGCAGGGTGGGGGCTGGAAAACACCTTCTTGACACTTCCATGAGAGAGCAGTCAATACCTCGTTCTAATCTTGCATTTTCTTTTGGCAATAATTTCTATTCAGGCTGAATTGTGCATGCATAAGGTTTGTGTATAATAAACAAACAGTTTAATGGAACTCATGATACACGACTCCGAAGATATGTACAAAACACAGAAAAAAAATAGGTGGTCTGTGTTAGTTCTAGACAGACATGGTTACTCACAAAGTTTGTTACATTATGTGCTACATACAATGCAATTGGAGAAAGCTGGCAAAACAGTCAAAACTAAGATTCTACAAAAAAGAATACTTAATTGCGGTGAAACAAATCTTTCTCTTGAATCAAAATGTTAATTTGAAGTAGGCAGAATAACTATGATAGTCTATCATCCTATCATTAGTCCAGTAACGTCCTTAAAGGGGCTTTGTGACCATTTTAAATGTTGCTTTAAACAGCCAAAAGTTATACTTTTATCAGTGGAAATGCAAAACTAATGATCCATGCAGTTTTGTTCAAAATTATTATACTGGTGATCTATCAGTGTCTGGCAGGTAGCCAGGAAACAATGATTCGCAACTTGAAAATGATCAAGTTTATCGCATTTTGCCTTTGAAAACTTACTAGACCAATGATTGTATGCCTTTATTTTCTCTTCAAGAATTAATTTCATATCTTCCTTTTAGTGTTCAACAAGCATTTTTTGTATGTACGAGAGGTACTTAGTTTCAATTTGAGGCCGTTTTTACCCACAAACGTCAAAATACCTATGACAGTTTCTTTAAGCTAAACGTGTTTATGTCTCTGCAGTGTATTTAGTCACCTTGACGCTCAAGTGAACGTCTTTTCATTTTGAAGTTCGAAGGCTTGGTTCTCTGATGCCACTGTTGATGCATAGCAAGTTAAATTGCGATGGTGAAGTTGAAAATAATCCCTGGGAAACAACGACAGGGTTTGTCCTTTCAAATCTGACAGGAATTTTTGGCCCGGAGTGATTCTAAAGGAAAACAATCAAATACAAGTAATGTAAAATTAGCATGCGATCATTGGAATTGCCATCGATGATTGCTTTGATTGGTTAAAAACTAAAGCTCCTGGCAGCTAGCGTTGGTTGTTGTAGTGAATATGGATAGGACTCAGGTTTGAGGCTAACCTGTTTCTAATCTTTTCCTTTCTTTTGCTGTGAAGTGTGAAAAAAGTTTTACTTCATGTAATTTGAAGTGACACAGAAAAGTTAGTTGTTTTTTTAATATGGAAACTAGTGCTGCGTTTTGTGTGAAGGCATGCAGAGAGTGGGTGTTTCATCTCAAGTCTTTTGTTGTTTTTATGAAGTATTTATTTTCTGGCTACCCTTAAGGTGGCTAACAAAAGTTTATAGGTATTTCCGGTACTTGTACTTTGATGGATCAATACTACCACTCTTGATCAGTTAGTGCTATCATAATGGTATCAAACAAATGTCCAGTCAAGTTATAGTCATTGTCATGACGTAACAGGTTACTATTGTAACAGTATAATTTGTGGAAGACCCATATGTTTTGCTTGAAGATCTTGCAACTAAAAAACGAGCTCGGTAAATTAAAGTTTTGAAACTTTACGGTGGCTCCGAACCCCTTCCCAAAAATTCTGAGACTTTGCAAAACGTTGTGTCTTAACATGCCAAATACAATTCGCCTGTTTTTTTTTTTTAGTTATAAAAGAACAGGTGATGGAAAATACTGAGCTGTTGCAAGCCAGGGAGTTTTCTTATGATTTCTTACTTTCCTTTCTAGAAGTTTCTTCAGAATTAAATTTGGCGCCATGTGATCCATTTAATGATTATTTTTAATGCTCACAGCTGGTATCGTCAACACTTGACCAATCATTGGTAAGGAAAATTGGATGTCGTGCTTTTGTGGAATTAAAAAGAGAGATCTGATTGCTTACCTCTTGAACAAGACACCTGTAGCATGGAGTTTCCGTACTTGGGGACTTGTTGGATGCTGTTATGGAGGAAGATCTTGAAATACAGAGTCAGTTGGAAATAGCTTCTTCTGCAAGAGAGAAAAAAGTGAAGTAAGTCAGTTCACGTGCTGAAAGATCCACAATGCTGACTTATAGTGATAAACAGCTGCTATAACTGACGCATGACAACACAAGGAGTATAACTACTGTCCTCGACCTCCTTCTGGAAGTGGTGCATCGAGTCCATCAGATACCCTCCAGCATTTGTCAGCATTTCCTGTAAATGTACTACTATCCCTTTTCTACACTTTTGTAGAGAGGTATTGGTTAATTAATAGTCTTTTAAAACCCTTGAACAAAAAGACAATAAAAATCAGCAATCTTCACTTACAAAATCTCAAGTGAAGTAGCAATACAAGCAAGCGACAGTCAGTTGCCACAGAATTAGCACTATGATGTGAAATATAAACGGAAAATCTTTGGATTCGGAACTTGAACACTGCAGAAAAGATAAAAGGATGTCAGTAAATATCCTATGACTGTCTCTCCCTCCCCCACCCCCTTCTCCGAGCCCCTTAGGGAAAATATAAGGCCCTTAGTCTCGAACATTTTTCACTCCGACCAGTCCGGCCTTATTCAACCTCTCCCCTTTTTCCCCGTCTCCCCGTCTCCCCTCCCCCCTCCCCCCCCCCCCCCTTCTCAACCCTTTACGATGGGATCTGGATACATCGTGACTGGTGCTTCCAATTATAGCCTATTGGGCATCATCACGGTGGAATGTATTTATGATTTTAGTAACGTGAGGTGTTCAGGACCTCTCTGGCTACTTGATTTACTGCGGGTTATATTCGATCTTTTAACGTGGCTCCCAACAGTTTCCAGCACTTTCCAAGACTTAGATGTTGATGGGTTATTAAATGAGTTATAAGATTTTGATGCATTATTTTGGTGGGGTTCAGAGCCACCTTAAATTTTCGAAAATTTAGGGTGGCTCTGAACCCCACCTACAATATTTTTTTAAACTTTGCCAAAAAGTGCATATTTTCCTACTGATCAAAATTCGACAATAAAAACACTTAAAGCTAAATTAAGGGTGTTTTCAGCACGTTAAACTGTTTCTATAGTAACATATTGTGTCACCAAAATGATGACAACGTGTTAACCAATCACTGGGCATTCGTTTGATATCATGATTGTAGCATCAACTGACAAAGAGTGGTTATAATGACCCATCAAATTCCAAGTCTTGAAAAGTTCTGGAAACTGTTGGAAGCCACCTAAAGATCTTAATTTTTTCGAACTGGCGACCTTTATTTACCTGCATAGATGGAGAAGGCACAACTGTAGGGCAAAACACGAGGCAGAGATTATCGTACCCAGCTAGTTTGGAAACACATCGAAACACTGACTTCCGGCAGAACTGACAGCTAACAAAGGTCGGACACTAGGATAGGTATGCTCATATCGTGTGAATCTGGATCTGATGAAATAATAGTTAGCATGGAGAACATTGTAGAAGTAACAAAGAGGTCTTTAGGTTTGAATCCCGTTTAAGCCACAGATTTCAGTCCAGGCTTTTCATCTGTCTTCCATTGGCCTCTTATCACAACTAGTACTGATACCATCATTTCATCAACAATAAAAGCTAATTGGGTTTGAATCCCATTGAAGCCACATGATCACAGGACGAAATAATGAATTTACTAATGTTTAAGACAAAATTAAATTTTACTTAAAGTTATCTAAAATCTTTACGTTGAGACGTAAATACTCTTAAATGTATTAAAGTAAGTAAGTATCTTTAAAATGTGTTTAAGAACATTCAAGTTATCTTTAAGAACATTTAAGTTATATTTAATTCAATTTTTCAACAACTTAAAGGCAACTTAAATTGTTAATTGTCAAGTAGGTTTATTTAAGTAATTTACGGTGCACTTAAAGATAGTCGAAATTGTTCTTAATTTTTCTTTATTGAATATTAACTTGCACTTAAAATCGTTTTTTCGTCCTGTGATAATTTTGTCGGGCTTTTTTTCCATCCTCTGTGAGTGGCTGCTGAGAATATTAAGTCAGCACCATGATTCATTTGAATCCCTTGAAAGCCAACAAGGAGCTGCAAGTTGATAACATGCAGTTCAGGCGAGTGTGGTGATTTTGTCCCCAAAAGGATACTAGTTACAGTCCAGTCTGTGTTCCAATGTCATCTTTGCATCGAGAGTCAGGTTGTAATAGCTTCTCCTGCAAGAAGAAAAGTGGGGCAAATCAGCGTGACAAGAGTAAGAGTATTACTACTGTCCCCCTCCCCTTGGAAGTGGTGCATCGAGTCCATTAGATGCCCTCCAGTATTTTGACAGCATTTCCTATAAATGCACTATACTATCCCCTTTCTATACCCTTAAGAAAGAGGTTTGGTTAATTAAATGTCTTTTGAGAGACCCTTTAACAAAAGGGACACAGAATCAGAATCACTGATTTTCACATCAGCAAGATCTCAACTCAAGCAGCACTCAAAAGAAAAGGATTAGCACTATAATGTGAAGTATGTCCAGAACATCTTTGGATTTGGAACATGAATACCGCAGAAAAAAAAATAAGAAAAAGAAAGAAACGGATGCCAGCTATGCCGTAACACTGTCCCCGTCCCCTCCCTTGGTCCCCATCGGCAGATCCGCCAGTGCCCGTTCCCCAGTGTCTAACATTTTCATTCTGACTGGTCCGGCTTTATTCGCCCCCCACCTGCACATAATTCACTCTGCCCACCCCCACCTTCGCCACTTACGATAGGGTCTGGATTCATCATGACTGGTTCCAGTCGTAGCCTATTGGGGCATCAGGGTGGAATGCATCTTAATTTCTGTAACGTAAAGCGTGTTGGATATCCCTAGCTACTTATTTTATTGTTGGCCATATTCCAAACTCAGACGTTAGTTTTCTCCAACTGGCGTCCTTTATTTACCTGCATAGATGAAAAGAGAGCAAATGTAGGGCCAAATAGAGGTAGAGTTTATGGTACCTTGTTTTAAACCACATCGAAACACTAACTTCTGCACAACTGACAGCTAACAAAGGTGGGACAGAATAGGATAGGTATTGTAATGTCGTGTGAATCTGGACCTGATGAAATAATAGTTAGTATGGAGAACATTGCACAGTAACAAAGCGGTCTTTGGGTTTGAATCCCGTTGAAGCCGGCAAAGATTTTAGTCTGGCTTTGACCTCTCTCTTCCAGTGACCCTTTATATTACAATGCACATCACCTCAGTCAGCATAAAGAACATATTGCAGCAGCAATAAAGAGGTCGTTGGGTTTGAATTCCCATTGAAGCCACATGTCGGAATTTTTTTTCATCCACTGTCAGTGACTGCTGAGTATATTGAATGAGCACCATAGTGGATTGGGTTTGAATCCCATTGAAGTCAGAAGTTGTTAACCTACGGTTAAGGCGAGTGTGGTGATTGTCAATAAAAGGATACAACTTACATTCCAGTCTGTGTTCCAATGTCATATTTGCACATTTAGTTTGGATTTTGCGTCTGATCGGCCGTAGCTGACGGGTATTGGTCCTGCTCACTAAAATTATTAAAAGAAGCTCATTAATGTTTAATGGTTTTAGATGCAAAGAGAGCAAATGTAGGGCCAAAAAGAGGTAGAGTTTATGGTACCTGGTTTTAAAACAGATCGAAACACTGACTTCTGGCAGAACTGACAGCAAACAAAGGTCGGACACAACAGGATAGGTATTGTAATGTCGTGTGAATCTGGACCTGATGAAATAATCTTTAGTATGGAGAACATTGCACCCCTCAATTATACAAAATGTCACTCGAGTTAGTATGGAGAACATTGCACAGTAACAAAGCGATCTTTGTGTTTCAATCCCGTTGAAGCCGGTCAAGATTTTAGTCCGGGCTTTTACCTCTATCCCAGTGACCCCTTATATTACAGTGCACATCACATCCGTCAACATAAAGAACATATTGCAGCAGTAACAAAGAGGTCGTTGGGTTTGAATTCCCATTGAAGCCACATATTTGTCGGGCTTTTTTTCATCCTCTGTCAGTGGCTGCTGAGTATATTGGATTGGGTTTGAATCCCATTGAAGCCAGAGGTTGTTAACCTACGGTTAAGGCGAGTGTGGTGATTGTCAATAAAAGGATACAACTTACATTCCAGTCTGTGTTCCAATGTCATTTTTGCATTGTTAGTTTGGATTTTCTCTGATCGGCCGCAGCTGGCGGGCATTGGTCCTGCTCACAAAATAACTAAAAGGAGCTCACATTAATGTTTAACCTAAAGCAAGTGGGCTAGCAATCTAATTGATATTATGGTTCCTCTAAAGACTCTCTTTACACGATCATCACTGCACCGGCTTCCCTCTCTGCCATCGTTGTTGTGATTCGTGTGATGACCTTGTAATTAGCGTCAAAAGACTTCATGCGTCTTGAATTTGCACACCAGAAAAGGTATAAAACCATTCAAAAAAAGTAGCACTTCCCTCTCTGCTAAAGTTCAATGGTGATTCGTCAAAGGGCCTTGTATTTACCGTTAAAAGGCTTCATGCGTCTTGAATTCGCACACCAAAAAGGTATAGAACCATTAAAAAAAAAGTAGCACTTCCCTCTCTGCCATCGTTCAATGGTGATATGTAAAAGGAACTTGTATTTACCATCAGAAGGCTTTATGCGGCTTGATTTCGCATACCAAAAAAGGATAAAGTAGGTAGTTCAGTAGCGATGTCTGATTGATCCAAAAAAAAAATCTGTTTGGATACGGCGAGATTTTCCTGAAATCAATATTTGGTTATATTATCCAGAAGTAAACACACATGACACAAAAAAACACGCCAGTTGGCGAACTTTTATTTTCAATTGCGTTTTATTTTAATCATAACTACAATGTTCCTTAAATAAAAACATAATTTACTAACCACAAAGGACAAGAATGAAGCACAGTAAACATACTTTTATTTTCAATATTTTTTCACAGTCACATTTGTTATTACATGGTTTTGACAATCTAATGTCATGTACTCTTTTAATGTCTAGTAAGTACAAGTTGAGCCGGATTCGTCGATTGTTGCTGAAAGATTAGAAAGTTAGTTGTGAAGCAAGTCCCAAAGGACGCAAATAAAACACACTGACAAACTGTTTTTTCAAATTTTATTCCCAACTGAAAAGCGCCAAGTAAGATGGCTTACACTCATGTCATTTCGTTACACCGATCGCAAGTTGAAAGTACGTGGAATTTCGTCGAATGCGAAGCTGCGCCGATGAAAAAAAATTGAACGGTTTCGTATGTAGCTGAGGGTTTCGCCGAAAAAAAAGATGATTCATTTGAAGAAAAAAAATGACGTTTCTTTCCTGAAATGTAAACATTGGGTTAGTATTGTCTCTGAAATAAAACCATTTGTTAGTATTGTTGCTCACTTAGCTAAGTAGATTATGTTTTAGAATAAAGACACAAGGCACACCAGGTTTCTGAGTTTTATTATTTTTATATTCATTTTTAATACAGAACTTTTACACTTATCTTTAAATATGACACAAGCCTAGTAACTATCCATGAGGGGGTGCGCTCCTACGCGAAACATTTAGCGTCCAGGAAACCGAAGAATATTTTCTAAAGAAATACCCCAGGGTCTCCTAGGCGGTATGCATGGATCATGTTTCAGTTTGCTATCGAGACTTTCTCGATACCAAGCCTTCAAATGTCCGCAGTTGAATTGTCGACTATTTTGTTTTCGAATTCAGGCCGAATTTGTAAACAAAATAGAACAGCCGATAAAATAAAGAGACCGAAAGCGAAAATGTCGAAATTTCGGATCGAAAGCCGGACCGAACTTACGTAGAAGATAACACCGATCACAACCATTGCTATCTTTTAAGCTACTACTTGTCAAAGGTTACCGTCAGATTCACCGACACGACTTACAATCACGGAACACGATTTAAGCAATGATTGTGAACTGGTGTTATCTCCCGAAGTGATACAACTTCGTGGCTATATCACTTAAAACAATAAATGAACACACTGCCAGACTTTTATTTCCAACTTTATTTACCACGTAGTAAATTAGCTCAACTTACCTCAAGCCAGCGGTTATCATTGACTGCTCTTTCAGGTCCGTCGTGGGAGTACGTCGCTGGTTAATCGGACGCTGTCTGTGGTCATTTTGGCTCTAGCTTGATCCAATGATTACTGCGTCGTAGAATGGCGTTGAAGGCTACGTACGCTTACAATTGGCCACTCCAGAAACCGTTGGGAGACTGAGCATCAGCTTCTGGAACTAAGATTTCTGTGACAGTTTGGGTGATTAATACGAGTTACGATTGGTTAACGGTTGCCTTTGAAAACCATCAACCTATCGTAACTAATGCTGGTCACCAAAACGATCCCAGAAAGCCTTGTGCCGAAAGCTGGTGCTCAGTCTCCCCGCAGTTTCTAGAGTGGCCAATTAGTAAACGATCTACACTATGGTGTGTGCATGGTCCCATGATACCCCGCGAGCTAAAAAGTCACGATTAACCTGTAATCCAATCTACGCTGGCAATTTTAGCAAAGTGCTATTCCCTCTGTTTATAACGTCGTATAGAGCCTTCATTGCTGTTTGGTTTTTTAACTAAATGCCGTGAAAATGTCAAAATCTCGTTTTGTAAGCCAATTTTGTTGTTTGGCCAATTTCAAAGAGGTAATAGCTGACCAAAAATGGCAGCCTGCCTAACTATCTGTCTGTCACTAGAGAGACCACTAAACCTGTAAGGAGTGGCCAAATAAGGTCTCCTTCCAACAGTTGAATGGCCTGCAGCCTCCAGTTTTCTAAGCCTTGTCGTAATTAACATATCTGGATGAACCTTACGGAAGAAAGAGAAAGAGAAAAAAAAACGAGAAAGAGAAAGCTTCACTTAATACAGCGCTTGGACTGTCAAGTGAAACGTGAATGATTAACCTAATTTCGCGCAATTAATTCAGCGGGAGAACGAGATGACAACGACGACAAAAAAGTATTTCCGAAAAAAGCCGAACTGAAGCCGAAACAGATTCGCAGAAAAAAATGAGCCGATCGAACGCAGGACTCGAATAACGTGTAAAGAAACCCAAGGCCCAAATGAAAGGAAAAAGGGGAAAAAAGGATACCATCCCAGGGGTTCCACTAGTTAATTAAAGTACAACTAAGTTAAGCCGAATAAGAAGTCCGTTGACTTCTGACCGAACATGTGTGCATCAGTGAGGTATGCGTTGTAAGGTTCATCCAGAGCTCTATTTACCCACCATTCCCAACCCACAAGGAATTGACTGACCAAATTACTGAGATGACCATTGGGTGTTCTGTGGTACCGGCGTGACCATTGGGCCTGCTTTATACTGGGATGACCATCGGGCGTGCTGTAATACCGAGGATCGCAGTCATCGGTTGATCTGTACTTGCTGGTTGAAACAGTGTGTGCCAAGTTCAAATGACGCTCAGGAAATAGAGGTAAACTAAAAATCAAGAAAAAATAATTACTTTACAAATCACAGTTTACTCCAGTTGGTATCTATTCCATTTTAAAGATAATGATATTGCCAATTGCGCTATCTTCTGTAATTTTTTTGTCTCATCATTCAGTGCTGTCATTATGTGGTTTCTTGAGTCAAATTTCTCTTTTATTTTTTTTGGACGTCATAGAAAATGATGATGCTCTCCTCTTGTCTTGTTTCTAGAGAAGAAGTGTTAGTAGTTTCAACTCGTCTGGATTTCCACCTGGTTTACTAACAAACTATCTAACAAGAGCCTCAAACAAATAATATGTTACTGTTTCAGTTCTTCCCTTGACATGCACTACCACTTATAAAATAATGGCATTCTCGTCATGTTTTACAGAGTGTAACACATGTACTTTCTCTCCCCCCTCTCTCAAACCTTTACGATGGGGTCTGGATCGACCGTGACTGGTGGTTCCAATTGTAGCCTATTGGGGCATCATCATAGTGGAATGTATTTATGATTTTAGTAACGTACAGGATCTCTTTGGCTACTTGATTTAGCTCGGGTTATATTCGAACTTTTAGACGTTAATTTTCTCGAACTGGCGACATTTATTCACCTGCATAGATGGAGGGCAAAACACAAGGCAGAGATCATCGTACACAGCTAGTTTGGAAACACATCGAGACACTGACTTCCGGCAGAACTGACAGCTAACAAAGGTCGGACACTAACAGGATAGGTATTCTCATATCATGTGAATCTGGATCTGATGAAATAATAGTTAGCATGGAGAACATTGCAGAAGTAACAAAGACGTCTTTGGGTTTGAATCCCGTTTAAGCCACAGATTTCAGTCCAGGCTTTTGATCTGTCTTCCATTGGCCTCTTATCACAGCTAGTATTGACACCATTGCATCAACAGTAAAAACTAATTGGGTTTGAATCCCATTGAAGCCACAATTTTGTCGGGCTTTTTTTTCATCCTCTGTCAGCGGCTGCTGAGTATATTGCGTCAGCACCATGGTTCATTTCAATCCCTTTGAAGGCAACAGGGAGTTGCAAGTTGTTAACCTACAGTTGAGGGAAGTGCGGTGATTTTGTCCCCAAAAGGATACTAATCTGTGTTCCAATGTCATCTTTGCATTGAGAGTCAGGTTGTAAGAGCTTCACCTGCAAGAGGAAAAGTGGGGGTAAATCAGCGTGACAAGACGCAGAGTATAACTACTGTCCCCCTACCCCTGGAAGTGGTGCATCGAGTCCATCAGATGCCCACCAGTATTTTTTCAGCATTTCGTATAAATGCACTATACTGTCCATTTCCTTTACCCTTAAGAACGAGGTTTGGTTAATTGAGTGTCTTTTAAGACCCTTTAACAAAAGGGGCAGAATCAGAACCCCTGATTTTTACATCAGCAAAATCTCAACTCAAGCAGCACTCAAAAGTGACATGTGGTCGTCAACAGGATTAGCACTGACTTAAAGTATGTCCACAACATCTTTGGATTTGGAACATGAATACCGCAGAAAAATAAGAAAAGAAAGAAAAGGATGCCAGCTATGCCGTGACACTGTCCCCCTCCCCTCCCGTGGTCTACTTCCCCAGATCCGCCACTGCCCGTTCCCCTTATATCTTGCAAAAATATAAGGTTCCCCAGAGTCTAACATTTTCATTCTGACCGGTCCGGCCTTATTCACCCCCCACCCGCACATAATTCACTCTGCCCACCCCCATCTTCACCCCTTACGATAGGGTCTGGATCCGCCGTGACTGGTTCCAGTCGTAGCCTATTGGGGCATCAGAGTAGAATGCATCTTAATTTCTGTAACGTAAAGTGTGTTGTTTATCCTTGGTTACTTAATTTATTGTTGGCCATATTCCAAACTCAGGCGTTAGTTTTCTCCAACTGGCGTCCTTTAAGTGTGCAAATGTAGGGCCAAAAAGAGGTAGAGTTTTTGGTACCTGGTTTTAAAACAGATCGAAACACTGACTTCTGGCAGAACTGACAGCTGACAAAGGTCGAACACAACAGGATAGGTATTGTAATGTCGTGTGAATCTGGACCTGATGAAATAATAGTTAGTATGGAGAACATTGCACCCCTCAATTATATAAAATGTCACTCGAGTTAGTATGGAGAACATTGCACAGTAACAAAGCGGTCTTTGGATTTGAATCCCGTTGAAGCAGGCAAAGATTTAAGTCCGGGCTTTTACCTCTCTCTTCCAGTGACCCTTTATATTACAATGCACATCACCTCAGTCAGCATAAACATATTGCAGCAGTAATAAAGAGGTCGTTGGGTTTGAATTCCCATTGAAGCCACATATTTGTCGGGCTTTTTTTTCATCCTCTGTCAGTGGCTGCTGAGTATATTGAATGAGCACCATAGTGGATTGGGTTTGAATCCCATTGAAGTCAGAAGTTGTTAACCTACGGTTAAAGCGAGTGTGATGATTGTCAATAAAAGGATACAACTTACACTCCAGTCTGTGTTCCAATGTCATATTTGCACATTTAGTTTGGATTTTGCCTCTGATCGGACGCAGCTGGCGGGTATTGGTCCTGCTCACTAAAATTACTAAAAGAAACTCACATAAATGTTTAACCTAAAGCATGTGGGCTACCATGGTAATTGATATTATGGTTCCTCTAAAGACTCTCTTTACACCATCATCACTGCACCGGCTTCCCTCTCTGCCATCGTTGTTGTGATTCGTGTAATGACCTTGTAATTAGCGTCAAAAGACTTCATGCGTCTTGAATTCGCACACCAAAAAAGGTATAAAACCATTCAAAAAAAGTAGCACTTCCCTCTCTGCTAACGTTAAATGGTGATTCGTCAAAGGGCCTTGTATTTACCGTCAAAAGGCTTCATGCGTCTTGAATTCGCACACCAAAAAAGGTATAAACCATTCAAAAAAAGTAGCACTTCCCTCTCTGCTATCGTTCAATGGTGATTCGTAAAAGGACCTTGTATTTACCGTCAGAAGGCTTTATGCGGCTTGATTTCGCATACCAAAAAAGGATAAAGTAGGTAGTTCAGTAGCGATGTCTGATTGATCCAAAAAAAATCTGTTTGGATACGGCGAGATTTTCCTGAAATCAATATTTGGTTATATTATCCAGAAGTAAACACACATGACACAAAAAAAAACACGCCACAGTTGGCGAACTTTTATTTTCAATTGCGTTTAATTTTAATCATAACTACAATGTTCCTGAAATAAAAACATAATTTACTAACCACAAATTACAAGAATGAAGCACAGTAAACATACTTTTATTTTATCTTTTTTTCACAGTTACATTTGTTATTACATGGTTTTGACAATCTAAATTCATGTACTCTTTTCATGTCTAATAAGTACAAGTTAAGCCGGATTCGTCGATTGTTGCTTAAAGATTAGAAAGTTAGTTGTGAAGCAAGTCCCAAATGACGCAAATAAAACACACTCATAAACTGTTTTTTCAAATTTAATTCTCAACAGAAAAGCGCCAAGTAAGATGGCTTACACTCATGTCATTTCGTTACACCGCTATGCGCTAGCGATCGCAAGTTGAAGTACCTGGAATTTCGTCGAATGCGAAGCTGTGCCGATGAAAAAAAATGAACGGTTTCGTATGTAGCTGAGGGTTTCGCCGAAAAAAAAGATGATTCATTTGAAGAAAAAAATGACGTTTCTTTCCTGAAATGTAATCATTGGGTTAGTATTGTCTCTGAAATAAAACCATTTGTTAGTATTGTTGCTCACTTAGCTAAGTAGATTATGTTTTAGAATAAAGACACAAGACACACCAGGTTTCTGAGTTTTATTATTTTTATATTCATTTTTAATACAGAACTTTTACACTTATCTTTAAATATGACACAGGCCTAGTAACTATCCATGAGGGGGTGCGCTCCTACGCGAAACATTTAGCGTCCAGGAAACCGAAGAATATTTTCTAAAGAAATACCCCAGGGTCTCCTAGGCGGTATGCATGGATCATGTTTCAGTTTGCTATCGAGACTTTCTCGATACCAAGCCTTCAAATGTCCGCAGTTGAATTGTCGACTATTTTGTTTTCGAATTCAGGCCGAATTTGTAAACAAAATAGAACAGCCGATAAAATAATGAGACCGAAAGCGAAAATGTCGAAATTTCGGATCGAAAGCCGGACCGAACTTATGTAGAAGATAACACCAATCACAACCATTGCTATCTTTTAAGCTACTACTTGTCAAAGGTTACCGTCAGATTCACCGACACGACTTACAATCACGGAACACGATTTAAGCAATGATTGTGAACTGGTGTTATCTCCCGAAGTGATACAACTTCGTGGCTGTATCACTTAAAACAATAAATGAACACACTGCCAGACCTTTATTTCCAACTTTATTTACCACGTAGTAAATTAGCTCAACTTACCTCAAGCCAGCGGTTATCATTGACTGCTCTTTCAGGTCCGTCGTGGGAGTACGTCGCTGGTTAATCGGACGCTGTCTGTGGTCATTTTGGTTCCAGCTTGATCCAATGATTACTGCGTCGTAGAATGGCGTTGAAGGCTACGTACGCTTACAATTGGCCACTCCAGAAACCGTGGGGAGACTGAACATTAGCTTCTGGAACTAAGATTTCTGTGATAGTTTGGGTGATTAATACGAGTTACGATTGGTTAACGGTTGCCTTTGAAAACCATCAATCTATCGTAACTAACGCTGGTCACCAAAACGATCCCAGAAAGCCTTGTGCCGAAAGCTGGTGCTCAGTCTCCCCGCAGTTTCTGGAGTGGCCAATTAGTAAACGATCTACACTATGGTGTGTGCATGGTCCCATGATACCCCGCGAGCTAAAAAGTCACGATTAACCTGTAATCCAATCTACGCTGGCAATTTTAGCAAAGTGCTATTCCCTCTGTTTATTACTTCGTATAGAGCCTTCATTGCTTTTTGATTTTTGAACTAAATGCCGTGCAAATGTCAACATGCCGTTTTGTAAGCCAATTTTGTTGTATAGCCAATTTCAAAGAGGTAATAGCTGACCAAAAATGGCAGCCTGCCTAACTATCTGTCTGTCACTAGAGAGACCACTAAACCTGTAAGGAGTGGCCAAATAAGGTCTCCTTCCAACAGTTGAATGGCCTGCAGCCTCCAGTTTTCTAAGCCTTGTCGTAATTAACATATCTGGATGAACCTTACGGAAGAAAGAGAAAGAGAAAGAAACGAGAAAGAGAAAGCTTCACTTAATACAGCGCTTGGACTGTCAAGTGAAACGTGAATGATTAACCTAATTTCGCGCATTTAATTCAGCGGGAGAACGAGATGACAACGACGACAAAAAAGTATTTCCGAAAAAAGCCGAACTGAAGCCGAAACAGATTCGCAGAAAAAAATGAGCCGATCGAACGCAGGACTCGAATAACGTGTAAAGAAACCCTAGGCCCAAATGAAAGGAAAAAGGGGAGAAAAGGATACCATCCCAGGGGTCCCACTAGTTAATTAAATTACAACTAAGTTAAGCCGAATATGAAGTCCGTTGACTTCTGACCGAACGTGTGTGCATCAGTGAGGTATGCGTTGTAAGGTTCATCCAGAGCTCTATTTACCCACCATTCCCAACCCACAAGGAATTGACTGACCAAATTACTGAGATGACCATTGGGTGTTCTGTGGTACCGGCGTGACCATTGGGCATGCTGTAATACTGGGATGACCATTGGGCATGCTGTAATACTGGGATGTCTATTGGGCATGCTGTAATTCTGGGATAACCATTGGACATGCTGTAATACTGGGATGACCATTGGGCATGCTGTTATACAGGGATGACTATTGGGCATGCTGTGATACTGGGATGACCATTGGGCGTGCTGTAATGCTGAGGATGACAGTCATTGGTTGATCTGTACTTGGTGGTTGAAACAGTGTGAGCCAAGTTCAAATGACGCTCAGGAAGTAGAGGTAAACTAAAAATCAAGAAAAAAATAATTACTTCACAAATCACAGTGTACCCCAGTTGGTATCTATTCCATTTTAACGATAATCAAAGTACGAATTGGGCTATCTCCTGTAAGTTTCTTTCCCATCATGCAGTGCTATTATATGTCCGAATATTGTTTTTGGGCTAAACTGTGTGGTTCCTTCAGTCAAATTTCTCTTTTATCAATTTTTTTTGGACGTCATTGAAAATGGTGATGCTCTCCTCTTGTCTTGTTTCTGAAGCAAGTGTTAGTAGTTTCAACTCGTCTGGATTTCCACCTGGTTTACTATCAAATTATCTAACAAGAGCCTCAAACAATGTTACTGTTTCAGTTCTTCCCTTGACATGCACCACCACTTATAAAATAATGGCATTCTCGTCATTTTTATTTTCCAGAGTGTAACACATGTGCATGGTAACAAAATCTCGATCTGTTGTCTGTTCATAGATTGAACAAGTTTTCTTTAACTGTTATCGTTTATACAATTACTAGCTTTTAATTTTCATTTGCTGCAGGAAAAATGCCAGCAACACTTTAAAGATGGTGGCTCTTCGAGAAGAGGTCATAATAAGTATACTCGACCAGGACCCACCCTGTGAAAGGGACACCATCTTTTTACGTAGGAGAGAGGGAGTACATAAAGAGACCACCAGTCATTGTTAAGTGGTGGTTCCTGTCCGAGAGACCATTTCCCTTAGCGATTTTTGTCTAATCCAGGGTTTAGATAAAAATAAAACCTGGGGTTCAGGTTGCTTTTTCAACTGCTGAAGTCGAGAGCACACTGCGAAGATCATAAATTTCACTCATGTTTATCAGCCGTTCAAATATATGATCTTCATATATTCACATTCATCTAAACCTTGCTTGTTTTTATTATTTGAACAATATCTTCAACAAACATAATTTATTGTCGAAACATTAAATTGACATTGTAGAATTTTTTATGTTTCTATTTAAGCTAATAATTAAGTCATCAATAAATGTCAGTGTCATATACAAGCTATGTGATCTTTTCTTTTGTGATACTGTATAGTCCCGGAGCAAACGTTATCGTTTAGTTTAAAAAAAAAAAATGAATTGAAAAATTGAATTCCCAAGGATGCGTGACACTTATAAGCAAGAATTTGAAGTAGGATAAACATATTTGAAAAATAGAATATGTTTATTTCTATTTCAAATTCTCCTTTAGTTTCATTCCAGCTTAATTCAATACCTTTCTATGCATACATGTGCATCTCATTGTAAATAAAGTGTAGCAATTCTTGTGGGATATGCTCACGGAGGGCAGGCGGGAAAATTTAGCCGTCTGCTGACATTATTCGCAGAAAAATAATGTTCTAGTTTTAAGTTGCAAACAAAAAGCGCAACACATTTTGAACAAGCTCGATTTTTTAATTCTTTATAAATGTTATAGTGTAAAACCCGCTCTTTATCGCCTACAACTTAGAAAACACTTCGAAGTGTTTATTTCGAAAATATAAGTGGAAATCATGTCCTGTTTTTTTTTTTTTTGCAGCAACCCGTTCTCTGCATTGGTCAGCTAACTTCATTTCACTCACTTGCTGCCATGTTTTAAAGGCGGGCCCTGTTGAGCGCGCTCAACCTAGTCTCGCTCCGCATCACAAATCGCTCCAGACAAGGGCGCGTTGCAGCGCCCTTATCACGGCTAACATTTCCACAGTGTTAACATAAAATTTATTGGAGCCCATTACTTTATATTTACCTTGGAACACGAGTCTGAGCCAAAGATACCCTATTATTTAACAGGACCTGGTTGTTCGAACGCCGATTCACTATTAACCCAGGATTAAAAGTAACCTAAGATTTTTTTGTTGAAAAGGTTTTCAAAAGCTTATTTTAAACTATACGTGAAGACAAATGTCGAAATTAAAAAGGGCAAAAATACTCTGCAGACATTTGTAAAAATCTCCATTGATTAATTATTTAACTGAAATCAAAATTGACGAATAACGAATGCAGGGGCGGATGCAGGATTTTTTTATTTTATGGGGAGGGGGTGGCTACTGGTATATGCCTAAGAATATATTTTTTGTTGCAATTAAGAAAAAACTGTCAAAACCGACGGTCAAAAGGGGGGTAGCTAGCCACCCAATCCCCCCCCTTCCCCTCTGCATCCGCCCCTGTAACGCTGGGTTAGTTTAATTGCGCCTTGACAACCCATACCAGGAGTGAAACTTGGATGTTGATATATACAAGGGAAAAGATCTAAATACCGAGCTAAGAGATGATCACCCAATTGCCTATTGTTTCATGCTCGTTTTTCCTGGGTTAGGGTTACGGCTAGGTCTAGGAGTTTGTTAGCAGTTGCGGGGTATTCTGCAATTGCTCCTAATATTTTCACAATGATAATAAAAACTTCAGCCGATTTCTTATCTAACAAACGAGTCTAAGCCAAATGAAAGAAACCCTAATATACATCAGGAGAGCTCAGTATTACAACGAAGGCATGGATAATAGACAAATAAAATGAATCTAATCAGTTCTGTTGTTAAAATGAAACCCTGCTGGAATTATCAAAGGACTGAATATTATCGAGCAAAAGTGTCATATTCGTAGGGTGATCTAATGTATACCATCTATTCTAAAGGCTTTTTTAAAAATCCTTTTTACGACTTTTGTTTGTCTCATTTTATACTACTGTATTTAAATGACACAGTTCGACGGAATACCAGATTTATTAAATTATATATATTAAACCGGCCATCGATAGGGGAAACTAAGGACTACCCGTAGCCAAAAAAAAAAAAAACAGACCAAAATGAACCAAAATGAGGCCTTATAAAGTCACTGAAACCTAAATGTTTGAAATTTGAAATGAACCAAAAATTAAAAACCAAGATTAAAGACCAACAGCCAAAATACATGTAATCCTGAAATATACACTGTGCAAGAATCAGAAGAAATGTTCTACTGATCACTCACTTGATAAATGTCGCTTGATAAATTAAAACTTTTATTCGCATGTACATACAAGGTTCGTGAAATTCTTTCTGATTACTGCCGCGTGTACGATCTTTTTTCGCGAAGGACACCCACGAAGTCAAATGTTTCAATATAATAAATCATAAATGTCCGGTAAAACTAATGTCACCTTCATAAATGTTTCTATTAACCTGCTGAAAAGTAATGGAACCTTCGTTCCAGCGAAGGACATTTGTCAATCGTCATCAAAATTCAAATTTCGCGGTCAAAGATATAAACAATGTGTGTTGCTCCACAACAAATATGAAAGCTGAACTTTAATAAAGGCGCTTGTTCAGAATTTGTGCTTGCTGTGCCAATTCTTACATTCCAGTGTCGCATAAGTTTAGAGAAATTAATATAATCGTTCATTTAAGTGTATATATAAAAAAATATTAAGCTTACCTTTTAGAATGTCCGTGGTTTTGAATTGAAAAGCAACGCGCATCCAACTTGTTTCCAACGGACCAAGTGAAAACGGTTTTCCACACACTTCATTTCAGTGAAAACGCAAGAATTCTTCCACTGGCCATTCTGCAAGCAAACGTTTATCTCAAATTTAATTTACCAAAAATAAAACACACAACGTTATGTTCAAACAAACCAAGCAAAGCAAAAATGGCCATTATTGAATTATCAAATTAAAGAAGTGACGAAGACGCGACAGATAACAAATGTTTAAAAGTGTATTTTATAGCAGAAACTCATGCAGTACCATACCATACATTTTCTCTCTGTTTTTACTTCTACTGCAGTCCTCAAATTTGCTTCTGAATTCATTGTCCTTTTCTGGTGTGTTCCTCCTTTCGTTTATACTCTGGCGAAAGAGTTAGAAAATTTTGTTGTTGAGTTAGCGAGTTGTCGGTCAAATGTTAGCTAAAATGTGCACGCCAGGTCACCTCATTGCACGTGCTCAATACTCTTCTCTGATTGGCTTGTGGATGCAATACCTATGCATTGTAGAGCAGTTTTCAATTGAGTGTGTAAAACCCAAACCAAAGTAATTATTCTAATCAATCACAACAGTCGTAAACAATCCAATGAACCAATCAGAGCTCGAAGTAATTACATACCGGCGGCGCCAAGCACGGGAAAACGCGTGCGAGCAATTCACGATTGGTTTTGGTTTTACTTATGATTGGTCGAGAAAGTGGCGCAAAATTTTTTAGCCACCACAAAGCGTAGCAATGAAAAACCAAAGCAATTGTGTAATTACTTTTCACACTCAATTGAAAACTGCTTTAATGGATTCCACCAAGGGTGATGGTATTAAAATTGGAAGTGCGAGCTACGTTCTACATGTACATTCTATGATGTCTATGACTTCCTTTAAATAAACAGCCCTATCATTGTTTGCGAAGTAGAACACTCCCAATATTGGTTTGCGAGATTGTATGAAGAACAAAAAAGTACCCGAGGTTTACTTTTACGTCTCTATTTACATTTTATACGACTCTTCTCCCATTTTTTTTTTTTTTTTTTCATTTTTAACAAATTCTTGAATAAATACAGTTTGTTTCAAAAGACCTCCGATTTGCATCCTCGCTTCGGCCAACCATATTTGGCCGAAATATTCAGTAGATAATTATTGACCAATGCTCAGTCGTTTCAACTGAGTTCAGAGCTGGTTAAAAATGACATTTACCAAACCAACTGAACCTGTTTTCTGTAAATACTAAACACAAATTTATATTGAACAATCCCAACCAACCCAATAAATTGAAAGCGTTTAGCGCCAATATTACACGATATTCATGTCATTGCCGCGCCAAACCGTCATGACGTCATAAGACGCAATAATTTCAAGCAGATAGCCGTGATGGCCATGAGGTAATTGGCGAACGATATTTGGAGCGAGTTAATTCACGGAAAAATGTGTTTCGACTCCGAAGGGAGAGGGCAAGGTGGTAACCGTCAAAGAGTTTTGAGCGCGAGGCCTGCTTCTTGGAACACGAAATATGTGATTTTCCCAACATATTTTCAGACCAAAACCACTATTCCAAAACACATTCGCTTTGGGAATACACACCTATATAGCGTATATGGATAATGATCATGACCCTGAGAGGGGGTGCAGGGGGGGGGGGGGGGGGGTGTTCGACTATCTTCAAGTAAAAAGGAAAGATATTACGTGAAGCAACGGAAACGGTAAAGAGTTTTCTTAAAGC
Organism: Cladopsammia gracilis; assembly: GCA_022457155.1. NCBI lineage: Eukaryota > Metazoa > Cnidaria > Anthozoa > Scleractinia > Dendrophylliidae > Cladopsammia > Cladopsammia gracilis. The sequence goes on from JAJGOT010000074.1 coordinate 1,795,461, forward strand.
AACTATTCATCTTTCCTATACCACCTAATTATAATTACAGAGAAAAACTACTGAATTGAATTTTTAAATTTATTTATATATCTCCCTATCTTAGCCATGATAAAGTTTGGCAGGTAGTTATCTTATTTTGTGCAATTTGCTGACTAACACTAACAAATTACTGAGCATAAATGACATGTCGTTGCTGTAGAAACTTAAATTAAAATCGCACGCAGAGTCAGTATTTCTTGCAAACACTTCGCCGCAATGTTTGTTTATTGTTTGCACGCACGCGAGTGTCGTGATCCTCAATCTACTTAAGAAATAAACAAACTAGACAAACTAGTCTAATAAGTGCTTCAATGGACGATATGAACTTCTTGGGAAGACCCATTTATTACAATTTTCTTTATCACGTCGATTTGTCGCTTTACGTGATGCAGTTCAGCAGAGTTCAGAGACTAGAAATGCCACCGTTGTGCAGAACTTAAGGCGAATATCATCGAGAATTGAAAGCGATAAAGAAATCATTCTTCGCATTGAATAAAGTAATTGTTTTGCATATTCAAATGATCCATGTCGTTTCACTAAGACCCCGTCCACACGTAGCCGGATATTTTTGAATCCGCAACTTTTTTGTTGCGGATTGGCCTTCCATCCACACGTATCCGGCGAATTCGGGAAAATACGATTCGATTACGCTACGTGTGGACGCGAATATTTTCTAATCCGTAACAAAAAAGTTGCGGATTCAAAAATATCCGGATACGTGTGGACGGGGCCTAAAGCAAATCTTGCGGAGAACTACAGTTGGGATTTATAGCCAAGTACCTTAACTAAACACTTGGGAGAGATTGTCTGAACACCAATCACATGTAATAGCCACCCGGAACGCGCCGAAATCAGCAAAAATGGTAGAAACATCATCGTTTTTCTTTCTTTCACGTTTACTTTGAAATTGTCAAGATAAAATTTTAATAGTTTTATAATTGCACGTGCATAAATCACTGGGAGGCAACAATGAAACGGCCGACGCTTAGAAAGTAAGTCTTTAATGACTTCCAATAATTGATATTTCTTTAGCTGTATTGTGAAAAGTCTTTTGAATAATTTCACCAGTTTCGGTAACTACAAAATAAACCATTAAAGCGTCAGTTGTTTTGAAAGGTCATTTATAATAACAAGGGAGCAGTCAGCGTTCCACAGTTGCGCTTTCGAACTCATGCGGGTTTTTCTGCGCTATATTATACAAAAAAAAAAACGTCTGACGAGGAAACCTCTAGGAAGCAATCTGAATACGATGTGGAAATAGTGGTTAGTGTAACTTTTACACTTTTTACTTCCCAGCACAATTTATTTCAATTTGTTAGGGATTTATATAAATTCAAGTGTCATGTATAGCTATAAGATTTCCAGTATTTGGAAGAAGAAAGTGGTTTGGCACTGAAATCAGCAGCACCATTTCAAGCACACCATTGCTAGTTTGTGAAGAAAAGAAATAACTAAGCATCGCATTTTACCGCCAGTTACTACTGCGGGGTGGTAAAATGCGTAAATTTTACTACATCCTTTTACTTGTCTGAATCTGTTTGCTTGTGTAAGTAAACATTCTAAAACAACTTTCCAGATTTTTTTTTATATTTTCAAGACATATGTTTTGAGAACATTAGAAAAAAATAGATCCTATGAGTTAAACCTTTAGTTTACCTTTTACCTTTACTGTGTTTTGGAATAAATGGTGACCTTTTAAGTGAGAACTTGATATGCAGCGAAATAACATTTTAATTTACAAAATGGTCAAAATGTGTGTTGTCCATCCAGTTTCAAATTGTGTGCTCTTATTTAAGAGAGATACTACTGGGATCCATACACCAACTACATGAACTAACTGACAATACTTTTAGCCGTGCAATACTTCTTTCACCTTCGCAAATCGTTGATCGTTGGGACGATACGGAATTATTTTTCACACACCAGTTATCCTTTTTTTAATAATAAAGATAGGACAAGCGTTAAGACCGCTGTAACGATTCATGTGTAATAATTATATATAAGCTCGGTTTTTAAGCCAACAAACAATTCTCGCGGCTTCTCTTTTTAGTTATTATCTAGGCTAAAGGTATTAATGTTACTGAGCTGTTGTTTTTTTTCCACGTTACATAAAAATTTTCACGCAAAAATAGTAATACAACAATTTGTTTAGAAATAAAGTAATATACACCGCACGTAAATGGATATTGAATCCTGTGATATTGAATTCAAGCCACCAAACAATCCTCAGCTCCGTTATTGCTGATAGTTCTCTTTTTAGTACTTAACTAGCCCAAACGATTAAAACTTAGCTGTTCACCAAAAAAAAATAAATAAAAAATAACATTATTTTAATAATATAACAATTTGTTTAGAAATACAGTGATACACTGAACACTGCTGAGCTTGCTTAGCCAATTGCACACTTCATTTCTGCCAAACCCATAGGCGTAAGTAGGAACAGTTGAACGTACAGCATTTGAGCCCTGTCGCTCTACATCAATAAATGGCAAAAGAAGATAATATAACCAGCTTGCTGAGCAGGAAAGACCACCTTAAATTTCTTGCGCTCAGAGTGCAGATGTCTCGCGTCCACAAGATGCACTGGAAAGAGGAAAAGATCTCACGCGATTGGCTTGAAAGAATAAGTGCACTGAATTCATCTATGATCGCTGTGGACAACGTAACTACTGCTAATGGCATTGAAGTGAGGTTATTAAAAAGCCAAGCCCAGACCGAAAGTCAAAACAGTCAACACGATTTAACCAGCCCTCTTGTGATAGACCCTGTTGAGATAAAGCCTAAATCAGCTAAAAGTTTCCCGAATCTAGAACCGGTTTCACAAATTATTAAAGAACAGTGTCAAAGTCGTAAACCCTACTCCACCTACATAAGTTTGATCAGCCAAATCAACGTACCCATAAGCTTCGTCGAGACTTCCGAAAGAAGGTGTTCCGATGTCAAAATCATTGCCCCCAATTTAATGCCAGAAAAGAAGATGAAGAACTACCATCCTACTAGCGTCCAAGATGAAGAACTGCTGTCGCCTCCGGTTTTCTTTACAGCAATGTCTTCACAAGTGAATTCAATCAAAATCAATCAAAATCTTTATTTATACACGGTTAAAAATATCAGTATTTACAATATAAAAAAGTAATTCACTGTTTTACATATTTGCCGTGTGAGAGTCCGATAGGGAAAACCATTCACTGATACCTTTTTTAAAAAGGCTCAGTGATTGAGTTGTTCTTAGTTCCTCTGGAAGGTTATTCCATAGGAAAGCTCCACTACAGCTAAAGCTTCGCTTAAGGTAGTCAGTTCTCGGCTTAGGTAATGCCAGTCTTTGTTTAGCGTCACGAAGGTCATAAGACGTAACTCTTGGTGTAAACATATCACAGAGATAAACTGGGGCAAGCTTATTAACACTTTTGTACATTATATTAACTTTTTGCTTGGCCCTTTCTGACACACAAGTTATCCCACCCAAGTGAGTTAAGAAGAAACCTAGAGTTCGTATCATAGCTTAATTCGAACTCAGAAGCAAAACGCAAACTCAGCTTTGTATACAGTACATACGAGAGATCAGTAAGCTAGGAGTTTGCAAGTAAACTGGATCAGAAAAATCTCAGAATTTAATGATCTGTGTTATTTAAGTTTCACTAATTCAGTTAATTTGAAAAGGAAATTGTACTAAATAACTGATCATCTACGTTTGCGACATTTACTATACATCTCAGTAAGAGCTGCTCGGGTGAATTAAGGAATGGGTCTCATCCGATTTAAAGGGAGGTGGTTTATTTTAAAACATATTTGACTTACTGACTTTAAACTTTCTAAGAGGTTTTTAATTGTTGAAAAAAAAATTAGCTTACATGAATGGACTTGGTACGTCACGTGACTTGCCACACCCAATTTTTAGCAAATTTTTTCGATCCAAATTTACGAGATTTTGGAAAAATATTTTTCTACTCAATTTTTTTTTATCAATGGCCATTTATCAATGGGGTTTTCCAAAGTTATTTGTTTTCTGCAAACTATAACGTTTTAAATTTAGAGAAGGACTGGGACTAGTGGAAAACAATGAATAATTATCCAGCAATAACAGTTTTCGAAATTCCCCGTTTAATTTGACGTATCACTCTGTAAATTGAAGACCAAGGAAGGAAAAACGGGAGCTTTTAATTGAATTTTCATGCCGTAATCCAAAAATTCCAAATTTTGCATAATTTAGGGCGTGGCGTGACCCCAACAGACACAGGGTATCATCCAAAAATGGTTTTGTTTCTTAGTCCATGATTATAAGATCAAATATTAGGGGTCGCTGAATAAAGCTAGAAAAAATAATGAAAACCCAGTATTACAAGAGGAGCCATGCCTTAATTCACGCGAGTGTACGATGATTTTGTCTGGTAAAAAATGTTGCCAGCATGACTAATTTATATTATGATAATTCGTAGCTGTTAAAGGTGCGGTGTCACGAAGATTTTGAGGTTTTTTGCCTGGTCAAAGCCATGCTATACAACACATTTACTTACTTAAAAAAGAAATCAACCAATTATTGAAAAAGAGAAACGAATCGCGGTCTGTTCAAGCTCATTTTGAAAACAATTAGGCTGGGCGTACTGTTTTCAAGTTGTAATACATTGAGGCCTAGTCCGTCTTTGACAATCGTCGACAGTGTTGCTACACGAGGGTGGTAACTCATCACAAAAATGGATCTGTTGATAGAAAAACATTATTTTGGGGGCTTTCGAAATGTCACCAAAACCCCCATTATACGCTATCCCCGGGGGGAGCGGGGGGAAGACTCCGATACAAAAATGACCGGGGTGCTCGTCGTACATTTTAGGGGTCAAAATTTGTAGATTGTTACCGCTTAGGGTATGAAAATCTTAAATGGCCGCGGTTAGAATTATCGCGGTACCTTTTAGGGTATTGAGCCGAAAAAAATATGAAAAAATACAACATATGTTGTTTTAGAATTTTTACTATTCTTTTGAGCCACGCCCATCAAACGAGCTTCTCTTATCTTTTAGGGTGTTTTTCGAAATTTTCGACAAGCACCCCCGTCATTTTTATATTTTATATTTATATTTATATTTTATGTTTTACATCGTTCCATCACTCAGACGTAAACTTTTTCCGCATATCTACGTTTAAATAACAAAATTTGACTTCATTAATCCGTTAAAGCCGAGGTGGCGCAGTGTGTAAGGACGTGAGGACGTGAAGGACGTGAGTTTTATTCTCGGCGGGACGGATTTTTTTTTCTTTTTTTTTTCGAACTGAAAATTACTGTTTTTTGTTTGTTTGTTTGTTTGTTTGCGTTCGACAAAAGTCGTTACATTTAATCCCCCCCCCCAAAAAAAACCCCGCAATATTACGTTACCGCTCACTCGTTCCATCATTCAGCTGTAAACTTAGTACAAATGCATTTCACAACCGAGAACAACTTGAATCTGTTTCGTTCATGACGGAGGGAGAATTACTCGGATTTACACTTAGTGGCTGTACATCAAACACACCATCATTTCACCTCTAGGAAGCACAACACCTGGGAACTTTTATTGCATCATAACAAATTACACAGGCATCCCACCATACATATTAAGAGGCAATGTCTGTAAATATCGAGAATGCTGCGTCACTCGTGAAATTTCGAATTTCTTTATACTGCCCAAATAACCTCTATAGTACGTTATTTTCGAAAATACTACTCAAAGGTTCAGAAGCGCTTTAGTTTCAACGAAATCGAGGAAAGTCTTACTGGAAAAGCTTAAATTATACTTTAGGCTTTAAAAATACTTTCCTGCGACGAGTGGGAGTCGTGTTTAGGCTGTCTTACTATCTATGGAAGATGAGACTTTTGCCGAAACCAGTCAGTAAAACCGCCACCAGGTCTTTTCCTATGTAACGGTTGTTTCACTGCTGTCTTTTGTTCTTCTTTCAAGTTGAACATGAGGCCTTTAGTTTCCAATTCTAACAATAATTCACGTAAAACAAACTCGAAATCTCTTCCCACTTCTTCAGCCATATTTATATTTGGCGGAGTATGTATGCTTGAAAGATCGATCAAGTTACTCAAATAGCGTAATGTTGATTTCAACCAATCGGAACAAAGTATTAAGTAGGCGATTGACACAAAGCAAATTCTAACCAATCGCGTTTTTTACGCTCAGAAGCTGACCGAAAAAGACGGGTAAAACAATGGCGTAATTGCAGGCGTTCCCTTCCCCCTTCCCTCGCGCGCCCTTCGCATTCTCGCGCGCCCGAATTTCCCCCTTTCCCTTCGAATGCCTGCCACGCAGGCTACGCTAAAGACTTGGGTGTTTCTTGGTGTTGCGGAAGCCATTGTTGGTTAGCTTTTGTGTTGTGGTGTGGGTATTGTTCAGTGTCTTTTGAATCTTTTGTTTTACGTCATTTGGTGATCACACCATCCGCAACACCAAGAAACTACTCAAGACTTTCATCCAAGCCTAGCATCTGATATCAAATTCAGATTCGTTGAACTAAAGTTAGATTATGTATAAGCGCATTCAAAAAGGGATGTATGACCCCCCAAAACTACTTGGAGCCACCTTAATTCAGAGCAACTCGCGGCTGTGAAATGCCGTAAAATAGCGGGAAACTTTCGCGCTCGCGATTAATTTTTTTTGTAACCTCTGTCATATTTTAGCGGGAAAATGAAATAAAGGCCTGCTGTATTTAACCCCTGGTAACGCTTAAGGTGCTAAAATCTAAAATAACCACCGTTAGAATTTCGAGGTACCTTTTAGGGCATGGAGCCGAAAAATGTACAACAGGAACTATGATTTCCAGCATTTATGTTTTAGCCTTTTTAGCACAGAAACGTTTGAAGAAAAACCTTACAAATTACACTTGACGTTAACCAGTGCTAGACCTGGTTTTAAACGAGGGGTGTCAGGTTACTTGATAGCCCTAAGTTATTGAGAGGAAATTTTTTTAGATTCCGTAATCGACCGCGGTAAATCCTCGTGTTTTCTTGCCGTAGTTACTGGTCGGCACAAGTTCGTAATTCACAAGAGACTAGCTTCGTAGTAAGATCGGTAAATTCTCGTGTTTTCTTGCCGTAGTTACTCGTCGGCACAAGTTCGTAATATCATAAGAGACCAGCTTCGTAATAAGATCGTTAAATTTTCGTGTTTTCTTGCTGTAGTTACTCATCGGCACCAGCTCGTAATTTACGAGACAAGCTTCGTAGTAAGATCGGTAAATTCTCGTGTTTTCTTGCCATAGTTACTCATCGGCACAAGTTCGTAATTCACGAGACTTGCTTCGTTGTAAGATCGGGTAAGTGAAAATGTTCTTAGAGAACAGATCCCTCATACATATGGGACTCTTCAAATGGAAATTATTTAAAATCTATTATTAGTTACGTGTCATGCTGTGTAGTTATTTTAAGGATGATACTTGATTGGTCAATGTAAATGACGTCACGCAATTTAAGATTTGGGCGGTTTGTTGATCTTAACCCTATTCTGCCTGGGTTTTTTTTGAGTTCTTGAGCCTGGGGGGTGGGCACATTGTGCACCCCTCCCCCCCCCAGGCTTATCAAGGCTATGACAATGAAACCTAGAGGGTACATAGTACGTCCGAAACTGTCTCCTTTGCGGTCCGCACAATGGAACAATGACGTCATATGACGTAGTTGTTAGGTAATTAGTTATACGGCCGCCATCTTGGATCCGCCATTTTGGATTTCTGAAATTATTCAAAACCTCTAAAAAACAACAACAACCGTCCAAATTGACTCAAAATTAATCAAAATAAATAAAAAACGCTAAATGACCTAAAAATGGAAAAGTTATACCAATAAACATGGTCTTTCTTCATTCAAAGGTTAAAATATGCCAATTTCAAAAAACATCGCTGTCAAAATCTTGTTGCCATGGAAACATCAGATCACGTGATCAATACAATGTCATATGAAATTGTTGCCAGATAAATTTTAGGAAAAGTCGCATAGTTTGCTGGCGTTTGAATACATATTAAAGAAGTTATGAATGTTGAAAGTTAGCGCGGGCACTTTGTGCCCCCCCTCCACCCCCCCCCCCCCCCAGGGAAGATAGGGTTAATACCATGGAAAACTAGAGGGTGTCCCAAAAGTTCGTTCCTCTACTTTACAGGCCTGTATTTTATTCTGTATTGACTCATATTTTCACAAAAACAGTCTAGTTTAATGTCCTTATTACTTGCTAAAATATGAGATTATAAATCGCGCGTGCGAAAATTTCCCGCCATTTTACGGCCTTTCACCGCCACGAGTTGTTCTGAATTGATTGTCAGTGTTTTTTCTTAGCGGCTTAAAAAATGAATCTTCTCAAAGCCAAAAAATCTCTTATTTACGAGTACAAAGATCTATACTTATATCTTCTGGTCTTCCTGTTTAACAAATCGCCAAACTACTCGAAAAATGCGAACGTTGGGTAGTAAAATGGTCGTCGAGAGCCAAAGATTTTGAAGACAAGAAACGAGGTGGGAGACTTAAGATCTTAAGCGATATTAGAAAGGGTAAAAAGTCCTTGAGAAGGCAAAGTACAAACGAGGAAAATCAACAACGCAGCTATCACAACATTTAACAGGTAAAAGATTGTTACGATCAAAAAACTCTGTCTGGAAATTCCTGAAAAGCAAAATTGGAAACCTCTGAGACGTTAGAAGAAGCCACTGTTGACTGAAAAACTACGCGTAGCTCTCGATTAAAATTCGCTAAAAAATACAGAAAACTGACTGCAGACGAATGGGATAATTTTCTGTTTTCTGACCAATGCACAAAGTAGTATCTGTTTCACCTGCCTAACCCAAAGAATGACATCGTCTGGAAATCACAAGACAGCCAAGTACCATCTTCATACCATGTGTAGCAAAGTTCCAAGTGGATGATCTGGGGGAGGGGGGGGGGGGGGATGACAAGTCGCGATCTCACTGATCTTCACTTTATTCCACAAGGACAGAATGTTACTGCTGATTGTTATATAACACAAATACTAGAAAAAAGAAGTCAAGCCACTTCTGAGTCGTACATCTTCAAGTGAAACAACCGTGAAAAGAAAGCTTTTCAGTTCGAACCCGGCGTAACATGACATTCGTTCATGACGGGGCACCAGCTCACACTGAGCTAAAGCCACTCAAGCATGGTGCGAAACAAATTTGCCCAATTTTGTCGAGAAAGCAGAGTGGCCAGCCAATTCACGAGACATCAATCAAGCCGATCGAGAATCTCTGGAGTAATATATATAAAGATAGGCTAATCCTGACAGCGTCGCTCTCTAAACAGAAAGCCGATGATAAACTTAACTAAGGTGAAAGGTCGGAAGCACAAGAATAGGCCATTTGCTCTTCTTTTTCCACTAAAGCAGCTTCGGAGTATCCCTTAATTAGTATCCCTGTCTTGAGTAGCAAACCGCGAAATAACGACTTTTAATTCTCCGCTAAACACAGCGAAAGATCCAACCATGGATAGTAAAGAGACTAAAGTGTTTACCGAGCTGACAGCTGTGTAGTCGCGCGAAAAACAAAGCCTCGCTTTGATTTCAAAATTGCTGAGATCCCGGATGTTATGCGACGTTATACGCGCATGTTTTGCGACGTCATACGCGACCGCGAAACATTCCGCTGGCCATGACCATGAAAATTACGGGCATGGGTTCTATGAGTATGGGGCTCCGCAGCGGGCCTTCGGCCCGCGAGAGCTCCGCTATAATAGATGCATTCACATACAAAGATCCTATCTCGAAGACCATGAAGGAACTGAAACGGCGGCTCAAACTAGCATGGGCAAACGTCTCTTTTTCCACGCTACAAGAATTATCACACTCCATACCGGAGCGGCTACGAAAGGCGAGTAAAAATAATGGAGGCCGATGAGGCTGCTGAAACTAAATATGAAAATAGTGTACATAACAATTAATAACTGCTGGTATTTTTATGCATATGTCGCTTGTGAATCAAAAGTTATTTTAATATAAATCAGAGGAACGAACTTTTGGGACACCCTGTAGACCAAGAAAAACCTATATTGCATGGGCGCAAACTTATAATACATTTTAAATAATTATCATGGGACACGGGGATCTGCTCTCTAACCTCATTTTCTCTTGGATTGGGTTATGTCGTAGGCAGTTTGCAACACGTGGTACAGTTTTAGCTTTATTTCTCTATTTCTTTATTTTAAAAGGAAAAACAGAGTACGAATTATTTATTATTAATTCTGATGGACGTAAGATACACATGCTTTGCTTTTGATCATTTCTGTGTTCTATAATAATAAAAAATAATATAAAACTTTATTAGGTACAGAAGTCATAAAACTGACACTTATTTACAATGAAGCTGTGCATTTAAAGTTAATCTATGCAAATTAATAATAGTACAAATTAAAAAAATAATACTAATTATAAACTAATACTAATTACAAACAGGTGTTAAGTAAACCTATAAAATTAAAAACACTAAAATTAAAAGTAATACGATAAATAGTATCTGTGAAGGTAAAAGATTTCAGTTTTGGAGTTAACTTGGATATCTCTGGGAACGTCAATATGAACGTCAATAGTGCTTATATACCTGGATTTTTGAAAACGATATCGCCCTAAGTAAGCGTTTTCAACCCCCCCCCCCCCCCCCCCAATATAAAAACTAAAGACTGTTGCTAGTCTTTTTTTCTCTCGCCCTCGCTCCCTTTCCCTCTTCCCTCTCTTCTCTGTGATTTTCGAGCTGATCGAGCTCATAAAAATCTTTTTTTGGGCTAGTTGTAGTGAAATTGCTGTAATATTTGTTGATCACGTTTTCAAAAATCCAGGTATATATTTCAAGCAAACGCTGTGGAGTGTTCCAGAAAGTGCTGACATTGGCTGGAAATAGCTTTTTGGCACTTTTCCCGATCATTGTCGTCAATCTATCGAGATATATACCTGGATTTTTGAAAACGATATCGCCCTAAGTAAGCGTTTGTGAGCGTTCTTGGCCTTGTTTTTTCTTTTGTCGTTCAACGACTACCTCCAAACCCCCCAATATAAAAACTAAAGACTGTTGCTACTCTTTTTCTCTCTCGCTCCCTTTCCCTCTTCTCTCTCTTCTCTGTGATTTTCGGGCTGATCGGGCTCATAAAACCCTTGTTTGGGCAAGTTGTAGTGAAATTGCTGTAATTTTCGTTGATCACGTTTTCAAAAATCCAGGTATCAGAGGTATATATTCATATACGCGTTGCGTACCTATCTTTTGCTTCGTTACAATATTTTAACCTTACATTATCTTCAATAGATAGCCCATCGTATCCTCCAAAAGATAAGGCGGTCACCCAACTAGTTTAGCTTTTTAGTTATTTTGGGTAACCAGCTACTGTACGTATTTTTAATTTAATTATATATACAGCTCTTGTAATTTACAGTGCAAATAAACGTTGTTGTTGTTGTCAATGATGACGTATTTGCAGCGCGGCCATATTTCATCCGCCATCTTGGAAAGGTATGCTACAATAGACAAAAGGAATGCTAACATAGACTACACAAGTAAAAATACCAAATAAAAATATTAAAAAAGCTTAACATTTTGGTCGACGTTACTATAAAAACGCGGTTGCCATGGCTACAGCACATGGCATACGAAATTAATCAACTTATTTTATATGGTTAACCATTTAAGATCTAATAGTGATCTGAATCAAATTTCCTCTTGTACTATTAATGCACAATAAAGCATACAGGTCGTGAGAAATAATGAAATGATCATGATGATTAAATATCTTGTGTTTTCACATCCTCTTCAAACAAGTACTATTAGGAGATGTACTGGAACCAGTTTGGAGAATATGTATCTTGACGTTGGGGCTTAAAGGGGTAACTTACAGAACAACAACTTTGTGTGGGTGACAAAGTGCTCAACAGTGCTAAACTAACAAACAGCCCCATGCACCCCTCAGAGAGGTGCACACAACTGAACTTGTACATTCAAAAGTTAGTAGTAATTCAAGGTTATAGAGCAGTTTTCAATTGAGTGTCGAAAGTAATTACACAATTGCTTTGGTTTTGCATTGCTACGCTTTGTGATTGGCTAAAAAATCTCGAGCCACTTTCTCGACCAATCAGAAGTAAAACCAAAACCAATCGTGACTTGCTCGCACGCGTTTTCTCGCGCTTGGCGCCGCCGACATGTAATTGCTTCGAGCTCTGATTGGTTCATTGGATTGTTTACGACTGCTGTGATTGGTCAGAGTAATTACTTTGGTTTTGGACACCAAAGCAGTCCACTGTCAATCTGGGGTGCTCTTGTGTGGGTATCAACTGCCTGTTGGTGTTCCAAATCCAAAAATAATTTTCTTTCTTCTATCCCTTCTTTAAACCTCTTAAAATTTCATTGAATTTCACGTTTGCCTCCGCCTAAAGATTTTGCTAACAGCTTACTATAGTCATTCAGTGTCTTATGCTATTTCTTTCTTGCCACCTGGCCCCAGTTGTTTAAGGTGGCTCCTAATAGTTTAATTAAACATTCCCATCATGATACATCTACATGTATGATATTCAATCACAGCTACACCAGTAAAGTTAAGAGAAAACGTTTAGTACAGGTTTGTAAACACTTAACCAATGAACAAATTTAGGTGGCTACGACATCAAAATTTGTTACCATGGCAACGTAAAAAGAGGCCAAAAAGACCCCATTTTCAACCTTTTGAGGCTAATAACTTCAAAATTGCTCGTGAAATTTTTTGATTTTTATATATATTTCGACTTATAAACATAACAAACATTTGTGCCAATTTTGAAAAAGTCTGTAAAAAGGATTCGGAGATATGTCATTTTTACATAAATTTAAGGTAGCTCTGAACTCTATGTACAGAATTTTTTAAAAAATTGTTAAAATCTTTCTCTTGCCAATTAAACAAAAATATATCGAAAACAAAAACTTTCACCGTGTAGTTTATAAGTTATTAGCCTCAAATGGTCCAAAATAGCGTATTTTTGACCTCTTTTCGCGTTGCCATGGTAACGAATGATGACGGCGTTTGGATACCACTTTGTTGACTGATAAAAGATTTACTGTGAAATGATATATTGAAATAAATCATATATGAACTGCGGAAATGAAATCAAATGAAGAATGATCCTCGCAGTTGTGAACGCAATTTAAGCAATTGCGAAAAGAAGCCTGAAAAAAATCGCGAGGTCACGGGTTCGAACCCCGTTGAAGTCCTGAATTTTTTTTTTTTTCAGGCTTCTTTTCGGAATTGCTTAAATTGCGTTCACAACTGCGAGGATCATTCTTCATTTGAAAAGATTTACTAGTTTCAAGTAAAAGATTTTTAGCCACACCATCGGGCTAGCTGTAATGGAATGCAAAAGACATGAGGGCTGAACAATATGGAGCCACCTTAAAAGGTGGATAGCGCTAACCACCGTACAAATCACTATCCAGTGGATAGGTATTAGCAAAACTAATTGTGTTATCCACTGGACAGTGATTTATCCGATGGCTAGTTCTATCCACTTTTCGAACAACTGGGGCCAGAAAAATTGGCGCGCTCCGGCCTAGTTTCCAGTCGCTCACGTTCGAAGAACCTATGGCGGTGGCGGCGGCAGAGGCCGCTATTCTTGTATAGAACTGGATAAATAACTAACCAAATAAATAAATAAATAAATAAATAGTTCCATAAAACAAGAGTTACTTTTGAAAATTTACGGCATTTTTTTTTACCCAAGAATCAAACATCCGCTCTTCTGGTATAGCAAATCAAGTTATTGAGCGGTATTGTTCAAAACAAGATTTTGGTATGTTTTTCTTCTTTTTATCTTTGCCGTTTTGTGTATGAAAGGGGTAAAGATGTGGATTAACTGCAGAATACGCGGATACAAAGTCCGGCCCCTACCCCTCCTAAAATGCGGATACAGGAGTAAAGCTTCAAGTGGCGGGGTTTTATTTCGTCCAGCACATGCAAAGTACACGAAAAGTTAAAGCCGAGTTCCTGATTTTAGTCTTGTCGTCACCGTGGTTGGCGTCATCCAGTAGTTTGTCAAGTATCTCAATATGACTTAAGTGATTATGGTTCGGTACCTTTTGTTTAAAATCGTTTGAGCGTGTAGTTTGTGTGATTTATAAACAATAATCAATCAGCCAGTCGCACAGAGCGCATAACTTACTTCCTTGCATACCAATCCATGAGTGAGATGAGCGACTGATCAGTTCTGTAACCGAGTAAGCATCGCATGTGCACACTGGTTTGTTTTACGTTCAAAGAACAATGTCCCGGTTGATGAAATAACGGGTTTTAGCTTGCACTATTATCTTGAAATGGGAAGAAAATTGTTAAAAACGATGAAAGCAGACATATAAGTCCATACAAACTAAAGTGACAAAATGACGGCTAAGAAACGCCTGTCAAGAAATCAAACTTGATGAATTGTAATCCACTTCGAATCTTTGTAATCCTGCACTTAATCCCAAACCACTTGTTCTGTTTTGTTCTATGGAATCTTTTTATCCAATTTAGTTGTATATTTGGTGGCATATGGCATTATTACATGCAAATTTTCGATATTTAGGCTAGACACGGTTCCTTTAACACACTCGGTTTAGCAAATTAACGGGAGCTTTTCTATTGGTTAGTTCCTCAAACAAAATTCAAAAAGCTGTTGCGGTTTGTGCACGGTCAAGGCCACCGCTACGCCTACAAAAACATTAACAAACATATTTGTCAATCTTCATGGGCTGTTCTTTTATTAACTATGACAAACCCGAGAAGCATCTTCAACATCAAGCATCGGAAACCTACAAGTCGTTTAAGCTTGCAAACAAGTAAAAAGATGTCCAAGAAATATCACAACAACAAACAAACAACGCCAACTTGACAAAGGCCCATCAGGTTACTTTTTATACACTCTCCGGTCATCAGTCAATTAACATGACATAATACGATTACAAAATGACATCGGTCGCGCCCATGAAATACGGACCAATATTTACCTCCAAACGTACGTATCACAAAAACACGCAAATTTGTTCCCTTATAAACGCGACAAAACTGTACTGTGCAGCTCTGAACTTTTGAAGCCTTTATCTTTTTTTTTCAGTGTACAAAACGCCGTTTCATTTCGAGATATTTATACAATTTCGTAAACGCCGTTTTTAAATAGCCCTGTTCCGGTTTGTTGCGCACCAGTCGAGCTTGTCCCGAGCGGCAAACAAAAATTTCCACAGAGACAATTATGCTTTTATCACCCAATAAATAATCCTTACAACTGCGAGTTAGGTTCCACGCGGTTTACCACAGCACCAATCCTCGCTTCGCAACTACTTTTATGACAAAGAAATCAACAGATTTTCGTATAAAGCGCTGTTGGAGTACACGTGCTGCACGACTAAAGCGAAATTCTGAACGCTGATTGGCCACAGACCAGATGTACCGCACAATAGAGCACGAGAAGCGAAGTGTGTGGGAAGGTGCAAAATACGTTTTTCCCAC
The DNA here is from genome assembly GCA_022457155.1 of Cladopsammia gracilis. Taxonomy (NCBI): domain Eukaryota; kingdom Metazoa; phylum Cnidaria; class Anthozoa; order Scleractinia; family Dendrophylliidae; genus Cladopsammia; species Cladopsammia gracilis. Next base: position 1,810,948 of record JAJGOT010000074.1, read on the forward strand.
GGGTTTTAACGCCACGAGGCCACTCAAACCGTCAATATTTACAAATTCATTCGATTTCTATTGTTTCTGTGTTCGTTCATAAACATGCATACCAAACTATTGTTCCTTGTTTGACAGCAAAATTAATGTTTCTTTTTCAATTTTTTTTTCGCGGATTCAACATGCAGTAAACATAGCACTCTGTTACGACCAGTTTGTCATGTCCGAGTTTTCTCCGGAACTATCTTATAACAACCAAAGGAACAATGGGAAAGTTATACCAAGCTTAATATTGTGAAATCTAGCGAGCTGTCCACCTCGACAATAGACCTGTAATTGTCTGCAGCGCAACTCAGCTTGAGTTTTCGTCCAAAACGATGCGCCACAAGCATGCACACTTCTGCCGAAACGCTTCCGCCGCGCGGAGCGCGAGGCATCGAACCACCCCCCTCTCAGGCTCTCGCGCAAAACAGAAAAACAAAATTAATTTCTATTGCAACTTAACGTTTATTTTTCCATCCCAAAATACTCTGTTATCGTTTACAACATATTGAAGTTACCTGATGAAATCCTGCGTAAAGTTATAAAAATAATATGAGATTACATTAAGTGTTTCATTGACTACGACAACGGCTAAAACCGGACTTATTTGTGTGAACGGGTGGAGAGGGTATACGTTTTTTTTTTCAATGTACAAAAATGTATTTACAGTGTGAATACGTTTTCCTAATTACATCTTAAAAATATATTAAACTTTTCTATAGCTCTGTCTTCAGTTCCAACATGAAATTCTTTAATTATTCATCTAAAAATCAATTGGAACTTTAAAAAGCAGTATTCGATTAAATCTTGCTGGCGTACATACACCTTGCAAAGTTAGGAGCGGTATTTTTCACCACACCCTGCTCTGCAATTACTTCATTTCCAAAAGACTGTTCAACTCTTTACCCTTATCAGCGCCGGACCATCAACAAATTGGCCGAATGTTCTAAAATCTTCCACTGGAGGAAATTCAAAACACAAACAGCCCCACTACAACGTACTGCTTATTAAAGTCAGAGAGTTGGGACCACTTTGCCTATCTCAAAAGTTTTACTTTGGGAATGAAAGAGTCATCCATGCTAATAAACAGAAAATAAAATAAATAAAACAGGTAGTGACTGAAGTCTCAATGCTGTCTAAAAAAGCAAAGTCGTCTTAGGTTGGATTTTATTTCTGTACAACTCAACTGCATTTTCTCTAAAACGCGTTACACATCGAGACAGGTAAAAAAATGAGCCACCGAACTCACCGCGAAAACTGCTGTGCTTGCATTGATTACACGTCGGAACCTGACAGTTCTACATCTACACTTTGGGTGTTTCTTATAAATAAATAACTCGACTAACAATATCAATGTTGTATACAATACCCATAACAAACAGTTTACGAAACTTACTTTTTCGTTGTAATACAATTTCAGTTATAGGTTTTAAAGGGGCTAAGTTAATAAACTGGCCTCGAAATAAATAAACCTGTGAAATGATGGAGAAACACAACAGATACAATAGCGACACAACAGATAAAATAGCGAGTCCTACAAATGGGCGAAAACTCCTGGATTTTTTGGCCTTTGGTCTACAACGCTCAAACGTCTCGACTGTTGTTTGATGGGTGGGAAATAATGTCATCAATGCGGCTTTTGTTTGTAAACAACTGAGAAAAGTCTTTAAATTGATTGAACTGGCCACTTGTACTAAAGCACATAAAAAACATATAACAGTGCGAAACGCAACAGCGTGAATATGCTTCTGTAAAAATCGCTTATCCAATCAAAATTGAGGATAGCTTCAGGAAATCACCTCAATTTCACTTGTGGCTTTGAGTTGGTTTCTTGACAGCTATCCTCCATGGTCATATCTTTGCGCTGGAAACTGTTTTTTTTTTTTTGAAAAAATATCATTTTAACAGCATTTCGTTGCATAGGTAAAACAAACTAAACAGAGAGTGCTTTCAAAACGGCATTCATAATTTACAAGTCCCGTAAAAAAACAGAGAAGAACAGCTCAAACAACTTCACAAATCCGCTCGTGTGAATCATGCCAACTGCTTCATTTGTCACCAGCAACGAAAAGCGTTAAGTTTGAGATTTTAAAGGCCCGTTTACACAGGCGATTTTTTGGTATGTACTTCATGGTGGTTTTAATTTATGCACGTCAAAGAATCCGGCACTTACTTAGGGCTAAAAACTCATTTTAAAATGGTTAGCTTTTATTTATTGTTATGGATATCACTGCCCATAACAGTAAATAAAAGCTAACCATTTTAAAATGAGTTTTTAGGATCCCTATATGATAGGATCCCTATATGGTGTGTTACAATGAAGTATATACCGATTTTTTGTGTGCAATTTTTGTCGCACTTGTCGATGCCAGTTTTGTCGCCCGCAAGTTCCATCTTCAAATCGATGTGTAAACGGGCGGCGATTTCAGTGCGATTTGGGCACGATTTGTCGCGCGATGTCGCAGATGATGCAACATGGCGGCGATTTTTGGGAAATCACAGCAAATCAAAGCAAATGTCGCACCCGAATCGCATAGGAAATCGCCGCTAGTTTAGATTTGCGTTATAAGTTGCATTGGAGAGCGCGACAAAAATCGCATGTGTAAACGGGCCTTAAGAAGTGTCAGCTCCATTTGTTAAATCAAAACAAGACCACGCTTTCTACTGCGGTCTGTTTGTAATCCAGTTGCAGCGATGGTAGATGAAGATATACATATTTGACGACTCTCATCAGGCCTGTCGCCATGGCAACAAAAAATGATTACTAGCACGAGGATGAAGACGACGATGACGACCACTGCCCCGGTGAATCAGGGGAGGGTGTGGGGAACGAGAGTGGCTTCTGAGGTGAGATGCATTCGTACCCGTTCACATAAGTACGCGCCGGCAATTGTCCAAGAACGAGTTGGTTTTGTACTTGCAACGGCTGCTGCATTGTGCAGTCGTTATGATGAAAATCCTTTCTAGGTGGCATGATGTTGCCGCCACCTGCAAACATATTGGAGTTCGTAATGGCCTGATACGAGGCCAGCTGAGAAGGCGTGGCAGCAGAAGCCTTCTGCGCAGAGCTACAAGTTCTTCCATTAAATACAATCGACCGGGAATCGGGGTATTGAAGCCCTCCGCAGTGCAAGTCCGGTGTGCTATGCACAGAGAAAAGTCTTTGACCCTCTAACGGATCCATACGCCGTAAAGGGGGCGCATTAAGTATGTACATACAGTCCGAGGTTGTTGGCACAATATGGTCATTGAGACCTACTTGTCCTATAGAAGTGGCGGGCGGAAACCCGCTCATGGACATGTCCGTTGGGGGACTGAACGGATCAATGTCGAAATCCAAGTCGTCCAAACAATCGAGTTCAACTTCTTCCAAACCAGCAAGGTCGTCTGAAGAGAAAATTTCTAATGGCGACGGCGGTTGCGCGTCGAGTGGGTTCGGAACCTGTAGCGGCGATAACGTGGTAGAATCGGCGGGTGAGATGCCCGCGCTCCCGAGCGGAGACAGTCCGTTAGTGATTGGAATGCAATTAGGTGAAAACGCCTGCCCAGTGGCGCAAGAAGTCACGACATTGTTAGCAGTTGGCGATAAAGATGCCGGAGGTGAAAGCGATGTTACGGTACTCATCACCTCGTCAGGTCGTGCCTTCTTCCGCTTCCGTTTCGCATTATTATTGTTATTATTTCCAGTAGCAGTTCTGGGTCTTGGCGTTCCTTGTCCTCTGTTCACAGCGTTTGTCTTAGGACGCGCTGCCTGGAAATGAGGCATCATGGCGGGCCCGCCTCCACCGTGTATGTCAACCGCCGGCGGTGACGTAGCCGGGGGAGATGCCATGCTAGCAAGCGGCGATTTTTGCCCCTCAGGTGGTGAGGTAGGAGCTGGAACAGCCTTCGGAGAATTGCATCCTAGTGACCAATCCGTAAGTAACGCCACAATATCATGGTGGTGTCTTTGTTTCGCGATATCCTCTGGAGTCATATCCATGGTATCCGCCACCTTGCGGTTTGCATAGTTAACTAATAGATGTCGCACTGTTTGAATACTTCCTTCCCTACAGCCCAGGAACAACGGCGTTTGACCCTAAAGACGAAGAACGAAATTAAATTAGACTTCTTCTTTTTAAAGAGGTAAAGAGTTTTGAATCTGCGGAATTGTGAGAGGTGGTTGTAGATTTTGAATTTGTGAACGAAATACTTTAGTTTACTGTCACTATGAAAGCCAATTAGTAATACATTCCAGTGGTACTGTCCGTTGAAACTGTTGAAATCTTAAAGTGTTATCACTAAAATGAGATCTACTCCGCAATACTTTCCTATGGTATTGATGAGATCGATTTGCATTTTTCCGGAAGAAAATATTTATCAGGTTGGCACATGAAAGTACCTTTAACACCACTGCGAGGGACGCATTTGGTTTTACAAGATAGAAGCACAAATTCCGAGTTACCTTTTCATCTTGAGCGTCTTTCTTGGCACCATTCCTTAGAAGCTCTTTAGTCACCTCCAAGCTGTTAACAGAGGCAGCCCAGTGGAGTGCTGTTTTGCCTGTTAGCAAAGAAAGGGGCAAGGTTGGTTAAGGGCGAAAAAAGAATTGGAATTCAAACACAAATTAGAAACGAGAGATTTCATAGAAAGGAGAATCATCACCCAAACTACGGATGCAAACAAACCTTGATTGTCAGCACTGTTAACTTTTACGCCTTGTTTGATGAGATGTCGTACATAGTCTGGTAAGTCGTGCCGTGCAGCAAGAATCAATGGTGTTGTACCGTCGTCCATTCGAGCTTCGAGGTCGGTGGCACGATTCATGAGCAATCTCTGAATGTAAACAAAAACAAAACCTGTCCAGTCCCCAAAGAACATTTCAAAATCAAGTGGGTAATTTGTAGTGTAACTTAAAGCAGGGCTGTGCTCTAGCACTGCCCGGGTGCCATAAATGATTAACGTTTGTCTTCGGGCGACAAGAAAAGCATAGTTTTTGCGCATAGCTTAATCGCTGGGTACCTTGAATTTTACAGTTGGGATTCCTTTTGGGTCCCTATGATAACTTTGTTTATGCTATGGATTTCAATGTTACAATGTATACAGTAAATCTTTCCTTAACGGACATCTTTTAAGTTGCAACTGTCCACCTCAGGGTTGATTTGTGTTTGCTAAATTTGATTGTAAATTATACAACCTGCCTTGATTAGCTTTGCTATATGCGGGTTGTATATTTCTCTAATTTGTTAAATTTAAATTATTGAAATAAATGATGAAAGAATGAAATGATGATTTCCGCTGTCGCGTAATTTTCACGTGCGTAAATAAAAATAAGAGACGATGTGTGAACAGCTTGCGTAAACTTTTACTCAAGCCGTTCATACATCGTCTCTTATTTTTATTTACGCAAGTGAAAATTACGCGACAGCGGAAATCAACCCTCAAGGATGTGTGTGCCATATTAAAAGGGAATGTCATATGTGTAGATAAGTACAACGTATAAAACCGACCTAATCCATGACTCCAAGATCCAGGTTCCTGGGTATTGACAACAAAAAGGGGCAACAAACTTACTGATGTCTAATAACTATAGAATACCACTATTATCTACCTGGAATACACCCTGTGCATCAGCTCCTATAGCAAGGTGCAGGGGTGTGCGGTTCACACGGTCCCTTGAATTAGCATCAGCTCCAGAATCCAACAGTTTCTTCGCTACATCAGCTCTGGAATGGCGAGCAGCAAGATGCAGTGGCGTCTCCTCCAGATCTGTCTTTGAACAATGGTTGGCACCAAGAGACAGCAGGTCTGAAACCATAGCACCTCCACTATCGTCACTGTCTTTATCATCATCCAAACTGCTGCCATCACCGTAAGTCCCACGGCATGCCGCCAAATGCAAAGCAGTCATTCCACCGGGGCCTCTAGCATCCACATCAATGGCTGAAGCTCCTCGCTCTCCATTGCCTTCCTGGGGAGGGGTCAGAGCCAGCGCACAGTTTCTAATTGTCACATCTGCTGCCTGGTGGTGGAGGGTGGTCCATTTGCGCGAGTCCTCTCCTCCAATGTGTTTCTGTTTATCGTCGAGTTTGACTCGTTTCGCTTCTCTGGGAGGTGTCAGGTCCGACCGGCTACTCTCGCCATTGGCAGATGCACCTTCTTCCTCAATTTCAGAAGAGCTCTTACTCACTGATCTGCAAAACCAAAAAAGGTTTAAAAGATGAATAAGTGTCTTGTGACAAACAAACATTTTTATTTCACACACGTTTCCTTCAGATTCTCCATTTCCAGCTCAAAATTTTTTTTTCCTGTAGCAATAATTAAAGCAAAGTTGCTAAATAAACTGAAATACATACATGAACATGTACAGGTAAACAGGAATTCTCAAGATAAAACCAAGATACCTGACGCTTTTTGAAAGCAGCATGCATGATGTGCACCACGTATAAACATAGTGACATGTCTGTGCTACATGTATATTGGTTATATCATCCGACTGCTTGACTCGCCAAAGTCGACTTATGAGAGCAATGCTGTTGCGAACTGGAAACCCAAACAGAACGGACTTTGAAGAAGTCTAAAGGACTGCCTACCTCATAGGGACTTCCTGTCCAACTGGTTCACGCCTTGTGGAGGGCTGCCGCCGGGGACTATGTCCGTTGAATCCTTCTGGCACCCAGAGCTTGGCATACACCCTTTTGGCACCCGCTAATACTCCGACAATGAACAGAGGAATGCCCACACAAAGCATAGCAATGTATAGTGGCGACAGACCTTGGGGTTTGGGCGGGGGGGAAGGGGTGGGTTGGGTGTTTTCAACTGAAGAGAACAAACAAGATGAGAACAATTATTTAAAGGTTCATGCATCTGTGTCACAAGCTAGTGCAACTAAGTTTTTTTTTTTAACTATAATGCGAATTTTAAATAAACTATCTATCTGTGATAAATTAACTCAAATATAACTGCTAGAATAATTACCTTGGACTTGATATACCGGGTAGGGCAGATCCAAGTCATTAGAGGATTGAAGTGCACCAAGGTAACGCGCACCCTAAAAAACAAAACCATAGGGATCAACTCACATACAGTCCTTTGATTAAACGCTGTCACTCATCAGTCTTACCCCTAAGCGACCAGCCCGAAAGGGAGTATGGGTGAATTAAAATGCATGATTAATTGGAGAACAAAACTCACGTTTCTCTTCGCGTGCTACGCAAAGACAAGAGTCGCTTCGATACATATTCCGTTAAGGACGTTCCGTATTTTGATAATGTGCAGCTATTGAATGTGAATTGATTTCTCTCCATAATCCCTTTCGGTCTGGTCGCGTAGAGATGAGACCGATTTCAATGACAACGTTTAATCAAAAGACTGTATATACAACTGAAGTAAAAGAAAAAACACAGGAACAATCATAGCCCCCAAAACACAAAGACTGGATTCATTTAAAAGGTAACAAGTCAAATTCAATAACTTACAAAATCTGCATTATCAATACATGTTGATGAAGTGCATCCTCTCTTGTCAATTTTCACATGTACTTCCGTTCTTTAAACAAAATTAGAAAGACGCACAGTTAATAAACAAACAAGAAAAAACTACTCCTGGACAATTTTCTGGTACATGTTGGAGAGGAGATAATGAATGTTAGCAATTAAATACCTACCCTACGTTGGACTTCTGTGCCCGTCGAACAATGTGGTGACTTGATTGACTTCCTATGTTCTGCACCGCTCGCCGAGAACGTGCAGTTGTACCATGAGGAAAAATGAAAGGATCTGTCTTCTTGATAAACACAATGGTTCTCAACACTGCAGAGAGTGCCCTCATGAAAATTCTTGAGCCATTTCTGAATTGTTCTGGTGACACCAGCAGTATGAGTATGAGTGTTCCTTCACCCTAACACAATAAGATGGAACAGTTAGTTGCAGGGTAGAGTCTAAATGCTATAGCTCAGAAGGAGGTCGGACACCTTAATGAGAATACATAACGGAGTAACCGGTTAGCTTTCAGTTGAGGTTAGGGTTAGCAGTTTATATAGTTACATTTAGACCAAAACAACCCAGGAAGCTAAGTGGTACAGTGGTACGATAGGCTAAGCCTTGCTGAGGTCACAGGTTCAATCCTGAGTGGGGATTTTAGATTTTCTTTTTTACACTTAAATATAATTCTCAATGAGGTGTATGATGTCCTTCTGAGCTACATGTATACACGTAGCAGGTAGACCTAGTTGCAGCAACAAAACAACTTAAATATGTCATCTGTGGCTTACAGTGAGCAGTATTTTTAAGAGCACACAGTGGCCCCAGATGTAGAGCCTGGCCAACTATGCAGTGATCAGCATCAAATTTCTTCTTGTAATATCAATACTTCATCAATCATATACGTCATGAGAAATAAGGATATGATCACCCAAGATGAATTCTCTTGAAGTCTCCCATATGAGAATAAATTCAATTGCTATATAGCTGGAGTTTTTGTCAATACAATGCGCGTGTTGATTGGTTGATTCATCGTCACATGACATCTAACAAACAAACTGTTTCTCGCCAATTGTGCTAAGCGGGCAACATTTGCGAAAGCGGGCAACAGTTTTGACGTCAGAGGGTAACATTGCACTGTTGCCCGCTAGCGCACGTGATCAGACCGTGATCAGACCGTGACAAAAGGTGGCATGATTATGATGGATCGAGTGCTCGGCGCATTTTTCAAACTGTCTTGTGTTGTGTTTTTTTGTTGCTATATAACAAATCACTTAATGACTGATCCCTCGGGAAACAGTGAATTTTGTTTCCCTCGAATCTCGATGTTTCCCGAGATGAAGTCGAGGGAAACATCGAGATTCTTGGGAAACAAAATTCACTGTTTCCCTCGGGACCAGTCATTAAGTGTTTATTATTTACAATTGAAACTCCTCTGGTAAGCAACCACAATTGGGATAATAAAAGGATTAGAACAGTGTTTCACAGAGACCTCTTTTAAATGGATCTTCATGAGTGTGGCTGCTTACATCTATGAATGTTGTCCATAAGAAATATAACTGTACCATGTCGGTAATATCAGTAATTATACAGCAGTCAGGGTGTTCATAAGGCATCGGAGATCGGAGAATACTCCGCCTACTATGCAGAATTCTCCGGCTAATTTCGATGGCAATATGTAGCTATCTTCGCTCTTTCATAATTATTCTCCTGTTACTTTACACTATTATCCTGCTACTATAATTCTTAATGGAAACCCTGAGCAGTACAATGTGCTGAATTCTACGTGCATTTTGATTGGTCATTGCCTATGATTTGCAGCTCACTGGCCATTTTGTTATTCTTACCATATTTTGACACCATGTATATGGAAAACTCAGCAGACACACAGCAAAATGGGATCTGTTTGTTAAACAGGCATTATGCTTTTACTTACCAAATCTGGCTTTGAAGTTTCACAGTCCAATCCATCCCTCAAACAGGCTTCAGTATTGCACAAAGGATCACACTCTGCATTTTCGAATCGAGCTGCACAGTAATCGTTTTTGCTAGAAAACAAAGTAAAGTCATTAGTCAAGACATGTACATGTTATTACTGCAAAAAGATATTAAACTACAGCACCATCAAACTGATTAAATAAAAAACAAATAAAATTACAATGTAAAACAATGTTTTTCATATTTCTTCTTTCTCGGTAGTTGAGAATTTAACAAGTGCTTTCTTTTAATGTAACTTCCCCTTAATGTTACCTTATTTTAATTGTCCCCACCCCCCAACTTCAGTAATAACAGCTCCATTCTGGGACAAGAAAATAATTAATTCACAGCAGGATGTAAAATTTATTAAAATTGGGGCATGACCTTGAATTAGCAGCCAAATACTTAACATTTTTCTTAACAGAGACTTGACCTTTAAATTGAACAAGGACAACAATCAGTGAATAATAATAATACGATGTTACAAGCGGACTTTTGAAACTGGACTTTCCAGACTACAATCATATTCACGGTGAAACTGCCTACAGTGTATGCAGCTGTCAACCTCAAATGAAATTGTGTAGAATTTGAACCCACAACCTACATGTACATGTACAACGTCATATGTATTCTAATAAAAATTGAATTATACCTGCACTCTTGTTTAGCTGGAGTACAGTCAAAGCCATCAAACAGACACGCCTCTGTATTACATTCAGGATCACATTTTCCATTTTTGAACACCTCATAACAGTACTTTCCACTTGACGTCACTACTGTGCAGTTACTCCACGGCTCAATCCCAAGGGAGCAGACAGTACCGTCATAGTTGCAGGCGTGATTATTGCATTTTTTCTAAAATAAACAAAAGATGGCAAAAGCATTCACACACGAGGCACATTAACACCAAATATTTTTCACTGCAGAGAACTTGAACAAGAAAATTGTTTGAGTTAGACACATGTTCTGACGACAAATTCCTGGAATAGAGAGACAAAGGAGAAATGCTTGTAAACAGAAAGGCAACAATTGATGGCACTGGAGTCTACTGTGAAATTACAAAACATGTAACTCACATTACATGTTCCACCATGAAATGTTTTTGCACAGTCTTTAAAGGGGCAACCAACTTCTTCTTCACATTTGTCCCCTGTAAATGCATCTAAAAATAAAAGCAAACAAAACACTGTGATTCCAGACTACATGTACATCTTATCTTCAATGGACAGATGACTGGATAAATGAGTACACTACAGCATGCATGAAGATTCCTTTTTAGTTAGTTGAATTTTACAACCAAAGCTTCTACAGAAGATTGTAGTTGCACTGAAGGTCCAACTTACATATCTGCTGGTTGTGAAAATATATAGAGGATATTACATGGCCGCGCGAAGATACGAAATTTCTCTTCGAGTGTTGAAAAATATTTCACGAGTGAGCGCAGCGAACGAGTGAAATATTTTTCAACACGAGAAGAGAAATTTCGTATCTTCAAGCGGCCATGTAATGTTCTGTTTATTATATAAACACCAATGAAATCAAACCATTTCACTTTAATATTTTTTTGAAGACCTAAAGTAGAACAACGTGTCAATGGTGATCTTTTCACGTGTGAAGATAACATGTTATTCTCACGTGTGAAGATATGATGTTTACGCGTGAAAGCTCACCTGGTATTTCATTGGTGTTTATATAATAATAAGGGAATAGTAAATGTGAGTAAGTGTTTGAGAATACAATGGGAATGCAATGCAAATGCATGAGAAACAAGTTTACTATTTCCTTCATGAAATGCCCTATGATTTGTGCAAGCACATACTGGTGACATAAGCTGCATGCATTACAAACCATGCACAATACATTTGTCTGTGAATGCTTTTCTTGGAAGCCAAAAAAGTACAGGGCTTGAAAAAAATAAAAAATAGAACAGCAGCTTGCCCTTTGGACAAGCAACCCTCAAATTTGGCTTGCCCCAGGCAATAGTTTTTGGTTTAAAATGCCCCTATGATCAAATTTTTTATTTTCATTTCAGACTCAAACATACCTCACGAGTTGAAATTATAACAACAATCAGCAGAGAATATTGCACAAAGAACAAGTCCAAAGTTTTTGTTGGTTTTCGTGTGATTTTCAATACTTTCAATACTTTCAATATTTTCAACCCGTGAGGTATGTTTGAGTCTTTGACGTCACTTTCTCCCATTCGCAACCAAGCCTTGGAACAAGGTTGATTAATGGTGGCCGTACATTCTCGGAAATAAATGTTAAAATAAAATGACTTCTGATGTTCGTAATGGATTGAATTTGGCAAGATGAGTAAGAAAGTCTAATTGTACACGAAAATGTAAAAAAAAAAAAGAAAATCAAACATTTGATCATAGGGGCACTTTAAAAGCGGGCAGCTTGCCGATCAGGCAAGTACACGTAAGCAGGAAAGTTACTTGCCCAACAGGAAAATCTACCGTACTTGTCCTGGACAACTGGATGGGGCTTTTTTCCAGCCCTGTTTTTTATTCTGAGATACATGTAGGGTACACATTATTAAAACATGTTGTATCATCTGCTAGCAACCTTTTGGGAAGGAATAAATCTTGAATACCATAAATGGAATGTTAGCAAGATTTATTTGGTACCGTATTTACTCGATTAAATGCCTCCCTCGAATAAATGCCCTCAATTAAACGCCGCAGATAGAAGCAAGATTACAATAAACGCCGCACCCAATCAGAAGAATGCAGCGTTTATTTGATTATAAGAAAAAACAATTATTATTCTTTCTCAGCAAAAAAGCGAGACATTGGAACTTTCAACATGTTTCAGTTTTACATAATACTTACAAATGATTTACTGTAATTGTTGTCAGCGATTTAAGAAATATGGTTTTGAAATAAACGCTGCCCTTGAATAAATGCCACATTGGAAACGCTAAAAATTCAATAAATGCTGCGGCATTTAATCGAGTAAATATGGTATCCCATAATTCCATTGTGTCATATTGTTTAACATTCATGCCTTTAGTGATTCAACAACCTTTAATGGGGTCCTTTTGTTATATTAAAGTTAAACTTCATAGTGAGGCCTAGAAGACAGGTCAAAGAAAACAAATAAACATGTCTTTTCATTTCATTTGTTTGTGTCTTCTAGGCTTTACTATCAAGTTAAATTTTAATATATTGAAAGGAGCCTATTGGGTACATACTGTACATGGACATAAGACGACCATTAAGCAATTTCTGGGTTCAAGCTCCAGCCCAGTAAACTATTAACATTGGGACACCTCCATTTAGGGGACAATTCTCCTGGTCCTGGCCACCAAAACAATCATATAATCTCACTTCTTCTGGTTCTGATAGTGTCCCCTCAATGAAGTTTTTACTGCAACTCAATGTGTAGTTCCAGAAAAAATCCATACCCACCCCATGGAAGGTCATTGGAAATTCCTAGGGGGATGGGGGTCTTAAAAGCCAACATTTTAGAAGCAAAGTAAGAAGCTAAACTGGAATTTCCTGGGGGGACGGGGGGCTAAACAAAAAAACCTTCCGTGGGGGAGTATGGATATTTTCTGGAACTGCACAGTACATGATAACATACAACGCAAGTTCTACCTGGGCACTTGCACTTGTAGTATCCTTTGTGGTTTTGACATATACCGCCATGCCAGCAAGGGTTACTCAGGCACTCATTTATTTCCTGCTCACAGTTCCTTCCAGTAAATCCAGTAGGACACTTGCAGGTGTACGAACTATATCCATCAATACAGGTTGCATCATTATGGCATGGCAATGAAAGGCAATCATCCTTGTTCCAATTACACTGGTTGCCTACAACACCAGGCATGCACGAGCAGGAATAATTGCCATTTGAGTGTGTCACACACGTCCCACTGTTTAGGCAAGGATCATCTGAACAGGTAGCGACATACCGTTCACAGTTTAATCCTGAAAACCCATGTGGGCAAAGACAAATATATCTGCCGGCGCCATCCTTGCATTCGCCCCCATTTTGACAAGGACCCGACAGACACTCATTTATATTGATGCTGCAGTTCTTGCCTAAAAATCCTTTCTTACACTTGCAACTATAATCATTAACCAAGGAATAGCACTTCTCAGTACCAAGAGGAGAACAAGGGTTGGAAGCGCATTCATTGATGTCGACTTCACAGCGCAATCCAGAAAATCCTGCTGGACAATCACAGGAGAAACTTTTCAGTCCATCTCGGCATCTTCCACCATTGAAGCAGGCAGTAGGGAAGCAATCGTTTGGATTCTGTTCACATGTATTACCAACATACCCAACTGGACACGAGCAGATGAATCCATCCACCAGATCAGTGCATGTACCCCTATTTCTGCATGGGTTCCCAACACAGTCATCAATATTCACGTTGCAATTTCTACCAGTGAAACCCCTCATACAGTTGCAAGTGTAATTTGCCACTTTGTCAATGCAATTAGCGCCATTTTTGCAAGGTCCACTGGCACAATCATTGATGTTGATTTTACAGTAGCTGCCAGTAAACCCTGTTGCACAGTTGCAGGATTGTGTATTGTTTTTATCAATACACTTGCCAGCATTTTGGCAGACATCACTTCCAAACTTTGTCTTTGCCTGTGCACAAGTTATCGCCTCAACATCACAAATGACACCTTTAAATCCGGGAAGACATTCACACTGAAAAGCAGTTCCATTTTGCTTGCAAGTACCCCCATTTTGACAAGGACGATTATCGCACCAATTGATGAGACTTCCACAATTCACACCAGTGTAACCAGGGGAACAGTAGCAGTTGTAAGAGCCAATTTCATCGACACATGTGGCTCCATTCTTGCAGGGTAGTGACAGGCACTCATCAATATGGTGCTCACACCTCCGTCCAGCAAATCCAGGTTTGCATTTACAATTGAAATCATTAACTTTGTCAACACAAGTTGATGCATGTAAACAGGGGCTGCAATGAAATGAAATATGCATGCAATAAGTTGTTTTCAACAAAGCATAACCAATACAGGGCTCGAAATTTAAAAAAAATTTCAATCGCGATTTGCGAGTAATTCCTAAAATTTAGTTGCAAGTTCGAAAATTTAAGTCGCCGTAACCGGAAATGAGAAATGAGAAATTTCTGCGAAAGACTGAATAAGTGTGCCTGTGATTCACTTCTTGGAAACCGTGTTAATGGACATGAAATCGACAATATGTCACCCAAAATTCAACGTGAATTTCGCAGGATTTTTCAGATAAAATTACAACTACCAGTAACAAGTAAGACAAGACTGTTGAATATAATTCCTTTATGAGCTAGGCCGTAAAACAATCGCAAAATCCCGACCAATAGACAAATTTTAGTCGCAAAAGCAAAATCTTTAGTCGCAAATGCGCCCGATACAGGCGCAATTTTGAGCCCTGCAATAAAAGGGTTACTATTTTGATTTTCATTTGAAGCTAATTTGGCAATCAAAGTAAGTGGAAAAGTAACTTTTCAACGTTTTTTTTTTAATAGTTTTGTACCCTGAAGAAGGCAGCATTGCCGAAACGTCGGGAAAGATCATTCTACAAACAGCGTCAAATTTAACACATTTTTTCATTTCATCATTCAGTATAACGCTGCGCAGGTAAAGTAAGTGCAAAACAAGCGAGCAAAATGATCTGTTAAGAAGCTGTCATCTTGGTTAACCTTAGTAACCTGGCTACATACAGTGTAGAAGCATGTGCTCAAGAAATTTGAGTGGTTACAAAACTTGTTGTTGCCATGCAACAACATGATTCTACAAGTGATTTATTTAATGTTTTCTCTCAGAAATAACTCCACAAAGCAGTGCCTGTGATTTTAAGCAGAAAGGTTATTCAGATTTAAATACATGTACACATGTACATGTAGCATACATTTATGTCATACATGTACCATGGCCATTATTGTTAAAAATGCCATGTAGAAAGGCAAGGTATGTGACACATTGAATTTAATGTCAACATTGCTCCAATTACTCATAAAATGTCACTTTAATACATGTTGTCAAGTTACAAGTAGTTGTGTAAATTTTAGCTATGGAGTTTATTGTTATGCCAAGGTATCAATTTTGGGATGGATGAGTGACCCTCGACTGGTATGTGTGGTGTATACGGGGAGAAAATTTTTTTGAGCTGATTTTCATGACAACGATGGTCTACACGTACATGTACTTATATAAACTGGAAACTATGGTATTAGTCTTCTGCAAAATGAAATTTATTTTTTCCAGTTTTGGAAGTGAAAACCCACCTGGACTGACAGTCATCAATATTGACATCGCAGTTTGTCCCGGTGTACCCAGGATAACAATCACACATGTATTTGTTGATGCCATCTCTGCACTGTCCATGTCGACAGGGGTTCACGGCACATTCATCAATGTCAATCTCACACCACTGTCCACTGTAACCAGCAATGCAATCACAAGAGTAGCCATTTTGTTGTGAGACACAAGTTGCACCATTTTTGCACTCATTCCAAAGGCAATTATCAATTTTGGTTTCACAGCTTGTACCTATCAGTTAAAATCAAATAACTCATTAACTGAAACAGCTCTTGAAATCGACAAAAAAGGGACAATTGCTTAAGCTTAAATGAAAGACTAAGTATGTATGATGTCCTAGGTGTTCATACTCTCTTGAAAAATGAGAGTACATGTATGATTCCCTTGTTTTAGTAGCCAGGGTGTTCATTAGGCATCGGAGATCGGAGAATTCTCCGCCTACTACACAGAATTCTCCGACTAAATTTCGATGGCAATATGTAGCTATCTTCGCTCTTTCATTAATATTCTCCTGTTACTTTACACTATTCTCCTGCTACTACAATTCTTAATGAAAACCCTGAGTAGCACGAGGCAAGTAGGAGTAGTACTACCTTACTGTCAACCAACCCTGTATTGCATGTAGAAATCTTTCCATTGTGACGTTTTTCCCTGTTACAACTCCCAACCCCTTTCATCAGAATACTGAAATACTACCAGCAAAGGATACAAAACAATGGCCACAAACAGAACTTAAAAAGTTCAGATTAAAAAAAAAGCCCACATGTTAACACTTTGACCATACTGCTTCCACAGTAAACAAATGAGAAGAGAACAGGCAACAATGAGCTGACACTAACCTGTAAAACCGGCTTGGCACTGACAATGATACTGTGCGACACCATCTGTACATGTGCCACCATTTCTGCAAGGCGGCGGTGATGATGCACACTCATCATAGTCAATGTCACAGTGGCGTCCATGGAAACCTGGATGGCAGTGGCAGTAGTACGTATTGAGACCATCAACACATGTCCCACCATTATTGCAAACAACGCTCATACAGTCATTAACATTGTCCACACATATTGGACCTGTGGATGCAATTAAACTCTTATGAAAAATATGTAATTTTTACCACAATTGCCGCTAAACTTGCAATCTGATTGGTCGATGTGAGTGGTAAATGAGAGTCCAGACAACGGTGCTGATGCTAACATCACGTGTGCTTGAAAACAACCAATCAGATTGCGAGAAAGTTATAGACAATGCTTGCTCTTTCTTTGCTGTCACGTTTTGTAACAAGACTTCGATTTTTCCTTGAATTTTTTTCTAAATATTGTTGTAAAAAACAAATTTACACCGGTTTTCCGTGGTGTGGACTCTTATTTACCACGATTTACGTCATCACATGGTCAAAATTTGTTGCTGACTCACTCGGCTGCGCCTTAGCCCTGAAGAAGGGCTAAGCCCGAAACGTCTCAAAAAACTTTTAAATTTTCGACACTTTTCTAAATTAACTTTTTCACAAAATTAATACACTGCCACAGGTGAATCATAGCAGGTGAATTGTGTTTGAAAAGCCAGGGTCTGCATACTGCAGTGAAATCCACCGTGACATTTGATTCCATGGATCAGCTCCTTTAGTGTGTCAATTCAAACAAATTAGCAATGGGGGAGAAAATGTACATGAAATTTCCATATACAGTTATAGAGTGCTTTTTTGCACATGACATCATAAAAATTCAAAAATCTAAAGTGTACATGTACATCCTACAAAGCTGTTTCTAACATGGTATGTGGATACCAGTGTTATAATCTTTCACAAAATATTTCAGGTTTTAACACTGTTTTGCTTCCAATTTATAAAGGTTTTAAATGTCTCAAGCAATTCATCACACTATTTCAAATAAGCTGTGAAAATAAACAATATTGAACCATTATAGATGCTTATAAGCCGATTTAATGGCACTGTCTTATAGTGAATACAATATTTTGTGATGAGATTTTTGGGGTAATTAGGACTTTGAATTTTTGGCCACCATACACCTTATTCCAAAATGGTGGCCTATTTATTATTCTTTTATATACATTTTTAATTAGCCCTCTTGGCCTCATTTTCTCTTGAAATTCTTTTGTGTTTTGCACATGCTGACGAGGCTGAGAGGGTAATTTACATGGATATAAAAGAATAATAAAATGGCTGCCATCTTGGAATAAGGTGTACGTTGGTGTCCCTAAGAGGGGCACGAAGATGGCTGCTCCATACATTTCTTACTAAAAATGTCTAATACTCATTCACTTACAGTGTACATGTATAACTCTTAAACGAAATGCTCTTGTGCTTAAAAATTTGGCCCAGATCTTTAGTTTTAAACTCTCTACAATTCCATAAACAGTTTGGAATCCAAAACTGTTGTTTAATGCTTCTGAATTTTGATATGACATAAGTGAAAACACTCTATAATGGTGCTTCTGCTTTTACACATTTTGCAAATCCTGAAAGCAAAGCATGAAACATATATAAACAAGTCATAAGTCACTGCTGCAAAACCCTTGGGCTGCTCGCTTCAGCCCATGCATAAAGGTCACAATACCACAAAGGGGAAGACCGCTGGCTCAGCATTGCCTTGCCATTGCATTGCCTCACTAGTGTCTGCTTTGGTTCATTTTACAGTAAATATGGGAAGAAAACTTTGGGACCCAAGCAGCTGGTATCCGCTTAATATGGGGTCTGCTTAATACAGGATTCACTGTAACTTTTTTTCAAATGACATTCAGTCACATTTATTTTTATTTTTTTCTTACCACCTGTTCCAGCGGGGCAAATACATTGGAATCCATTGACAAGATCTTTACATGTCCCACCGTTCAAGCAAGGATCGCTGCTGCATTCATTGTAATCTACTTCACAAGTCCTTCCAGTGAATCCTGGAGCACAGGTGCAGTTATAGCCATTAATTCCATCGACACAAGTTCCATAGTTCAAACAAGGCATTGAATGGCACTCATTTATATTGATCTCACAATTATGGCCTGTGTAGCCACTAGTGCAGTTGCAGGTATAATCAACTTTACCATCAATACATGTAGCACCGTTTTGACAGGGGTTTGACTGGCAGTCATTGTAGTTGGTCTGGCAGTTAGCGCCAATGAAGCCAGGCTGACAGCTACAATTGTATCCATTGAACAAATTCTTACATTGCCCACCATTTTGGCATGGATTGCTGAGACATTCATTTATATCAACATCACAGACTATGCCTGTCCAACCAGGAAGACAGAGACATTTAAATTCATTGACATAATCCAGGCACCGAGCGCCATTTTTGCAAGGATGAGAGAGACACTCATCGACTTGCACCTCACATCGTTCACCTGCAAGAAAGCACACACACACAAATCAGATTTTTGTTCAGGAAACAAGATACTGGATATCAACCTTTTAACCAGAAAGGTAACTGGGCATTTTGTGAATGGCCAAGTTTTGTTTTGTTTGCATTCAATCACTTGATCAATCAATCTTTAAATTAAAGGGGATAACACTGAATAATGAAGTACTAACTGTCCTGTGTAATTGTTAATTCTTAGTTTTTTTTTTTTTAACAACAACAAAAATCTTTATTAGTTAAAGTTATTATAGAATTTATAATTCCGGCCTGCAGGTAGCAAAAGCTAATCTTGGCAGGCCAGTGAAATTAATTACATGATTAGAAATAGCTACACACACCAATTTGTTGAAATAAAAAGAAAGGATCAAACAATAGAAAAAAAAGAAGAAACAAAAAGGAAAAAAAAAAAAAAAAGAGAAACAAGTGATTGAAATAAAAGAAAGAAAATTGTGAAAATATTAATTAATTACTTTTTGAGTTTGTACATTCTTAGTTTGTTTTTACATTTGAATTGATATTTTATAAGATTTTTTGTTATAGAGTTTTATACAAAATCCTACTTATTTATCATTTATTAATGTAATTTAGCTTGTTTAAATATTTAGATAGTTTAGATAGGTGTCGTTACCTAGTGGGTAACTGTTATATTTTATCTTGACACAGAAATAAAGTTTTTATTATTTATTTATTTATAAGTGAAAACCCCTATGGTTCTTATTTATTTATTTATTTATTTATTTATTTATTTATATTTTTTCCTGGAAAGGCAGGATTATGGATGGAGGGGCTAATTGGAGGAAATGAGGCAAAAAATTAGCTATAATTGAAGGGGTGCCTGGAAAAAAGCCCTAAGTGACTTCTGATAAACTGCTAAATTTTCATTCCAAATTGCCTTGAATTCTCTTCTCTCAGGGAGAATTTGACGTTACATCACAAGTCACTTAAGGCCTTATTCCGCGCATCCCTTCAGTACTTACCTGTGTATCCAGGGGAACACTGACAGTGAAATGACCCAGGATCATTTACACATGTACCACCATGGTGACAAGGTGAAATAATGGTGATAGTGCACTCGTCTACGTCAATACTGCAATTTGTTCCAGTCCACTTTTGGTTACAGCGACAAGTATATTTTCCAAAGGCATTTATTGAACATGTTGCATCTCCATGGCATGGTTTAGCATAGCATTCATCAATAAATTGACACACTGGACCTGAACCACAACAAAAATAAAAAATGGTTTTTACACATGCTCATCTTGATAAAAGTGCTGCGGTTTTAATTTTTCTTTTGTTTGAATTTGAATTTTACTTTCCTTGGTCTCAGGTTTTCATAAACATATTTATAATCCAAGACAAAGGAAAACAAAAAACAAACTGGTTTGAAAATTTTCAAATCTAAGAAAAATCCCAAAACCACAACATATACATGTGCAAGCTTACCCCATAACCTTTAAAACAGGAAATGCAAGACAATACCAGTAAATGTAAAATTAACCACTTTGAAAATGGGGGAAAAATGGCACAAAATACAATGTTTGTATGGGGAGTTATATATCAAGCAATATTAATAAAATTTACATTTTGAGAAGAATTGTTAATTGTTGCGTTCAAAGAATGCAATCCTAATTTTGTGTTGGTTGTCCTGTGGTATATGTGTAGTGAAATTTGAGATTTTTTGGTAGCCGGTCTTCCAAATGGCTGCCCCTATTGTTTTTTTTTTCAGGGGCTCATTTCAGCTGGAAGTTCCTTCGAATGCGTCTCCATAATCTCCGATTATACTGCTAGTACAATATGTACTATGCTTTCCAGACCAGCTTTACTGTTAGGGCTGTCATTAAACTTTAGAGAGTAGGTGGTCACAAACACAAGATACATGTACATGAAGGCTCCCTTGATTACTGTACTGTCGTTTTCAAACTTTCAAGTTACCAGTTATCTTCACCACCATTGCTGGCCATATTAACTAATTGCCGGCTACTAATAACAGCCCTGAACATGTATGTATATATATATATACCGTATTTACCCGTGTATTAGTCGATCCCGTGTATAAGTCGACCCCCTATTTTTGAGGCCAAAAACTAAGTTTTCTTCATTTCTTGGTAAGGATTTTCTTGGAAAAATAATCTTGTATTTCTTAGAATTTTCTTTCAGGTACTACGGATATATGAAAAAATCACAGCAAGTTTTAACGTGAAGTTTATTATGGCGTGCACGTGAGCGTTTTAGCAGGTTTTAGCAACACGTGTATATGCGGGCATTTTGTCCATAACTTTTGAAATAGGCTTATAAAATCAAACATACTAATTTAAAACGAACCTTTGTAATTGTGGAGAGGTGGAAAGTAGCTTTAGAAGACAGGCAAAACACCAAAGAGGCTCAAGAACCTTTGAAAACGACTTGATAAACAAATTGCCAAGCTTGCTCGGGGAACTTGGTAACCAAGCTACAAAATCGGTCCAGTATACTAGTAACTGATAACTACACGTGGTTACTAAGCCAGGTTACTAAACAGCAAAGTTCGAAGCGAGAAAGATGTTTTTCTTCGAGCGGATTTATGGCTTTATTAGCAGGAAATGTCAGCTCTTTATTCCAAAATTGTACCAGTGAGTATTTACAACATTCAGGTTTATATTAAGCAGATAAATCTTAATGCATTTCAACTTGAACTGCTAATTTAAAGACACAGATCGCTAAGCGAAAGGACATCGTAACCTGTACTGTCGTTTATTAGACGTTTGTTAACAAATAAAGACATTTATTATGCTAATCGTGAATAATTTATTTACCTGGTGCTTGGATCTCAATTTTTGACCCATGTATAAGTCGAGGGCGATTTTTTGGACTGATTTTTAAGTCGTGAAAGGTCGACTTATACATGGGTAAATACGGTATATATATATATATATATGTTTATGGAGGAAAGAAACAAACTACGCTTTCATCCCGACAAGCCTGTTTCGTGGTTGCCCACTCATCAGGGGATTGAATCCCCTGATGAGTGGGCAACC
Organism: Cladopsammia gracilis; assembly: GCA_022457155.1. Taxonomy (NCBI): domain Eukaryota; kingdom Metazoa; phylum Cnidaria; class Anthozoa; order Scleractinia; family Dendrophylliidae; genus Cladopsammia; species Cladopsammia gracilis. The sequence goes on from JAJGOT010000074.1 coordinate 1,833,084, forward strand.
ACGAAACAGGCTTGTCGGGATGAAAGCATAGTTTATTTGTTTCTTAATTTCCTCCATAAACATATACTTCGCTCTACATTAATGTATTGAGCACTGTTTTACGAATATCCAGTTCTACACTTTATAAATATATATATATATATCCCTCAAATTAGAACAAAATATTTTACCCACTACAGAGTACATTCATGCACAATACTAGATAGCTTCTGTACCATTAATTTTTTATGGACCAAAAAGTCAATGAGTTTTTTGAGACACAAATCCTATTTTTCAAGAAGAACGCAAACCATCCCTTGTAAAAAATTTAACGCGATCGTGGCGTGAGAAAATCGTACATGTAAATGTTCCACGACAAGCACGATCGCGCCACTACAAGTCAGACACCATCTTGGCAAAAACAAATTCACAAAGATAAGTTTTGCTTGCACAAAAGTTAACTCCTCACAATCTCACAACAATAAAGAACTTAACATTTACAAAAAAAGAAAACAACAAGCTTTTATGGATTTTTAAGAACCAAATGAACTAGATCTTGGTTTTTGTACCACTCCAAATGAATGGCAATAATTAATTTTGCTCTGCTTTAAAACCAGTGAGTGTACCGTACAGTGTGAACAATTCGTTCTACAGTGTATATGGGATCAATTTCTGTACTGGTACAAAAATAAGTCTGGTTTAGTGTGAACACAGCCTTACAGTACAGTGTGAACAATTACCGTACAGTGTGAACAATTCGTTCTACAGTAAATATCGGATCAATTTCTGTACTGGTACAAAAATAAGTCTGGTTTAGTGTGAACACAGCCTTAGAGGTTTGATATAATTAACCTGTAAATCCAGGAGTACATTGGCAATCATATTTCCCCACTCTATCAATGCATACTCCACCATTCAAGCAAAGGGGGTTCCCATCTGATGATTGACAGTCATCTTTGTTAATGGAGCAGTCAATTCCTTCCCATCCATTAATACAGCGGCAGGTATAACCACCATAAACGTTTGTACATGTTGCTCCATTTAGGCACGGGTTGGCCAGTACCTGACACTCATCAACATCTATCTCACATGTGTCCCCAGTGAAGTTTGCAGGACAGCTGTTAATAATAAACAAGATATAATGTACACTTTATAACACAATAAAATTCCTTCCAGGATAAAATGTAATGAAATATAGGGATGTAGCAAAGATTTCCAATACATTTACATGTGCATAATTTTTTTTTCACTTCTAACGCAATTAACACAAACTCAATTTTAACATTGAGAGTTAAGATGAGAACAATGTAATTTGTATATCAACATTTGTAAGCCCAAAAAACGGTTCTTGTCTGACTGAATGAAATTTTATTTTGAATTAGGGTAATAATATATATTGCTAAAATGGTGTATTTAGGGTTTCTTGAACAATAACTGAAGCCTTACCAACATTCATATACATGTATACTCTCAGTATAACCAAAACATAAAAATTTCCATTATCAAATCGAGCAATTACATGTACATGCAGTACATGTGTATGTTTTCAAGTCACAACAATGCTGGTTTAAACTCAAGAAAAAAATACACTGTAATCAAGCTGCTTTGAACTAAAATAATTGGCCTGCAATTTCCTCTTGAGCCTCCAGCAAACACACTAGTTATTTGTTCTTCACCTTAAAACACAATCATGCCTTTTGACAAAAACAACAAATGAAGTATGAAGTACATTGTATCTTGAAGAATTAAAAATTTTTGACAAAGCATGAACAAACAATAAAAATCACAGTCTGGAAAAATTGCGGCTTAAATTCACAGCATGAAATCGCAGGTTCTCCAAAGGTAATAATACTCATGTCAATGCAATTTAAATAGTTGTTTTAATTTTTTTTGCTGATACAGTATGAAGTTTTACAACTGATGTAATTTATTAGGTTTTTTTGGCCCTCAAAGTAAAGATTCTTCGATTAGTGCTTGAAAAACTATGTGAATAAAATAGAATCTGAATTTATTTTTTAAAAGTGGGTTGTAGAAAATTAAGTTCAAACAACAGGTGTGAATGCTGTCATGATCAAGCCCACACAGGAAAAAAAAAATTGTTACATGGGCATATAGGAATCAAAATGGCATTTTGGGTACCTGTTGAAAGTGAAAGATGAAGGGGGGGGAGGGGGGGGGGGGCTCTCAATAAATAAACTAATTAATAAAAATAAATAAGACATTCTTAAGCATGAAAGTTGTAATGCCCTGATTTTAATTTTGCATAATTATGAAACACTAACAATCTAAATGAGTGGAAAAAAGATAGGAAAACTTAGCAATTTTTTTTTGGCCACTTGCTTAACTAATAAAATATTATCCAGTTATGTCTGCTTTCTACAATATTATTGGAACTTCCGAAAAGTAAATCGCAGTTACGAAATTCAGATATGTTTTGTAGCCACATTTATTTCAAGTTTGTCCCCTTTTAGAATCAACATAAAATTAAATACTGAATATAAATAAATACTTAAATGGCCCTTACTAGCAGACTGTCATTTTAGTAAAGACCTCAAGAAAATTACTTTTTATTCATGCAAAATTCTTATCCTTAACTTTATGGATGCATTTGTATCTGCAGGGCTGTGCACTAGCTGGGTACTGTAGGCAACTATTAACTTTTATCTTTGGGCGACAAGAAAAACATTGCACATACACTGTAGCTTAACTGCCTGGCACCCTAAATTTTTTGGCTGAGCTCCCTATGAAACTCTTTGAGCACAGCCTTCAAAGATAACAAGACCAAAACCTCTTATTTGACTGAAATTGTCACAATTTTGAGAAAAGACTTAAGAGGCCCCCCTAGGGAATTAACTAATTGATTAATCGTCATTAGGACTGCTGTAATAAGTTAATTTGCTAATCCTAACTGTAAAGGCCAAACATTTCTAGCCCAACTTTTGTGCTTTACCACAAACCTATTTGGGGTCACAAAATGATGAAATAAACATGAACTACTTTCTGTTCACAAATGCAGCACAATATCATGACAGAATTAAGGCCGCTCAGAAACTCGAAAAGCAGCATTTTGGTACATTAATCTTATGACAAAAGAGCATAAAAAGCTCCAAACTATTCCAAGTCTCAACTGAATTTAATTTCCTGAAATAAATTTAAAAAAAACATTCTCTCTGCCAGTCCAATAAATACAGCTGCTACTTATAATATCCACATGTTTCATGCTGACCGAACAATAGGCATAACAATGCAAACCACATTCAAACTGCGGGCACTCTTTTTATTCGCCCAAAACCACAGAAGCAAATATCACACATGATTAATCTCCTGGTAAAATCTTTCTGAAATCGCTAACAAAAATCTCTAAAGACAGACCACTTTGCTCTCCTTGAGACGCTGACAGATTTCAAGCAAATTTTCGAATTAGCCATTCATTCTTTCTTAAACGTCTAATTTGATTAAAAGACACAATTAGCATTCAACATAACACAATATCTTCGCCCTTTCGTTACACAAGGCAAAGTCACTATTGCCTCTGGCAGCTTTTATTAGTTCGAATTCACAACATCGTCATCAAAATAATCATTATTTTAAAGTACATATGTTGCGAATCTATAAATTCCGGCTGGATTTTAGAGCACAGAAGCGCTAAAACTGCATTTTTGAACAAGACGAAAGCGAAAGCGTCGATGTTTCGGAATACTAACATTTGAAGATTGATAACATGACAGGGTTTTGTTTGAATTGTTTTTATTTAATACGCCATGACCTGCAAAGATCTACAGTATTAACGCAAGAAAAAAAAAAACTTCTAAAAACACATGCAGACACATGCATGATCTCTACAAGGATAATTTGTAAGTCTCTGTTTAGTACCAAAACTATTCCATTGATCTGTCTTTCTTTATTCACAAATCATATCAAACATTCTTTGGATGAAAGAAACTTAAAGTAAATAAAGATTATTCAAAAAGGCCAATAAAACTCACGCAGAAATGTCGTTTTCGTAAATAAGAATTAATTACGGTCGAGACAAGTAGCCAAGTGACGAAAAGAAACTCATATAATCCCAGAAGGAATTAGTCCATCTCGAGTTTCTGTCCTTTTGCGCGAAAGTTTTCCCTGTGAATTCTCAGCCTAAAATGTGTACGTTGATCATGTGTCGAGTCTGTTTTTGGCGGCCAAAGAACTATTGTTTTGAAATATTTATGCCATTGTTGCAACTAACAAAGTTCATGAAAGCAGCAATTTTGAGCTCAATAATCTATAGAATTCTATTCCGGGCGTTAATTCCCACGGAGACCATTTTATGCCACAATTATAAGAAAAGCTAAAGCTATAGGATTGGTCCATTTTCCCAATAACTTGCCTTAAAACGCAAAGGCTATCAACTGATCAACACAACAGAAATCCGGACGCTTCGGAAGTCAGTTGGCGTGCTTCGAAAATCGCCTTTTGTTTTACTCGTAACTAACTTGTAGTTGTTAGGCTGAAGTCTTGAAAGTTCATCAATATGAAAGCGTTAATTAGGCCCGAGCATTTCGAAACGTGTCGACGCGGAAAATATGAGCGCAACACCAGAAGCCAACTTGCTTCCAGCGAGAACAAACGTCAAAACAACCAAACCAAGTTTTCAACACCAATTCCCAATAAACAATCTTATTTAGTACACTTTAAAACGGGTTTATTGAGGACACTTTTATGTTGAATAAAAACATCTGCTAAGCTTTCTTAATAATGCATGATGTATGCTACTAGTGACTGTTAAGAATACCCACAAAACATGTGTGTCATTAGTTAACTTAATCGTAATTTTGATTACAGCGAGAAAATCTGCAGCTGCTTTCAAAATTACGCTACAGAAAAACAACCGCGTTTCAAGATTCCGATTTTGCGAAGATTTTGCTACACAAAAATTAACTTTCTTCGGAAGAGAAGGAATGAAATCACGCTCTCCACTGCGTATAAAGTTGCGGTTTTTTGGGTACTGTTATTTACCAAATCGATGTTCATACATGTACTAGTCTTCGAATTACGAACGCGCGAAGCTTACGTTAAATTAGTTGCAAAAAATACGACCAAATAAAACAAAAATAATAAAAAAAATCACCGTGAAAAGATAACTAAATGTAAAATAAGCTTTCGAAGAGATTACTAGACATGCATTTCTGTCTTCCTAAACAAACACTGCTCTGTCAACTAGCGAGGAAACCATGCAAGCAAGAATTCACGTGCCGAACGCACCATCCGGAATTCCACTAGAAATAATAGCGCTGGATTATAGCTTGCCCAGTTAAACGATCAATCAGGACTTACCTGCAGTTGGCCTTTCCCTGAAAAAGGGAGCATGTTCCTCCGTTTTTGCAGTATGCATTCGTACACGTGGAGGCTGTAAGAGACAAACAAAGGCACGGAGTTGAGCCGAAAAGCCGTCAAAAGCCAGGTGGAACCTTAGAACAATACGCTCGAATGTAACAAGCTGCAAGCGGACAGCTGTGCTTGTACGCTGCTCGATACGTTCCCCATCCCCTTGCTCGCCAACTGAACAACTCTCAACAAACGGAGCCAACTTTCGCAGCCACATATTTGCGAAACTTAATTCTGCGGATGAATTCCACAGGGGAGCGCTCAATCACTGAAAAGGTTAACCTATAAATATGAAGTACCAACGGCCGATTGCTGTCAAACTATTAAACTAAATAGTCTGATCGCTATCCCGTAGTATTCTACTCTGTCGTAAGTTGAATGATGCGGCTAAATATGCGCAAGATTTGCGTGGAATCGATGAACGTAATTATCTTGGCGAGGTGTAAATATAGCCACAGTTAGACATAATGATGAGCGCCCCACGGAACGAATTCAACCGTCTTTTCAATTGGCGTTAGATTCCTTCTTTTGACTGAGATTAAACTTCTATAAAAGCCGTTAACCGTGTTAGATTCCCACATTCGAAGCAAGCGTTTCGCAGAGGCGAGCCAAGATTCCAACGAACTACATCTGAACGGCATTTATCCAAAGTGGCATCCCTGTTGGCTGACGGTTGTAATATGGCCCCAGAGCACGCACTTCGAAAAACAACTTCACTTCAAACTTACCAGCGAGGACTATCGGAATGAACAGGGACGAAGCAATCGCGATTGCAAAGCCCTTCATAGCGAGCTTGTTGTTCAATTCCCGTAAAGTTCGATCAAGTTTTGCGCTTCATCGGGCAACTTAAAACATCGAACCATGAAAAGCACAGTTTCCCACGCCGGAGTAGAGTTTCACTGACTTCCAACTCCCTAGTGGTCTCCAACAGATGTCATTTGCATATGCAATCACCGCCGGCCAATTTTCCACTGACAAGAGTCGCGCTCTCTTTCCTTTGTGGCGCGATCGTCCAATCACTGCGCTCGATTCCTAATTGACCAATGAAGCGGCACCGCCTTTGAAACCGACTTGACTCGTGCGTTTAAGGTGTCGTCACGAGTTAGAGGGCTTTTATCCCTGCCTAATTAGCACATCGACTGGTACACTGAGTATGGCAAGGGTTCCTTTTCACGTACGAGGATTACTCGAAGTGGAAAAATCGCAATGGACGCGCAAATGTGGAAGTTGTGTATGTAATCAAGCTTTGCAAAAACGCGAAAACCGCATTTCTCTTTTGGTGGTGCACTTATTTGATTTCTTTGACACATTAGCGATTGCATTTATGGGTAATAAACACTTTTTGAACAAAATATGTCGAAACGTCAAAACAGTGATTAGCGCGTGGCCTACAAGCGTACCAAGTGTAACAATCTTTCTTCATCACTGTTGGTTTTCCACAAAGGCTCAATGCCTATTTGCAAAAGACTCCTTTAATCTCAAAGAGGCTTCTTTTTATTGAACTGTTTGCTCCATAGTCTGCCCTAAAGGTTTCTCTGTTGTTGTCCCTTTTTGTGAAGTGCTTTTGACAAGATCACCATAGCAACTTCAGAAAGCTACGAGCCGCACTGATTTTCCCACGGTGAGATAGAGATCAAACGCGAGAACGGAAAGCTCAGCTTTGTCGAGAAGTGACAGCGTCACTCGCCTGGAAAATTTGTTTTTAGGCTGATTCCAGTAAGAGTACACTAGAAATACATGATTTTGCTGGTAAGATGCTTTGCATTTCCGTGATGAATGCATAAATGAACAAAAATTGTTTTAAAAATAAACTAGACATTTCCATAAGTCTTTGACCAGACAAGTAGAACAACATCATAATTTGCTTTTAAGCTGATCTTCGAGTCAAAGATTATCTCGCTTTAGCTCTGTTTATTTATATAAGTTTACCTGGGTTATAATGTTAACAACGAGCAGACGAAATAACTCCTTCAGGAAACTAAACATGCCCAAGGAGTTAACTGACCTTAACTATTGAAATATATATCTGACAAAGTTCTATTCAAAATTTCGGGACAGCTTTTTCCGGTTTTGTGTTTCTTTGAAAAGTGATATAAATGTACAATTAACTCATTTCCCTGCAAAGTGTTCAATATAGAATTTCTCTCAACACGTGAGTTTCCAGCAATCAGAAATACGATTATATATCGTTATGAGTGTGTTTTTATTACCCTACGGAACTTGCGAAGGAATCCCGGGCAAAGAAACGAGATGAACTATATACAGGAAGGTAAACATCCCACCAAGCGATAGTTCAAAATCTTATACAATATTGACACAGAGATGTTCACCAGTTAATAAAATCGAATTATGCTATGATTATGCGAACAATAAACTGTAGACAAAACTGCGCCAATTTGAGATCTATTGTCATTTGGAGAAATTACACGCCCGAACTTGTTCAACAAGACTAGATGAATTTACATTGCAACCTATGTTATCTATTTTTGACCATATCGATAAAAGCAAAAAGAATACTGGCTAAACATCTTCTTTAGAGATTATATTTATTTTTATGGCAAAATATGAAGCTGTTGATAAAATCAATAATGGATTTATAGACCTATAAATTTTTCTTTGAAATATCTTGAATGATAAAACATTTTTTGTTATTGTAGCGTCAGTTGCTGGCTAAAATCACAACGCTTCGAAAACATTTTGTAGCAATTATAAGCGTTACTATTAAGTTCCAGTTTGTTTAATGTCCCAATTTTTCAATATTGTGGAGCCTGTCAGCAATATTGGATGTTAGTTTTGCAAAAGGAGAAAAGAAAGCAGTTAAATGCAATCACGTGATTACAATCATATGACTTGGTGCCACGTGTCGAAAGAATGTAATTTCAGGGGGGTGGTGCAGGTGACATGATTGCAAACCATGTGCTCTTATATTTCTTGACTAAGTACACCAGTCAAAACAACAAAACTTTTTTCATACCAACAGACGGGTGTATACCCAACGCATAAAAAAAAAAAACACCGTTAGAATGATAATGAAAAAAAGGCCCGATCGAAAATTGCCAAAGTAGCTGTTACTTTGGCAAAAATGGCTAAAATTGAAATTAACCGTAGTTTATTATTTTGACTAATAATTCTTTTGTTGTATTTGTTATGGGAGTAATTTTTCTTCAGAGCCCACTGAACTCTTCTATTGTTCCGATTTATTGACGTAATGCGATTCCGGTGATTTTATTAAGACTAACCAAAATAATCTCGGAAACTAGGTCTTTGTCATACCTTCTCGAGAACTTTCTCGAGGTCACGATTAAGCATTTAAATGGAAGACATCGTTAAAGAAAACACGAATCAAGGGTAAAATCGAAAAATCTAAATCTATTCAGCTTCCTGTATCGATGTAACGGCTATAAAACCTTTTATTTCAGTTGTTTCAAAGAGAATAAAAAAAGTAAAAATTGCTTTCAGGACACACAAAAAGGTGTTACGACAAGTGGCATCGTGTACTTAACAATAGAACACATGATCATTTGAAAGAACACTCGATCTCGACCAATCAGAGTGTGCAATCTTCTTTCCACAAACAAGGGTTTCTCGATCTCTAGGGAGTACAACTGTGTCTTGCGTTGATTAATGAAGGCGGGTGGAATTAACTTGACAAAGAAGAGTGATAAACACGTTGTATCTGTGGCCAGCTAAATGGCAGAAGCGAAATTGTACAAATGACCGTCAGGTGTATGCGAAGTTAAACAATAAACATTTTCGTACAGGTTGTGTGTGGGTCGAACCGCCCTTCATGGATAAGCTGTTAGGTTAAAACTTTGCGTCTTTTTCTGTCCAAAGCCGGATTGTCTTAGCACCACTCCGAGAAAAGAGAAGCAGTTCTTTAGCCGTGAATTGATTCGTGTAGAATTACCTTTGAAAAGTTCACTTTTTTCAGTTTGCAGTGAATTCAATGCAGATGGCATTTCAAGCCAAGCCAGTTCGCAGCCAACTGAAGAGCTGGAACGCAATGTTTGAATATCAAAAACTCCCGGCTGAGAAAAAGGTAAGACATGATATGTTATTCTGAAGCAAAGTTGTGAAGAAAGGTTAGATTTTTACGACTGACTTTTTGAACATTCAAAATGATAACGGGGGCTAAAACATGCCAACTTTAATACAAAATCAACAGCGCGGGTACATGCTAAGCCAGCTAATTAATCTGTGTGACTTTTCAGAAGAAGTTTCATTTTGCAAAACGCGTATCTCACTTTAAAACTGGACTATTTTCTGAACTGAATAAAAAATGGAAAAACAACAAATATATTTTGAGTACTCAGGATACCGTAGACCATGTGAATGCGAATGGTTTTTGTTGTTGTTGTTAATAACGTGGCTAATTTTCAGTGTTGAGTCCATTCAGACCCATTCAGTAGGCTGGAAATGACAGGTACTAGAACTGAATATAGAAGATTGTTGTCTCTGGAATGATTCAAACATTTAAAACTTTTCCTGCATGTGGCCGCCAACCTGTAGTTCCACATGAACGACCGATTTTTCTCCGCATAGGACAATTAAAACTATTTCACTGCACCAGTCCACCAACCGCGTTATATTTTATGCAACTGTCAGGTTCAAACACTCTCAATCCCGGACATTCAATTCTCCGCGCGAAATTGAATCCGTAAGTGTGTCGACTGCTATTAAGAAGTAATTTCCCGCGGAGCTTTTTTTTCGTTACGTTTCAAAACTAAATTTAAAATTTTGCATTCAATTTTTTACTTGACACATTAAGAATAAACCAGTTACAAAACGAATTTAACGGCTTTTGACAAAGCATATTCGACTTGTTCCATATACTTGAGTAATTCAACGGTTCGTTTCCCTTGACTGACGGCAGGTGGTAGAATAAAAAAAAGAAGAAAAACAAACTAACTTTCTTACAAACAATAACTTAAACAAACTCTCCACTGAAAATACGTTAAGGATTAACAATCTATTTTAGATCCTTGATGCGGCTTCCCCTCACCATTTCATTGGGTTCCGTTCGATAGAGAGGCCATGTACCAAAATGGGCTTCTGTTTATTTTTAGCTTCGCCGGTTCATTTCCATGTCTTAAACAGACAAAGCCAAAATCGGTCGCCGCCGTTTGATCTTGTGAAGAAGCAAGTTTTTGTTTGTTTCGGCTTAGCGGGCAGCTTGTCCGGCCTTGCGTGTTTTCGTTTGTGTCATCGGCTGCGATATTGATTGTCAACGGTTTCACTTCACGGAATCGAAAGAGGCCTCAAGATGTGGAATCTACTTTTGTCGTGTTATTTCCACGACTAGGTCTAAATTGAATCAAAAGCGTCTGTTTTCATTGAACTAAGAAGTAAAACTATGAAAGAAACTGGTATTTACAGATAATTTGAGTCACAAAGTTTGAATTATGTTGTTTGCGAATCGGCGTTTCTACGGTTTATGTGTTGGGTTCATCATTGCATTGTCATCGGGACTGATTGTTTTACTTCACATGAAGTGACTTTAATATATACTAGCTTTCACCAATACGGCGCTTATAAGCAGATATAATCCCCAAATGAATGGCACTGTTTGAGATTGATTGTACTTTAGAAATCCGTTTTTAGCAACTACCACTTTTTTGTAGCCTTCTTGGAAACGTGCCCAGAATGTCGCCGGTTTTGCGGAAAATTTGAAAGTGGTATTTTGAGAGTGTGCGTATTATATGGCGAGAGGCAAAACAAGTGATTCTTAAAATTGTTGATTGAAATTACTTTTTCTCTCGCTTGCCTCCATTTACGTTTGATGAAGTTTTCAAAAAAATATTAATTCTATTTAGAAACTTAGATCTTGCGGTGTTATTTATCTATGTATACGCGCCTCAACACGTAAAAGAAAAAATAACAAATCTCTTGTTTCTAGAAAACAAATTTAAAGTTTACGATATCAATTTGTGTAATAAATATAAACCAGAGTGCAAAAAACCGCATTGCAGGAAACCACTTGAAGTCACAAAAGTCACTTTAATGGGAGAACCAATGAATCGCGCGAAAATGCCACGCTGACGTCATAATATGTATTCCAAGACACTGAAACGAAGAATTATCCAGTAAGTCTGCCAACTTTAAAACGTCTTTTTAATTTATGACTTCGCCTTCCTAGAAAGGTCATTTCTTTTTTAGGACTATGTTTGTGTTTACCGCCTCATTTTTGATATAGTGTCTCTCAGTAAAGCGGTCGTTAAGTGCATTTCCGTTTGAGGCAATCATTAAGTAAATTTGTTGAAAATGAATGCGTAACTTCTTTTAAAAGAAAGTGATCAACCAAAGTCCTTGACAAAATCGATTCCAAAGCGTGCGATCAGAACGCACGCGAAGGCGTTTCTTATTACTGAATTTAATATTGTACACGAATTTTCCGCAACTACAATCATGAAACGAATCGAAAAGCCGAGAAAGTCGATTCAAATCCATTTTTTTTGCTTTAATCAGATTACGTAATTTGAAAATTAAGACTTTCTTAAGAACTACATGTAGTAATTATATTGCCTGGTCATAGTTCTATAGTGATTTCAGTGAAGAGTATAGTCTGAAAATATTGAGTGAGGTAGTCAAATGAGACCAGCAGATCCAGTTGTTCTCTGTTCACATTCGGAACCAAATACCGTCCAAGGTGGTGTGGCCCGTCTGTTTCAGAGAAATGAATTTCAATAGCGATATTGCCTTTTACAAAACGAACCCGATTGCGGTTGTCTATGACGTGCGTACAAGCGCGGGTGGTGCATTAATTACTCAGTGGTATGCTATAGCACTTTACCTCACAAGAGTTCCACATGTCTTGGGAGAAACTGGAAGTTACTGCTCAATAGCCAGCTCTCACTAAGACCACTAAGGGCATGTGAATGGTCACACTTAAGGATTTCCTCCACAGACTTAAAAGTTAGAACCACCTTGTACAGCATAATAAACAGCACCGCAGGAACTTGAAATACTGCTCAATAGCTTTCATTTGAATTGTCGCACTTTAGGATTTCACCCACAGACACAAAAATTATATAACCACCTTGTACAGCATAATAAACAGCACCACAGGGAAGTACTGCTCAATAGCTTTCATTTGAATGGTCCCACTTTAGGATTTCACCCACAGACACAAAAGCTATATAACCACCTTGTACAGTATAATCACCACAGCACAACAGAAAAGTACTGCTCAGTAGCTTTCATTTCAATGGCCGTCATAATTCAGGACTTCTTCCACGGACTCATAAGTTAGAACCACCTTGTAATGGAGCCGAAACCAATTGTGGAATTGCACACATTTTAGGCATCCTACTGATGAACAGTTACGAAATTCAGATATGTTTAGTAGCCACATTTATTTGAAGTTTGTCCCCTTTGAATTGTACAACATAATAAACAGCACCACAGGAAGTACTGCTTAATGTTGGCAAGTCAATAGTCATGCTAGGATATTCCACCCACATGCAGAACATCACGTACATCACAAATACGATAACCAAAGTAAAGTACTGTTCAGTACCTTTCATTTGAATGGTCACACTTTCGGATTTCATCCACACTGGACTCAAAGGTAGAACCACCTTGTACAACATAATGAACAGTACCACAGGAAAGTACTGCTCAGTAGCTTTCATTTGAATGGTCACACTTTAGGATTTCATCCACAGACTCAAAAGTTAGAACCACCTTGTACAGCATAATAAACAGCACCACAGGAAAGTACTGCTCAGTAGCTTAGCTGAGACCCACCTTAGATGTTAATTACTTTGTACAGCCTGTTAGGTTTGTATCGACTGTTTAGCATTATACTGCCGAGGGCAATAAATTTAATTTTTATTGTTGTTATCACTGGAATGTAGTGCTCAATAGCTTTTATTTGAATTGGGCATGCTTCAGTATTTCATCCACAGACTCAAAAGTTAGAACGATACAATCCGAATCAGGTTGGGTTTGACTTTAGACGGAACAATCCGTCCCGCCTCTTTTAGTTCACATGAACCCACCAAAGGCGTAAGGAAACATTTAAAGTGCATCTAAACCCAAAATTGTTTTTTCGCTTAATCAACTCTATGTACGTTGAAAAGTCGAACAGTTAAATATTTCTTGTTTTTAACGTTGCGTTAGTGAATTATAGAGGTTTGAATTTACAAAATGTTAATAAGATGACGTCAAATCAAGAATCGTTTATTATACAACTACTTGTTTCCACCTCCAAGTAATAATTTTTTTTTACAAATCAATTGACTATTAACAGTTTTTATTTCGTATTTCTTAAATTGATTATCCTTAAGCTGAGAACTGCGTATTGTAAATTGAAGTAGAAATAATGGTGAAAGTCTTGATTTGACGTCATCTAATTAGCATTTTGTAAATTCAAATCTCTATAACTCACTAACGCGACGTTAAAAACAAGAAATATTTCACTATTCGACTTTTCAACGTACATTGAGTTGATTAAAAGAAAAAAAAAATTGGGGGTTAGGTGCGCTTTAAGACACTAGATGGTTCCGAATAGCGCGTTACGTCATCGTTATGGAATGTTCAACCTGTTGGTCAGACGTCGTTTTTAAAGGAAGGTGAAACAAATATAGTGGCTCTTTTACCACAGTTAGCCCATACCGCCCATGCGGACCACAGTCAGCCCACACGGACCGTGCGTAATTCCGGATTCATTAGAATGACGCAACTAGGAGCACGACCCCTGGATGGGATGCTAATCCAGCGCAGGGTCTCACCCAGTCTTTGTGTATATATGTGCAAAACGCTAACCACTATTATAGGCCAATACTTCAAGTGACACTTAACGTCTATCTACGTGACAATACTTGGTCTACTTGATATGCATGCATGCGAAAATAAATTCGGCGAAGTTGTATTCTCTTTTTTCTTTCACCTATTTTCTGCTGAAAGTATCATCACTGTGATTGAATCTCGTGTTCAGCGTTTGTCAATACAGATGTTTTGAATTTGTTTTCGTGATGTGGTCGTTGAAAACTGATTTCGCGATGTTCAGGAATGTATAAGAAAAGAACTGCTGTAAATATTGTTTGAGTTATTGGTATTCTAACCTTGAACGTTTGTACAATCATTCTAAGTGGCTCGTCTGTTGCTGGGCAACTGTTGCTATTAAAATACTTATTAGGTACCTTCTTCTAATGAAAAAAAAAAAGAAGTAAAAAAGAAAACTAGTTAATGACTGAGATCATCACTTGAAAATGTTAAGTGGAACAAAATGAGTCTCTTTTTCTGAGAACGGTTAATTGTTTTTTTTTTTTCAGTTTTGATTTTTACAGGAGCTTGTAATAGGCTCCTGATTTTTATCAAAAGTCCAATAGACAGAAGGCAAACTGTAATCTGAAATTGTCCGAGTCAGTTCAAAAGGGGAATGGCCGATTTTACTATCACGATTCAAATCCGTCCTTATAGCTGTCTATATACTGATATATCAGCAAGACAATTCCGTTTATTCTGATCTATTCTCAGTCAGTTTTGGAATAGACGAATCTTGTTTACAATTATGACCTCAATTATTGCCTCATTGACATTCTCCTATCGAACAACACAATTTGCTTTCTCTGGAAATTTGAGCTCAATAGACTAGATACTCTTCGTGCAATGTTGTTTTGAAAATTCACAATTTTACAAAGACTGTTTGGCTCATTAGCGCTTATAGCTGATATTTCCTTAAGGTGGCTGAACACAGTTTCACTGTACCTATGCGTCATTCATTGTCATTTTAAAACTTCCTAACGTCTGGGAGCCCAATATTGGTGAGGCATACGATTAAGCAACAAGCTATATATTTTGATATTTTTGTTGAGCTTTTAGGGTGTTGCCATGGCAACACGGTGGATTGTAAATCAACCTGCAATATTTGGTTTCGTTTATTTTCAGAAAATCTATTCTTTAGATTTTGTCCATCAATTGTCTCCAGTAAGCTGGTAAAAATATTCGCATGTTAACACTGGTCTCATGTAATTTTAACAGAGGGATCTTTCGCCATTTGTGGTTTAATATGTTTGCGTTTTGTAAAAATCTCCTCTGTTAGATTTCAAATTTGTGATTGCAGATGAGTTCAGCATATTCGGAACTATTATTGTGCCAAATTTCGTGAAATTCTAACGAGTGGTTCCGTAGAAATCAGCACATTTCCGAGGAAAGTCGCTAAAATATACAGTCACAAGTTTTTGGTCAACTGCGCATGCGTTGCATTTGACTGGGTTCTCGATCCAAAGACAAAAATGACCAAAAAAGGCAGTGTATTTCTTCAATGGTTCTATAAATTATCTATTGATTCAACAAACATTTTTGCGAACAACAAATTGTTTGATTTTAAGACGAAAAACAACACTTTCGCGATCCACGCTGAACAAAATAAAAATGATCGCTGAATAGGCGCCACGTTTGTTTTTCTCAGCTGGAATTGAAGAGCGCGTGCAAACTGTGTTCAGCCACCTTAAACATTACACGAAAAGAGCTAAAAATCGCATAGGTCACTAAGTTTAACAACTGAGCTCTATCAACTTTTGAAGTCAATTCGTATTTAGCACGGTGCCTTCTCTACGTAAATTCGTATGCCAGTGAATCAAATTGTAAACAATAAAAATATTCGCCTATACGAGCAGTCGAACACACATGAACACAACCCAAATTGTCCTTTTGACATAAGCGCGCACAACATTGAGTTGTCTGTTTATCGAATGGAATGCCAATCATATAGGCGGATTCGCAATAAAAGACGGCAAATACAGTATCTAAACAGTATCTAAACTTTTGACAGCCAATAAATAATAACTTGAACGTTCTAAATTTTCCGTCTGTTGCTAAAATAGCGTTATCTGGGCTCCATCTCCAGACATTATGTCGGCCCGCATTCCTCCGCTCGAGGGAGGATGACGGGACTTTCTAAACGGCTGAAAACCGAGCTTAGCTTAAGCTTCAACAGGCGCATTCATGATCCCTAAGATCCCAGACAAATGTGAACAAATCTTAAATGCTTTTTAATGATATAATTAATTGATGTCAAAAGAAGCAGTGATAATACTTAACATCTTGAATGGGGGCTTGAAAAACATGAAGATCACCTAACAAGAGCCGAGAGACAATAAAAACGAAACAATGGAAATAATTTACAAGCTTAGGCATATGCTGTTTATATGCTGGCTAGCCTACATCAGCTATCCCCTTACAAGCAAAGTTAGCACTCGTAAGAAATGCCCTCGCAGCTTGACTTTTACTTTGTCAAAAAATTAAAATTTTGCATTTCTAGACGATCAACTGCAGCATCAATCTACAAACCGACCCTACTTTTACATGGCAAAATATTTTTTTCACATTCAGGGCATTTCCCTACCACAATTCATTTTGCAAAATATGGAAAGTTCTACTGAAGGGCTTCATTTTAATGCGACAATTAAGGATTTCATCCACACTCAGTACAGACATAAAGGTTAGACTGATAGCCACTGCACCTTGCTCAAGAACCTTTTGAACACTTGAATGGGCATCACATGCACACTTAGGGATTTTATCCACAGACTTAAAAGTTAGAACCACCTTGTACAGCATAATAAACAGCACCACAAGAAAGTACTGCTCAGTAGCTTTCATTTGAATGATCACAGTTTAGGATTTCATCCACAGACTTGAAAGTTAGTACCACATTGTACAACATAATAAATAGTACCACAGGAAAGTACTGCTCAAGAGCTGCTCAGTTAAACGAGCATACTTCCTTTTTAAGTACACTTTGGAGTTTCATCCACAGATTCAACAGTTAGAACATGAGCGAAGGATCTGAAGGATCTGAAGGATCTGAAGGATCTATAATTTTAGGAGTGTCAGGACTGAACTCAGTTCAGCACCGGAGTACTTTACACCCCCTCGGGGGGAGGGGGGGGGTGGGGGGGGGGGGGGGTAATCAACAAAGTTTTGTACGAGGATGCTCCGCCCCAAACTCCAAACCCTTACCTTTTCATATACCGTTTTTGACAGAAAAGGTACCCCTTTCATATACCTTTCATTAAAAATGATAACCCTTTTATAGAGCCTTTACGTGCGTCTGTTTTTTTTTAATATATTTTGAACGGCCCTTTTTTACAATGCTTAAAAGGCAGTTTTCCCTACCCTTTTATACTTCAACTCGTGTTTTCCCTTCCCTTTCCTATACTTCGTGAAATCCCTACCCTTTCATATACTTCCAGCCTAAAAAAGGTACCCCTTTCGGTCGGAGCATCCCCGTGTCGTTTAGCCCATTGTAGGAGTACCCCCCACCCCGGGGAATTTACATTGAAATCCACCCTGCTTGTTATTCAGTTACTCAGTCTTTTCCACGAACGTGCACCTTCACAAATATAACTGTTTTAGCATTAATTTGATACGCGTACGAGTCAGTGACTGAAATCCTAAAGTGACCATTCAAATGAATGTGATTTAGCATCACTTTCCTGTGGTGCTGTTTATTATGTTGTACAAGGTGGTTCTAACTTTTGAGTCTGTGGATGAAATCCGAAAGTGTAACCATTCAAATGGAAGCTACTGAGCAGTACTTTCCTGTGGTGCTGTTTATTATGTTGTACAAGGTGGTTCTAACTTTTGAGTCTGTGGATGAAATCCTAAAGGGTGACCATTCAAATGAAAGCTACTGAGCAGTACTTTCCTGTGGTACTGTTTATTATGCTGTACAAGGTGGTTCTAACTTTTGAGTCTGTGGATGAAATCCGAAAGTGTAACCATTCAAATGAAAGCTATTGAGCAGTACTTTTCTGTGGTACTGTTTATTATGTTGTACAAGGTGGTTCTAACTTTTGAGTCTGTGGATGAAATCCGAAAGTGTAACCATTCAAATGAAAGCTACTGAGCAGTACTTTAATGAAAGCTACTGAGCAGTACTTTCCCGTGGTACTGTTTATTATGCTGTACAAGGTGGTTCTAAGTGTTGAGTCTTTGGATGAAATCCTAGAGTGTAACCATTCAAATGAAAGCTATGGAGCGGTACTTTTCTGTGGTACTGTTTATCGTATGTTGTACAAGGTGGTTCTAGCTTTTGAGTCTTTGGATGAAATCCTAAAGTGTAACCATTCAAATGAAAGCTATGGAGCAGTACTTTTCTGTGGTACTGTTTATCGTATGTTGTACAAGGTGGTTCTAGCTTTTGAGTCTTTGGATGAAATCCTTCGCTGGCCCCGCTTTGCTCATGAAGCGCCTGTCATGCAGGCTATTCAAAGGAAAGCTATGGAGCAGTACTTTTCGATGGTGCTGGTCGTTTTACAGTATTTTACAAAATATAGTTTTTCCCTCTTGAATTTTGATTCAGGTCATTTTTGGGCGTAAAAGGATTAATTCGCCCACTACACAGCGATATCAGGTGTTGTGTATTCGGAGAAAGCGCTGACATAAATGCCACTGATCTGTTCGATCAAATAATACAATCATAGCAAAAAAAGCCGCGTGAGGTTGCATCTGCAGATCTCAATAGAGTTCCGACTATTATCAGCGTCGTGGCGAGTGATAAGGATAAGATGTGGTCCCAAGTGATAGCCAAGAGGGTGGAGAATACCTTAAACGCTTCATTGACCTTTGACTGAGATAGTCGTCCGTGAAATACGGTTTACCTGAAGTCTGTTGAAACGATGAAAGCTACTGAGCAGTACTATTAATAATAGCTAAGGTGCTGTTTAGTGGCTACGGTCAGTGTCATTCTGTACAATATGGTTCTAACTTTGAAAGCCTGTATTACATGTAAACTTTGCGTTGTGTGACCATTCAAATGAAAGCTAGGGAGTCCCGGGGGGGGGGTACTCCCTTATATACGCTATATAGGTATGTGCCTTGGTTTTGGGCCTTAAAAGGGTATCAAATCTCGATTTTCTACCCTTAAATAGGGTCAGGGTTTGAGAACCTTGGCGGCACACACCTATCCTACATTGTCGGGAGTACCCCCCCGGGTAGGGAGTAACACTTTCCTGTGGTACTGTTTATTATGCAGCACAAGACGGTTTTTACTGTCGAGTCTGGATGAAATCCTAAAGTCATTGACCATTCAAATGAAAGCTACTGAGCAGCATTTTCCTGTGGTACTGTTTATTTCGCTGTACCGAAGGTGGTTCTAACTTTTGA
Source organism: Cladopsammia gracilis (assembly GCA_022457155.1). Taxonomy (NCBI): domain Eukaryota; kingdom Metazoa; phylum Cnidaria; class Anthozoa; order Scleractinia; family Dendrophylliidae; genus Cladopsammia; species Cladopsammia gracilis. Next base: position 1,852,542 of record JAJGOT010000074.1, read on the forward strand.
GTTTGTGGATGAAAACCAAAGGTGTGACCTATCAAATGAAAGCTACTGAACAGCATTTTCCTGTGGTGCTGTTTGTTATGCTGTACAAGGTGGTTCTAACTTTAAAGCCTGCGGATGAAATCCTAAAGTGTGAACATTCAAATGAAAGCTACTGAACAGTACTTTCCTGTGGTACTGTTTATTTTGCTGTACAAGGTGGTTCTAACTTTTCAGTCTGTGGATGAAATCCTAAAGTATGAACAGCTATTGGGCAGCACTTTCCTGTGGTGCTGTTTATTATGCTGTACGACTAGGTGTTTTTAACTTTTAAGTCTGTGGATGAAATCCTACAGCGTACTGCCTTTCAAATGGAAGCTGTTGAGCGGCATGAAAAGAAAAAAGTTCTATGCCAAGTTGTACTAATTTCATAATTGGTAATATACAAGAAAACGACCTGCAACGTTGCAAGAAACTCAAGCATTTTGGGCTCAATTGGACCGTGTAAATTTTTCTCTGACCAAATTATTACAGGAGGACAACATATAGACTTTCTTAACTTTCTTTCTTTCTTCTGGGTTTAGAAGGCTTCATGTTTTTTATCATTCAATAACAACGAAGTAATTTTGCACGGAGTGTAACTGTTTAATTTTTTGTTTTGTTTTAAGCCTGAATATTCAGGAGTAAAGTAAAGATTTAAAAGTATTTTTCAGTCCGTGGATGTAATCCTAAGGTGCGACCACTCGTTAAGGGATTAAGACTTTTTTTAAATTATGGTTTCGGCCACCCCGGCCCTAGCGCTCTGAGAGTGGACAGTTAATACTACTGACTTCTGACTTCCGAATACTGATCTTGTAAGATCAACTTAGGTGGCAGATTGCTTGCGGGCATAAAAGACCTTAGACCTCAAATAAACTAGTGTGTATCAAATAATGCCTCGGCATTTGTTTCAGTGGCGTATAAAAGTGATTGTTTGCACCGGCCGAGACGTGGGGTTATCGTCTGTAAAGGCTATGTGCTTATCAGCTTTTGAACACAAATTGAAATTGGCCTTGCAATATCATCTGTTCTTATTTGACAGCGTAATATATCATATAGCGCGTAAACCATATGTGAAAACCCGACCAAAATGCATGTCTTCACACAACTGATTACAGATTAGATTGTAGCGAGTTTAATTTGATATGACTTGGCAGAAGACTCACAATGTAAATTATAGAGTTGTATTGTACTCCATTAAGCCAAAGTAAATTATCACAACTGAAATCCAAAACAATATTGTCAGTTGTTTTCACGAGCCACGTGGGGAAAGTAACATGTGGATACTTGCTAAAAAAAAATCCTTTGTCTTGAAGGGACCGGTCACTGTCTCACCGAAATAGCAAAATTTCGCTTACCTAGCTTATTTCCATGTTACATCGCCAAGATTCTACAGATACAAGATTCTACAGAGCAAAACAGAAGCAGTAGTTTGGAGTTAAAGTGCAGGCCCCGGTTGTTCAAAAGGTGGATAGCGCTATCCACCGGATAAATCACTATCCAGTGGATAAGCATTAGCAAAACCAATTGTGTTATCCACTGGATAGTGATTTATCCGGTGGATAGCGCTCGATCCACCTTTTGAACAACCGGAGCCAGGATTGCAAGGATTATGTACAGTTCATGTAAGATTTGGTGACAGGCGGTCAAGAAATCAAAATAACCATTCGTCTGGAATTTTTATTTTGTCGCTTTGTTTAATATATTTTTTCTTTGGTCACTTTCGGCGATTTTTTTCTTCTTATTTTAAGATAACAAAGCTAGCTAGCTCATGGAGCAAGCTCCTGGCCAAAATCATATCATATATGTCAGCGGGACACTTTGTGTTTTAAATGTAACACGGGAAGTGAAACTAAAATGGTAAAAATGGTTTGAAAGTGAAATAAGTCATTCCGATTAACTTATAAGACGTATTTTTTTTTTATAATTTAAGTTCAAAGACTTCACGTAACTGAAAGCCACCGCACCTTATTGTAACTTTTGGCCGATATTGTATAACAAAGTTTGCAGGTTTTTCAATGAAACTCAACGTCGACTTCTAAAATCGCATTCGCAAAATTACTGAGTGAAATAACTTCACTCGAATATATGCAGAATGCATCAAAGCAAAACGTTTGCTGGTGGAAACAAAGCTTTCAACACAAAATGACAGAAACGTTTTAGTTTTCTAGGTATTTTTTTTTTCGGGAGTTAAAAGTGAAAACAAAGGAAAGAACAAATATCCATATTCTCTCAAACAGATACATAAGTGAATAAATATTTTCTTTATTTGATCCAGGTATTTATTTCTTTTATTTGTCTTCTCTGCAACTGAACTCAATCTATTTGTTGATGATCTAAACAGAGTAAATTTTGCGCGCGAACCGAATATATCTTTTTAAAATGGTCGCGATGTATTTCAAAAACAAATTAATGGCTCACATGGGAGAAGTAACGAGCAGCAAAATGCAATATAATATTGTGGATCTTATCTTAGAACGTACAAAAGAAAAGGAGCGACAAAGGAACGTTCCTTACGCGTGATTTCTTTGTCAACGAACGATTTTTATGGAAATTAAGCACACCCCAGTGACCACTAACGCTTTTCGACAATTTGGATAACAAAAGATTCCACAAGGCAGTTCTTTTCGTATTATATCATAATTCGTCATGATCTCTCACTGGGCTCTCGAGCTATCTTTCGCTTTCACCACCTCACTCTTGTTTTATACCCCTTTGCGCCCTCACCCCGAGCTGAGTCGGCTGTATTTTTCTTGTTGTGGAGCTAAGCTCACTTCCATGACAATTTATCTATAATTAGAACAATGCCCGAGTCCTTTTTAATAACGGCTTTCAATTTTCTGAAAAGCATTTCTCATTAAATACTGTCGGTGTTTTCATTTTTATGCAAACACATCGCACCCCGTCGGTAAACATTTTTGATCCTTGAATGTGTTCGAACAATACTCGTTTTTTTTTTGTCTTTCAAATGATAGCGCTGGGAATCGCATCAAATGAATAAAAGTTCGGCTGGCGCATTTTTTTGGCGCAAGCTTTGTACAATGGACAAATTATTTGCTGAACAATGTACCAAATTTTTGCGTAAGATGCCATAATTCTAAAGGACGCACTGCTGGATTATTGTTATTGCGAATTTGTCAAACTCTATAAACTTCAGCATTGTGCGAAAGATAATAAACTTGTCTTAGGCCTCCCTATTTACATGCGTCAGCTCTCAATCTTACCAAGTTGAAAATATTGAACTTCATTGACGGAAAAGTTTATATACTGTGTTTACTTAAAAAGATCCGGTTATTAAATCGGCTGACAAAGTTGAAGTCTTAAACCGCGCGCTCTTTACTCGAGCATGTCAAATCACTAAAAAGATTTACTTGAGCGCCCTTTGTTCCGGAAAATTAGTTCGCATAAAACGAGTCTTATTCTTTTCACATCTCACACAATGGTTTCTACGGAATGAATCGATGGAGAATAAAGTTCTGCTTTTTAATTTTCTTAAGTAACACATGCTCGGAAAGACCGCAATTTTTTTGTCTTAGAAGAAACTTTATGATAAATGACAATAAAATGACATTTAGCGTTTACGTCAAAATTTACCAAACAACTGCCACGGGCGGGCTCATCATTGCTGCAGTTCCAAGTTGCCAGGAGCATTGATCTAAAGAATTTTGTTTTAAATTTGCGGTGCTGCAATCACGTAAAGTTTAGTAAAGCAGTTTACAATAATATTCGGGCGAGTTCAAAGGGAGTAAGGTATAAACTCACGTTTGGTGCTGACCAAAGATGGATGCAGTCGGATTTTGAGGTTGTGAAAAAGACCGATTATTTAGACTTACGCGTGCGACACGTGCCACACGTCATGTTTAAGCGGGTTTCTGTCAGAATGATACAAAAGAAAACCCTTTTACGACATACGCGCGACGACCATTGCGCGAGCTAAGCGGGCGACCGTGCAGCGCACAGACCATATTTAAATATCCCTCAGTCTTTAAAGGGAAAACATTGGCGGTGGAACAGCTGTTGATAACAACGGAACTCGCGGGAACAGGCCGGCTTCGAACTAATGAATACTAATCAAGACAGCAGCTTTTGCAATGGTTTTCTTGCGTTCTGCGAATGGAAGATCAAGAGTCGGGAAGTTCTTGAAAGTTGACTCATTGATTAAATAATTCTTTTTCGAGATCATTTTGCAAGAAAAGTCAAGAAAAACGAAATCGGGGACGCACAGACCGTGCGCGGCCCACGCTTTTACTAATTTTCAATCATCGGCTCTAGAATAATATTGTCAGATAGGGAGTGGAAATTAATCGCAAATGGCTCCAGGCAATTGGTGCAAAATGAAATCGAAAAGCCATCATTGATGCCGATAAACAGGTGCACCATTCGAAACGACTTCAAATGAAAATAAATCTCCACAGACGTAAGTGTCATTTATTCAGTCATTCATTTGTTCAGTCAGCGCGACTGATCAGCCAGAACTATCGAACTGATAATGATGACCTTAAAAGAAACAAAATCTCGCTCTCTGCAGAGTGAATAAACAGATCAAAAGAGATCTGAATGAATCGACGGGCCATCCCTTGAAATCGCACTAATGAGGTTAAAACTTAAATGGAATCTAATCTAAAGGACGCCTACTACTTGATATATTTACCAACTAAAACTCTCAGCTTTGAACAAGCAAGCGACGCAGAATATATATAAAGAATCAAAAATAAAACTTCCCAGCCGCTTCATTAATTTCATGTCTCGTGGATGAGTAAAGGAAATCACTTCACTTAGATTTAATCGATCGATGACTGGCAGCGGTGACGCGACGAACCGATCATGAATGAACACAAGGCGGAAATTTTACTCGACGTACACTGGTAAAATATTAACAAGTTCAATTTATGCCGCTGATAAGAGAAACGGAGCTCGCTTTGATTTAAATAACTTTATTTTCGACCGTCAGGAGACGATTTCTGTCGTGTAGGATGCAAGTCGAGAACCTAGGTAGCTACACCACTTCCACGTAGCTGTGTAGTCAAACTGTTTTCGAACGAAAGAGCGAATGAATTCTCACAGGGTGTACAACTGAACACATGACTTACTTGTATCAAAACACATTTTTCCACAGTGCTCATGGCAATGACAAATCTCTCCTGGCCTCCTGCACGATTTGTCATTCTCACATAGCGTTATATCAGGTTTTATACAGTGGAGTTTAAATAAAGCAGGAATAAGTCGCGGAGGACAGTCATTCCCACGGCCCTCCCTGGACTTGAGTCGCTTGTAGTGCTGTCCGAGAACTGTAAAAACACCAGAGTAACAGCGATCAACGTCAACATTTGGTTTATAATAAATACACGCTCACGCTCAAAAAATTGACCAGAAATCCCCTGTCCAAATTTACCTGCCTTGCTGTTAACGTATATTGTCAAATAGCACACGATATTCAATATGTTCCACATGCTATTCGCCGATACCCCATCAAGGGGGACTTCCAGTCGGACTGTGCAGGTCCTACAAGACGGCCATGAAATCTGACTTGCCGACTCAACATACTCAATGTGACAAACGAGCGAACATTGAAAACCACAGAATTCAAAACTTTGAGTAAAATTGACTTATTGTGCAGTCACGTGACCGCGCGGGGGCCAATGGCCGGGCGCCCACGCGCGCTCAAAGGCAGGTGGCGAGAGTTGGAAGGGTCTTATTTGCCGCGGTTTCTTCCCGAGCAGCGAGAACCTAAATGTGAATAATAAGGGAAAAGTAATTAATCGTTATTTGATGGTTTTGTTTCGCGGAGACTTGTTGCGCGTGGCGAACACAATCATTGTATTGTTAACCAGGTGGGATTGGCCACGTGCGTGTTGTGGAGCCTGCGAGCTCGACCCTGGCTTAATTGTTAGTACAATGTAGCTGTTTAATGGACGTTTGCAAACAACCTACTCTCACCACAAAAGGATGTTGATCGCTAGCTGAGGAAATTACCTTTAAATACAGCGGTCAAAGGATCACTGTTTTCGAATTATCTGTGAAGAGCGGGCGCGCTAACAATTTTCTAATCTGTTTGTTTTTCCCTTTTTCGATGGCAAATAAGCAACATTGTTGCAGATGGGTTTAATTCTATCGAGCTATCCTTCTGATAGTCATTTAATGACCTCTCTCTTTGCTTTATGAAAACATCTTGATATGCGAAAAACATACGATTACACTAAGTGTATTATTTATTTAAATATCACAGGCGCAGAAATCGTGGACATGAAGAGATAAAGAAATTGTACACTTCTCCAAAAGACCTAAAATATCTTAATTGTGATTAAAATGACGGCATTAATAACCGAACATGTATCAAGAAATTTATCAAGAATGTATCAAGAAATTCTAAACTCTATCAAGTAAATTTGAGGTGTAATTTCTCTGGTTTCACAGTTTGATTCGGCTGAGCGAGTTGGATGCCGTATCAAAAACAATACCGCTTTCTTCGCTTCATTGATAATTAGTACAAGCAGCTGCTGTATTTGAAAGAAAGCGGAGTGATTCGTTTTTAATTTGTAAACCACGGATGCTAAAATGCTCAATTAAGATACTAAAACACGAATAGAATTCTATATTTAAGAAACGGTCCACGACAACTTAATTCAGCTTTAATGTAACTTTTACTTGAGTCACGGATATCCTCTTGACTTCAAAAAATACTGAAAAAGCCTTGATTACCGTTATATAATAGAACTTTAAAAATAAGAAAGGCTTCTAAGAAAATACGCTCAAAGATTGTATATACGTTTAAAATCAAATTAGCTTAATCCTCGTGTCTAAACACTATTGCAAAGGCTTTCTCCTTCTACTTGAAATATCGCTATTCAACTTCTTGAACTCTTGGTAACTCGCATTGATGAATTTTACGATGCACGCAGAGTTGTATTTGCTCTCTTACCCATTGCTCCTTCAACAGAAATCAATTTTCGAAGAAACCTTGTCTCAATTAACAAATAATTACAATATGAATAGGTTTTATTGTACTTTACGTCTTTAGGCCTCGTCTAATGATTTGGTAAACCCATTGTTATGAAGCAAGCCACATGTGAATTAAAACGCGAAACAAAATATCAATGTGATTGGGTTCTCGCGCGGTCAAAGACGAACCGTTGATTTTCACTATAAAAAAAAAAAACATTCTTACAAGCATGAAAGATAAAAGTTGACGGGGTTAGCCGGATTATGCTCATAAAATTGAGCATTAAACTTATGGGCGTCACCCTTGAAACTGAGCATTATGCTCAAAATTATGCTCGGATGGAGGAATTATACTCAAAGTTATGCCGGTAAAATTAAAAAAATTTCCCCTGTACTGCTATAAAATAAACACTCTATATAGCTATAAGATACAACTTTTTTTTACAACTTATAATTATCACTGAAACGTTTAATAAACCAAACTGGTCAAAATGCGATAGCACACAGAGTACTAATCATTAAAAAGCTAATCACTTTTTCTTACTGTGATATGTTTAACGTCAACAAAGAAGCACTACTGGTTTCCAAATGTTTACACTAAAAAAGTGTTTTTACGGCAAATAAATAAAACGCTATTGCTGCAAAATTGCCTATTGCCGGAAAATATCATCATTATGCCGGATGCATTATGTCCGATGCTTTTGATATAGCATTATGCCGAAATCATGCCGGCATAATCGGGCGAACACTAGCATATGTTGTATGTTGACTGAAAGATTTGGCTATTAACAATAAACGTACAATTGGAGTATGAAAACTATAAGTAATGAACAGTTGATTCGAAAACAACATGAAAGGTTTGCTTTTTATCTAAAGTAATAAGTCTAATAGTCTTTTATTTAACAAGGCAAACACTGAATTTATTACTAAGTGGCCCTGAAGTTTTAATGGCAACCCTTCCAATGAAAAAAAAAACGGGAAATAGAAAGTACAAAAATGATAATAAAGCACTTAGAAAAAAGTGATTGCTGAATCAGAGTACATTTGTTGCATTATTAAATACAGAAGAGAACAAACTCTTACAAATAAAATAAGGGCGGCTATTCAGCGTGAACATTGAGTAAACATGTAAGTATCACCATGTTCTCCAAAAAGAAGGGAAGCGAGAAATCGTTGCTCCCAACGTATTATATTTTAAAACTTATTCAGAACGGGCTCTTTTTGGTCTTCTGTGATCGGGAGAGGGGGAGGGGCGGAGGCGGGGGGGTCTCCGCGTAACTTCAAGAATATAAGCTATGCAACTTGGAGAATTTCATTTTATGGTACTTCTAAACTGTTCTAGGACGTCCTAGGACACGGGAATAGTCCACTTTCGAAACGAAACGAACGAAAGCACTGAAGACGCATTTTTACAGGGTTAGCCTCAATCTGAAGTGATAAATTCACAAATTCAGGCGAGAGGATGACCTGTTTAGAGCTCTGTCTATTGTTTAATTTTCAAATTTCACGCACCTTCTGCTGGTATTTGTGAATATTTTACATCAGGTCGAGTCTAACCCTGTATCAGTGTGTCATTGGTGTTTGAATTCAGCAGTAATTTTAAAGGTCTTTAATACGAAAATGGCTTATTGTGATATCAATCCGAACTGCCGCCATCTTTTATCCGCCATTTTGGATTTGGGTTCATGTTAGAAAGGCGCCAAAATTTAGCTCAAAATTCATCAAAATCCAAAAAGAAAAATGCCAAAACGATTTTAAAGGTCAATTTAAGGTTTATTTGAATGGAAAATTCAAAATTTGGATAAACGTGCTTGTCAAAATATGGTTTCCATTGAAACGACACGTGTCGTGAACAAAAGTTCTGTCACATCAAACTGTTCCCAGATAAATTTCAGAAAATGTCACTAAGCTTGGTGGGTATCGGTATAGCTAAATGTATTTATTGTATTATTGATTAAAGTAAGCACCCCCCGGACTGAACAATCATGAGCATTGTGATGTTTTTGAGTCAAAACCGCCTCAAATTAAAACTAAGTGCCTTTTATAGGTGGTTTTTACGTTACGTCACGGCGGCCATGTTGGTGCACACCTACAAAAGAATTTCAATGATCTTCTTTTGTTATGTGCACCAACATGGCCGCCATGGCCTTTGTCATTTGAGTCCCACAGGACTGAAGGTCACGTGGGTGAAAACCATCTACCTTATTATAGGAAATTAACGTTTTCTACACACTATTTTTCAATCTTTTACAATGTAAAAGCCTTAAAAATATGTCATCTGCAATATTTCCAGTTCATTCTTGCTTTCAGAAGAGCGGTTCTCGACATCCGTTTTTTTTTTGTACAACACAGCCAGCCATAACATCTTTAGAGACATCAATAATCGCGTTAATTTTCTTCATTTTGAAAATTTGTCCCCTCACTCGCGTTAATTTCCTTTATTCGAAAGAAATTTTCCCTCCAATTCGCGTTAATTTAAGTCGCGTTAATTTCAAAGACCTTAATTTACAGGAGCGTTTATTTCCTATAATAAGGTATACACAAAATGCTTATAGGACACTAAACGGAAGATATCAAGTAATTTATCAGAGACTGAATATGCCATAATCAGAGTTTTTGCGAGGTTTTTAAGAGACAAGGCGATAAACAATCCATTTGCAGCCCAAGATACCTGTTTTTCCTCTCAGAGCACTAATAGAATCATTTTAAGCAAAACTGGAACATTGTTTTTGGGTTTCCACTAATATAAATATGTCTTTTGGCTTTTCCAAGTAACACTACAAATCTAGCGTAGCTCCTATAATGATAGATCTAATCCTGGAATGTTCACGTCGATAAAATCTCAAAGATTGCTTCTGGCATTGGTATTTTAAAGAGAATCAAGCCGGCCTTTTGTTTCATTTGAAATACTTCTATCACAAATTGAATCATACGTTCTTCAGTTTAGAAAGGGATATTTATTTATGCGCTCTTTACATTCCTCCCCGAGACTCTCCTTATTTTAATCCGGATATTTTCACTGACATTGAAACAGACATTGCATTTTTTCACAACGAAGGTTCTATTGTATTAGCTGGTGATTTTAATGCAAGAACGGGTAGAGCTAATGATTTTATTGATGCCGATAATTGCAATTTTATACCCGGTGATAACATTCCCTTACCATCTATCTTACCTAACAGACAGAATTTTGACAATATCATTAATGATCATGGAAAACATTTAATTGAATTATGTAAATCTTGTGATCTAAGGATCTTAAACGGTAGAACTAATGGGGACTCCTTAGGAAAATTCACTTACCACTCGAGCAAAGGAGTAAGCACAGTAGATTATATCATTGTTAGCGATGATCTTTTTACTTTGATCGATAGCTTCATTGTTAAACAGCCAAATATTTTTTCTGACCATTCACAACTTGTCTGCTGGATAAAAAGTGATCTTTCTAAGCTTAATGACAATGATCAAACCCTGCAACAAAAGAAAATTAATCTCCCAAGACAGTATATCTGGGATGAAACTTCAGCAAAAAAATTCACTACAGCTTTTGAATCTCATGACATCCAGTCTCGATTAATGCTTTTTGAAAACACAACTTTTGAGTTAAACAGCAAGGGCGTCGATCAAGCTACTTGTCAATTTACAAGTATTATGGACGAAGCAGCAAAGCATTCACTGAAATTAAGTTATCAAAAGACTTCCAAAAGAAATCGTTCCACTCAAAAATGGTTTGATCATGAATGCAAAATCTTAAGAAAATCTCTTAAGCAATTAGCTAATAAAAAACACCGCAATCCTCTAGATATTGAAATAAGAAAAGAATATCATCTGCAAAATAAAACTTTCAAAAAGTTACTTAAATACAAAAAACGGTTGTTTTTCAATTCTAAAATCAATGACTTAGTTAATAGCAAAAACAATAACAAATTCTGGGATACTCTTAAGTCTATGAAAGAGAATGATATCTCTGCAAGAGAAAGTAATAATGATGCTCCGGTTAAAAAACTTCATGATCATTTTAAAAATCTACATTCCGCTCCAGAGCAGAACAAGTTATCATCTTTTCATTTGAACGTACTGGAGGAGAAAAAACTGTTAGAAGAAAACAAGAACGTACACTCTGAATTAGATTATCCAATATCTAATGAAGAGATCAAAAAAGCAATTAAAAAGCTTAAAAACAAGAAGGTCCCTGGTTCTGACAGAATACGCAATGAAATGCTGAAAACTAGCTTCAGATTCATAAGGTCATCACTAGTAAAACTTTTTACACTTGTATTAAAATCTGGAGCTTATCCCACAGCTTGGAGTGATGGGATGATTACTGCACTACATAAATCAGGAAACAAAGATGACCCTTCTAATTATCGAGGAATTTGTATCAGCAGTTGTCTTGGGAAACTTTTCTGTGCTATTCTTAATAACAGGTTACTCAATTTTTCACACAAACATAAAATCATACATCGCACTCAAATAGGCTTTTTACCTGGTCATCGTACGTCGGATCATATTTTCACCCTCAAAACTTTAATTGACAAACATGTCACTCATACACCCAAGGGCAAATTATATACCTGTTTTGTTGATTTTAAAAAGGCATTTGATTCAATTTGGCATCAAGGTTTATTACACAAATTGTTGAAATATGACATTGGTGGTAAATTCTATGACGTAATTTCTAGCATGTATATGCAGTCAAAATGTTGTGTGAAAGACGGATATAACCGATCTGAATTTTTTAACTACGATAAAGGTGTTAGACAAGGTTGTATTCTCTCTCCGCTACTTTTTAATCTCTATTTAAATGAACTACCTTACATTCTTCATAAAAATTCGTTAGATCCTATCCCACTACCAGATGGCTCTTACCTTAATTGTCTCCTTTATGCTGATGATTTACTTTTAATATCTAATTCAGCTGAAGGATTACAACACAGTCTCAATAGATTGTCAAAATATTGTCAGGACTGGTTACTCAACATTAATCCAATCAAAACAAAAGTGATCATATTTCAAAAGAAAAGTAGAAAATCAATAAAAGACAAATATAAATTTCACATTAATACTGAAACTATTGAGATTACTAACAATTATACCTATCTTGGTGTGAACTTTTCTGCTAATGGAAGTTTCACTAATCATAAAGAAAAATTAAAAGAAAAAACAAGAAGGTCTATTTTCGCTACACGACGTTATCTTGATTTCTTAGGATTACCAATCAACATTAACAATAAGCTTTTTGACACTTTGTTCCTCCCGATTTTAACATACTGTTCAGAAGTATGGGGTGTTTATGACAAATATAATAACAGCAGCTGGGAAAAAGACATGATTGAAAAAACACACATTTATTTTTGTAAGATGTGTTTAGGTGTGAATAAACGTTCACCAAATGTAGCATCTAGAAATGAACTTGGAAGATTACCTTTGAAATTGCAAATTTCACTGAATATTCTTAAATTTTGGATTCACCTGGAAAATCAACCAAATGACAGCATTGCTAAACTCTGCTTAATCATTTCTAATAACATGGCTCAAGAAAATAAAACAGGTTTGATTAATAAAATTAATTCTCTCTGTACAAACTTCAATATTGACAAGACTGCAATAAACTTAAGCAACCCGTCTTTTTTCTTGTCAAATGCAAAACAGAATATTTTTGTGAGTCTAAAAAATCACCAACTCAATCAGATTAAAGCAAATAAAAAACTTAAATTTTATGCGGTCTTTAAAAATGAAACGAAATACTCTGATTTTATTAACCATATCAAAAATCCTGAACATAGACAAATTACTTCTAAATTTAGGATTGGGAATCACACCTTAAGAATTGAAAATGGACGATTTACAATCCCTAAAACTCCTGAACACCTTAGAATTTGCACTCACTGTACACTTAATTCAGTTGAAGATGAAATGCACTTTTTATTTCACTGTATGTTATATGATGAATCACGAAATGCCCTTTTTGAGAAAATTATTAAACAAAATAGATTATTTCAAAAATTCAATTATCATGAGAAGGTTTTATTTCTTTTCAACAATACTGACCCACATATTAGCAGGTTGACTGCTGCTTTTGTCACACAAGCAATGAAAACAAGAGCAAAACATATATAGTCAGTAATACTCGTCATTGTTTTAAAAATACATGAATATACATTTTATTCTACTTAGATTTCTTCATTGTAATTAAACTAATTTTAATTTCCTTATTGTAATTGATTCGGTAATACCATGTATAGAAATGGGAATACTGAAATAAAGTTGTTGTTGTTGTTGCTATCTATTTATAACGTCTTAGTGCAACCTCATTTTGATTATTGTAGTGTTGTCTGGGGAAATTGTAACAAATCCCTTGTAACTAAACTTCAGAAACTTCAAAATCGTGCCGCCCGTATCTTGACCTTCTCTCCTCATGATACCAGTGCTAACGATCTTTTTATATCTTTGGGTTGGAATAAACTAGAAATGCAATGGAATATTCAAACCGCGGCTATGGTTTACAAGTCACTACACTCCACAATATTTGCATTCTAATTATTCTCTTAGGAACTCCGAGGGCAAGTTAGCTACTCCACTGCCCCGAACCAACTTTAATTTGTCAAAAACAGTTTCACTTATAGAGGTTCGGTGCTGTGTAATAGTCTACCTGTTGAGCTGAGGCAAGCGCAAACTCTTTCTTCCTTTAAATCCAGCTGCAGGGATTTCTTTCAAAATGAACGATGATCCTTATAATACAGATTTTTATTAGCATTGTTTTAACTAGATTTTGTATAAATTTGATATTAGCATTAGTTAGTAATTTATTAATGATTTTTGTTGCCTAATGATTCTTGTTACCGTGGTCAAGTATTGTTGTATTGTATTGTATCGTATCGTCCTCTGTCGGAGGTCCATACAGATCGTAATATATTGATTGAGTGTGCCAAACACTTCCACTCCAGGAGACAAACCTTGAGTCATGCAAGGTGGTTCTAACTTTTGAGTCTGTGAATGAAATCCTAAAGTGTGACCATTCAGATGAAAGCTCCGGAGCAGTAAGTTCCTGTGGTACTGTTTATTATGCTCTGCAAGGACGATCTAACATTTGAGTCTGTGGATGAAATCCTAAAGTGTGACCATTCATATGAAAGCTACTGAGCAGTACTTTCCTGTGGTACTGTTTATTATGCTGTACAAGGTGGTTCTAACTTTTGAGTCTGTGAATGAAATCCTAAAGTGTGACCATTCAGATGAAAGCTCCGGAGCAGTACGTTCCTGTGGTACTGTTTATTATGCTGTGCAAGGACGATCTAACATTTGAGTCTGTGGATGAAATCCTAAAGTGTGACCATTCAAATGAAAGCTATTGAGCAGTACTTTCCTGTGGCGCTGTTTATTATGCTGCACAAGGTGGCTTGAACGTTTGATTCTGTGGATGAAATCCTTTAGTGTGACCATTCAAATGAAAGTTACCGAGCAGTACTTGTACAAGGTGGTTCATGGTTTTGAGTGCGTCGATGAAACCCTAAAGTGTGAGCATTCAAATGAAACTGTTATTGAGCAGCTCTTCAGTAGCGCTTTGTTCAGTATCGAACATGAGTGCTCCAAGGAGTGAATGAGGAAAATTAATTCACTAGATCCAATAAACGATAGTTGCTAAAGTAATTGTCTCTGGAGCTCTGTGGCAGCCTTTTCAAGTGTCTTCCCTGCCCCCCGCTGGGGGAGAGGTGTAGCGACCAGAAAGTAATGGAGTCGACATCACAAAGATCATAACGATAAATTTCATTCGCTTATCACGCCAGCGATTGTTAAGAATTATTCCCGAACAATACACACTTGAAACAGATATTAATGGCTCAATCAGAGAAGTAATATTCAAATAGCGATAATCAGTGCAACGAAGGTCATCTGTTGAGTAGTACTTTATTATACAGAGTGGTGGTTTCTTGTATTTTTCTAAAAATAGAAAAAGTAGAGAATCTTCTTTTGGGTCAAACTGCTTATTTCGTATGCTCTTGCGTGTCACAAAACGTATCTCAACTATAATATTAACAGACTGTATCATGCAGTTATTTTATTATGACACGTTTGAGCATACGAAATAATGT
Organism: Cladopsammia gracilis; assembly: GCA_022457155.1. Lineage (NCBI taxonomy): Eukaryota > Metazoa > Cnidaria > Anthozoa > Scleractinia > Dendrophylliidae > Cladopsammia > Cladopsammia gracilis. Next base: position 1,867,589 of record JAJGOT010000074.1, read on the forward strand.
TACCATGTTTCCACGGGAGCACAAAATATAAATGACGCTGATGGTATCTCATCTGTTATTGTATGTAACTTGATAATGATAGCAGGCAAATATTCTTTCCTATAATGGCAACATGAGTAAAATTAGATCCGTACTAGAGTAAGTCTTCACTTTGAAGACAAAAGCAAGGATTCTGTAACAGTTGTGGATCGCCTTTATTTTCATATCCGTGATAGTATTCCCATGTTTTAAGTTCTGTTTAGTTTTCTAGGAAGGTAGCTGCTCGCAAACGATGCCAGCGATTTTGCTGGTATTGGTAGTGGGAAGAAATCTTAACAGCAGGTATTTGCTTGTGGATTAAAGAGTCAAGTTCAAGCACTTGTTATGCAGCGTATTGATTCCCAACACTAACTATGCTTTAAATCGCATGCTTTAGACGATCAGTGAGCCAATTCCACGTGCCCCACTTTTCAGACAACTCAAAGAGATTAGGGATAAAAGCTGGCCTGTTTCCATGTGAATAAAAAAACGAATAGTTTTATAGACGTGTTGGGATGTTTAGATGAAAACCTAACTGTTTCAGTTTTTTATTACTAAGTACGTATCACAATGAATCCAAGTTAGAAATATCGAACATCGGACATAAAGGCGAGAGTTAATCATTGGGCAAGTTAGTAATATCATAGTTCGGCGATCTAATCACGCATATTTGGGCCATATTTATGTCGTTACATACAAGCCTATCGTGCCTCCATCTTCGTAATCAGTCGTCGGGAGGTTTAAAGCAATGGAGAAATAAAACTATAGTGGCTTAGTTTGTAAACTATTTGTACTTCGAATATCTGGCCCACGGTCTACCTAATTTATCTTTAGTTTACGGCTATTCATGGTATAGACCGTAGGACACACTATTTAAACAAGACTCATTTTCTTCGTCGAGATTGAAATTTGCTTTATGAAAAGTGCACCTTTTCTCTACTACAAAGTTGTACACTCGAACCGGGCGTTCAAAGAAGGATTTAGCCCTGGATCAGCGCCAATTTTAAATTCAAGTACACACCTTTACGATGTAGGTGCGTAACAAGTGTTTTCGTCCAGCCTACGACTTGACTTAAACAACTCTCAAACTGTAATTAAAAAATTGACAACAAAAGTTCTTTTAAACAAGAGATACAAAATTCTTGATTAAAATTTAATTCCGGACTAGCGTTAATCAGCTTTTAAACTGTACTGATGTGTACCCTTTCCAATTATCTTACAGAAATCACCTCAGACAGCTTTGTCCCAAAGCCTTTCCGGACTCATCTTTAAGCAGTGACGTCACCAAAATGGCTGTCTTGTTTCACCCAAGGCTTCGCGCCGACAACGAAACACAAGAGGACGCCTAGGCAGCAGACTGCCACAGAGCATTTTCAGTTGCAACAAGAATTTAGTGGGCGGAGAGCCCGGGGGTGGAGGGGTGTTCGTCATACCTAGCTTTTAGGGGTTAAACCCGCTTAGCTAGGGTACTAAAATCTAAAATGACCACCGTTAGAATTGTCGCGGTACCTTTCAAGGTATTGAGTCGAAAAAAATGTGACAGAATATGACGTATTGTTTTAGAATGGGGAACCTCTGTAGGGGTAAAACGCCATTTGAGCCACGCCCATCAAACGAGATTTTGGAATATTTTCGGGTGTTTTTCGAAAACTGCCGATAACACCCCCGTCATGTTTATGTGGGAGTCCGCACCCCCCGGGGGGGGGAGGGGGAGAGTGTGAAGGACAAGCAAAGGAATCTTAGTGGGAACGAAGGGGGTTGTTAAAAGGTTTGACTGAATAGGACCCCAAGGGGGGGGGGGGGGGGGGGACGACTCCCATATGAAAATGACGGGGGTGCTCGTCGGAAATTTTCGAAAAACACCCTAAAAGGTACCAGAATCTCGTTTGATGGGCGTGGCTCAAAAGAAGTTTTACCCCTAAGAGGTACCAATTCGAAAACAACACATTTCAGCCGAACGTTACAGCTTTTAAAAACATAATTAAATGATACATTTTAAGAATAAATTTTTAGTACAAATAAAATTAACTTCGTGACCTTGTTTTTACATTGTTATTACCTTAGTTAACTTATCAATTTTATTTCGTATTTTCTAATAAATTAGTAATTTATAGGCACGGCTCTCAGGAAGAGCATGTATGTATGAAAGGAGAAACCGTGGATAAATAAAGATTATGTATGTATGTATGTATATTCTGTCATATTTTTCAGCTCAATAGACCTTTCCCGCATTCCTGTGAACAAAGGCACCAACTTGAGGCTGGGGTGGACAAAATGCAGTGATTTGTATGAAATTGTCCACCCAAGCCTCGACCTCGTTTCATTGTGTGTGCTCACTGGAGTGGAATGCGGGAAAGGTCTATACCCTAAAAGGGAACCGCGATAATTCTAACGGTGGTCATTTTAGATTTTAGTACCCTAAGCGGTACCAATCTACAAATTTTGACCCCTAAAAGGTACGACGAGCACCCCCGTCATTTTTATATGGGAGTAGCCTCCCCCCTCCGGGAAAAGGACTGGCGGGTACTGTCCAATACATCACTGTACAGCCTGGCTATCTTTTTGTGAAGATTCTACAGTAATTTGCGAGCAACTGCAACAGTAGATGTACAGTTCAATAAAATAATTAACAATTCAACAACTGGTTTATTTCTGTCGTTTTTGCTGGACACCGTTTTAAATAGAGGTTTAAGAAGAGAAAAGAACTAAAATAAAATAAATCTCTTTATTTAAGTGTCAAAGGTATTTAGCACGCGAGTACTAAGGGAAGTGGTCATAACAAGTATACTCGACGAGGACCCACCTTGTGTAGGGGTAGGGGGGTTATGCAAGATACCACATATCTGATGAGTGTAATGGACTAAATTTTTTGACTTAAAAATTGGAAATGAGACTTAAATATTCTGTGTGCATAAAGCTTGCATTGCTAGTAAAACGGCACAGGAAGATTTAAATCTTTTTCTCAGTTGCTACTCCTGATACAATGTGGGCTATACCAACAAGACACCATCTTTTTAGGTGGGGGAGAGGGGGTACATAAAGAGACCACCAGTCGTTTTGTAAAATGGTGGATCCTGTCGGAGTACAATAGTTTTGACCATTTCCCTAATCGGGGACACTTTCCAGATCTAATTGGAATTTGGACTGAAAACTACCAAACCCGTTGCCCAGATTCACTTGATCAAAAAGCAAAGCAAACAGAGAACATCCGCAATAACTGAAATACTTTTAAGAACACTCACTGGATATGCATGTAATGTCAAAATCCCCATCATCAGAGACTGTCATCAACTACTACAGAGCTGGTCAGTCTTTAGAAATAGTTTCTTTTTACCTATTTTAAATGCCTTTGAATTTTGATCTTTGGCGGTGGAAGCAAACTTATTTTGACCTTTTGATGAAAACTCAAGTCTGTTTCACTACGTCGCGAAAAAACCGGATGATGCCCGTGCTCTAAACCGTCAAATACCTTCCCTGGGGATTAAGAAGGAGCTAATAATAGCGTGGGGGGGGGGGGGGGGGGGTAAGTATGCTTGTGACTGGAAGCGTGCGTCAATGGGTGAACCCCGTATAATTAGCTCGAATTGCCAAAGGGGAGTTGCGAATAACATTGCCATGCCGCAATGTCAAGAAATACGAGAAAACCAAGAATACCTACCTTTCTTCTGCTGATCAGTGCGTCAAATTGTATGCCTCTTAGGATAACACGCTGATAAGGAACCGCAGACTAGGAAGAAAGGGTGTGGTTTCTGATTCCTTGGACATCCACTGGCAGGAGAACATGGAGCAATGTGAACGGCGTCTCCTGTTGAGGGTTAAAGATCAGTCTTTAAGCCGTAAATGTGTTTCATTGGCAAACTTCCTTGTTCGTTTCCTTTCCGAGAGACCAGAGAGCGCGTGGGATGCTTTCACACTCCTCCCGCGTTCTCGGAATGGATACGACTGCTATGTAGGCTAGTAAGAACGCTTCCATAATCGTGTAATATGATAGCGCTTCTTTTGAATTTGTTTTGAACTCAGGCTGATACCAAGTACAGTGGACTCTCTCTAAGCATTCCGGTAAGCGAGGGTGATCGTCTGTAGTTTTGAAAGAAACCTCTGGGCTAATTAAGACGGCACAGCTTTGTCGCATGCGATTTTTTGTAGCGCGCGCTGCTTGCGTCAGGCCAAGACTGTATACAACTCGCATCATATAACATTGTAAGTGGCTACGATTGTCGTAGGTTTTAAAACGTGTTTCAAAATCCTACAACTTTTTTCGTGTTGCACGCAACAGTTTTGAGCCAGTTATGGCATAAGTAGGTTGCATGCGATAGAAGCCGAAACCAATTGTGGAATTGCACACATTTTAGGCATTCTACTGATGAACAGTTACGAAATTCAGATATGTTCAGAAGCCACATTTAATTGAGGTCTCTCCCCTTTGAATAGTTGTAGGCAAAAGTTGTGCCGTCTAAATCAGCATTAAAAGGTACCAGAAACAAGGTTTGTGGGTATGCACCCTTAAGAGGTAACAATTCTTTTTGAAAAGCTGTTTCTGTCAGCATGTTTTTCTGGCTTTACCCCCCCCCCCGGGGGGTACTCCCTCTAATGGGCTATACGGGGATGCTTCGCCCGAAAGGGGTACCTTTTTTAGGCTGGGGGTATATGAAAGGGTAGGGATTTCACGAGTTGAAGTATATAAAAGGGTAGGGATTTCACGAAGTATAGGAAAGGGTAGGGAAAACACGAGTTGAAGCATGAAAAAAGCGTAGGGAAAACTGCCATTTAAGTATTACAAAAAGGGCCTTTCAAAATATATCAAACAGACGCACATAAAGGCTATATGAAAGGGGTACCATTTTGAATGATAGGTATATAAAAGGGGTACCTTTTCTGTCAAAAACAGTGTATGAAAGGGTAAGGGTTTGGACCTTGGGGCGGAGCATCCCCGTACAAAACTTTGTTGAGTCCCCCCCCCCCCCCGGGGGGCTTACAGTGAATACCCGTATAAGGTATCAGAATAGCTCTAACAGTGGTCATGTTTTAGCTCATTCATGTGCATGCGCAATGAATGAGGTATTGTGAGGGTAGCAAATGTCGACGGAAGTTGTGGAACGTAGATAGTGACGTAATCGGGCGGAAGTGAAAATGACTGGAAATGGAAAGGCACGAGGCAGGCCATCGAGGCGGCCATATTGGAAAGTTATTGTTTGCGTTTTTATTGGTAAGTACGTAAAGCATTGCTTTATTGTTATATAGCTGGAGTTTTTGTCAATACAACGTGCGCGTTGATTGGTTGATTCATCATCACATGACATCTAACAAACAAACTGTTTCCCGCCAATTGTGCTAAGCGGGCAACATTTGCGAAAGCGGGCAACAATTTTGACGTCAGAGGGTAACATTGCACTGTTGCCCGCTGGCGCACGTGGTCAGAACGTGATCAGACCGTGACAAAAGGTGGCATGATTATGATGGATCGAGACCTCGGCGCGTTTTACAAACTGTCTTGTGTTGTGTCTTTTTTGCGTTGCTATATAACAAATCACTTAATGACTGCACAGTAATTTTCAAAGAGTTAAAATAACTCCTTAAGTGAAGTTTAATTAACTCCTTGCACTGGAGTTAATTTTTTCGGAGTTATTTCAACTCCAAAAAAGAGTTATTTTAACCCCAAAAGCAGTTATCTTGCTGTATAGTAGAGTTAAATTAACTCCATTAGTGGTTGGAGTTATTTTAACCCCAATTCGGAGTTAAATTTGGAGTTAAAATGACCCCAAAAAAGGGATTATCCTGTACCTTTTTTTTACTCCACTTTTGGAGTTAAAATAACTCTTTGAAAATTACAGTGTGGTCCCGAGGGAAACAGTGAATTTTGTTTCCCGAGAATCTCGATGTTTCCCGAGACGAAGTCGAGAACATTTTTCGAGTTCCACCAGTTTCGATCCAGACTTGAGGCTCGCGCGTACAAAATGTGCTTTACAATCTGCTTTATGACCATCAAGGGTACAATGAAAATTGTCCATTACACGAATGAGCTGGCTCTAAGAGCCCTTTGATTTTATTCCAACACCCTTAGGGCACCATTAACCACTAAAAGGTGTGACGATCACCCCAATCACTTTTATACGGGAGTCTTCCCCTCGGGAAAATTAACAATTAGTTTTGTTTATAATAGAACAAAAATAAGATGTTTGCTTCAGGTCAGGTTTTCTGATTCAGCCGGTGACCGAACACAGCAAACGAAATTGAAGTCAGTCCAGGCTCTCTTGACTAATGAAAAAACTTTTCAAGAAGTCGAAACATCTTCGGAAAACTTCGAAGACAGACTCTGTCTCCGAAGTTTTCCGGAGTTGTCATTACTTATGGCCGGCAACTGCATTGAAGGTCTTGAAGACGATCGGCAACTTAAAATTTGAGAAAACAACCATGGGAGGCTATATTGGGTTTATGACCGCCTGTTGTCCTTGTGAAGCCGGTTTCCTCACAGCTCAATGTCGACAGCCCTGGGGGAGATTGTTGGAAACTTCTGCCTTGATAAATTAGAACTAGTAAATAACAAACGAGTTTATTATATAAATAGTCGCGATTGGAGAACAACCGCGACATATTGGCAGCCAGACATAATAAATTATTCAGCTTGCAACACCAGTCTCTTTGTAACCTATTTATGAGTTTTACTGAAAAATTATAGAACACAAAACAGTTTGGCAACAATAAATTGTCATTAAAAGAAAAGAGTACAGAAAGACTTTCACAGTACATATCAAAAAAAATTCAAAAAAAAGTTCAAAAATTTATGTTATGGTATCACCAATGCATGTGATGTGACTGGATCGAAACCAAAACTCAAATAAACACATTGCAATAGGCTGATACGTAGGTGTTTCAAGATTATAACGTGCTATCGATCACTCCAGTCCGACAGCATAAAAACAATTTTATCTTGCAATGTATTTTAAGAAATCTTGATGTATTAAATATGATATCCACCTGCTTTGCTGTTTTGTTATTAGTACATAATGATTTCATTTTTTACATCAAAAGAGTCGAATGAGTTCGTTAGAGAAGTGGGCCAAGCAAATTGTGAAAAAAGCTTAGCTTGTAAATCTTGTGGCAAAGGGATAATTTGGAAAATGTGCGATGATGTCTTGTATGACTGTGGGAAAGAAAGAAATGGAAAAACACCAAAAGGTAAACAGCCAAAAAAATGTGTTGTGAAGCCAGGAATGTTCGACGAGAGATCAAAACATAATGTCATCACAAGATCATCACACGGTGGCAACTTTGAAGCGTTAGAAGACATTGCAAAATGTCGCGACAATGAGTCGTTTGAATCCCAGAAAACGGCTTGCAAAAAACACAGCAGCGAGACTATAGCTGCTAACAACGCTAATTTGCCACTGCGACAACCTCGTTTGGAAAGTGTTTCTGAAAACAACGGCCACCAAAATGTCATTAAACACGTTAAAGATACAGAGAAGAGTGATGTTTTTCAAAGCTCGGGGACATTTTCGTTTCAAGCTGGGTGTACAAACGGTGCGTCGCGACACAGCGAAACATCAAACGCTATTGACAACACGCGATATTCTGGAACACATGGGAGATTTAAAATTCAGCGGGAGAAAGAGAGGAAATCTTCCCTTCGAAACTTAACCCTCTTGCCACCCTTAGCGGAAGAAAACTGCGATAAAAACTCTCGTAAGAGTCCAAAGCCAAGGCGGCATACAATTGATGATTGTAGAGAGAGGAAAGAGTTTGAGGTGCCATCTATAGTTTTATCTGAGGCAGAAGATGACATCAAGGAAGCAAAACCCTTGAAGTTTCCCAAAATAGAGATTACAAACACGAAATCAAGATATCTCAGTCAGGTGCAGTTGTCTTCACCAGAACCAAACAGACTGGCGCCTCCTATATCCCTTGAGCCTTGTAAGGCCTTCAGACCCCCATTGCTACCGGGTTCAGAAGATAATAACGACAGTGCAGTGAATGCTGTTCGCTTACCACAACTAAGGACAAGGAGCTCCATGACAAATAGGACTGAGGAAATTGAAAAAGAACTCAGAAGATCTTATTGGTTTTGATAAAGCCTTAATCATGGATCATAATGTAATGTGATGTAATGTAATGTAATGTAATGTAATGTAATGTAATGTAATGTAATGTAATGTAATGTAATGTAATGTAATGTAATGTAATGTAATGTAATGTAATGTAATGTAAATCTTTATTTAAACACGGGGAATCATCAGTTGATTAAAAATTAAAACTTGTACAACTGCTTTACATGATTGCCGTGTGGGAATCCGATATCTCAGATACTTTCTTAATACCCCGTTTAAACTGCCCAATAGAACAAACGCTTTTTAAATCTTGGGGCAAGTTGTTCCACAAACAGGCCCCGCTGTAGCAAAAACTTCTTTTTAGGTAATTAGTATTTGGCTTGGGCAGCGAAAGCTTTCCTTCAAGATTTCTTAGGTTATAATCATTAACGTGACGTTGAGTGAAGAGACATTGAAGATAGTCTGGGGCAAGTTCATTCAATGTTTTATACATAATTAAAGCTTTCTGCTTTTTACGACGAAGAGACAGCTTCTCCCACTTAAGCATCATGCATGAATGCTAACAGAACGGACGCAATTTTTAAGTGGGGGGGGGGGAAGGGGGGGGGGGGGGAAGGGGGGATTACTTAATAAAAAGTAACGGAGAATTGTATAGGATGTCATGGGAGACTGAAAATTCGCGATTTAGGAATTGTAAATTTCCGAGTTTTGTTTAGGCCCTGGGAAGTTGCTGTAGTTGTTTGGAATGGAGAAAGGTGGGGTTACGTTTGCTCCTTAGATGTTTCAGATATATATATAAATGATGGCTTCATTCGCACCTCCCCGCCACGTTTAGGTCCGATCACGCCAAAAGATCCAGTTATATCTATCTCCATTTTGAAAAGCTTAAAAGCATACCTACAGTCTACGAGAAAAACTATTGAGAAAAATTCCAATCGATGATAAAATCAATATTAATATTTTGTGGTTGTCGTCACTCATATCTACTGATAAAATCAATAGATATTTACACCCGGTCATGTCCTTTTATCCAGAAGAATTATTCGTCAATAAACTGAAAACCAAAAATTTTAGGTCACTTTATCATGACGGCAAAATCTATGAAAACATGTGAAGTTTTATATGTTCGTCAAAAATTAATGGCTAAGGAAGGGTCATTATCAACACAAATATCATTTGTATAATTGCACCAAGAAATTATTTTCATAACAGAACATTTTCAAACTTCTTATATGATAAAAATGCTTAAGCTTATTGAATTCTTGTCAAATCATGATCAGACATCAATAAGCTTACTTGATGGCTGTCCTGTTTTAATAGCCTCTGCACAGTGCAATTTTGCTTAGAAACGCTTTTGAAATCAGAATCCTCCAACAATATTCATTATATAGTCTACATTTAAGACTTATTTAACCTTATTTCTGCCATAAAATGCCTCGACTAATAAAACAGTTAAGATTACCTCTTAAAACGGTTGGTTTTCTTTGTTGAGCGTTGAAAATAAGCTTAATAAGAATCTGAACACTGTTTTCTTAAACGATCTAACCTATAAGCTGCTCAGTTTTTATAAGACCAGAATTATATCGAGATTCTTCTTCTAAATAGAATTTAGCTCATTAACGTTATGTCGTATTAAAGTTATTATAAACTTAGGTAAGCTTATATTAAACTTCATTCAACGAAATGAATCGAATCGTCTTCAACTCGTGGCCGATATTTAATTTCGATCTTCTTCGGTGATTGTTAAGCAAAACTTACCCATCTTCATTCAAAACTATCTGTCTTCGCTTCATGTTTAACGAGAAAAAACTTGAAAGCAGATCCTCCTTCCGATATGTCATCTTTAAACCCAGAAAATGAGGAATTGTCGGAAATCTGATTGACGAAGCTGACTAAAAAAAATCTGACGGCCGGTCACTGCTACACCGTACAGAAATGACGCGATTTTTAAGCCACGTGACCCAACTGCTACATACTATTGGCTGGAAAGGAAGGGCTTTTTAACTGTCTTTTTCTGCTTCATCATCCATTTAGTCTCAACCAGGGGTGCTTACCATTTGTAAGCAAAAACGGTTTGGGATGACCGTTACATAATGGTAAGCGATTTTCCAAATTTACTGACCAACCGACGAGATTACACTTACCATTTAAATTTTCCATTTCTCTGTCCCGGTACCCAGACCGTTAACTCGATTTAGCGATTTGAATTTGTTCTAAATTCAAATGGTAAGGTAAATTCCAGTCGAATCGTCCCAACCGGAATCGCGGGACAACCTCTGAAGGTTGTCCACTTGTTCCAACCGGAATTCTCGGAAAATCAACCGTACCATTTGCTTTCCAACCGAAAATACCGGTTTTCTTGGCTTAATGGCAAGCACCCCAGATAAATATGTAAGTTGGAAATATTTTTTATTAATTATGTTCGTTTTTTTTTTGCGAGAAACTGAAAAGTATACACCGTTAGTTAACTCTCTCAGCGAACACTCCTATGAGGCAGACACCTCACAGGGCGAATTTTACTTGACTAAAGTCTCTTTCAGGTAGAATCGAGGCAAAAAACTATTTAAAGGCTAGTTTTCACTAACGACAGAGTCGGAGTCCGGGAGTCGTAATCAGTAGCACTGAGCGTTACGATCTAGTGAAAATCAAACCGACGGAATCGGAAGAAGATTACGAAGTCATAAGCGGAATCGGAAGAAAATGGAACCGTTCTGATTCTTCCGACTCCGATTCCGTCGAGCTTATGACTCCCCTTACGACTCCGATTTTTGATTTTCACTAGGTCGGAAGCGCTCTTACGACTCCGACTCCGACTCCGACTCCGACTCCGACTCCGACTCCGACTCCGACTCCGACTCCGACTCCGACTCCGACTCCGACTCCGACTCCGACTCCGACTCCGACTCCGACTCCGACTCCGACTCCGACTCCGACTCCGACTCCGACTCCGACTCCGACTCCGACTCCGTCGCCAGTGAAAACCAGCCGTAAGCGAAACTTGGTTTAATTTTTGTTTTCAATTCAAAGTTTTCCATTTCAATGAGTATAATTTATTAAAAAGAGGGAAATAAAGTGGACGCTAGGATTTCTGCATAATCATATAGACCACATACTATTTCATGTTAACTAACCTAAGCACTAATAAGCGACTCAAACTGATCTGATTAAAAGAACAGGCACTGCATGTTTATTGGCAAAAATGTCTTTGTGTATCGTCTGGGCATCGGCAAAATCAACTGCTTAAGAGGGCGTTTATTCGAGAGAGGTTTTTATTCAAATTAATCGTGTGTACAGAACTTATACCACGGAAATAAAATACTAACCATGACTAAGTTCAATGAAGTTTTTATTATTAACAATGGCTTTTGAAAAATTTTGTTGACGTACTTATGCATTCTAATGCAAACGCGCGCGACAAAGTTGAGTATATACTTGCATTTTTCAGGCCACTTTGCGAAAAGTTTAATCCAAATTGTCCACCAGACATAAGGCCATCCCAATGAAATGTTTCGTTTCCCATCGCCCGACCGACCCATTTTTTTGGAAAAGTAAAAAAAAAAAATCAGATACACTGTCTGACAAGCAAAATTTTACTTTTTAAACATGTGATCAAGGCTTTATTTTGAATAGAAATCTTTCATATTTAATTTATTAGCCTCCATTGTAGATAAGGAGTAAATTATTGGCAATCGAAAGCACACGTGTAACCAGGCCTTCTTACTTAGCATCCAGGCTTTTTCTGGACTGAGGATTCTTTTTTGTTTTGCCCGACCGACCGATCCATTTTCACGAGAAGGAAGTCGATGGGAAACGAAACATTTTATTGGGATGGCCTAAGGAAAAATGGTTTTACTTATATAGAAAACAATTTTCTTTTGTTCAATGTTTCATAAAGTAATTCGGCGAAATGAGTTGGTGGGCGGTCCATCTTAGCGCTCCCTATTGCAAAATTCGGACCGCTCAGGGAACCAATCAGAATGTTCCTTTTCATCATGGACCAGTTTGCCATATAATTAACAATTATTGGATGAGGTTGAGCATGATAGCGATAATTATCAAGGCCAAAGTTTGTGTTATCTGCCGAAGCCAAAGGCTGAGGCAGGTAACACAAACTGAGGCCTTGATAATTATCGCTATCATGCGAAAACCGAATCCAATAATTGTTTTATTATGCATATTCCTGAGCTGCACTTGTAAAGACAAGAGCGCGCACAAAAAGTGATCAATGCACAGCAGTCAACTTGTAAGTAACAACTTACGTCACTTCTGCATGCATAAAGCTATTGTCTGTAGGTATGACGTCACTTCTGCATGCATAAAACTATTGTTTGTAGGTATGACGTAACAGAAACAGGAAGCAATAATTAGCTGCGTGCTTATAGCCAATCAAAATCGAGCTAGTGACACCAATGTATAATAATAAATATTACTTGTTTACTTACAAATGAAACCAAAAGCTAACTGCAGTCAAACCTGTGTGTAAGCGGACCTGTATTAAGCGATCACCCTCTATCAAGCGGTCGCAGAAAATTGTCAGCCTAACATACATCTAGCGGTTGTGGTCACCCTTTTGTAGGTTCCAACGACTTATTTTTAAAGTCTTCGACTGTATTAAACGGTCACTTTGTTAGGAGAAACCATAAGAGTATGTCAGTATTATTTAAATACCAGGATATTTATAATATAAACTTCAGTGAAATACTATGTACTTATTGACTAAGTGGGAGGTCCGGATGGGAAAATATTTGGCTCGAGGTCATGGCGTGCGGACCTCGCTGCGCTCGGTCCGTACGCCATGACCGAGAGCCAAATATTTTCCCATCCGGCCCGACCTAACTTAGTCAATAAGCATTTTATCATATGACCAATTTGGAGACAAAATTACTTGAAATTTTAACGCGCGAGGCCGTCCGCTTTTGTAGTAGGGCCGTACGGCTTTTTCCGGCACCGCTCGCGCAAATGCGTACGGCCCTCATACAGGACTTTCATCAATAGTTTTGCAAAGAAAAGGTTCGCAGGGCCGTACGGGTCATATGATAAAAGGATTTATCCCACCGTGGAAAAATCATATCTCAACTCATTCACTTTTTAAAAGTCAAACGAGCTAAAAGGTGTTGATCTACAATCAAAGACATTTTTGGATTTTCCTCGGTAATCGTCGGACATCTTCGGCAATCTTTGGCAAAGTTTGGAAAATGATCGGAAACGTTCGTACAATTTTCGGACATTATTCGAAAATTTTCCGAAAATCTTCGGACAATTGCTTTATATAATAAACAAAATAATACACCGCTGCTCAGAGATATGAAATTTCTCTTCTCGTGCTCAACAACAACAACAACTCGATACTCAACTCGCATTCCAAGAGAAATTTCGTATCTCCAAGCAGCCATGTATAATTTTCTATATTTACTGTAATCGATCGACGGACATCTTCGGCAATCTTTGGCAAATTTTGGAAGATGATCGGAAACCTTCGGCAATTTTCGGACATTATTCGAAAATTTTCCGAAAATCTTCGGACAATTGTTTTATATCTGATAAACAAAATAATACACGGTTGCTCAGAGATATGAAATTTCTCTTCTCGTGCTCAACAACAACAACAACAACAACAACAACAACAACAACTCGATACTCAACTCGCATTCCAAGAGAAATTTCGTATTCTCCAAGCAGCTATCATGAGCTATGTATATATTTGTCTATATTTACTGTAATGAATCCCTTTCCTCATACAATCGACGCCCTTCTCGAGATAAAGGCCCCATGAATATCCGCCAATTGTTTCGAATGTGTGCGTCAGTTGTTTGGAACACTCCAGTGGAATGAACAATGTGGCACAATTCTTGGTTTGCAACCACATGACAAGGCGGCCATGTTGGTGGTCAATACAATACAATTTTTGCCGCAAAATTTGCATGAAAATAGAGTTTAAGCCTGGTTTCCATATAATCGCAACGATCGCAACGATCGCAACGATCGTTACGATCGACGATCGCTGCGATTCTTGCGACCCTTGCGATCATATGGAAACCAAAACGTTGCGATCCTTGCGATCGTTGCGATCGTTGCGATTGCGATCGCAGAGATAAAGATTTTTCTATCTCTGCGATCGCAATCGCAAGGATCGTAACGTTTTGGTTTCCATATGATCGCAAGGGTCGCAATAATCGCAGCGATCGTCGATCATAACGATCGCTGCGATCGTTGCGATCGTTGCGATTATATGGAAACCAGGCTTAAGTTCTTGACCACCAACATGGCCGCCGTGACGTCACGTGCAAACCAGCAATTGAATTTCCTTCCGCTTCAAAGTGTTTGCAATGAACTTACAGACTTCTGTACAGAAGCTTGTTCGATCTGTATTGGGAAATATTGGTCTCGTTCTTTTTTCAGATCAAAACTAACGATAAAAAACGACGTTTCGACCCCTCTGAGGTCATTTTCAAGTTTAAAATGAAAGCGATTGAAATTAGTATAACTTGAGAAAAACTTAAGATATGAGAATGTTAAACGAGAGAAAATATGTAAGCACTAAGCGTTGCAAAATCCAAGTGACAAAAACTATAAAGGACTCAATTAAGACAATAAAAATATGTTAAGAAATAAAGAATAAAAGAATTATAAATATAAAATACTCTGCGCTATACAAACAAGTTAATTTCGGCTCGGTCCATAAACTTGCAAATGAAAAGAACTCGATCGCGACCAAAGTTTCCCAATACGGATCTCACGCTAGTTCAATAAATAATTACTGTCATCGCATCAATAACAAAATTCAAGATTAAAAAGTCTATGTGGACTTTTTTGAACTAAAACGGTCAAGGATATTTTCCATCAGTTTGAAACCAGTGACACGCACGCAACATAAGTGTCCAATTACAGCTATCCACCAGCTGCAATTGGACACCCACGTGAACAAAAAAGGCGAGCGGATGACCAATAACAATCGAGAATCGAAATGACATGTAGACAGCGTACTTGTAAACATAAGATAAAAATAATATGACATTTATCGTGTATGATACAAAACTGAGTTCAGCGTTCGTTCCTTCGGCTAATGCCTTCTGGTGATGAAGTGTTCCCTCTATGAATTAGAAAGGCTTCGCGTGGTTTTCGACGGGAAGCATTGATGGTGGGCTGCAGTTCAAGCGGGATGAGTCTCATGTCATGAGTCTCAACTTACCAGGCCACTCTTCCGCGGACATGAGACTCATCCCGCTTGAACTTGTCATTTATAACCATGTATTTTTCAAATTCTAGGAGCCGTTACAATATTTTCTTTCAGTATAGCCCTGGCTCTGAGGAAGACTAGCTCTATTAGTCGAAATATTGGCCATTTAATACATCTGCCCTTTGCCGTAGTGCCAGCCTTGCATTCAGTTTTGTATTTAAATTTTGTTGTATTTTATCCAACCGTCACTTCTGAAGATGTATGTTGAAGCATACGAAACGTCAAGTCATTAATCAAAGTCTTTTACAACATGCGTTGTTTTGTCATGTTTATAACCGCAGTATGTATTTTATTTATGTTCTTGTATTTTTTAAAAAAGAGTGTAGATCGAGAGTTTGTATGATCGAGTTGAAATTAAAAATTAAGAAAAACTAAACTACGAGGTGGCTATTAAAAATATATCGCACTTTATATTAGATTAAACTTTGTGCTAATAATATTACGAAAACAGAAAAATATATTGCATCAAAAGTAAATTTCTCATTCATTTATAGAAAAATAAAATAAACACCATTTTCAATCTAGAATTTTCTGTAGTAATATTTGTTTTTCATATACCCAAACTTTTTTGCTTACTATTTATAACCGTTACCAAGACAATATATAGTTTATCTCTACTTTTAAAACTCAAATTGTGTTGTTTTTAACGCCGGGAAAATTTCAAATTCATTTCAAACTACAATTTCACCGAAAACAAAATTAAAAATTAAACAGAACAGGATTAATTTGGCAGTTCGCGGTTTAGTTTGTTTGCTCCAACTATGTACAGATATATTGAATATTTTACGAGCAGAAATTCAAATCTTCCTTTCTTTATACATCGAATTTACCAGAGGTAATATTGATTAACCATTAAATTTTTATCACCAAAGCATTACATGCTATCAGTTTTTGCCTTTAAATTATTTTAAAAATACGGAATAATACGGCATTGTTGCATGGAGGTGAATAAGTTCTTAATACCAGCACGACATATTTGTTTTGACGCATGTATGAGGTAAGACATGGTGTTATGCAGTCACTAATTTCAATATTCACCTTGACAAGTGCGCAAAGAACCTGTCATTTTTTCTTTTATGGATACACAATTAACAATTGCGTTCCGAGAAGTTAGAGAACCATTAATATTTACCCAGTTCTCGGCGTTGGCAGACAATTTATCGCTGTCAGGCTGAGCAACGAAAGGAAGTTAAATTTATTAACGACATGACGACAGAACTGGCAATTGAACGCGAAGCCAATCTACGAGCACAAAAGAAAAAGATTCTGCAATTGCAACGGCTGAAATATCTCTCCGGAAAACTTGAAATAACAGACGGTAATGCAACAGCAGCTGAAAGAGATAATAAACAATTTTTATTTGCCCAGGGAAGGGAAGGAAATTCGAGCGATCTACATGGCACGAGAGAAACAAGACCAGCAGTCGGTTTCGAGAGAATAGATGAGAAGTTCATAAACAATTTAGCAACCGGTGATAACCACGAGGAAGTTAGCGAACTTGAACCAGGGGAAGCCCAGAGATATACGCCTGAAAACAGGTCTCCTGTTTCACCGAGGAGAAAGCGACAAACCGCCAAAAAAATACTCGAGCATTACGAAACGGAAACAAAACCAGGCAGCGCGAAAATTTACATTGTTGTCGATAATACGGAACCCGAACGATACACCCCTTCATTCGCATCTAGTTCTTCGGAATATCATCGGAAAACGACAGAAATCAGGAAGAAAGCCAACGAAAGGAGACGAAATGTTGTTTCGCCAAGCGATACACATTCCAGTCTCTTTAATTTACCATCAAACAACGACTACTTGAGCGTTTATAATCTTCAACCGCGTCGAAGCGCGAGCCTTACGGAGTTGCATTGCCAGCACAATCACGACGACATTGATACCAAACGCGCAAACACAAGTCACAGACGTAGGAGCAAAAGTGAAGAAATGAAACTGAGATCGCATCAGGAGCTTGCAGATCCAGAATTTGAACCTTCCCCGCTGCAACGAGCCTCCAGCATGTCTTCCATTTACGATTCATGCCTCTCAAGAGAAAAGGAAGAAATAGAATTAGAGGGTTTCGCGCGAAAACAACAAGAAAAATTGGAAGATAATTTACGACGCGTGGAGGAAAACTTGGACAGTACTTTCAGCAAATTACGACGATATGTCGACGCAACCAACGCCATATTGGAAAATGCCAAATTAAAAGATTCATGACTGTGTCCCGGCTAATATATCGTGTTTTTGTGATTGTGGCAAGGAGCTTACTTTAAGCTTGATTTATTATCTTGAAATAGAAAGAAAAATCCCCAAAAGTAATGAAAGAAAAGCCGGAAATATGAACTAAAGCGATAATATAATGGCTAAAAAAATAACAATTCCACCTTTTAATCCTCCATGTTTATCTGCAAACTTGTTGTGTGTTACTCTGTAAAATCTTTTATCCAGTTTAGTTGTACACTTGGTGGCATTTAAAATGAAAATAACGCAAGCGAAATTTCGTTATGTCGGCAGCGACGGAACACTGTCCTATTTAAATTGCCTTCTCCTATACGTTTAAGCACCGTTATATACATGTCAGAAATTCACTCTCTGTATATATCAGTATATATCTCTGCGTTCAAAGTGTAAACATCCCTGAGGAAATTGTCAGACCGCCAAAAGCAGATACAAAGAGGTTGACAATTGAGGATAGTATCTGCGATCCGGATAATTCCATAAACTATTGTTTCTTTTATTACATTAAGACCGAAATCGCCTTTTTGGATTCAGGAGACAATATCTCAGTGCGATCACAGACTCTATTGTTTGTTTTATTTTGTTAGAACCAAAATAGAGTTTTCTAATTCTACATTCCGGAGACAGTATATCCGATTTAATCCCATATGACGCCATTGTTTCTTTTGTTTAATTTAAGACCAGAATATTTTTTTCGGGATTACGGAGACATCCCATTTAATCCCATTTAAGCTATTGTTTCTAGATTTTTCTGGATTCCTAATATAATGCAACGTTGTAATTGAATTTGAGTTTATATTATTTTCAAGGAAAAAAAGATACGATGGAAAAGGCTTTCCGGTGGGCTGCCCATAAATAATAGATGAGATTTCTGTTCGAGTTCGAGCTCAACTTTCACAACGTTTTTGGAGATTTCTCAAATTTTTTCGAAGACTTCGGAAGATTTTCGTGAATTCTCCAAGTTGTTTAAACGTTTCCGAAGATTTCCGAGGAAAATTCGAAGATTTTTCAATTTCATTCCATTGCCTTTTAGTTGTTTTTTTTTTTTAATTTGTAGAGGCAAAAATGGTAGCAAACCTAATACATCAGTTAATTCCCCTCCCCCGGGCATTAGTCGGGCATTTGCTCACGTTGGAATCCCGGGGGTCGGGCATTAGCCTACCTTCTGTGTACCCCGGGGCATTTGATATCCTCGTGTTTTCGACCTTAGAAGATTAATTTACATACATAGTTTTTTTTATTAAGTTGTAGTTTATATTAAATTGTTAACGCCTGATGTATTTACCGTGTTTTTTTAAAATAAAGATGATGAAGATGATGATGGTTCCATTTCGGGTGGTGGTAGGGGGGGGGGGGGGGGGGCACTTCTCTGTTGACTTACTTTACCTCGAAATAACTTTTGGATGAGTCTTAATTCGAAGTAAATAAGAAGCAAAGAACCGCGAACGAAAATGCTGCCAGTGTACGTAGGATCTGTAACAGATCTAGTCAGCCAAAAATAGAGATACAATCAAAGTATAGAGCAAGGCTGATACTACGTAGAACATTTAACGTGACAACGACATGATTGAGCCCAAACTGAAAGCCAAAATGCAACCGTGGACAGCTGTTTCGACCTGGTTGGGTCTCGTCAGCACGGTGTAGCAGCATAAAGATAGAAAAACTAGCGCGAATGCCAATTCTCTACCAAATCGCACGTGGTGATGGCAACAGATGAGAGCTCGAATTCAAATGTTTGCCAATTGACCTTACTATATCCCAGCTTTTTTTGTCCCCGACATCGGGTATTTGGCAACTTTTTTTTCACAAAATGCTAATGCCAATGGAATACGGGCGATGCTGGAATTGACTGATGCACAAAGATCACCGTAGCCATTCATGCGCGAGTTAAAGGGGCTATGTCACTATTTTTAGTGTTACTTTAAAAAGCCCAAATACATCTTTATATCAGTGAAAACACAAAAATAAGAGTCCAATTTTGTTTAAAATTATTCTACTAGTGCTCTAAGAGTAAAAATAAGTGTCTTGGGCTGCAGATGGCCAGGATGGAAGTGGATTGCATCTTGAAAAAATGGGCTAATTTTTTCAAGTTTATCGCTTCTTTCTTGGAAAACTCCTCAAAACTCTGATATCATTATGGTTTATTGTCTCTTAGAAAATTCACTTGATATCTTCCTCTTAGTGTTCTGTAAGCATTTCGTATACGGCAAAGGTACTTAGCTTTAATTTGGGGCAGTTTTGACTCAAAATAACCATGACATAGTGTTATTTCTGATTTTCGGGGCGTTGCATTTTGCGGAACACTCGGCGGAAAACACTTCAGTGAGAAGCGGTGAGAAGGCAAGAAGGGCGTAGGCAGTCACGGCAAAGAAGTCAATACTAACATTCTTTTACCGAAAATACAAGTTGTAAGTTTTTTGCCCTGTTTTTAGAAACAAATCACGGCGTAAAAATATGTGTTAAACAGTTAGTATCTGTTTCATCAGGAATTCTCTACGGAAATTCGATGTTAAAGCCAGACGTTTCAGTAACAGTCCTTCACGAGGGATAAATAAAGTTGGTACATAGATACACTTGCTATAGTGAGAGACTCCTTGTCTTAACGCACTGTACGTCAGTAAGCGCTGTGTTAATTAGACCACTTAAATTCTGTGTTTTGTTTATTTTTAGTGCAATCTGCAAGGCTTTGTAATAGTATAAGGTTCTTGATCTTATTAGATAATTTGTGCTATTCATGTACTTGTTTTTCCCCGCCACGATTAGCTTTCCAGCTATTTGCAGGGCAAACCAAATCACCCAACTCTTGTTATACAAAGAATAAATTGTTGTTGTTGTTGTTGTTTGTTGTTGTTGTAGGGATGGTGAACGGTTTTCAAAAAATAGTATGTCTCGCAAAATTTTAGTCGAACTTCACGAGTCTCGCAGTCTCGTTTTTTAGCGGTTCTCCACATCTTGGATTCTCGATTTTTTCACTGACGAAGCTGTCATGGAGTCTCGGTCTCGCATTTTAAAAAGTAAAAAAGTCTCGGGCTCGCCGAGAAAACTGCTTGTCTTGCGGTCATGCTACTCCTTTTTGGGCAATTGGTTTGATCACAGGCTTACCATCCTCTATTTGTGTGGTGTCCTGTGCATCTGTAACGGCCTTATCGGTTCATCAAACTACACTAAGTAAAGGCGAAATTTAGGGCTCTTAAACCTGATGAAAATGAAATTTTAAAAACTCTCAAAACTGATCATTGTCTGTATTTCTGTATTATCAAAACTATAACAAAATTCTCGAATCTGATTGGTTATCAGCAGGCCCGATTAGTAATAGTAATTGGACTGAGTGGAGTACAATTCAGGGGGTAGTCGGGCGAGTAATTTCAAATCGGCCGAGCGCGTAGCGCGAGGATGATTTGAAATTACGAGCTGGATTACCCCTGAATTGTACGACACGAAGTTCAATTAGTAGTTAATCGAAATAGGCGCGCGGATGACCAATCACAATCGAGAATTTTGTTATTGATACGATTAGAGCATTAATTAAATCCATTTTGAAATCACTGGTGATCCTTGGAATCTGATTGGTCCAAAATGGTGCAATTTATTTCCAAATTGCACCATTTTGGACTCTAAATCGCATCATTTTAAAATGGTGCAATTTATTTCCAAATTGCACCATTTTGGACTCTAAATCGCATCATTTTAAAATGGTGCCATTTATTTCCAAATTGCACCATTTGAAATCACTGGTGATCCTCTTATTACAATATTACACTTTTTTGTGCAATATTGGGGGATTTCAAAATGGATGTAATTAAGTGGTAATTGAACTTCGTGTCGTGCAATTTTGGTCTGAAATCATACTTGTGATTTCAAATCAAACTCGCGCTATCGCGCTCGTTTGATTTTGAAATCACGCGTATGATTTCAGACCAAATTGCACTCCACTCAGTTCAATTACCAATATTAATAGGACAGTTTACGCGTCATGCTTGTAATTGGACGATGAAATTGGACAGTACGCGTCATTTGCGCGCGCTATCCTTTTTCCGTGCGTGCATCTCGGTCAAAAACATACTCAATTGTTATGTTTTTAATCACCAAAACGTGCATCCATTTAACGTTTTATCCTCAAATCTTGTTATAGTTATGATTAATTGGTAACAGGACTTCGTGTCGTCCAATTCTGTCTGTAATCATACTCGTGACTCCCGTGATTTTGTTAATCACTCGTATGATTACAGACCGAATTGGACTCCACTCAGCCCTATTATCATTATTTAGTTTGGCGATTTGAGGCTCGCGAAAGCGGTATTTTCAGTTACTGTTATGACGTATAAAGTAATACGTTATTCCGGTAACAGGCCAAAGTAATAGACTCAATAATTTACATACACAAAGGCTATAAATATACCGATATTTGCCCATTATTTTAAAGATAATGGAAATAACAGCCAGAAGAATCCAGAGTTTAAGTTTTTTAATTCCTCAAAAAATTTCCAACAAAATGTATTACAATGTCTATGAAAGTGTGAAAAATAATTACATCTTTTCCTTGCAAATTGTACACTTTGCAGTTCTTTAATAAAACTATGCGCTTTTTAATGCATAAAGTAATGCGTTATTCCGGTGCTTATGGCGCTATGGACAAAAATAACATAACCTAATTGCAATATACTTGCAATATTTAGTGTCGAAAAGACTTAAGTTATTTGCGAGAAGGGAAGCGGTTCTCCATTAATTTATAATTCTAACTAGGAGCAAAAGAGTATTTAACGGATAATTCTATTCAAGAAGTAGCATTAATCGCGCTGATTCGTTGAACGCGTTTGTCTGAATACTTTAGCAGGTGGAATTGCTGTTTTTAAGTTGTTGAATGTAAACACTAAGCCTAACTCTTGTTAGTTAAGCATTGTTACTGACCGGCGATATCCGGCGAAAAGGTTGAGTTTAATCAAAATGGTAAAGATATACGTAATACAGTTAACGGAAACGATTATCCATATCTATGCCTTGAAACTTATGAACTACGCACCGGTGGGAAGGCAGGGTAGGAAGTAGGTGGACGTTTAAATATGCGTTTTCAATACTGAGGTTCCTGTGTTATGACAGTTGTGTTAAAAGGGCTACCTGCAGGGCAACAGATGATCGCTAATCTATTTGCACATAAAACTTACAGGCGAATACTGTTATAGCAACCGCTGTTACCTTTAAACTTCATCTTTATTTATTCATGAGTTAAATTCGCTGGTCGATATGGTCGATATGTTTATACTTTACGATACCATACAGTCTCAACTGTCAACTGGTATATCAGTATATAGCTTTATTTATTGACTTGTTCTCGCGTGAAATAAGTGGTTTATTCACTTTATGATATACGACTCGATCATGAAAACGAACCGTTGCATGGAAAAAATTATAAAGCAAGGAGCGAAATTATAGTTTTTTTAAACTAAGCCATGGATTACCATCGAGGGTTTCAGAACAGGCGACATTCAGCCCTATCTTACAGTACTCAACAAGACGATCTCTCCTCAACTTATTCAACGAACGCCAAAAGCGCTCAAAGGACTCGTCAAGCACACAGCTCTTCGGCCGGGCTTCCTCAATTAAAACGCCGGTACATTCCTTCGCTGTATCACAACCAGGATAAAATGCTGACTCGAAAAGTCAAAGAATTTCTTAAAAAGCCACCTCTGAATTCTCAAGAGTATTTCGATATGTTATGGTTACGGAGACAAAGCCAGCCATCCCGTGACAATGAAGACGACGACTCACGCACGAAAAGCGCGCCATCTTCGCCGGACGAACTGACTAAAAAGTTTTGGTATTTACTCCCCGAAAAGCGTACTATACAATCTATGATTCTACCGCCGATAAGAGACGGCTGCGTTACTAACTATCACGACAAACACACTTCCAAGCAGACAGATCCATTTGTTGATCCATCAGTGGATTTAATTGATCAACTTAAATATTGCCGATATCTACGACCCAAGCCTACAAGACATAAGGCATGGGAAGAAACAGCTCAAGATCTATAGGATTAAAAGTAATTTTTACAAGATATTTTTATCATGGAGGCAAAGAATTTGAAATAAGAAAAATATTTCTTTCAGCTGGATTGAGAATCATTTACCACCACAGGAAAGAAGTGTCCAATAGCTTTCATTTGAACGATGCTTATGCTTCAAGGTTTCATCCACAGACTCGAATGTTTATAGAGCCATCTTGAACAGCATAATAAACAGTACCAAAGAAGGTGGAACTTAGTAGTTTTCATGTGCATGCCATGAAAGTTAGAAGAACGTTACATGAATCGAAGTTTAATTCTGGGAAGGGAATGAAGGGCTGCAGAGGGTCCTCACAAACAGTCAGAGCTAATATATTATCAATCCATTACTTACTTTTTCTCTTGTTAATGGGGGCCGGGGTCTGTAAACATGATCTTCGATCTCACATTGAATGCTGAAGGGCCGCAAGTTTATTATCATAGCTATTCTGTGCTATTCCGGCTAAACGAAGTTAATATTTACTATAAAATTAATTTAGCAAGCCAAGCCAATTAAGGTAGAATGGGGTGAGCACGCGTTATTCAAAATATCGTGTTTTGTCGTATAAACATACAGGGCATACGATTATAAACGAGCCGATTCTATAGACCCGTTTATTATTCGACAAATAGCATTCTAGAGTGCAGAAACGCATCAAAACGAGTGCAAATATGACAAGTTATTCCACTCTTCTGACCGCGCTCTAGGAAAAACAGTTCCAAAAACCTAGTTTTAGGAGATTACTGTCGTGTAATAAACAATTCATTTAGCGAAAAGTTGTGAAATACGGCTGGGCAATTTTAATCGTCAGTTTTGATTTTTTTTTTCGCCTAAAGGCTCGAAATAATAAAAACTGACTCGAAAAAAATACTCAGCCGTATTACACAACTTCACGCTGAATAACCTCTATTTATTCGGCCTCCGGAGGTTACGCAAGAACATACCAGAGCTTCCATGCCGCATTCAGATTCAGCTTGATGTAATAGTCAATTACATACGTATAGCCACTTTATTCGTGCAAGGAAGGGTTAAATGGTGGTATGCAAATTCGCCAATTCGTTGCATTTTGTTAGCCGAATCAGTCGATCTGTAAGAATTTATGCGAAAATCCGAATCAGCAAATTATTTGCGAACTTTTGAGATGCAATAAAAATGTCCTGACTTGAATCTTGAAAATGCCGTGTGTGGGTCTTTTTTTTGGAAATAAAGTATTCGTGAGTTTTCTCACGCATTGCGAGTGAACGCACAGGGTCCAGAGGAGCTCTATTTGATCGTTTCTTCGAATCGTCGCCGTCTTGATTGCGTTACACAAAATATGTACCGCAGGCCAAACTACTACGGGCGCAATTATCTTCAGCTTCCGAGCCTGTGGTAATTTGACCTGCGGTACATATTGTGTAACGCAAACAGTTTAACTTTCAAGACGGCGACGATTCGAAGAAAATATTGTCTTGAAACATCAAATAGGGCTCCTCTGGACCCTGTGGTGAACGTCGACGAAATACTTTATCAACAATACAGGTTGACTGCGCGTGATCTGGGCTGTGACGAAAACAAAAGAGCCAACAGGTCTGTAAAGGGTTATTCTAAACTGATCGAAGATTCGAACTCATAAGAAAAGCCCAAAAACGGGATAAAGGCGTAATCCGCTGCATTGATAGGCCCACAAATCTTTTTCTGAATCCGAAATCGGGGAAAAATTATTTGCAAAATCCGCCGATCCGTAGGACTATTTACTCCCCTCGTATAACATCCACTGTTCTAGCAATTTGATATTAAATTGTTTGAAATAAAGTCTAAATTTGAATTATTTTAATAACACGTGAAAAAAAATTTAGGTACAAAAAATATGGATATAAATTTCGCCTATTTTCGCTTTTAAATTACCCACGCCCTGTCATTTTGAATTTGGTAGACGTCATAAAAATTCAAGATGGCGGCGCGCGGGAAATTTAAAAGCGAAAATAGGTGATACTCATATCCAATTTTATTGTACCCTAAAATGTTATTTCCACTTATTATTAAAAGAACTGAAATTTCTTGAGACTTCATTTACATTAATTGAACATCAATTTATTAGAACGGTGAAGGTTACCGTATTTTCTCGTTTATTTCAAACTTGGCCCAGTGGACACGGCGTTTCTTTAAATTAGCAGTTTGTTCTCGCCCGCCATATTTTAAGAAAGGGTTATTATTCGTTTTTCTTGGCAGTTGTGTACCTTGCCCTTAAATCTTAAGTTTATTATACCACAAATAAACGTTTGAGGGGCTTATTTACAACTTCCTCCATTATACCCTGCGTTTAATCGAGAAAATACGGTACCTTTCAACAAATGCAAGTTATAAACGCGCAATTTTTACGGGTAACTTGTCATTTACGGTCACAGCCGTGGTTCTGTTACTCACCGCTTTCAAATCAACGCGGTAACACCGGCGAACACGAAATCGCTTAAAAAAATTAACAGTACATACAGTGTTTACACGGAACCAAAAAAAGTTTTCAATGGCAAAAAAAGAAAATAAAGGTGGCCTGAAACAACCAAAAAAAGTTTTTCGATCGAATTCAGAGATCACGCCGTGTGAGCGAGCGGCGCCATGTAAACGGACGGCGTCACCGCATCGAAAATGAAGCGGTTACAAATAAAACCGCGAGTTCATGTAGCTAAGGTTTAAGCCTGGTTTTCACTAGTGATGCATCGCAGAAGTGCTTCCTAATGAAAAAGACAGCAACCTAAGCATAAGCGTAAACGCAAAAAGGAAAACATTAAAGTGCACATGAAGTGAAATTTCAGTACCGTTTTTTTAGAGTTTTATGTTGTTTATATCACCTTTATTTCATTTTCAGTTGTTTTGCTCTTTTACACGGATAGGATCCACTATTTTTAGCGGTTTGAAAACTCCCCCCGGGGCCTGAAATTTGCGACATTTTGAGAGCGGCCAAAAAGGTACAAACAATGGATTTGTGACATCATTCTTGTGTTCGATCACACCAAAACCTGGCGGAGAAGGGAACGATCCCGGGGCTAAAATACGAGTCGCTTTCAAACATATTTAATCGAAAGAATCCTTTCACAAGTTGCCAAAACTCCACTGTAAAACAAGTGACGCGCTCAGTTATTTACTAGAACCCAGGTCCTTGTCTAATTTGCCCAACTTGCGTCGCTTTTTAAAATATGTTCCCGCCACTTCAAGTGACTTATTTACCCATCAAAATAATTAAAAAAAAACCTATTTTTAGATTATCGAAAAAAAAATGGTAGTGAAATTTCACTTCATGTGCACTTTAAACATAATAACAAACACACCGATTCCGGTTCCTTTTCCGATTTTCACTAAGATTCGCAAAAGCACAAGCCTGAGGAAACGAAAAATTGTTCATCCTTGTTCTTGTGCATGCGACCGGCCCGTTGTAATGGTGAAATGAGTACCGTTATGCTGCGCAATTTGCTTGCGTCGCTCGTAAAAACCAGCACCGTTTGTTCAAAATAAAAGTAAATCTGCCGGTTCGTAGGCCGACTATTTTTTCCTTCAGCTATTTAAAGCTGAATTGGCAGTCCGTACTGCGCAATCTCGGGGTTTGTTTTCATTTTTTGTTTTGAATTTGTTGATATGTTATACTTCGGTAATAGCATACATGGAGTAAATGGGTGTCAACCGTCAGTCCGCCATTGCGGCCGTTGTGTTTACGAATGCTCGATGAGCTGAAACGTCGGTTTTAGGAAACGTTGGGGTTCTTTTACTTGTTATTATTGTTTGGCAAGGATATCTGACGTTAATAATGAAGGAAAAGATAAGTTTGTCCCGTTAGTGTTTTCATTTTCGCTAGAAAACGTTCCTTGTTTGTGAGGGGCTTACCTATTCGCCGTTAGTCTTCAGTCGCGCAGTTTTCCAATTCCTTACTTTACCTTTTTTACGCCAAAATTTTGACTATAGCGTGCCCTGATTGTATAACGCACGCTGTAGTCTAAACTGAGTATAGTGCGACACATCGCGCTTCTTTGTCAAGCACATTCACAGGCCTAGCCAATCTATAAACAGGATAGTTGAGAGTGAAATCGTGGCGGCACAATCGGCCCGTTGAAACGAAGTAGTCGCTATTTTAAATTTTCCATACAGTATTATAACTATACACACACAGCATTGCGAGTGATTTTGCTTGTGGTTTTAGAATTTATAAGAACTAATTGAGCCATCAGGTGGGGAAAGGGTACTGATTTTGCGAGCAGACCCAAGAGTACATTTTTGTTTACAATAATCAGAAAACATTATTTGCTTTTTGTTATAAAAAGGGAAATACATCAATAAAGGGAGACAAATTAAATTAATATTGCAGCTAAAAAAATATAAATACTGACGTTTCAAATACTTCCGCGAGAACCGTTTGTTCTGATTGGCTCGAATTCAATGACAAATTGAAGTTGTACGTGCACGTGTAGTACGTGTAGTGCTGGCTATATAAAACACGATTTTCCCCACGCGGCGATGCGACATGGTCAGAAAATCGCCTTGGCGATATATAAAATGTATAAAATTTTATGAATACAAAAGTGCATAGTACTGTATGGAAAATTTAAAATCGCGACTACTTCGCTTCAACGGGCCGATTGTGCCGCCACGATTTCACTCGATCATCCATCCTGTTTACAGATTACTAGCTGACCCTGTGAATGCGCTTGACAACGAAGCGCGATGTGTCGCACTATGCTCACTTTAGACCGCAGCGTGCGTTATACAATCAGGGCACGCTATAGTCAAAATTTTGGCGTAAAAGGGTAAAGTAAGCAATTGGAAAACTGCGCGACTGAAGACTAAAACTACGCCACGCGATGTCAAGTACGAAAAATTAAACGGGTATTGATTTATTTTTCATGTTTTGGTTCATTCCGGCTTTCAGGATTTCACGCTCTAGATTCCGGATTCCGGGGAATAGGTAAACCCCTCACAAACAAGGAACGTTTTCTAGCGAAAATAAAAATATTAACGGGACAAACTTACCTTTTCCTTCATTATCAACGTCAGATATCCTTGCCAAACAATAATAACAAATAAAAGTACCCCAAAGTTTTTTTTTAGAAAACTGACGTTTCAGCTCATCGAGCATTCGTAAACACAACGGCCGTAATGGCGGACTGACGGTTGACTCCCATTTACTCCATGTATGCTATTAGGATTTCACGTTCAAGATTCCGGGGAATAGATGGTTTTCACTCACGTGACCTTCAGTCCTGTGGGACTCAAATGACAAAGGCCATGGCGGCCATGTTGGTGTGCATAACAAAAGAAGTTCATTAAAATTCTTTTGTAGTTGTACACCAATATGGCCGCCGTGACGTAACGTGAAAACCATTTATAGGTAAACCCGTTTGTGAGTCTCAAACATTGCCAGGTTGAGATTGCGCAGAACGGACAGTAATTCCTCTTTAAATCTCGACAGGATACTATGAATAGAGGTTTTAGCTTATATACCTAATTCAATAAAGGTTGCTTTGGTCATTGGTAATTGGGAAGCTATTGTTTGGCGGTCACTCAAGCGAAGCATTGCATTGTGTTCCGTATGCCAAATGCCAAATCCCAATTACCAATGACCAACTGCCAAAGCAACCTTTATTGAATTAGGTGTAGTTCCATGGCCATCTAGTTATCAACTTATTTACAGGATTTAGAAACTCAACCATCAAGAGGCGAATCTTTGATGACGTCATTGTTTACATTTTGTGTCATTACCATACAAATTTACTAAGAGAAGTCATCTTTTCCATGTTAAACTTGTTAATCCACGCAATTTTTATCCTGCACGCAGATGTCTCCTTTTTCCTTCGCAGGCTACGTAATTTTTAACTCGTTGCAAGGAAATATCAGTATCACAAACTGTAGCCTGTTCCAGGCTCCGAGATAGTGGGGAACGCGCGAAGTAAAAAAAAAAAAGTAGGGAAAAAACGCGGGGGAACTGGGAGAGGGAGGTCGGCGGACCGCCCTCACCCCAGTTCCCCCGCGATTTTTTACTTTTTTTTTTTCACTTCGCGCGTTCCCCACTATCTCGGAGCCTGGAACAGGCTACACAAACTGCAAAATTGCTGGGTGGCAAAAGCGCTTATGAGCCATACATTAAGGTTTTTAAAACAGCACTGCACAAAGAGTATCAGGTATATCAGGCTCAAATTGCCAGAGGAAGCTAATTGCGCTATGCCCTTTTAATATTCGGAGTGGATATTTTTGTAGCTGGATTAAAGAATAAGCCGCATATGCTAATGTAAACAAGGATTGGTCTATTGAGCGCGCAAGCTGCCAGCCTGAAAAAGGCGTCTGTTCTTCCAGGCTATTGAGCGCGGTGTTTACTTACAACATGAAAATGTTATTAACTTCTGCAGCTTTCCTGTAAACAACAGAGTGGTAACGGGACGGACAGCACACAACCGCCGCCCGGTTAGCTCAGTGGTAGAGTTCCGGTCTGCTGAGCGGGAGTTTGTTGGTTCAAACCTCGACCTGACCAACACTCAGGGTCTTAAAATAACTGAGGAGAATGTGCCGCCTTTGTAATGACTTCTGCAAATGGTATGACATTCTAGTCTTCTCGGACAAGGACGAAAAAACTGTAGGCCCCGTCTCACAGCACTCTCTGATTTGTTCTTGTGGGACGTTAAAGATCCCACATCACTATTCGAAAAGAGTAGGGGACGTAGACCCCGGTGCATGGTGTGGTCAACCTTGCAGGTTGTGGGATTGGAAGGGATGGCACCTCGCATGGGACCTGAGTCCCGTTCGTGCCTTTCCCTCTGGTCTGTATGAGTCCAGAAAAGTTGGATAAAACAAAATAAAATAAAACAAAAAATAAAACAAAATTAGTGAATTTGTCGTGTCACTGTATATCAAAGCAGCAGGTTATTTTCCGCACTCACGGGCAAATATCAGTTGTTTTGCTTTACTGTTAAAGTGGCTATCACCCCTAGAAAGGTATTTTCAGAATCAACTCTATGTACATTAAATGGTTAAATGGCAAAATATTTCTTGTTTTGAATGTCGTGTTAGTGAGTTATAGAGATTTTAATTTACAAAATGCTAATTAGATGACGTCAACCCGGGAATCATTTATTATACAAATACTTGTTTACACCTCCAAGTAATATGTAAGGGATAATGCCCGAGCTCCGAGGCCTTCTTAAAAATAATGACCGAGCGCGTAGCGCGAGGTCATTATTTTTATGAAGGCCGAGGAGTGAGGGCATTATCCGTTTTAATGCACCTTTTCATTGTTTTAGAACAAGCAAACCAACGACTTGCTGTGAAATTTTGCTCATT
Source organism: Cladopsammia gracilis (assembly GCA_022457155.1). Taxonomy (NCBI): domain Eukaryota; kingdom Metazoa; phylum Cnidaria; class Anthozoa; order Scleractinia; family Dendrophylliidae; genus Cladopsammia; species Cladopsammia gracilis. The sequence continues at coordinate 1,898,458 of JAJGOT010000074.1, forward strand.
AGTGACAGTAGTGATTGTCTAAATCCCGTAAGGATTGTGCAAGCACTTTAATCATTGTAATGACTCCCGTGGGCGAATTTTTTCTTGCCGTTACAATCAGTTTAGCATTACTAAGAATTGATCAACTATGGCCTCGATGAAACGCTGTGATTCGATGTGAAGCGCCGTTTGTGATATCCTTTACTGGCCAAGTAGGATACTTTTTACAACGAGATGCGTCTATAAAGTTCTCAAGTTACCGCAAAATAGGAAAAATGAATCAGGAGGATGCAATTTTGGAAAAAATGTGAGCTAGCGAAGTGAAATTTTAATAGTACACTTTTGAGACATTTCAATTCTTACATGACAGGGGTAAAACGTTCCTTGACAGTCAGCAGTAGTATTGTAATAATCAGAAATTTGGGGATATGGGCTTTAGATTAGACTACGAGCAGTCTCTCTTTCCCCGGCAGCTAAGTCCATCGAGTGAGAAACGAAGAAACATTAGCGAACGGCCATTATCCATTCGCTAATGTTTTTTCGTTCCTCGCTCGATGGACGAAGCTGGGAAAGAGAGACTGCTCATAGTCTAGCTTTAGATAAAAATAGGAAATTCACTGTCGATAATTTTTCATTCCACGTTCAATGTAATGGAAAATATTGAGATTTTGCCTTATAGTGTCTATAGTAAAGGTTTATTTAAAACTATTAATCAAGGTAGTTGAAAACCTAAAAACATAAGTCCCTCGGAGATACAGGGTGTATGTTGTTGGTCCAGAGGGATGTTTTGTTTATATTGTTGACATGTACATCAAAAGTATTTGTCAGGGGTGTTGTGAGTGCTGTCCATGTTGGAATTTTTGATAAATTATGCTGATGTGCTAAATTGAGAAGATTGTAGAAAATCACTGAGGTGGAACAGTAGGTTATTATTGTGATCAGTGAGGTGGAACAGGAGGTTATTATTTTTAATAATAACCTCCTGTTCCACCTCACTGACCACAATAATGACCTGTTGTTCCATTTCAGTGAGCATGTATGCAGATTATTATAAATAATAACCTGTTCAAAACAATGAAAAGGTGCATTAATTCTTACGAATCAATTAACTATCCACAGTTTATTTTTTAGTATTTATCAAATTAATTAACCTCAAGCTGTGAACTGCGCACTGTAAATTGGCGTAGAAATAATGGCAAATTCCCGGGTTGACGTCATCTTATTAGCATTTTGTACTTTCAAATCTCTGTAACTCACAAACGCAAGGTTCAAAACAAGAAATATTTTACCATTCAACTATTTAATGTACGTAGAGTTGATTCTGAAAATAACTTTCTAGGGGTGATAGGCACTTTAAGGTAGCTCTATAGGGTAAAAAACACGACGGCTTAATGCGAGTTTGCGATTTGGGAACAATAATTGAGGAAAGATAGTTAACAACTATTCACCGAAGTGGAGGTAGTTAGTGGTGGATATTTACCGAGCCGCGAAGCAGCGAAGTAAATATCCACCACTACCCACCTACACTGAGGTGAATAGTTCTTTTAGTATATACTGAAACAGTGAGATAATATAACGAAAATGATGCTTTTTAACTCATTTATTCCTGTCAACGATTACAATTTTCGCGCGCAAATTGCTGGGAGGTGAATAGCACTTGGTATTCCGAGTTTCAGTAGCCAATCAGAGCGCGCCAACAATGCTATCCACTGTTTCAGTATATACTAATGTAAAATATACACCCCTTGAAGAAAATGAAATCTGTGCTTGCCTCAACACCTGAAACGACTAAACATAAAGACCACGTTGCGTCCAGTCTCATCCGGAAAGCGGAAAAGGACTCACTGCATCGCTCAAACCACCTCGCGCGTGGTTTCGAAAATTCACACATGCTCAAATAGCGATCTTGGCGACTTCCTATTCTGATGACGTAATTGTTGTTGGAGACAAAAATAGAAACTTTCCTCTGAAATATCTTGAAATTCGTTCGGTGAAATTCCGTAAAATTTGGCATAGAGATAACATTGTTAGTTTACTTTAGTGCCCGTTTATCGTAAAATTTTATAAGGCCAGTTTTTAAACAGGGACAAAATACACATATTGGCAAGTAGCAAAGAAACTGCCTTTGTAACTCCTGCTTTTTTCGTCAGGGAAAGTTTCATCTGGACAGGCTCAAAATGATGCGAAATTTTAGGAGAATTCAAAAGCCACATAAACATTGAAAAGCGTCCGTGTTTGGGCAGTTGTAATTTCATAGTTCAAGACATTACCTTAACGGCGATGGTTGTAGAACACATTTTGGTCATTGCTCATTACAGTTTGTTAGCTTTGAGTGAACTGGAAGTCAGAAGTCAGAGAAAAATCGGCTTTCGACAAGTAAAGCTCGCGTGTCATGTTACCAGCAATAGCCCTATGGAATCACCTTACACAAAAAGAAAGAGATAACTAATTTAAGACAAGACTTGGATGAATGACCCTGAAAACAAAATGAATGTAAAAATAACCAAATTCTTTAAAGGCCCACCTTCACCCCAAATTCTGTGCGCGCCGTGATCTCTTTCTGTGCTGAATTTCGTGTAACACGAAATTCACGCTTGAATGCGTGCAACCAATCAGATCACGCGTATGAACAATGGTGCATTTCAAAACAAAAACAAACGACCGCAACGTCTTTTGGGTGAAGGTGGGCCTTTAAAGGCGCTTAAGAGTTGCGCGAAGCTAAAGCATTTACTCAAATGAACACCTGTTTTAACCACCCCCCCCCCCCCCCAAAAAAAAAAAAAACAACAACAACAACAAACAAACAAAGAAAAAACATGCATTGCATGGAACTACACGAATGAAAAAAATCTTACATTTGTAAGTTAATAAAAATAAGACAAATTCAATACAACAGCTGTTTGTGGTTTGATTTATGCATAATCAGAAGGTTAATTTACATTTATCATTTCCGTATTTTTTTTAGTTACTTTTTTATTTTTAAAAAATTCTGACTAGTGGAACAACTTTAATTATTACTAATTAGGTAGGGGTCCAGAATAAATAAAGTGGGGGTTTGGATATACACAAGTTGTAAAATGGAGACATGTCATGTAATTCTAACTTTTGAGTCTGTGGATGAAATCCTATGGTGTGACCATTCAAATGAAACCTCTGCAGCAGTACTTTTGCATGGTACCATTTGTTCTAACTTTTGAGTCTGTGGATGAAATCCTATGGTGTGACCATTCAAATGAAACCTCTGCAGCAGTACTTTTGCATGGTACCATTTGTTCTAACTTTTGAGTCTGTGGATGAAATCCTATGGTGTGACCATTCAAATGAAACCTCTTCAGTAGTACTGTCATATGATACCATTTGTTCTAACTTTTGAGTCTATGGATGAAATCCTATGGTGTGACCATTCAAATGAAACCTCTTCAGCAGTACTTTTGCATGGTACCATTTGTTCTAACTTTTGAGTCTGTGGATGAAATCCTATGGTGTGACCATTCAAATGAAACTTCTTTGGTATTACTTTTGCATTGTACCATTTGTTTTGCAGTATTTTACAAAATCATATTTGGAACTATTCTTGAATTTTGATCTTTGGCACTCTTAAAAGGTTAAATAAGGAGGGGGCCATGTCACCTGGACATCTCCTCTAGATCTACCACTGATTTATAAAAATATGTTGTCAGTTCACTATTTAGTTGACTGGCATTATTTGCTAAGAAATTTTGCCTGGTAAAAGTCGAAACTCTGCTACTCTTCACAGAGTCACCTTAATTGACAATACTTGTAAATAATAATAAATAAATAATAATAAAGGCCATGCAGTAAGTTTGCCATCCCTCAATGACAAATGATAAAAATTGATAAAAAAAAATAACAGTAGCCTTGAGTATGTTTGGGTGATGTAATGCTGCATTTTCTTTCTTGGATTTTCAAGGGTGGGGGAAGAAAGTGGGAGTCAGACTGAAAGAATGGATGGGAGGGAGTGGGGGTGGGGAATACTCTCCCCACTATCTGTCACTCATTCCAAACCTCTCGTGAATCCAAGATGGATGCTATAAACACAATAACAGCACTTGATTTAACCCTTTCAGTCCCTGAGTCAATTATGGAGACATGTAGTGTAGCTCTAACTTTTCAGTCTGTGGATGAATTCCTACGATGTGACCATTCAAATGAAACCTCTTCAGCAGTGCTTTTGCATGGTACCATTAGTTTTTCAGTATTTTACAACAAAATTGAAATTTGGGAGTTTTCTTGAATTTTGTTCTTCGGCACTCTTGGGAGTTAAAGGGGGTGAAACTTAACTATGGTTTTAGAGTCGTTGCTAGGGATATTATTTCATGGTTAGTATTTCTCACGTGTCATAGGCTGCTAATATGATGGGGGCTATGAAACCGGACACAAGACATCACTAAATCGACATTGTACATGCGCGACTAGTGCCAGTCCTCAACCGCATGTAAGAATGAAAAAGCGCAAAAATTCCAAGGAAAAGAGATAAAAATCTGATTTTTTTTGGCGAATCAAAAGAAATTCCACTTTTTTTAAAACCTGTAGCATGGAGTTATCGTTTAGATGAAAAAAGGAAAGCTATTAAAGAAAATGTATTAAAATACACCTTTATAACTTCATAGCTTTTTCAATAATGCGAATTTTAAAAAATCCATGCTACAGATTTTTTATTAGATGTTTTAAGCCGTTGACATTGGTTCTATTTGGAAAAAATGTAAGATGTTTGAGTTTTAAGGGTTTTTATGTTCTGGTCATGTGACTTACCAAATATGGTTGCGACTCATAAAATTTGATGGAACTATTAACAGAATGAACGTGACCAAACATTATAGCCGAGGAAGTAAAGAAACCCATTATATGATGTTTGGTGCTCTTCCATAGCAACCACCTCATATTTATGTTTCTCCCCCCTTAAAGGGTTAAGGGTAGTGACTCATTCATTTTTTGTGTGTAGGCATGGTGGTCAAGTGGCTTGCACATCTGACCTTTAACCTGAAGGTCGGTGGGTCGAGGCCTGGTGTCTGCCGTTGTGTTGTTACTTTAGACACGAAACTTTGCTCCGCTGTCTGCTGTATAAATGGGTACTGACAACATAATGCTGGGGATATATCTTGCAATGGACTAGCATCCCATCCAGGGGGGAGTAGTAATACTCTCAGTCACTTATGGTAGTAGGCTGGGTTAAGCTCAGGCAGTTATGAGACACTAGGCATGGAAGACTTTACCTACTCATTCACATAAAATCCACAGACTTCAGTAAAGTATTGTGGGTTTGTTAGCATCCTTTTCTTTACATCCATGATAGTGCCTTTTCAACAATAGTCTGGTTAACACAGCTGTTTGTAACTGTCCACTAGAGCCAAATTGCATCCCAAGAACTCTGCCACTCACAAGATGCATGTGAAGAGGCCAGATATAGTACAGCCATGCTGAAAACTTCACAAGGAAGCATTCGCAGAAATCAGTAAAACCTTGTCATATATCCCATTGTCTATAAACATAAAAAGGCGATTGGTGTCAATATCACATGACTTTTCTGTCCGTATTATGATGAATTTACTGTATTGCTCAAAACCGGACTAAGCACCATAATTTACTCTTATATAAAAATGGTTTTAGAACATCGAGAGAATAAATATCAAGTGATTCCTTGCAGGGAGAAAAAAAGAATTGATAATCAGATTTTACCAATTTTTCCTAGAGATAATGGCTGGAAGAAATTGAAAAATTGGATAGCTAGTTTCAGTCCACTATTATGACATACATATGTACTAATAATTAATCATTATTAATTAATAAATAATCATATGTTTTTTTTTGCTTTTTAAAATGATACTAAAATAAGTGACAATTTGCCAGTGGTTGATGAACACAGGGTACCCAGGATCTGTGGTTCTTGCAAATATTAATAAGAACCAAATTTTCTCTTCTCACCCCCTCCTCTTTTACTATGGATACATATGTAATTACTAAAGAACTCTAAACAATCTGGCCACTGTAAAATAAGTGACAATTTGCCAGTGGTTGATGAACACAGGGTACCCAGGATCTGTGGTTCTTGCAAATATTAATAAGAACCAAATTTTCTCTTCTCACCCCCTCCTCTTTTACTATGGATACATATGTAATTACTAAAGAACTCTAAACAATCTGGCCACCTCATTTAAGTTAAGGAATGCCAACTTTTTTCATTGTTACAACTAGTGATCTCATTGGCCTAGACTCAAAGACCGCGAAAAAGTTAGGGTTCAAGGTGCATTTTGTTTGATTTTTTAAAGGTTTCATGTAATTTAAGACCCAATCGCACAACATGCAATTTTTTAAAGAAATTATATTTGGGGAACTTCATCGAAGAAGCAAAATTATTAGCTATTGTCTTCTGCTATTTTGATTGGTTAAGCACGAACATTTCCTAAAATTTATTTGACGCAAATAAACCATCAGCTCCTCCCCTATTCTTGAAATCAAAGATATTCTATGTGGGAAAGAGCCAATGCCGCAGAACAATGAAGTTTACCGTACATGTAGTTCTTATGTGGAGCATCACTTAATTAATTGGCTATGATTTATTATTTATAATCTATTGTCCTTCTGATGAACATTTCAAAAACTGACACCAGTCATTCTCTTGTTTTTTAAGAGCATCTTAAATCTACCCATACTGTAATTAGGCTTCCACTGAAGCTCATTATAACCAGAAGCAAAAAACATGACATTATCAAGAAGTACAGTATTTGATGGCCATATCATGGAATCAGCTTATTATTCAGGCCACAACAGTTTTAGGTGACAATAATTTAGTCAGTCATATATTGACCCACCTGCAATGAGAGAATTCTTTCTGCCTTCAGGAATGGCATCAACTTTTGATCTGCAACATTTAAACAAATTTTGTTAAAAGCAACTGAATGACAGACAATTATAACTAATGAAGTATTAAAAATTCTTACAGATTTACAGTAGGTAAAAGGTAAAGTCGCACTCGGGCCAATATGGCCCACACGGCCGGAGCTTAACCCGGTTTCCGTAGCATGAAGCAACTAATATATATTATTGCTACTCCCCCCTGGATGGGATGCTACTCCATACAGGGTTACCCCAGCATTTTGTCGCTGGTACCCATGTATACACCTGGGTGGAGAGAGACAGTGTGGAGTAAAGTTTCTTGTCTAAGGAAACAACACAATGGCAGAGACCAGGCTCGAACCACCGACCTTCAGGTTGAAAGTCCGACGCGCTAACCACTAGACCACCGTGCCGCCCACAGTTTAGCTTCATACTTTGCTTCTAAAATGTTGGCTTTTAAGACCCCCCTCCCCCTAGGAATTTCCAATGACCTTCCATGGGGTGGGTATGGATTTTGGAATGGCATCAACTTTTGATCTGCAACATTTAAACAAATTTTGTTAAAAGCAACTGAATGACAGACAATTATAACAAATGAAGTATTAAAAATTCTTACAGATTTACAGTAGATATTTTAATTCATTCAATTACAAAATTATCTTATTAATATTCACTATCCAGGGCTGTGCTCTAAGAGTTATAACCACGAGGAGCCCAATGAGAGTCCAACTATAAAATTTAGGGTACCCCGCAGTTACGCTATGTGCAAAAACTATGTTTTTCTTGTTGCCCGAAGACAAAAGTCGACAGTGACTTATGCCATCTGGGCACTGCTATTGAGGCCTGTGCTATTCATCTGGTACTTCATAGAGCAGTTTTCAATTCTCTAATTTCGAATTGCCCATAATACACTTTGTTTGCCCCTCCCAAATTTTGCATAAACTATTGTTTTGAAATGCTCTTGGGAATATGCAGTCCTCCCAAGAGCATTTACAAACAATAGTTCATATGCAAAATTTTGGGGGCAAACAAAGTGTATTATGGGTAATTCAAAAATAGAGAATTGAGAGTCGAAAGTAATTTGGCGATTGCTTTGGTTTTGCATTACTAACCCTTTGTGATTGGCTAAAACATTTCGCAGTGCAAAATAGTGTCATACAAACGCGTTGATGCAAGGGACACGATTTTCATTATATTGGAGTTGTACTGTTAAATTGCACCTAAACCCCAATTTTTTTCTTTTAATCAACTCTGTACGTTGAAAAGTCGAATAGTGAAATATTTCTTGTTTTTAACGTTGTGTTAGTGACTTATAGAGGTTTGAATTTACAAAATGCTAATTAGATGATGTCAAATCAAGACTCGTTTATCATACAACTACGGTACTTGTTTCCACCTCAGTCAAGTAATATTCTTTTTACAAATCAATTGATCATGACTATAAACAGCTTTTATTAGTATTTCTTAAATTGATTATCCTTAAGCTGTGACTGACTGCGTATTGTAAATTGAAGTAGAAATAATGGTAAAGTCTTGATTTGACGTCATCTAATTAGCATTTTGTAAATTCAAATCTCTATAACTCACTTACGCGACGTTAAAAACAAGAAATATTTCACTATTCGACTTTTCAACGTACATTGAGTTGATTAAAATAAAATAAAATTGGGGTTTAGGTGCACTTTAAACACATTACTGTAATGATTTGATTTAGCACCCGGCCGGGTGCTTATTTACTTTTGGCAGCTTCAGGGCGGGTGAGGCTGCTTATCGGAGAGGCAGTGCTTATTTCTTTTTTGAGAAAAACATGGCAGTGTGAAAAAGCATGAACATTAACAAAAAATATACAATTTGCATAGTCAGAACAACGGTACTAACAACAGTTTGCATACATGTAGTCAGCTGAACAGCAGTAACAAAGGTTTGCTTTAGTATACAAAAAGTATACTTATGACACATTTGATTTGGTAAGGGTAGTCAGAATATAATTCGTTATTATACCTCAATGTCTACAAAGAGATCTTGTGTTTAAAGGAGATGTGCTCTCACATGGAACAGGGGCAGATCCAGGAATTTCTGAAAGGGGGGGGGGGGGGTCCGGGTGCATGTCCCCAGAAAATTTTTCTGATTTTACCCTATAAAACGCCATTTCCAGCATTCCTGAGAGTCGAAAAGCGTTTGTTAAGTCAAAAACTTGACAATCAGTCAATTGGTGGAAGTGAAATAACTACGTATAAAACAATTTTATTCTAATATTTTTATGAACCACATGGGAGACACAGGTCTGAAAGGGGGGGTCCGGAACCCCCGATGCTCCCCCCTGGATCTGCCACTATGGAAATAACCATCAAGACACTTAGAAGAAGCTGAGCAGATTTTTTTGTAATTCAGTATATGACCAATTAAAGGAAGCTAAATGACAGCAGTTGATCATTTATATACATTAGCTACCAAAATTAAGGAGCAGTCCCACTCTTCGAGGTGATCTGTTGATTGCCATGTTGAATGAAGCACTTATGTTTGGAATAGAGGGCACTTACAGTGGCTGTAAAAGAACATTGAAGGAGGGGGGGTAGCTTATTAACAAAATGACACTGATTTGGGGGGGGGGGGGCATTTATTAGTAAGGGGGTGCTTATTGGAAGGAGAGCACTAAATCGAATCTGACGGTATTTGATTTGCATCTGTAGTGACAATAAAAACAATGCAAAAATTCAAATTACCAGCATAGAAAGTAGTCGTGGCCGCTTACAAGAGGTGGTGGCTTATGAGAAGTTTTGACTAAATATAGTGATTTGACTGGAAGAAATTTGGTATTTTGGAAAAGTGGTATTTTGGAAAAGTGGTCGCTTACGAGAGGTGGTTGGCTGTTCGACTGTACATGTCATAAACAGTCAGGATATACAGTCGAAGCCCTCTGAGCAGACACTCTCTTAAGTGGTCAGCCCTACTTACAGCCGCCTTAAAAAAAATCCATTTGAACTCTAGCTCATACAAACTCTGTATTTCAGTCACATTCCCGTAAGCAGACAGCTCTACTTACGGCCGCCTTTACGAATCTCTTGCTCTTTCCCATGTTGAAGATCAAGAATGATATTTTTAATTAATGAACATGAATAACAGCTGAGGTCACGTAACTATGTTCACTTGGTTCTTTTGGATTTAAGTGCCACATTTGATACTGTTGACCATGTTATTTTGATCTCAAGCCTTCAATCATGACTTGGGGTCTCAGGCAATGTTTTGGCATGGTTTTCTTCGTATTTGAATAATAGAAGCGAACGTGTCTCCATTAACGGGACAGTTTACCCTTACATCATGGTGTTCCTCAGGGTTCTTGCCTCGGGCCTCTATTGTTCGTTATTTATGCGTCCAAGATTTGTTACGATCAACGTAAGGACACCGAGCATAAACATAAACTCAACAACTTTAATGGCGGCGAGCAAAGACCACGAGGTCTGGTTACATCAACAACAAGTCACGTGATACATAAATGTATGCTAATTTATGCGGTATCACAACATCTTCCCCTTTGTAAAGAAAGTGTCTCAAATTAGTCTTGCAAATTGCGACCGAGTCTCTTAGCAAAACAAACAACAACAATGTTCAAAATAAAGTTTCTAACAAAGTATACAGTCTAAGTCGCAAAGTCCTGAAAACGGGCTGGTGGTTTGACAACACGACCACTCCTTGTAACCGTAGGAGGGGATGCAACTTCCACATGTTCAGCAGCAGCAGGTTTCACAACAGGTGGGGGGTCTGTTTGTAGTACTGATTGCAGAGGCTCAGCTACTGGTTTCACCACGGGGTGGAAATCTGACTGCGGCACTGATCGCAGCTGTCGGCGATTTCGTCGGTAGGTTCGACCACCTGATACGACCACATAAGAACGCGGGCCAATCATTTTCTTGCAAACTGCTTCTGACCAGGTAGATTCCTTTGGCTTCTTCATCCTGACAGTTTGTCCAGGTTGCAACTCAGGTAATGATGTACCCTTCAGGTTGTAGTGGAAAGCCTGCTTTCGCTTAGAGTTAATCAGTTTATCTTGCACATCCTGTGGGGGAACTGACTTAGGCTCTAGTTGTTTACTTGACAGCGGTAGCAAATTGCGAGTTCTCCTGCCAAACAACCTTTGCGCTGGTGATGAACCAATCTCTGTAGGCGTGTTGCGGTAGTCTAGCAGGGCCAGGTATGGGTCCAACTTTCCACGCACGGCCTTCCTCATGATGTTTTCACAGATTTTCACTGCACTTTCAGCCTTTCCGTTACTTTGGGGATTCCGTGGAGAGGAAGTGATGTGTTGAAAGTGCCAGTCACTTGCAAATTGGTCAAACTCTGCAGAAGCATATTGCGGTCCATTGTCAGAAATGACAATTTCTGGAATTCCATGCCGGCTAAATTGCATTTTTAACTTCTCAATAACAGTTTTAGAATCTATCGTGTTCAACTTATCCACCTCGAAGAAAGACGAATAATAATCAACTGTGATCAGGTACTGGCGGTGATCAAACAGGAACAGATCGGTGCCAACCTTTTGCCAAGGCCTTGAAGGGATTTCATGCGGCATTAGCGGTTCTCGAGGCTGTGCTGGCTTGTATGAATTGCAGATATCACACTTGAGAATGAAATCTTTTAACTCGGCATTCAAACGTGGCCAGTAAAACACTTCTCTGGCTCGTCTAAGGCAGCCCTCAATACCAAGATGGGATGAGTGGACCTTTTCCATCATTTCCTTTCTTAACTTGACAGGCACAATGAGGCGCTCGCCCTTGAACAGCAAACCATTTTGGGCTGTGATTTCATCTCGAAACTGGAAGTATGGCTTGACCTCAGCTGGAACTACATCCGGAGTGCTAGGCCAACCTTCTAAGACAATGGACATGAGGATCTGAAGGGTGTCATCTGAGGCGGTGCCCTCTTTGAATTCCTTCACTCGTGCTTCTGAAATGGGAAGATCCTCCACAAGTACTATCTCCTCTAACTCATTGCAATACTCGGTCTGTGTGGGAGGTTCATCAAGATAGGCTCGGGACAGGGGATCAGACATGACCATCAAACTGCCTTTTTGGTACTTTACATCGAGGTTGTAGCGCTGTAAGCGCAGCAACATCCTCTGGAGACGCTTGGGAGCAGAGCCAAGATCCTTCTTAAAGATAGCTTCAAGAGGCTGATGATCTGTTTTAACGTGCACCACATCTCGACCATACAGGTACGTATCAAACCTCTCACAAGCAAAAACAACAGAGAGAAGTTCCTTCTCAATCTGAGCGTAGCGACCCTCTGCTGGAGTTAGAGCTCTTGAGGCAAATGCAACTGGCTGACCCTCCTGAAGTAAGGAGGCGCCAAGTCCACTGAGAGACGCATCACTTTCAATTGTGACTTCCCGATTAACATCATAAAACTTCAACACTGGAGCTTCACAAACAAGACTCTTGATAGTTTGGACAGCTTCATCATGAACAGACAGCCAACACCATTCAGCATCCTTAAGCTCCAGTCGCCGTAATGGTTCGCAGACACTGGACAGGTTTGGTAAAAACTTTGCTAGGTAAGTAACCATGCCAAGAAATCTTTTCAAGGATTTGACATCTGTCGGGACAGGCATGTCACGTATGGCACGAACTTTGTTTGGGTCAGTCACGACACCATCAGCTGTGAGTAAATGGCCCATGAATGGTACACGTGATAGGCGAAGCTTAATCTTCTGAAGATTAAGTGTCAGATTCAACTCACGGCATCTTTGTAGAAAGGCGGTTAAATTCTGATCATGATCCTTCACTGCTTCATCAACTGTGTCCCCAAATCCACAAACCAGGAAATCATCGGCGATTACTTCGACACCTTGGAGACCCTCAATGGCTTCATGCATCTTCCGCTGCCAAATCTCGGGCGCAGAACTTATGCCAAATGGCATCCTCAGCCAACGGAAACGGCCAAAGGGAGTATTAAATGTGGTAAGGTAACTGGCGTTCTCAGTCAGTTTAACCTGCCAAAACCCACTCTTTGCATCCAAAACACTGAAAACCTTAGCATTGGTGAGACGAGAGGTGACATCTTCCACTGTTGGCAAGGGATAGTGAGAGCGCTTAATGGCAGTGTTCAAATCCTTGGGATCCAAACAAATTCGAACTGATCCATCCTTCTTAGGCACTGCTAGGACACTGGATACCCAATCAGTTGGCTCAGTAACAGGAGTAACTATCTTGTCAGCAACCATCTTGTCAAGCTCTGTCTTCATTGCTTCCTTCTTAGGAACAGGCACTCTTCGTGGGGGGTGAACTACAGGTTGAACATCCTTGTTGAGCTCAATGCTGTATTCTCCAGGTAAACAGCCAATACCTTGAAACACATCAGCAAAAGGACTTAGTACAGGATCCTTTGTGACATTCTCAGAAGCTGCCAACTCTATCTTTGGAGCTGCAACTACATTATTGACAGGGGTATCAACACCAGGCACCATTATCTTCACAAGACCCATGCCTTGTGATGACTTCAAACCAAGCAAAGGTGTAACTTCTTGATCAACAATAACAAAGTTAAGTTCATGCTTGCTACCTTTATGTTCCACTTTCAGCCTTGCTGAACCAAGAGCCTTTCGCTTTGAGCGATCATGCATAACTAGTGTGATATCCTTAGGAACAATGTTAACTTTACTGTAATCCTTAGTTGCCCGGATGTAATCCTGCAGTGGTAAGATATTTGCAGAAGAACCAGTGTCAATTTGAAATGTTACTGATGCTGAACCATTCAAAGTGAGAGAAACAAGAGCTTGATCTTTACCACTGACACTATGAACGTAAAAGACTTCTTCTTGCTCAACCATGTGAACTTTTGCATCTTCAGACTTGCCTCGGCACTTGACTGCGAAATGGCCTTCTTTGCCACACTTTTTACATTTCTGACCTGAAGCTGGACACAATTTCCTATCCAATGCATGTGAACCACCACAAAACAAACACTCTTTAATCTTGGAAGGAGCCTTGCTGGGAGGTTTGCGACGCGATCCTTTCCCGCGCTTGGGCTTCGAACTTTGCCCCACTGCATTAATATCTTCGCTAGCTGAAAATTCTTCTGAGATCTCTGTCGCTCGCGAGTGAGTAACTTGACTTGCTTTGATAGTTTCGATGGCCTTATTCAGGTCGAGGTCTCGCTTTCCAAGAAGCTTTTCACGAACTCTGTCATCCTTTACACCAAGAATTAGCCGGTCGCGAACGAGCGATTCACGCAACGCGCCAAAACCACATGACTCTGAAAGCTTCATCAATGCAGTTATGTAACTATCAAGCGATTCATTTGACAATTGCTCACGTTTGAAGAACACGTATCTTTCGTAGGTTTCGTTACGTGCAGGGACACAACGCTCCTCGAACTTTTCCAAAACTTTGTCAATTTGTAGAGCATCCGCCGAACGTTCCCATTGAAAGGTTTCGTACATGTCCATTCCTTCTTTGCCGATCACATTTAACAACGAAGCCACCCGAACTTCTTGTGCTTTCTTGTGAATCCCCGCCGCTAGCTCGTAAAATTTCCATTCGCGGCGAAAGGATTTCCAGTTTTCTCCCTGGTGTAGACGGTCGGAAAGATTCAGTGGGAGAGGAATTTTTGCGGTAGTGCTAACCGCAGCCATACTTGAACTGTACTTGTGAAAACGTGCAACGATCCAACCGCTCGAACGCAAACTATAGACTTCAGCGAGCCTACCAATCACGGAAGAAGCGTTAGACTTGAAGACTTCCAAGCTGGGAAGTGATCCTTGATAATTTGGTCTAAATCCCGCGATCTGACACCATGTTACGATCAACGTAAGGACACCGAGCATAAACATAAACTCAACAACTTTAATGGCGGCGAGCAAAGACCACGAGGTCTGGTTACATCAACAACAAGTCACGTGATACATAAATGTATGCTAATTTATGCGGTATCACAACAAGATTTTTGAGATCGTACATGTGCACCTACCAAGTGTGCACTGTTTCGCGGATAATAGTCAACTATATATTTCTTTCAAACCTGATTTGCAAGCTAGTCAATGCAAGATGAGGCAGTTACGGCGATGCAGCACTGTATAGAAGACATACGTCATTGGATGTTGACTGATCGATTAAGGCTGAATGATGATAAAACTGAGTTTTTACTCATAGGACTTGGCAGCAATTGTGTAAAGTCAGTGCTGGCCATATCATTGTCGGTGACAATCAAATTGCTCCGGTTCATAAGGCCATAGTTCTTGATATGATACCAACGGCTTGATATGGTTACACATATTAATAACATCTGTAGTGCTTCGTATTTTTATTTGTATAATATTAGATGTATTAGGAAGTTTTTAACAACTGAATCCATGAAGATGCTGGTCCATGCATTGGTTACAAGTAGAATAGATTATTGTAACAGTTTGTTATATGGCCTACCACAGGCACAGCTATCTAAGTTACAACGTGTCCAAAACACAGCGGCGCGTCTTATTTGCAATCTCAGCCGCTTTGATCGTATAACGTCCACGCTCTTCGAGCTTCACTGGCTGCCTGTGAAATATCGAATAACATTTAAGATCCTGATCCTTATCTTAAAACTAGGCCATTCATGGGTTGGCTCCCACTTATATAAGAGACCTAATACCGGTTCGTCTATCCTAGGCACTGCGGTCTAATGACGTTTTAACTTTAGAACACCCTGAAGACCGCACCAAAAGAACATTGGGGACAGGGCATTAAAACATGACATAAGAACTTAGTTCTTTTGCAAGTAATACCTTTCTGTAAGTTCTTCCAATGACAGTTCTCATAATAAACAATGTTATTACTCGTGTCGGTGCGTCAACGAGTCAAGGATTAGCCTTCGTTTTTTTCCTTTTCCTCCGTGTGTTCGTATCTACTTTTGTGCATCGCGTTAGACAATTTTGAGCCTGCGATACTTGGAATTCGGTGGCGTCGTTTTGCAACATTTGGGTTTTATTGCTTGTTGCTGTTTACTCGTGACGGATACGGCAATGAGGTAAAATTTGCTCTCCATTTTTCATTTTATTCTTTTTGTTTTCGTCTGTTATTTGTGCATCGCATTAGATCTGGGACATTTCTGGGTACGAGAATACGCACGCATGCAAGCGGAAGCGAAACTAATTTTGGTTTTATTTGCCTGTTGGTGTGTTACATATTAAAGTGTTCCCCGCAAGTAACGTACATTACCGGTACGAGTACAGGCTACCGGGTAGCCTCTTGTTATGTTACAAACTGAACACTCCGTTGAATCAAAAGCTCACTATACTCGTTATTATCCGCCATCATCGCTCCAATGAACATTTTATGCCAAAGAAAATTGCTGTGAAGATTGAAATGAGCTCCTTTTCTCTACTGAAAACTGCAGTACAAAGTAGTAAGCCACATTCCCGGTTTGCAAAAGCTAGAGTGGCTTTCGAAATTCTCGAGCAAAGATCGATCGTCAGTAGCGACTTTGCTGTAAAAACACGGGCAGTGAAATGTTGAATAACAAACCGCTAGCAGCTCATACCTCAACAGGATTCTGACTGAGTGATGCAGTTCTAAGCCAAGAAGAAGCCCAGAAGTCAGCGATTTTATTCAGCACGATTCGCAAACGGATCGGTGAAAGCTGCAGCCATTACCAAAAGAAAACAAGATAACGACAGCACCCGCCTTCGGCGGCCCGCCGGGATCATCACGATCGCTTCGCTCGGATTATACTGCCGAGCCGAGCCAGTGGTGCACCAATACTGACCCGACCAATTTACTATGTAAAGCAACACGGTATTTATTAGTAAAACTTGTGTCGACTGTTCACTTGTGGTACATATAAAAACGACAAAATCAAAGATTCAAGTGAAACAGCGCATTAAAAAAAACAAAAAACGAAAAAACAAATAAAACTCAATTTCATAATCGTGGCCATGACCGTGATAATTGGCGGCGATAATTCTACGCGGTTGTCTAACATACCATTTAAAGCCATTCGAGAAGTCCATAAACGCATGCGCACTACGGTTTATTGTCAATTCACGATTTTAAAACAGTCGCTTGAGGATTCCCCCAAAAAACTTACATTACAGCTGTAACCTTATGCCTTAAGATAGTAGATACTCGGTAAATGAAACCTACAGCAAAACTAAAGCAAACTAAAGGGGGAAAAATAAAATAACGACAGCACCTGCCTTCAGCTCAGAGAGTGACAGTTACCTCATCTGCCTCACCGCTAACACAAGCGGTATTAGTATCTCACTAGTTGGGAGTACACATTTTAAGTTCTAAGCGACGTGTTACAATTAACCGTTTTAATATATATACACCTAATTGCAGTAATGTTGTCATAGAAAAATGAAAACTGAAAAAAGCCAAATAGGAATTAATTACTGAGCTTAATCATCATTCACAGCAACACGCGGCACGATTAAGCGTGCAACGGTTATTGTTAATTTAAATTAAGCGTGCAGCGGCTATTGTTATTTGTGTGTCTAATTAATTCCTATTGGCCTTTTTTTCATTTTTCGTTTTTACATTTTTCATTTTTCTATGACAAGGATGTTACTAAAACGAGAATGGGGAATGGGGAATGGGGAATGGGGAATGGGAATAATATTTTAATAAATTGTTTATAATGCGGAATGAATTTTTTTCAGCGGCGATTATCGATATCCACGCTTTATTTGAAACGTTCTGCGCCAAAATAAAAGGAAAGGAATAAATTGATGATAACAGGAGAAGTGACCTTGCCTTGTTTCGTTATTTCACTGCCTGAAGCTAAGCCAGTATTATACGAAAAGAATTTCATAGATATTTTAGGCCCGGTTCAGACGCCGAACTTTTCATGAGCCGAACCTAATACCTTGAATTAAGTACATGAAAAGTTCGGCGTCTGAATCAGTTAAGAACGGCTATTTCAACTTGGAACGGCTCAGCCGTTCTTTCCGCCTGGTTCAGCCGGGAATTTCGGCTTTGGAACGGCTTTGATTCAGACGCCGAAATTTTCACGAGCCGAACCTAATGCATAAATTATTTTAACGACTGGTGCGTGTTCTGACATCTTTGCCTGAAAATTGCTGACCTTTCGATTTGTTTCTCTTCAAACTGAATCAAGTTCGACTAATTAAGTTCGGCGTCTGAATCAACAGGCGTATTTAGTTCGGCTCATGAAAAATTCGGCGTCTGAAGCGGGCCTTACATCTAGTTTTCAGAGGTCGGGCGTTCGGTCACACTCTGAGGACGAGATTGAAATATTCGGGCCATTTCTACGGGAGAAAATAAGACGCGTCTTATCTAAGACGCGACTAAAATAAGATGCGAAGTGTACCATTTATACGTTTGCGTCCAACATAAGACGCGAAGATCACGTATAAATGGTTCGCGTCTTATTTTTGATACGGCGCACTTGTTGTTCACGTCTTATTTAGGACGCGAAAGCATTTATACGAGGAAGTTCACGTCTTATTTAAGACGCGGACAAAATAAGAACAGCTGAAAACCCTGTTCTAAGATAAGACGTGTCTTATTTAAGTCGCGTCTAAAAGAAGACACGAATGCTTATTTTGAACTGTTTATACGATCGGTTCGCGTCTTATTTAAGTCGCGTCTTGGATAAGACGCGTCTTATTTTCTGTCGTATAAATGGCCCTATTGTGAGTATCAGTAGAGGTAGAGAAGGCCAAAAGCGCTTGCGGAGAAGTTCATGAAATTGCATCACGCGCAACCAATGTTTATGCAAATTTCCATTTAAAACCTGTCAAATTCATTATCTGCTTGGCGCTTCTGCATGCTGGTTGTGAAAGTAATATGATTTTTTAAATATGATTTTTCAGTTTCGTTGCAGCCACTAGTACTAGCTTGGCAAGTGACGCAGGTACATTGTGTCTGATCACAGTTTCCGAGTCTACCAAACAAAACTTTATTTTAAACTGGTTTGTGTTTCCGACACTTGAAGCCGTGAATTTTTTTGTTTATTTTGCCTGGTCCGGACCCGGGGTCAAAACAACTTTTCGAATTGAAAGTTTTGACGTATTCCCGCCATTGTCATAAAAAAAAATGAACAAAACTTATCAGTTTAATCAAAGTTAACGACAGAATTGATAATTCTGGAGGAGAAAAACAAATTTAGCCCCTTGAATCAAATATACTTTTTCAGTTTTTTTTTTCAGTTTTACTTTTTCCCTACTTTCTTTTTATATCACAATGTATGTATTGATGTACCAAGGCTAACAATAGAGTGAAATAAAGATTGATTGATCTCTTTCCAAGTTGTGGTAAACAATTTTCCCAATTTGCATAATGTCAAAAGTAATTTGAAACGTTTCAGTATACAGCTATTTCAATAGGCCATTTCCGAGTTGGCTTTAGCCTCTCTGTCAAAGCGAGGCTAGGTGCGAAACCTTTCATATGAAAATGAGTTTTCATGCACATGCAAATACGTTTTATTTGCATGTGAATGAAAACTCATGTTTCGCACCTAGCCTCGCTTTGATAGAGGCTAAAAGCAACTCGGAAATGGCCTATTAACGTTGTCGAGTGAAAGCTCAAAGCTCAAAGCCTACAAGTCAAGACCGAACGAGGTAACGGAGCGCCTGTTCCAGGCATGTAGATAGTTAGGAGCGGCGAAACGAAAGGAAACAGGCGCGAACGAGCGATGCGACGAGCAAGAAAAACGTTTCTTTTGCGCCGCTCACAACTATCTTGGCTTGTAGTTTTGAGCTTTTATAAACACAACGTGACCATTTCATAAACCCGGCATAGTAAATCGAACGTTCGGAAATCGAACTCAATCGAACACCGGACTTTCAGTGAGTTCGATTTCCGAACAAATCGAATTCAATCGAACAAATCGAACTCAATCGAACTCAATCCATCTGATTGTGTTCGACCGAGTTCGGAAACCGAACTCAATCGAACACAATTAAATGGATTGCGTTCGATTGGCTCTGGTAAACCTATACAAAGCAAGCCCAAAGCAAGCCCATCAAAGCAGGTTTTCCTTGTGCTTTTTTACAATTTATTCAATAACAGAAACCCCATTGTATAAACTGTCCACGGCAGTTAAGAGAACAGAACAGAACAGAGCAAAGCTATCATTACTCCCGCGGGCGTATTCCGAAATTGTTGTACCCTTTCCTTTTTTAGCTAACTTACAATTGCGGCAAGACAACTCGAAGGGTTCTTTTATGCAAAAATACCGTATTTTCTCAATTAAACGCCCCCGCCCTTTATTTCAAACTTGGCCTAGTGGACCCGGCGTTTCTTTGAATCAGCAGTTTTTTCTCGCCCGCAATTTTTTAAGAAAGGGTTATTATTCGTTTTGTTGGCAGCCGTGTACCTTGCCCTTAAATCTTAAGTTTATTAGACCACAAACAAACGTTTGAGCCTCTATTGTACCCGGCGTTTATTCGGGACCCGGCGTTTAATCGAGAAAAAACGGTATAAGCAAATTACTAACCGCGACACACGCAACGGCATACAGTAGATGGATGAAGGTGACCTAATTGTCCGCGCTCGTTTGCAATTCGGAATGCACGGCCTTTCTCGCCTATTTTCTTTAAAACCTTGAAAACTTCGTCATCCTTGACGTCAAAGCGGCATTCCTGGTAGCATTTGAATAACAAACAGCTCATACCTCAACAGGATTCTGACTAAGTGATGCAGTTCTAAGCCGAGAAGAAGCCCAGCGTCAGAAGTCAGCGATTTCATTCAGCATGATTCGCAAACGGAGTAAGCTGCAGCCATTTTGAACAATCCGCTGTCAAAGCAATGAGGACTGGTACCTACTTTCTGTTGGCCGCAAAGGATGGAGTGCAAACAGCGACAAAACAAAATCGATTTCAGTCTGAATGACTAACCGCTAACCGCGACACGTCTTGTCAATAGCCAGACAGTAAAGAGTCGGTCAGTAAAACAATCCTGTAGATGATTGTAGCAAAAGAAAACAAAATAACGACAGGCCTCGGGGAAGTCGCTTGTCATTCCGTTGCGTTTCGTAGCGTCTGCCACTAACGAAGACTCGCTTTGCCCCTCTGGGCTCGATCGGACATGACCCATAGTCTCCGCAGCTGGTGGGATACTGCCGAGCTGAGCCAGTGGTGCACCAATACTGACCCGACCAATTTACTGTATAGAGCAACAAGGTATTTATTAGTGAAACTTGTGGCGACTGTTGACTTGTGGTACACATGATAACGACAAAATCTAACATTCAAGTGAAACAGGGCATTAAAAAAATACAAATACAACTCAATTTCATAATCGTGGCCACAACCGTGAGAAATTGGCGGTGATAATATTCCACACGGTTATCCTAACATACCATTTGAAGCCATTCGAGTAGTCCACACACGCATGCGCACAACGGTATATCGTCAATTCACGATTTTTAAAAGCAGAGTCGCTTGAGGATTCAAAAACACTTACATTACAGCTGCCTTTTGAGTCTTTTGAGATAGTAGATACTCGGTAAATGAAACCTACAGCAAAACTAAAGCAAACTAAAGGGGAAAAATAACGACAGCACCTGCCTTCAGCTCAGAGAGTCACAGTTACCTCATCCGCCTCACCGCTATCACAGCGCCGTGGGCTGAGTCTTCTTCACCTCTCCACTATCAGCAGGATACTGCCGAGTCGAGCCAGCGGTGCACCAATACTGACCCGACCAATAATCCTGTTGTTACAACAACCTATTTATAAGCGACAGTCGAGAGGTGCGTTTACTTGTGGGAGGCTTCAAGATGCCAAAGATCAAGTTGACGCAAGAACTGTATTATTTTACAGTTAACCTTATACAATATATACAAATACAGCTTTTATATTCTTGACAAGATAAGACTTAATGTCTCACGTGGCCAGACTATTGCTTTTTCCTAAAAATTTTACGTTCCGTTTACAGGCAAATGTTAAAACGCATGCGCAGTTGATATGATATCATTATTTGCGAAAGAGAGGAGTCGCTCGATTTCATTAACGTTAGTGCTTAATTTTACTCGTAATAACGTCAGATTTCAGACACGAAGTTCAATTATCACTTTATTACATCCATTTTGAAAGCGCACAATTTAATCTCCCAAATACAGGATTTTAGTCAGTACCCATATTTTATTAATTCAGTAGCGAGTTTGTAAAGAAGCGGAACCGGAAATGTTTTTTACATCTCATTTTGTGTTGCAAAACTGAAAGACTTAGAAGTCATGTGTCAAGATGCGATTTAGAGAAAAGATGCGATTTTGAGAAAAAAATGGTGCGATTTAGAGCGCTCTGGGAATAAAGTTTCTAAGTTTCTTGCTGGTGAATAATACTTGAATTTGTCAAAACGTGATTGGAACAAAAATTAAACGGTATGTGGAAATAATGTGCCACTAAAAACGCGGCCGGGAAGAAATTTTAAGGTAAACCACTTTCATTTGCAAGAACCAGTAAGAAGGAGCTGATGTTTTGTTCTTCTCTCCTGGCAAAATTTCAACTGTCAAAATGGAATTGAGTGTTATTATTCAGTTTGAAAAGAACCTGTCATTGGTAAAATGTTAAGGTATAAAATGATAGCAATCAAAACCCTAGATCCCGGATATTCGCGCCTTTTCTGGGAGAAATAATTATTAAAACATCTCTATTTACTGAGCACGTACTACGAAAAGACCCGAAAAACCCAGAAGGCTCCAATATGCGAGAAATGTTTTCCATCAAGACCTCCAAATTTAAGGTAAGGATTTGCTGTAACGACGAAGATGAATTTATGTGACCAATAATCGTATTATTTGCAAAATAACTTTCAATGTCAAAAGCGTAATTCGATTCAATTGCAGGTTACTGCGAACGGGTTAACGTTTGCAGTGTAAGACGAAACAACACGACGACGTTTAAAGTGCAGTGATATTTTTTCATAGTTTCTTTCATTAAATGTACAATTAGATACAGTAGTACTCTGCAATCACAAACACAAAAATAAAATACACACTGCGGTTATAAACATGACAAAACAACGCATGTGGTAAAAAACTTTGATGAATGACTTGACGTTTCGTATGCGTCAACATACATCTTCAGAAGTGACGGTTGGATATAATACAATAAAATTTAAATGCTATGACAGAAAAACATGACAGAAAAACTGAACATTTTACAGCACTCACGAAGGGTTGTCACGCATCAGCCATTGCAGATCATATGACTTCAACGGGCCACAACATTAAATGGGATCATTTTGAAATTTTAACAACTGGGCGATCGGATATCCATTGTAGAATAAAGGAGACATTATTGATTAAGGATTTAAAACCAGCTTTAAATGAAAATGTGGGTAGTGAGAAACTTTCCTTTACTAGCCTTGTATATATGTTTATATTTTCTAGCAGACTTTAAGATAGGTCTGTATATTATCATTTTTTCACTATTGTCATTTCTTTTAAATTAGGTTCCAGTCTTTCTCCATAGCATTTAAATTTTATTGCACATGTGACTTTTGACCTGAAGGTCGGTGGGTAGAGGCCTGGTGTCTGCCGTTGTGTTGTTACTTTAGACAAGAATTTTTGCTGCACACTGTCTCACTCCACTTAGCAGCATAAATAGGTACCGGCGACAAAATGCTGGGGGTGTATTTTGCAATGGACTAGCATCCTGGCCCATCCAGGGGGGAGTAGTAATACCCTCAGTTGCTTCATGGTACGAGTCCTGGTTAAGCTCAGGCAGTTATGAGCCACTAGGATGTGGAGACTTTACCTACTCATTCACATAAAATCCACAGACGTCGAGTAAAGTACTGTTGGTTTTGTTAACATCCTTTTCTTCACATCCATGATTTTGCCTTTTCAACAATAGTCTGGTTACCACAGCTGCATATTTTTAACACTTTGTAACTGTCCACTAGAGCCAAATTGCATCCCAAGAGCACTCTGCCACTCACAAGATGCATGTGAAGAGGCCAGACATGGTACAGCCATGCTGAAAACTTCTCAAGGAAGCATTTGCAGAATTCAGTAAAACCATTGACAGTACATGAGCCTTGTCATATATCCCATTGTCTATAAACATAAAAAGGCCATTGGTGTCAATATCACATGACTTTTCTGTCCTTATCATGATGAATTTACTGTATTGCTCAAAACTGTTTACATACATGCGACAAAGCACCTTAATTTACCCGTATAAAAAAATGGTTTTACAACATCAAGAGAAAAAAATATCAAGTGATTCCTCGAGGGGAGAAAAATAGAATTGATAATCAGATTTCACCAATTTTTCCAAGAATAATGGTCGGAAGAAATTGAAAAATTGGATGGTTTCAGTCCACTATTATAACATACATAATTATGCAGTAATGATTAATAATTATTAATTAATAAATAATTATAATTTTTTTTGCTTTTTAAAATGATACTAAAATAGGTGACAATTTGCCAGTGGTTGATCTACACAGGGTACCCAGGATCTGTGGTTCTTGCAATATTAATAAGAACCAAATTTTCTCTTCTCACCCCCTCCTCTTTTACTACAAATACATAATTATGTAACTACTAAAGAACTCTACCAATCTGGTCACTGACCTCATTTAATTAATTGGCTTTGATTTATTATAATTTACTGTCCTTCTGATGAACATTTCAAAAACTCACCAGTCATTCTCTTGTTTTTCAAGAGCATTTTAAATCTACCCACACTGTAATTAGGCTTCCACTGAAGGTCATTATAACCAGAAGCAAACATCATGACATCATCAAGTAAAGTATATGATGGGTAATCAATCAGTTCATTATTCAGGCCACAACAGTTTAAGGTAACAATAATTAATAGTCATAGTAATAATTATATTGACCCACCTGCAATAAGAGAATCCTTTCTGCCTTCAGGAATGGCATCAACTTTGGATCTGCAAAATTTAAAGAAATTTTGTTAAAAACAACTGAATGACAGACTATTATAACTAATTATGTATTAAAATTCTTACAGATTTACAGCAGATATTTTGATTCATTCAATTACAAAATTATCATATGATATTAATATGAATTCACTATTCAGGGCTGTGCTCTAAGAGTTACCATGAGGAGCCCAAGGAGAGTCCAACTATAAAATTTAGGGGACCCCGCAGTTACGCTATGTGCAAAAACTATGTTTTTCTTGTCGCCTGAATTAGACAAAAGTCAGTCACCTATGCCATCTGGGCACTGCTAGAGTACAGGCCTGTGCTATTCATCTGGTACTTCACAGAGCAGTTTTCAATTCATTTAAGAGTCGAAAGTAATTTTGCAATTGCTTTGGTTTTGCATTACTAACCCTTTGTGATTGGCTAAAACATTTCACAGTGCAAAATGGAGTGTCATATAAATGCATTGATGCAAGGGACACAATTTTCATAATATTGGAGTTGTACTGTTAAGCACATTACTGTAACGATTTGATTTAGCACCTGGGGTGCTTATTTACTTTTGGCAGCTTCAGGGAGGGTGCTTATTGGAGAGGGGGTCCTTATTAGAGAGGGAGTGCTTATAAAAAATTCTTTTTTGAGAAAAACATGGGAGGTGAAAAAGCATGAACATCAACAAAAAATATACAATTTGCATTATCAAGAACAATGATAACAACAGTTCACATGTCAGAACAACAGTAACAAAGGTTCGCTTAGTTAGAATATAATTTGTTATTATACCTCAATCACTACAAAGAGACCTTGAGTTTAAAGAAGCTGTGCTCTCACATTGAAATAACTGTCAAGACACTGGGAAAAATACCAGATTTTTTTATTTTGATATGACCAATTAAGCTAAATGACAGCAGTTGATCTGATGCCATATTGAATGGAACACTTATTTTTGGAATAGTGGGCGCTAAAAAGAGCGGCGCTTCTTCTGATTGGTTGCCAAGAACTTGTTTTCGTGGCGACATTTTGTAACGAGTTCAGATTTCTTGTTTACAAGGGAAACATCGCAAGCAGTCAAGATGCAAAGTTTTTCAGACAGACATAAATTGCAGCGGGAAGTGGTTTCCTTTGTAAGCGTTTGCTTTCTTGATGATACGCCATTTGATTTCGTAGCCGGTGTTGCTGTCCCGTAAGTCCCAGATGTGTTTTGAAAGTACAGTGTCATGCGAATGTTTTCGGTCCTTGAAAGAGAGTTTGTGGTTATTGTATCTTGTTTTGAAATTGTTCTCTGTCATTCCAATGTAAGTTTTTGTGTCACCAGAATTTATCGTGATTGTAGTTTCGTAGATAATGTTGCTTGTGAGATTTCACCAACACTAAAGAGGGCAGAGATCCTTATTTCTACAATTGCACTTTCTTCTGTTTTCAACATCATCACATTCATTCAGAATTTTTTGATGGTGGTTTTTGATCATGTTTGTCATGTTGGTTGTGTAGCTGTAGCTGACTTTTAAGGTATATATATATATATAATAATAATTATTTGTGGTTTTCGTCACTTGGACAGAGAGTGCTCGATACAAATAGTAGAGCAGGAATATATGTAGTCTGATGATCGCCACCGAGCGTGAAACTCGAGTTACTGTTTTGTAACATCACATCGTGTGGAAAAAAAAAAAAAAAAAAAAAAATATATATATATATATATATTAAGGTAGTTTTCTTAGTTATTATACCTTTTGTTAGGTTAATGTAGTTCATTAGCATTATTTGTGGCAATTGTGGTTTGCCTTTGGTTTAGTCTCGTTATCACTTCTATTATTGTATTATTGTTGTAATTTTTGCTTTTATTTTTGTTACGTAATTTATCAGTAGTTTAACATTAAGTCATTGTTGTAACCGTATGTGTAACTTGTCTGTATAACTGATGAAGGTCGAGAGACCGAAACGTTTTTAAACTAAATTTTTATATTTTTTATACCAAAAGTTGTCCATTTTCGGTCTTTTTAACTAGTTTTTTATCATATCCACCGAATCCGGACTGTGAATCCATTATTGTGATCCTTTTTGGTATGACATCTTTCGTTGGCTCAGGCAGCACCTTCAAAACCGTCTATATTAAGGTATATGTGTATATATATATATATATATATATATATATATATATATATATATATATATATACATGTTCATACAGTTTGAGCACTCTCCGGATTGGGTGGAGAGCCTCATAAGAGGTGTTCACTATTGGCATATTGCTTCGCTCACTGCTTGCAGTTTGAGCACTCTCGTGACTCTACAATGCAATCCAACAATGTGTAACCGTACATCCTGTGCCCAAGTTCAGGAGTTGCCATAAAGCCATTATGGTAGCAACCGGGAGAGCACATTGTATACATAATTGTATATATATATATATATATATATATATATATATATATATATATATATATATATATCACTTCATGAGAGTCCAGGCTTTAGGAGTAATCATCGTTTTATTGCGACAGCTCTATTTCATATGGACCAAAATTTAAATAAAAGGACCACACTCATCAGGCAACTTGAACGAATGACCAGTAAAATAGAATGCTGGCAGTAAAATATGAAAATTCAAATGGTTGCTAGGTAGCAAATGTGTGCCATTTGACGAAATAAGATGTAAAAGCGTATCTGGTTTCTCTTTTTACAAACCGTCTACTGCGTCACAGGGAACCCAAATGCTTCATTAGCTATAACATAATCATTTAATAAAAATGTTGTAAACAAGAAAACCCCGACTCACAATGACTTTTCAGCCCCGATCAGTGGGGCATTTGACCCTGCAACTGGCTCACATAGTGGGGAATTTGATCAGACATTTTTTTTTTTTTGGGGGGGGGATGATCTCGCTTAGAATTGACTGATACTTTATTAGGAGCATAATTTAAAGAAAACCTTAGGTACAACCCAAGACAAAATTAGTTGGGAAGGCTTGTAAAACGCTAAAAAATGACACCACCTTTGGGTTTCAGCTCAACTAAAGGCACGCACAACACTTTTTATAGCCCCCCTCTCCCCCAAATCCAATGTTGAAGACGTCTATACAAAAGACAGTGTAAGTTAAGTAATTGCGTTAACAGCAACTTTGAAAGAGGGGGGACGAGGGGGGAGGGGTGAGGAAAACAAGGAACCTTCCCAACACTTTTGTCTTTGGTTGTATGAAAACTGAAAATAACTTTTAACTACTCATAAAATCAAAACTATTAACGATATAGGGCTAAGACATTGTCCGCTAAATGATAATTCATTAGTGCTGCTTGTGTCAATGTCAGAGGTTAAAATGTTCAAATTGACGGATTATTACAAATGTATAATAATGATCAAACGGTAACGGTTGCGTGACATTAAGTCTGTGAAAACCTCGAAATACATTGCACTCTAAATGGTCAAATATTATTACATACGAAAGCGTTTTAGCAATGTTACGTTATAAGTTAATGTTAATATGTGTTACTACTGAGTTCAATAATAGTTTTCTGGAAATGACGCTTCAAAGTGCAGGTCGATGAAAAAACATGACGTAGATGGACAATGAACGTAGATCCGAAACGACATTTTGTAACTTGATTGAGCTTTGAATGATATACTAACAACACAAGCAAACAGAAAAAAAACTTGAAAGGTGAACAAAAACGATTATTGGTATATTTATTATCTCTGTGGTAACGACCTGTCTAACTTGCGTGACCTCGCATGAGTACTTCTGCCAACATTACTCCACAATACTCCGCACCAAAAAGCACTCAAAAACTAGTTTTTAAAAGGTCTTTCATTTTGATTACAGTGGATTGTGGTTAAGAACTTAAAAGCTTAGCAGAGGACCCTGTTATAAATCTCTAAAGTAAAGGATTTTCCTTATTTTGAACAATACTCCATTGGGAAACAGTTCTTAAAACATAAATCTAATTATCTTGTTTATATTTCGTACTTATCGTGGAGTAATGTTTGATTTCTACTGAAATGAAACCGAAACAACTGGATTATTCATTCCAACAAGCCCTTATTGCAAAGACATTAACATTGATTGGCCATTTTGCTTTCGTTTACGTTGCTTTCAACAGGTATAATTCACCATATATGAATGAAGTAATGTCGCACATTCGTGGAGTAATGATGCACTCGCACAATTAACGGTGAAAACCGATGACTGATAATTAAATTACTGTTTAGCTTAATAATGTTCTCCAACATAACTGGGCAACACAGTGTCCATAGAGTACCAAGTGCAATTGTTCTGCTGCAGGAATTTGCCCCCAGAAATGTTGACATTTCCATCTTACATTTAACATCTCTGTATTGAGGATTAACTCGACTAACAACGTTCTTTGAAGGTCTGAATATTCAATTTTAACTTAATTATCCTGTTCTGTCATTGACCAAAGAAACTACTAATAGTTCGATATTCATGCTAGACACAATCACAAAACATTTGATACTATGATAATGTATTTTACGCCTTCAATTGTTGTAGAAAAAGACGTTATCCGTAGACCACACCCAAGTAATCTTCAACACAACCCAAGACAAAATTAGTTGGGAAGGCTTGTGAAACGCTAAAAAATGACACCACCTTTGGGTTTCAGCTCAACTTAAAAGGCGCGCACAACGCTTTTTATAGCCCCCCTCTCCCCCAAATCCAATGTTGAAGACGTCTATACAAAAGACAGTGTAAGTTAAGTATTTGCGTTAACAGCAACTTTGAAAGAGGGGGGACGAGGGGGGAGGGGTGAGGAAAACAAGGAACCTTCCCAACATTTTTAAGCGATGACGAAGTCATCGCATTATTGTCGTCGTGCTGTGGTGTCCGGATTACACCCGAGAAACACTGGGGACTAGCCTTGAAAGATAAGGTCACGTGACCACCTCGTCTTTGCTCCGCCATTTTGTTTTGAGGTATTTTTGTGAAGAAAAGGTTCGTTTGTTTTCAAATTTTACACCGCCGTGCTTTATTTATCTTGAATATATTTGCGCTCACTTGCAAACAAACAGACACGAAGTGATATACGTACATCTGAAAAAGAAGTGTGCGGTGGTTCACGATCAGTTGTGTACAGAATATCGGAGCAACTTCATTGTATCAAAGGAAGAAAAGGAAATTTTAAAAACAGTTTATCTCGGATTCAAGCTATTGATAAAGGTAAGCCATCATTACCAGCATATGTATGTATACAAATACGGTATCTAATGCAATGCTGTATACAGTAGAGCCGCTGTGGGGTTGTATAATGCTCATCTCAAAGCCAGAGAATGTTTAAATCGTGTCAAAGGAAAATTATGATCTATGTTGTTTTACTTTTTAATAATATTTCTGTTTTTCCTTCCAACGTAGTTTATGCGTGGCAATCGGCAAATGAGTTAGTACAAAAAAATCTGAAAAAATCTACATGTATCGTTGTTATATTCCACTTTTGATTTGACTTGCTAACGATGTAGAAATGAATCCTGGTCCTTGAGATAGTAATGGAAATAAGTGGTCAGGTATTCTAAAATCGCTCCTGGGAATGTTGCTACAAATGGAACAAGTGTTCCGTTGGAATTTAACAGTATTGCTGGTTTGCACTTGCGTCATATCAAAATTCAAGAGCATTAAAAAACAGATTTCAATTTGAATCCAAAATGTTTACGAAATTGTGTCCCACTTAGGGACACAAACATGGTGTCCAAAACTTCAAAGTCGTAATAACGTGTAAAAATCCCATCACAAAAGATTGGATTCAATAAAAGTTTCATAAAATCAGCTTATTGTCATCTATAATGCAAAAATAACTTTCAACTGGTTCAATTTTTTTGGTAATTGCCCAACCTCCCCCTCAAAAATAGAATGGTCCATCCCTAAATGTGACTAGCCACATGTAATAGTTTTTTCAATACATAAAATGAAATCTCTCAACTCCCAAATTGAATTCTTCACCATCCATTGTATCTCTAAATGAAGCACTTTAATTCCTCTTTTAAGTCCCCATAAAGCCATTTTGGTTTTAAACTTTAGGATGACAAAACACTTTAAAAAAATGAACTGAATCTCAAGGTATTCATCTATTTTCTTTTTAAAGGTACACAATCACCTCCAGTCAATGCATCTGCAAACATTTAGCACATCAACTAATGCTGGTAACAATGACAAAAAGTCTCAAGTGCTGAAGAAACTGGTGACCTGCTGTTCGTGCAAGATGTCAAACTACCAATAATCTCTGAAAACATGCTCAGAGCTGACGAAGTCTTTTCAATTTGTGAAGCACAAACATGGAAACAATTTCCAATTGTTGTCATTTAGCAATTGTAACAGTTTTAACCATGTACATTGTACAGTTCAAATTGTGCTTCGTGTATTAACACTTCATAGTTAGGCTGTAAGGAATCAGAAAAACAGCTATCTGGACAACAGTGGACTAATTATAAATAACTTGCAAAATGTACAAATATTGAATTGCACACAACTGAAACTAACTCAGATGTAATTTTAATCTGAAATAATTTGAAAATGAAAATGTTACCTGTGCTTAACGGGTGTGTGACATAAATTAAGCCTGATCAGCATAAAATTATACCAACCAAGTGTGACAAAAATAAATTCCAATCCATATTTGTCACAAATATGAAGGAAAAACAATGATTTGTTTTGATTTTGCACACAAGTTTTTGCAACATGGGTTATATAAATGTACAATTACCAATGCAGCAACCACAATTGTGTTATATATCTTCTAATGCACATCACGAGTATTGGTGTCAGCCAGGACCTTGAAGGCCCAGTAATGACCATTAAGCTCTGCGAGCCTCTGTTATTGTTATTTATTTCACAATTAATAACATTGTTTTTATCACGCAATGCATAATGGTCACTTCTAGGCCTTCAACAGGAAGTTCTGATATAAAAAGAGCTTAGCCCAGGGCCTGACCTGGCCATTCTCACCTTCGGTTTTCAATCAAACACAAAAGAATCAACAACTGACAAACATACGTTATTCCTACGACCATAAGGACAAAGATTGAAAATGTTTGGGAAAAAAGTCATTTTATCAATGAAAGTTTTATCACAAGTCCTTGGCTACTTCTAGTATTTTATATTATTTGCTTGGGTGATATTCTGGTTTGATGAGCTTTTTTAAACAAATTTCATTTATAGGATTCTCAGGTCAACAGCATGCACCGACTGAAACATCGCATTTAATTCGAGTGATTCACTGATTTTATCAGAGCACCCCAGACCTATTGATTTTACGCCGAGATGAAACTCGTCGTCGCTTCTGTGCGCATTGCGTACCTATTTTTGTCTTTGGTTGAAGTCCGAATTTATCATATTTTTACTTCGAGGCACTGATATGAATAAACGTTTAGTTTCCCAAAACTCGTTATTATCCATCATCACCCGACCCTGAACATTTTACACCAAAGAAAATTCCTGTGAAGATGAAATAAGCCCCTTTTTCTCTACTGAAAACTGAAGTACAAAGTAGTAAACCATTTTCATTAAGTGAGGAAGCCCCGGTTTGCAGAAGCTAGATTGAGTGGCTTTCGAAATTCTCGAGCAAAGATCGTCGAACGCGACTTTGCTGTAAAAAACACGGGCAGTGAAATATTGAATAACGAACAGCTCATACCTAAACAGGATTCTGACCGAGTGATGCAGTTACGAGCCCAGAAGAAGCCCTTTCATTCACATGATTCGCAAACGGAGAAAGCTCAGAAAGCTGTAGCCATTTTGAACAATCCGCTGTCAAAGTAATCACTGAAGTAATCAGGGGACTGGTACCAACGACAAAAGAAAATCGATTTTAATCTGAATACTGCTTTCTACTGCACCGCGACACGTCTTGTCAATAGCTAGACAATAAAGGCTAGAGTCAGTAAATCAAACCTGTAGCTTTTTTTATAGGTGATTGCAGCAAAAGAAAACGAGATGACGACAGTGGCCCGCCACGTGAGCTCACCGTGGCGGGCCACTGCCGGGCCGAATCAGTGCAGTGCACTTAACACTGACCCGGCCAACCTACTATATGGAGCAACAAGGTATTTATTAGTAAAACTTGTGGCGACTGTTCACTTGTGGTACATATAATGACGACAAAATCAAAGATTCAAGTGAAACAGAGCATTAAAAAATACAAATACAACTCAATTTCATAATCGTGGCCATGATCGTAACAATTGATGGCGATAATTCTATGCGGTTGTCTTTCGAGAAGTCCACAAACGCATGCGCACTACGGTTTATTGTCAATTCACGATTTTAAAACAGTCGCTTGAGGATTCAAAAAAAAAAAAACTTCATTAGTATAAGTAATAGGATGAGTTGTAGTGATGTTTGGTAATAATACCGCAAGTAATATTTCAAAATTGTCCAAAATATATCACGAGCCGCTCGGCGAGTGATATTTTGGACAATTTTGAAATATTACTAGCGGTGTCAGCGGTATTACAGTCGAACCTGTATATAACGGCCCTGTATTAAGCAGCCACCCTCTATTAAGCGGCCAGTTTTCAAAGTCCCGATTTTTCGCTCATACAAACGCTGTATTTGTTACCTGTATTAGGCGGCCACCTCTATTAAGCGGCCGCGGCCACCCTGTAGCAGTTCTATGTTTGTCTTTCTTTGTTATTTTTACCTGCATTAAGCGGCCACCCTTTGAACGGAAACTAAGCCACATGTCATTTTATGTGCTATTTTATTGTGTTTAAAATGCGATCCATCGTCACTATTAAGAAATAACATGTACAAAGCTACTGTAAGGTGATAATCGGCCGTTTAGTATCGTTAACGTTTTGCAGATGTCCGCAATGTGCTGAAGTACAGACAAAATCACGAACGCAAAAAATGTTCGTTTTGAATATGCTTCATTCTTTAGCTAGAAATTCCTCTTTAATTAGCTTCTTCTCCAGCCCTGTGCTGGAGAATGAATCGCCTTCGAACGTATACTCGCAAGGGATTTTAACTGCACATTGAACGGTTATAACTGCACATTGAACGTAACAACTATGAAACGACGGAATGAGATATTTTGTACGTGTGAACTGTAAGTCATAGAAATACGGTACTGTTTTCGGTAGAAGAGTAGAGGACAATTTATTGCACAGTACTTTTACACAATGTTACGTTAGTTGGCACTGAACTTTGTTTAAAGTATTGATCGCTTAAAAGAGTGTTGATTGTCCTATTGTTTCCTTGCATGAAGTGTTTTTGTATGATACACCATTAAAATTGGCATTAGACCACGCCCAGTGAGTATTTTTAGTGATCCTGTATTAAGCGGCCACCTGTATTAAGCGGCCAGTTCCTCAAGTCCCGAGGGTGGCCGTTATATACAGGTTCGACTGTATTACCAAAATATCACGTACAACTCCTCCAATTATTTGTTTATAAAATAGGATCAGAATTTTTTTTCAAAAGTGTCTTTTATTTCATTACGGTCAAATGAACACCGCGCCATAGTGGGAACATTTCACATTGAATGAAGTCAATGAATGACACCACTTCACGGTTGCGCACTGTTCTTGTCAAAAACAGAACTAAAATTAGTTTTCGGAGGGAAAGAAGTTGAAAGTCGTCTCTAAAAGTTTTCACAGCCTTCCTTAGTACTACCAAAAAATGAACTATAATACATGTGAATTGGCGTGTCAAAACGGAGAATCAAAGAAAGGGCTGAAACTAGAGCTTATTTCAATTCGTATTTAACTGTTTTTCTGCACAATTCCAACGGTGGCATCGGCTCCGGTGCTGTAATTTATTTGTCACCTGGCAGTTGTGAAAGTGGTTCACCGTCATCGTCTGGCAAGTTGGATTTTGCTGTGGTCACCCAGGACACGCTTCTGCCACAGTTGTTTTCGTCTTCAAAAAAGACAGAAAAGCCTTTTTCCTTGGTAAATAATCGACACAGTGACATTTTTACGGGGAATATAATAAGAATGAACTCAGAATATGGACATAATAAAAGAAACAAGACTTAACATCGCCTTGAGTGTTTCAACGCTGGATCAATTTACGTACTTGTCATTAAGAGTTCGAAAATGGAACGTTCGATTTAATTTGTTCGATTCGCGTTTTTTTTTGTGAATTCCACTAATTCGTTCGATGACACATTGATGACCGAACTTAATCGAACCCTTCCGTTCGATTAAGTTCGATTGAGTTCGAAAATTGTTCGATTCAATTTTTTTTTGTGAGTTCGATTTCGTTCGATGGCCGAGGAACGAAAGGGCATATACTTCATGGTGACAAGCCACAAGTGCACCGAGATAATATATATTATTATAAGTAGTATAATATAATTATTATAACTATAGTATAATATAATTATTATAACTAGTATATATTTCATGTGTGAACATTATATAGTGTCCTCAAACAACACTGTACACCCCTATAAAGTACTGTATATCCCTTATACAATACTGTACACCCCTATGCAACATTGTACACCCCTACACAGCATTGTATATCCCCATACAACACCATACAGCCCTATATAGCACTGTATACCCCCATAAAGCCCTATACACCCCAACACAACACCGTACACTCCTATACATCCCCGTACACAGCTATACAGTGCTGCACACCCATATACAGCGCTGTACACCCCTATACAGCCCTGTATACCCCCACACAACACCATACAACCCTATACAGCACTGTACATCGCAACACAGCCATGTACAACCCTATACATCCCCGTACACCCCCATACAATACTGTACACTTCTATGCAGCACTGTACACCCCTACACAGCCCTGTATACCCCCATACAACAGCGTACAGCCCTATACAGCCATGTACACCCCTATACAGTGCCGCACACCGATATACAGCCCTGTACACCCCTATGCAAGACCCCATACAATACTGTACACTTCTATGCAGCACTATACACTCCTATACAGTCCTGTATACCCCCATACAACAGCGTACAGCCCTATACAGCCATGTACACCCCTATACAGTGCCGCACACCCATATACAGCCCTGTATAACACCATACAACACCGGTCAGCCCTATATACAGCACTGTATATCCCAATACAGCCCTGTACACCCTTGTACAACTCTGTACAGCCCAATACAACCATGTATACCCCATACAACACCGTACATCCATATACAGCACTGCACATCCCAATACAGCCATGTACACCCCTATATAACACTGTCACATCTATACAGAACTGTACACCCCTATACAGCGCTGTACACCCCTATGCAACTTTGTACACCCCTATACAGCCCTGTATATCCCCATACAACACCGTACATCCCTATGCAGCACTGTATACCCCCATACAACACCGTACAGCCCCATAAAGCACTGTATATCCCAATACAGCCCTCTACACCCTTATACAACTCTGCACAGCCCTATACAGCCCTGTATATCTCCATGCATCACCGAACAACTCTGTACAGCACTGTACATCCCAATATAGCCCTGTACACCCTATACAACACCGTACAGCACTATACAGCACTGTACATACCAATACAGCCATGTACAGCCCCGTACACCCCTATACAACTCTGTACACTCCTATACAACACTGTACACCCCTATACAACACTGTACACTCCTATACAACACTGTACACACCTATACAACACTGTACATCCATATACAACATTGTAAACTCCTATACAACAGTGTACACCCCTATACAGCTCTGTATACCCCCATACAACACTGTACACCCATATACAGCACCGTACACCCATATACAACACTGTACACCCCTATACAGCAATGTATACCCCCATACAACACTGTACACCCATATACAGCACTGTACACCCCTATACAACACAGTACACCCCTAGACAACACTGTACACCCATATACAGCCCTGTACACCCCTATACAGCAATGTATACCCCCATACAACACTGTACACCCATATACAGCACTGTACACCCCTATACAACACTGTACACCCCTAGACAACACTGTACACCCACATACAGCCCTGTACACACCTATACAGCAATGTATACCCCCATACAACACTGTACACCCATATACAGCACTGTACACCCCTATACAACACTGTACACCCCTATACAACACTGTACACCCATATACAACACTGTACACCCCTATACAACACTGTACACCCCTATACAACACTGTACACCCCTATACAACACTGTACACCCCTATACAACATTGTACACCCCTGTACACCCCCATGCAACACTGTACTCCCCTATACAACACTGTACACCCCTATACAACACTACACACCCCTATACAACACTGTACACTCCTATTTTTACAGCACTGTACACCCCTATACAACACTGTAGTCCCCTATACAACACTGTACATCCCTATACAACACTGTACACCCCTATACAACACTGCACACCCCTATACAGCACTGTACACCCTTATACAACAATGTACACCCATATACAGCACTGTACACCCCTATACAGCAATGTATACCCCCATACAACACTGTACACCCATATACAGCACTGTACACTGCTATACAACACTGTACACCCATACACAACACTGTACACCCATACACAACACGGTACACCCCTATAGACCACTGTACACCCCTATACAACACTGTACACCCCTATACAACACTGTACACCCCTATACAACACTGTACACCCCTATACAACACTGCACACCCCTATACAACACTGTACATCCCTAAACAACACTGTACACCCCTATACAGCAATGTATATCCCTATACAACACCGTACACCCATATACAGCACTGTGCACCCTTATACAACATTGTACACCCATATACAGCACTGTACACGTCTATACAGCAATGTATACCCCCATACAACACTGTACACCCATATACAGCACTGTTCACTGCTATACAACACTGTACACCCATACACAACACTGTACACCCATACACAACACGGTTCACCCCTATACAACACTGTACACCCCTATACAACACTGTACACCCCTATACAACACTGTACACCCCTATATATACAGCACTGTACACCCCTATGCAACACTGTACTCCCCTATACAACACTGTACACCCCAATACAACACTGTACACCCCTATACAACACTGTACACCCCTATATAACACTGTACACCCATATCCAACACTGTACACCCCTATACAACACTGTACACCCATATCCAACACTGTACACCCCTATACAACACTGTACACCCCTATACAACACTGTACACCCATATCCAACACTGTACACCCCTATACAACACTGTACACCCATATCCAACACTGTACACCCCTATACAACACTGTACACCCATATCCAACACTGTACACCCCTATACAACACTGTACACCCCTATACAACACTGTACACCCCCATACAACACTGTACACCCCAATACAACACTGTACACCCCTATACAACACTGTACACCCCTTTACAACACTGTACACCCCTATACAACACTGTACACCCCCATACAACACTGTACACCCCTATTCAGCAATGTATCCCCCTATACAACACTGTACACCCCTATACAACACTGTCCACCCCTATACAACACTGTCCACCCCCTATTCAGCAATGTATACCCCTATATAACACAGTACCTTATACAGCCCTGTACACTCCTACACAACACTGCACACATCTGTACAGCAATGTACACCCCTATACAGCCTTGTTCACCACTATACAACCTTTTAAACTTTGATACACTGTCACACACATGTACATCACTGTATATCACTGTACACCCCTATATAGCACTGTACACCCCTATACAGCCCTGTGCACTCCTATACAGCACTGTACACCTTTATACAGCCCAGTGCAACACTGTACACCCCTATACAGCCCTGTTCACCCCTATACAACACTGTACACTCCGATAAAGCTCTGTACACCCCTATACCACACTGTTCACCCCTATACAACACTATACAGCCCTGTACACCCCTATTCAGCCCTGCATAGTCCTATAATATATATAGATAGGCCCAGCCTATCAGCGTCGCACTTTAAACAAGCTTATAACTAAGGTGAAACTTAACTAAGGTGAAAGGTTGGAAGCACAAGAATTAAGATTGAAGAACGGGCTATTTTCAATTTTAGCAATTCTCAAAAACAGTATTACCCGACCGTCTGCACAGTACATTTAGACCGTACAAAAGTTCACAAAAACAACTTTTCTCTTTCCAGAATAACTAGTACGACTACTTTCCGAATAAAATACAGTTTTTGTTTGTAAAAAATTGCCCGAGAAACTGATTTGGAAATTAAAATTGCAAAAATACACAAACATAAGCTTATTTGCATAAGGCGACGCGAGTGAAGACAGAAAATCTAAGTCTTGTTTTGTTTACATAAAATCGCTTTTTAATCTATGTAATGAATGAACAAAGACATAAAAACGGACAACAAAATCTTCTTTCGAAAAATTTTATTCAATCTCCATTAATTTATGTTTAAAAGAAGAAAAAAAGTACTATTTCTAGCGCATCAAGACAGAGCTGTCCTCGATGAAATTCAAGATAACAACACGACTTAATTTGAACACGTTTCATAAACATGTCTCCAAAACTTAAGAGAACTCAAAGGAAAAGTCAATCAAAAATTGATATCAACATAAATTCCCATCGAAAAATGTGATTTATTTTACCTTTAAAGCACTGGACTGCTTGGAAATTCGTTAAAACTCCGCTTCTTAGGTTCTGAAACCGTAATAAAACAAGGCATCTCCCCGCATTGATAATATGAAGTTCCTCGAAGCAAGATTTTATTCCTGAAAGCTCTTCTTTTTCCACTAAAGCGGCTTCTGAGTATCCCTTAACTAGTATCTCTGTCTTGAGTAGCAAACCGCGAAAAACTGCAGGGAAATAACGACTTTTATTCTCCGCTAAACACAACAATCCAACTCTGAATCCAACTAAAGTGTTTACCGAGCTGACGGCTGTGTAGCCGCGCGAAAAACAAAGCCTCAAAGATCCCGGATGTTGATGACGTCGTACGCATACAGCTGACGTGACATTCGGCATTCCCGGATGTTGTGTGGCGTCATTCGCGCATGTTTTGCGACGTCATACGCGCTCGCGAGCTAGTAGCCTTGAGCGACGCTCGGACACACAGTCACACTACTCATTCTATTGAGAAGATTATTACTGCAACTAAAGTCATCCTTTCATACAAACAAACCTCTAAAGAACACATTTTAAAACTCTTAAATATGAATGGCAATAGTTGGCGTGTGGGTATGAAAATATAAAAAAAATTCAACCTCCCAACCATTTTTGTTCTTTCCTTTTCCTAACCACCAGTGACAACCGAAAACTACTAACAACTAACAGCAACTACCAGTAACAACGTAGTAGTGAGTACTAGTAGCCACCAGCAACTACAAGTTACGACAAGCAACTACTAGTAACTACCGACAACTAGTAGTAACTACAGACAACTACTTGTAACTATCGAGTACTACTAGAAACTACTGACAACTACTAGTACGTAACTATCGACAAATACTATTAACTACCGACAACAACTCAAGGTTTCTCGATTGTTTCAGAAATAAATGGAAAACTCGCAAATAAATAGCCAGACAATCTATTTTGCTCGTGTGCAAGACATAGTCAAGAAGAATGCACTAAAATCAAAACAAGATGAAATCAATTAAATTAAGGACGGTGCCACCTATTGTTATTGCGCATACGTTTTGCGCATGCATTGCGCGATAGTCGCGCGAGACACTGGTTATTTTTTCAACGCGAACGCGGGTGGTAAAGACTAAGTTCCGCCCACTTTTCATGTCAACTGTCAACTCCCTGGCTCAGTTTCTAAACTTTATATTTAATACAAGATAAATAGAGTTCTCAAAAATCTATAAAAATGTGTTTATAGACCTTCTGCAGCCTAAAAGTGCTAAATTCTTTCTCTATTTTGCAAACGACACAGCCTCGGTAATGAATCTATTTTGAGCTAATTGGCGATGCTGCCTCGATCAGCAGAACGCGTACGTTTTGGCTTTTCTTTACGAAGATTGTTTACATTGGCTCCTTTTCACCATTCAAAATTTTAACAAAACTTAAAGTCAAACCAGACTAGTGTTTTTTATACATAAAACAAGCATCCTCAAGGCATAAAATCCAAGGAAAGGCTGGCATGTTGTTATTTCAATTGACTGCAAGTTTTTGTTTGGCGGCCAAACTCGCGTTGTTTGAAATTTTTGTTTATCTGCAAAAATCTTTTGCCAGTGGCCATTTTTGCGAATGAAAAAGTATATAACAAAAGCAGAAAAACAATTGTTCCTGACCAGTTAAATCAAACAAACGTCGAAAAGGAGAACAAGGCTGAAGCCAGCAACTAAAGAAAACTGGCCGCTCCAAAGCCGGGAAGCATCCGTCTAAAGTCTTCCCTCCCTGGATTGCTGGCAAGCATGGTTTTTGGTGTAATCTTTCGTAAACACATTTGTGCATTTAGGTTCAATTGATTTCCTTTATTCTCTATTAGGCAAGTGATGTTTTTCGAAGTCGCATCGTGTCAGTTCTCAACTTCTTTGCATTAGAGCAAATTTTGATAGGCGAAAAACTTGCCATGATAAACTGAAAAGAAATCTTATCATTTTAGATCAAATAAAGCCGTAGACTTAGGCGAAAAAAGTGTTTTATTATTTAACGATTTTTTTGACATTAAAGTGTAAACTCTTTTAAAGTTATCAGAGAATCCATGAAAACTACAGGAGCTTCACAAGAAAATAAACACGCGGCCAAATGAAATTACAAAACTCAAGCACTTTTCAACAAATATTTCTTAAATTTTGACTCCAAATAACCGTTAAAAGACTAACCTGCCAATCTAGAGTTTTTCGGCAGCCGACCATTCACCTCGATAGCACTGATGTTTTCAAGTTGGTAATGGATCGGAAGAAGATGCACACAGTGTAAAGTTCTTGTGCCCGAAGGAACATAATAAATCCGTAGATCCACTGTAGATCAATGGAAGTAAACCGATTTTGCCTTTTTACTCCTTTACTGTGCTGTTTGACCTTGAAATCCCCGAAAAATGTTTCTCAAAACAGCACCTTACATCTACAAATACTAGAATTCCTTTGAATTCTACAATGTTTGCCTTTTTATCGTGCCTTTTGAACGGTGAGCCGTCGAGTGGAAATCCCAGCATGCCCCCGAAAAAGACACGCACAATATTCAACTTACTAGGGAGGGCATAGAAAAAAATGTCGCGAATCCCGAAAGTGATTCCGTAAAAGTTGAAAATATCTAAATATAACTTGTAAAAACGCGTGGTGACCCCTACTTTTTATCTTATAAAATGGAAGTGGTAAGCATATTAAGCACCCCATTAATTTTTTGTTGTGGGCAAACGTTATTAAGACCGTATTTTTGGCGAACGTGGGAAAGCTGTCAGGGCCGATAACGGCTCCGTTGTGATGATTTTGTAACTTTAAACACATAAACAATAGTTGTTTTGTTACCATTTGTTATGTGTTTTAGAGATTTTTAGAATTATTGTTGCTTTTGTGTATGTAAAGGCGAATTCTAAGGAAATCCGCGAAGAAAGATCTATTTTTCCTTTTTTCGAAAAAATGCTGATGTCAGCATTTTTTCCAGATTGAAGCTTAAATATCTCCGAAAATTGCGTGGTTACCCCCAATTTTCTCTTTGGATTCCAATAGCCCCTGCTAAGATCTACTTTTCCCGCATAGTCAAAAACCTGGCAAAATACCTTGCCATTAGGTGGCACCGTCCTTAAATAAATGTTTTCCGATCGCGAATAATCAGATGTGATTATGAATTCAATATTCAATTCCTTGATATTGGGCAACTAAAACTATATTTCTTACGAGTGAATTCAGTTGCATATGGGTGTACATTGCTGTATATGG
Source organism: Cladopsammia gracilis (assembly GCA_022457155.1). NCBI lineage: Eukaryota > Metazoa > Cnidaria > Anthozoa > Scleractinia > Dendrophylliidae > Cladopsammia > Cladopsammia gracilis. Next base: position 1,941,010 of record JAJGOT010000074.1, read on the forward strand.
GTGTACAGTGCTGAATAGGGGTGTACAGTGTTGTATAGGGGTGTACAGTGTTGTATAGGGGTGTACACTGTTGTATAGGGGTGTACAGTGTTGTATAAGGGTGTACAGTGTTGTATTGGGGTGTACACTGTTGTAAAGGGGTGTACAGTGTTGTATAGGGGTGTACAGTGTTGTATTGGGGTGTACAGTGTTGTATAAGGGTGTACAGCGTTGTATAAGGGTGTACAGTGTTGTATAGGGGTGTACAGTGTTGTATAAGGGTGTTCAGTGTTGTATTGGGGTGTACACTGTTGTAAAGGGGTGTATACTGTTGTATATGGGTGTACAGTGTTGTATAGGGGTGTACAGTGTTGTATTGGGGTGTACACAGTTGTAAAGGGGTGTACAGTGTTGTATATGGGTGTACAGTGTTATATAGGGGTGTATAGTGCTGTATAGGGTGTACAGTGTTGTATAGGGGTGTACAGTGTTGTATAGGGGTGTACAGTGTTGCATAGGAGTGTACAGTGTTGTATAGGGGTGTACAGTGTTGTATAAGCGGTGTACAGTGTTGTATATGGGTGTATAGGGGTGTACAGTGCTGTATAGGGGTGTACAGTGTTGTATAGGGGTGTACAGTGTTGTATAGGGATGTACAGTGTTGTATAGGGGAGTACAGTGTTGTATAGGGGTGTACAGTGCTGTATATATAGGGGTGTACAGTGTTGTATAGGAGTGTACAGTGTTGTATAGGGGTGTACAGTGTTGTATAGGGGTGTACAGTGTTGTATAGGGGTGTACAGTGTTGTATAGGGGTGGACAGTGTTGTATAGGGGTGTACAGTGCTGTATATATAGGGGTGTACAGTGCTGTATATATAGGGGTGTACAGTGTTGTATAGGGGTGTACAGTGTTGTATAGGGGTGTACAGTGTTGTATAGGGGTGTACAGTGTTGTATAGTGGTGTACACTGTTGTATAGGGGTGTACAGTGTTGTATATGGGTGTACAGTGTTGTATAAGGGTGTACAGTGTTTTATAGGGGTGTACAGTGTTGTATAGGAGTGTACAGTGTTGTATTGGGGTGTACAGTGTTGTATAGGGTGTACAGTGTTGTATAGGGGTGTACAGTGTTGTATTGGGGTGTACAGTGTTGTATAGGGTGTACAGTGCTGTATATGCGTGTACAGTGTTGTATGGGGGTATACATTGCTGTATAGGGGTGTACAGGGCTGTATATGGGTGTACAGTGTTGTATAGGGGTGTACAGTGCTGTATATGGGTGTACATTGTTGTATAAGGGTGTACAGTGCTGTTTATGTGTGTACAGTGTTGTATGGGGGTATACATTGCTGTATAGGGGTGTACAGTGTTGTATAGTGGTGTACGATGCTGTATATGGGTGTACAGTGTTGTATGGGGGTATACAGAGCTGTATAGGGGTGTACACTGTTGTATAGGGGTGTACAGTGTTGTATAGGGGTGTACATAGATGTATAGGGGTGTACAGAGATGTATAGGGGTGTACAGGGCTGCAAAGGGCTGTATTGGTGTGTACAGTGCTGTATAGTGCTGTACGGTGTTGTATAGGGTGTACAGGGCTATATTGGGATGTAAAATGCTGTATATGGATGTACGGTGTTGTATGGGGGTATACATGGCTGTATAGGGCTGTACAGAGTTGTACAAGGGTGTACAGGGCTGTATTGGGATATACAGTGCTGTATATAGGGCTGAACGGTGTTGTATGGTGTTATACAGGGCTGTATAGGTGTGTACAGTCTTGCTTAGGGGTGTACAGGGCTGTATATGGGTGTGCGGCACTGTATAGGGGTGTATTCGGCTGTATGGGGCTGTACGGTGTTGTATGGGGGTAAACAGGGCTGTATAGGGGTGTACAGTGCTGCATAGAAGTGTACAGTATTGTATGGGGGTGTACGGGGATGTATAGGGTTGTACATGGCTGTGTTGCGATGTACAGTGCTGTACAGTGCTGTATAGGGTTGTATGGTGCTGTATAGGTGTATACAGGGCTGTATGGGGTTGTACAGCAATGTGTGGGGTGTACATGGCTGTATTGGGATAACAGTGCTGTATAGGGCTGTACGGTGTTGTATGGGGGTATACAGGGCTGTATAGGGGTGTACAGTGTTGCATAGGGGTGTGCAGGGCTGTATATGGGTGTGCAGCACTGTATAGCAGAGTACGGGGCTGTATAGGAGTGTACGGTGTTGTGTTGGGGTGTATAGGGCTTTATGGGGGTATACAGTGCTGTATGGGGTTGTATGGTGTTGTATGGGGATATACAACACTGTATAGGGCTGTACGGTCTTGTGTAGGGGTATACAGGGCTGTATAGGGGAGTACGGTGTTCTATAGGTTTGTACAGGGCTGTATAGGGGTTTATGGTCGTGTAAACTGCTGTGTAGTGGTGTACAATGTTGCATAGGGGTGTACAGTATTGTATAAGGGATATACAGAACTTTATAGGGGTGTACAGTGTTGTATGAGGACACTATATAATATTCTCACATGAAGTATATACTAGTTATAATAATTATATTATACTACGTATAATAATATATATTATACTACTTATAATAATATATATTATCTCGGTACTACTTATAATAATATATATATTATCTCGGTGCACTTGTGGCTTGTCACCATGAAGTATATACCAACGAAAGAGTTCGATTAAGTTCGAAAACCGAACGCTCGATGTGATACGCCGAGCGTACTACGAAAAGACCCGAAAGACCCAGAAGGCTCCAATATGCGAGAAATGTTTTCCATAAAGATCTTCAAATTTAAGATAAGGATTTGCTGAAACGACGAAGATGAATTTATGTGACCAACTAGACGCCTGACTGCGTGTACTCAGGCAGTCGTTGTACTGAGAAGCATCATATTGCAATTTATTTAGCTAAATGTTTTGCATTTGAAGTCATACGAAATTCAGTCGAATCGATGTGATTGAGGTGTATTGCAGGTTTGCCATTTGCAAGCTATTCCACCTTTGATTGCATTTCTTGGAATCGATTAATAGCTTGCCCGTTCCGAAAAACGCTCAACGTCTTTTAGTGTGGGTCTACCGCGAACGGCGTGTTCGTTTGTATGTGATTTCTGCGCCCTAGAAATCATGGAATCCGTGCTAACTTTCAACGACGACAACTTCTGTAAATGCTGACCAAGTGCTCAGCCATTCTCGTCCCCAGAGCTCCCGGTTTTTTTAAATTGCGTCTCGGGAAACGAGGGCTTTGGGTACGAGAATGGACTGAACGAGTGAAAAAAAGAAAAAAACAGCGGAAATTTTACCCAGGCCTCACTGCCTGGGTAATTATCGTATCATTTGCAAAATAACTTTCAATGTCAAAAGCGTAATTATTCGAGTCGGCTATTACTACTGAATACAGGCAATTGCAGGTTACTGGGAATGGGTTAACGTTTGCAGTATAACACAAAGCAACACGACGTCGTTTAAAGAAAGTGATATATTTTTTAAATAGTTTCTTTCATTAAGTTTACAATTAGATACAGTAGTACTCTGCAGTCATAAAAACGTTGAAGGAAACTGGAGTACATTGCATGGAAGTACATGTAGGACAAAAATCTTGCATTTATTTTTGTAAGTTAATAGGAAAAAGACAGATTAAATACACTGACAGCTGTTTGTGGTTTTCTTTAGGCATAACAAGAAGGTTAATTTACACTTAGCATTTCCTTACTTTTTTCCTAACTTTTTTACTTTTCAGTTTAATTGGGTAACTTGGGTTCCCTGTGATTTGGTACGCTGTTGCTCAGACAATGTTTTCAACCATAAACCATGTAGAAAAATTCTGACTAGTGGAACCATCTTATGAGGTAGGCAAGTCTTCACAAGCCTAATGGCTCACAACTGCCAGAGCCTAACCCGGTTTCTGTAGCATGAAGCGACTGTGAGTATTACTACTCCCCCTGGATGGGATGCTGGTCCATCGCAAGGTTACCCCCCAGCATTATGTTGCCGGTTCCTATTTATACACCTGGGTGGAGAGAGACAATGGGGAGCAAAGTTTTTTGTCTAAGGAAACAACACACTGGCAAATGTACCCATTTATACACATTGGTGGAGAGAGACAACGTGGAGCAAAGTTTCTTGTCTAAGGAAACAACACACTGGCAATGTACCCATTTATACAGCTGGTGGAGAGAGACAAGGTGGAGTAAAGTTTCTTGTCTAAGGAAACATCACACTGGCAATGTACCCATTTACACACCTGGGTGGAGAGAGACAATGTGGAGCAAAGTTTCTTGTCTAAGGAAACAACACAACAGCAGAGACCAGGTTTCAGGTTGAAAGTCCAACACACTAACCACTACACCACTGTGTCTCCTCAAGGTAGCCAGGCCCAGGGTGGGGGTTTGGAGTTACACAAGTTGTAAAATGGATCAGAATGAGTTTTGTTAGACCCTTAAGACATTATTTTCTTTGTTAAATGAGGAGGGGGTCATGTCACCTGGGCACCTCCTCTAGATCTGTCACTGATTTATGATAAAAAAATATTATCAATTCTCTAGATGACTGGCATAATTTGCTTAGAAATTTTGCACCATAAAAGTCGAAACTCTGCTACTCTTCACAGAGTCACCTTAATTTCCAATACTTGTAAATAATAATAAATAATAATTAAGGCCATGCAGTGAGTTTGCCATCCCTCGATAATAAAAATTGATAAAAAAAATTATTATAGCCTTGAGTATGTTTGGGTGATTTTGCATGGTACCATTAGTTTTTCAATATTTTAATTTTGTTCTTTGGCACTCTAGGGAGTTACAGGGTTAAGGATAGTGACTCGATCATTCATTTTTTGTTTCTGTGGAGGCATGGTGGTTATGTGGCTAGCGCATCTGACTTTTGAACTCAAGGTTGGTGGGTTGAGGCCTGGTGTCTGCCGTTGTGCTGTTACTTTAGCCAAAGAAAATGTAATTTCTGATGACTGAGTGACGTAGGAATGAATTAGGCAGAAATTATTATTTTGATGGCACGGCATAGAGGTTCATGTGTCCTCATGGGACAGTATTATTCTACGTTGGTCAGTCTTCTTTAACGTTATCTCTTTTCTTTTTATTTCTCGATTAAGTTTCAGTCTTTCAAATAGGTTTGATACTGTATTATAGCAAAAGTATTTGGAAATGTTATCATTTGTCAGTTGTACCTCTGCCTCCGAGGTCCAGTTCCACTGCACTTTTATAGGGGGTATACATTTCCACAATTTTTGGCCACTTCTAAAGGGTGTTTTTTTAGTATCTGGCGTGGCAAAATTTTCTGTAATTTAATGTAAATTAAAATCTAATTTACAAGGTCAGGAGAATGTAAAGAACATGTTAGCAGGATACATCCATCGGATGACTGACTGGCTCATCCTCAATAAACTCATTTCACACTGAATGTCTCGTCTTAGTGGAGTCAGAATCTTTGCTCCACTGTCTCACTTCACCTAGCTGTATAAATTGGTACTGGCAACATAATGCTGGGGGTATATCTTGCAATGGACTAGCATCCTATCCAAGGGGGAGTTACTAATACTCTCAGTCTCTTCATGGTATGAGACCGGGTTAAGCTCCGGCAGTTATGAGCCACTAGGCTTGCGAAGGCTTTACCTACTCATTCACATAAAATTCACAGACATCGATCAGTAAAGTATTGTGGGTTTGTTAGCATCCTTTTCTTTCCATCCATGATTGTGCCTTTTCAACAATAGTCTGGTTACCACAGCTGCATATTTTTAAAACCTTGTAACCGCCCACTAGAGCCAAATTGCATCCCAAGAGCACTCTGCCACTCACAAGATGCATGTGAAGAGACCAGACATAGTACAGCCATGCTGAAAACTTCTCAAGGAAGCATTTGCAGAATTCAGTAAAACCATTGACAGTACATGAGCCTTGTCATATATCCCGTTGTCTATAAACATAAAAAGGCCATTGGTGTCAATATCACATGACTTTTCTGTCCTTATTATGATGAATTTACTGTATTGCTCAAAACTGTTTATATACATGCGACTAAGCACCTTAATTTACCCTTATATAAAAATGGTTTCAGAACATCAAGAGAAAAATATCAAGTGATTCCTCTAGGGGAGAAAAATAAAATTCAGATTTCAGATTTCACCAATTTTTCCAAGAGATAATGGCCAGAAGAAAATAATTGAAAAATTGATGGTTTCAGTCCACTATTAGTAATGATTAATCATTATTAATTAATAAATAATTATATTTTTTTTTGCTTTTTAAAATGATATCAGTGGTTGATCTACACAGGGGGCCCAGGATGTGTGGTTCTTGCAATATCAATAAGAACCAAATTTTCTCTTCTCACCCCTTCCTCTTTTACTACAAATACATAATTATGTAACAACTAAAGAACTCTACACAATCACCTCATTTAATTAATTGGCTGTGATTTATTATAATTTACTGTCCTTCTGATGAACATATCAAAAACTCACCAGTCATTCTCTTGTTTTTCAAGAGTTTAAATCTACCCTGCACACTGTAATTAGGATTCTACTAGTGAAGGTCATTATAACCAGAAGCAAACATCATGATATCATCAAGAAGTACAGTGTTTGATGAGTAATCAATCAGCTTATTATTCAGGCCACAACAGTTATTTAATCATAATAGTAATATATTGACCCACCTGCACTAAGAGAATCCTTTCTGCCTTCAGGAATGGCATCAACTTTGGATCTGCAAAATTTAAACAAATTTTGTTAAAAACTACTGAATGACAGACTATTATAAAATAATTATGTACTAAAATTCTTACAGATTTAAAATTCTTACAGATTTACAGGGCTGTGCTCTAAGAGTTACCATGAGGAGCCCAAAGAAAGTCCAACTATAAAATTTAGGGTACCCCGCAGTTACGCTATGTGCAAAAACTATGTTTTCTTGTCACCTGAAGACAAAAGTCAGTCACTTATGCCATCTGGGCACTGCTAGAGTACAGGCCTGTGCTATTCATCTGATACTTCATAGAGTGGTTTTTAATTGAGAGTCGAAAGTAATTTTGCAATTGCCTTGTAATTGGTTTTGCATTACTAACCCTTTGTGATTGGCTAAAACATTTCAGTGCAAAATAGAGACTGTCATTAATACATGTAAACGCGTTGATGCAAGGGACACAATTTTCATTATATTGGAGTTGCACTGTTAAACACATTACTGCAATGGTTTGATTTAGCACCCGGGGTGCTTATTTACTTCAGAGAGGGCACTTATAGGAGAGGGGGCCCTTATTAGAGAGGGGGTGATTATTTCATTTTTGAGAAAAACATGGGAGTGTGAAAAAGCATGAACATTAACAAAAAAAATATACATTTTGCATAGTCAGAACAATGCGTAGTCCAGCACTTGTCCAAACGATGTCTGTGATTCGCTAAGAAAACAACAGATTTGTCCTGCTGGGATAGGGGCATCGTTCAAGTGATATATCAATGGTATTGTTCCCCAATCACAGACATCATTTGGACAGCTAAGGGGTTGCCCAGAACAAGTCAGTAACAACAGTTTGCATAGTAAGAACAACAGTAACAAAGGTTCACATAGTCAGAATAGAATTGTTATAAAAAATTATACCATCCTCAATCTCTACAAAGAGATCTTGAGTTTAAAGGAGTTGTGCACTCACATGGAAATAACTGTCAAGACACTTGGAAAAAGACCAGATTTTTTGTTTTGTAATTCAGTACAATTTGACCAATTAAAGGAAGCTTAATGACAGCAGTTGATCTGATGATGCCATATTGAATGGAGCACTTATTTTTGGAATAGTGGGCACTAAAAAGAACACTTAAAGAGAGGGGGGGGGGGGGGAGAGAATGCTTATTAGAGGTTGGGGCGCTTATTAACAAAATGACACTCAAAGGGGGGTGTTTATCAGAAAAGGGGTGCTTATTGGAAGGAGAGCACTAAATCAAATCTGATGGTATCCGATTTGCATTTGTGGTGACATTAATTAATATATAGCTAAATATGGGTGAGTGGTGGCTTACCGGGGGTTAAAAACAATACAAAAATTCAAATCACCAGTGCAGAAAGTAGTTGTGGTCTCTAACAAGAGCTAGAGATGGTTGCTTATGAGAAGTTTCAAGTTACTTAGTGATTTGACTGGAAGAAATTTGGTATTTTGGAAAAGTGGTCGCTTAGGAGAGGTGGTCGCTTACGAGAGGTGGTCGCACAAAAATTGGATGTTTGACTGTATAAGTCATAAACAGTCAGGACATATAGTTGAAGTTCTCTAAGCGGATGCTCTCGTAAGTGGACAGCTCTACTTACAGCTGCCTTTACGAAACTCTGTTTGAACTCTACCTCATACAAACTCTGTACTTCACACATTCCCGTAAACGGACAGACAGCTCTACTTACGGCCACCTTTTCGAAGCTCTGTTTGAACTCTAGCTCATTACAAACTCTGTACTTCACACATTTCCGTAAGCACAGCTCTACTTACGGCCACCTTTACGAAACCTGTTTGAACTCTAGCTCATACAAACTCTGTACTTCACACATTCCCGTAAGCATGTCAGCTCTACTTACCGCCACCTTTACAAAACCCTGTTTTAACTCTAGCTCATACAAACTCTGCACTTCACACATTCCTGTAAGCGGACAGCTCTACTTACAGCCACCTTCACGAAACTCTGTTTGAACTCTAGCTCATACAAACTCTGTACTTCACACATTCCCATAAGCGGACAGCTCTACTTTATTTATACGGCCATGACCTTTACAAAACTCTGTTTGAACTCTATAGCTCATACAAACTCTGTACTTCACACATTCCCATAAGCAGACAGCTCTACTTACAGCCACCTTTACTAAACTCTGTTTGAACTCTAGCTCATACAAACTCTGTTAGTACTTCACACATGCCCGTAAGCGGACAGCTTTACTTACGGCCACCTTTATGAAACTCTGTGTGAACTCGATCTAGCTCATACAAACTCTGTACTTCACATATTCCTGTAAGTGGTCAGCTCCATGTGTGGACACCTTTTCTGCCTCCCAAGGGTGTCCGCTTACGGGGGCTTTGACTGTATTAAAAATGTTCACGAGATAATGAATCCTTCTCAAGACCCAGCAAACTGCAAATTTCTACCTTTGCTTACTAGAACAGAGAATGGGTTTAATAACCTACTTGCGTTCGATTGTTGGGTAAATTTCATGATCACTGCAAACAACTCACTCCTTATAAAAAACAACCGCCAATCCACAAACTAATTCACCACATGCCACATGCAGTGACTGAACATTCAGTGGTAGAAATTATATTCACTTAGAAATAAAAATTTTCACCCAAATTATGTCTTTTGCAAAAGCTGCCCCTGGCCATGTAGAACACATGAGAACAGCTTTGAGTTGAATAAACCTGCCCAGCAGATTACAAATTATTGGTAACATGGAAGATCTGCAGATATAAACTGAGATAGGATTTCAAACTACATGATGCAAACAGGTAAAATCCTTCTCTTGCTCTTTCTCACGGGGAAAAGTTAAGTAATCATTGATTAATGATAGTTAATTAACCGGTCAGTACAAAATGCAGACTGCAGACTGCAGATTGCAGACTGCAGACTGGGTATAAAATGCAGACTGGGTATAAAGTGCAGACTGGGTATAAAATGCAGACTGCAGACTGCAGACTGCAGACTGGGTATAAAGTGCAGACTGGGTATAAAATGCAGACTGCAGACTGCAGACTGCAGACTGGGTATAAAGTGCAGACTGGGTATAAAATGCAGACTGCAGATTGCAGACTGCAGACTGGGTATAAAGTGCAGACTGGGTATAAAATGCAGACTGCAGACTGCAGACTGAGTATAAAAGGCAGACTGAGACCAATACACGATATATTTTCATCATTAACTTAACCCACTGTCATGTAATCACCTTTCCGAGTTCGTTTCCTTGCAATTTCCTCTCCACATGCATAGACAGTCCGTTTACTTTTTGCGCTGAAACAGGACAAACATCACGTTCGAGCGTGGAGCCGCCATCTTGAATAATGTCTAAAATATGGAACGAGGAATCGAGGAACGGGGATCGAGGAATCTCTAAAACGGGGAATCTCTAAAATGGGGAATCTCTAAAATAGGGAATCTCTAAAACGGGGAATCTTTAAAATAGGGAATCTCTAAAACGGGGAATCTCTAAAAGAGGGAATCTCTAGAACGGGGAATCTCTAGAATGGGGAATCTTAAAAGCAGCTGTTATGAGAAATGAGATCACAAGAGTTTTTCCAAGGTGGCCATAAGTAAAGCTGTCCGCTCGTGTTAAAAATTTCGCTCAGAAAACTCTGACAAGGCAAAGGACTTTGCCAAGGGTCCGTTGCATGCGGCTTTTAATGTATACTTGACGTTAAGAACATATATGCATAATTATATTGGTGGTAAACGGCATATTAAAGCAACCATTTTACACAACATATATACTCGTTAGAGTAAAAAAAAAAGGTTATTTTTGAAATGTTTCACACTGGCAGAGATTGTGCGACCTGTCAATGTCATTTCAACCATTGCTATTTCCTACGTTCAACTGAACTTGGCTATAAAGCCTGTCATGTCCAATCAATGAATATCGATCATTCGAAAAGCAACTGATTTATTAATCAATATATACCCTATAATAATGAATAGATTATCATTGACCGCTTGTTCAAATGAAGACGTGAGGGAGACATACTGGCAATAAAAAGGAAACTAGAGATTTAGAGATTCCCCATTTTAGAGATTCCCCGTTCCCCGGCCCGTTTTCCGATTCCCCGTTCTTCCTTTTCAGACATGGCCATATCTGAGCAACCCAAACAAAGTCATTTCCGATTTGTGATCGTGATTTCCGATTTGTCATTACCCGGCGCTCCCTGTTACCGCTGACTTTGATGTTTACCCACTGCTTAATCACCATCACCTAAATATCAGCTCCCTGTACCAAAGATACGCATTATTCTAAGCTTTCAAGAAATAAAATTACTTTCACATGAACAATATCGCTTAAAAAACGTTCCAGAACTACAACTTACCCTGATGGTAGATAAGAGGGTCGCTCTGAGTCACATGATTCTCAGCTGATATTGACTTACAACGGGTTCAATCGCGGCAAGCTTGTTTTCAGGGTTTTCATTAAGAATTGTAGTAGCAGGAGAATAGTGTAAAAAAACAGGAGAATATTAGGAAAGAGTGAAGATAGCTACATATTGCCATTGAAATTTAGCCGGAGAATTCTGTGTCGTAGGCAGAGAATTCTCCGATCTCCGATGCCTAATGAACACCCTGTGTTTTTCCATTCGCCGAGGCAAATAAGCACGTTATATTCTTGGTTTGAGATCAAGTAATCCGGGAGTAATACAGCGTTTCAATTCAATGTTGACGTTCAGTGCCAAGAAAGAAACTTTTAGCTGCTGATAAACTAGGGAAGGCCATTGCGTGACACTGGGGTACGTTAAAAATATTGTTATCGGACAGTCTGCATTTTATACTCAATTTTGGTCTCAGTCTGCATTTTATACCCAATCTGCAGTCTGCAGTCTGCGTTTTATACCTAGTCTGCATTTTATACCCAGTCTGAATATTTGACAATATCTGAATATTTGACAATATTCTTGAAGACAAGAATCATCGCCTGCATTATCTATTACCACCTCAGTTCAGCACTACGTACTCACTAAGAAATCCAAGAACTTTTATCATTAAATTTAACACAAAGAGGGCTGAGAATACCTTTTTTAATGCACAATGCCATCTTGTAAATAGTTTTAAAGCCTAGAACTTTTGAAGAATTTTGTGAATTTTAACTAGTGATAAGACTTAAGTTTTTAATTGTAAATATTAATGTTATTATTATTATAATTATATCAATAACAAAATTCTCGATTGTGATTGGTCATCCGCGCGCCTATTTCTCATGTAATTGGCGTGCAGTCACGTGGGTGTCCAATTACAGCTCTCCAATTACAAAAAGTTGTAATTGGATAGCTGTAATTGGACACCTACGTTGTGCGTGCTTCAATCAGTTGCATTTGAATGGCTCGTTTTTGCTGTTTTCCTTCCACTTTCAAACTGACAGAAAATATCCAAGACGTTTTTAGTACAAAATAGTCGACATAGCTTCTTAATCTCGAATTTGGTTATTGATGCGATTAATTAGTAATTGAACTTCGTGTCGTACAATTCAGGGGTAATCGTGCTCGTAATTTCAAATCGTCCTCGCGCTATGCGCTCGGCCGATTTGAAATTACTCGCCCGATTACTCCCTGAATTGTACTCCACTCAGTCCAATTACTATTACTTATAGTTTATTATTGTTTTATTATTGTAAATATTATAGGACATAATTCAGCCTATTGGCTGCGATGTTTTGTATAAATAAACTATCTATCTGTCTGTCTGTCTGTCTGTCTGTCTGTCTGTCTGTCTATCTATCTATCTATCTTTTTACCACAGTTGTCGGTAATCTCGCAATCTGATTGGTCGATGCGAGTGGTAAATGAGAGTACAGACAACGGTGCTGACGCTAACATCACACAATGCCTACAAAAGCGCGCGCTTGAGAAAAATAAACCAATCAGATTGCGAGGAAGTTATAGACAACGCTTGCGCTTTCTTAGCAGTCGCGTTTTGTAACGAAACTTCGATTTTTCTCCGTATTTTTTTTTAAATATTGTGGTAAAAAACAGATTTCCACCGGTTTTCCGTGGTGTGGACTCTTATTTACCACGATTTACGTCATCACATGGTCAAAATTTGTTACTGACTCACTCGGCTGCGCCTCGTGGGTCCACAACATTTTGACCTTGTGATGACGTAAATCGTGGTAAATAAGAGTCCACACCACGGAAAACCGGTGGAAATTTGCTAAATCTATCTATCTGCAGTCTGCAATCTGCAGTCTGCATTTTGTACTGACCGGTTAATTAACTAGTGTTAGAGATATCGAGTTTCCAAAGAAAATTGCTGTGAAGATTGAAATTAGCCCCCTTTTCTCTACTAAAAACTGCAGTACAAAGTAGTAAGCCACTTTCATTAAGTAAGGAATTCCCGGTTTTGCAGAAGCTAGAGTGACCCTAGAGTACTGTTGGCTTTCGAAATTCTCGAGCACAGATCGTCGAACGCGACTTTGCTGTAAAAACACGGGCAGTGAAATATTGAATAACAAACAGCTCATACCTCAACAGGATTCTGACCGAGTGATGCAGTTCCAAGCCCAGAAGAAGCCCATAAGTCAGCGATTTCATTCACACGATTCGCAAAACGGTAAGCAGCAGCCATTTTGAACAATCCGCTGTCAAAGAAATCAGGGGAACTGTTAATCTGAATACTGCTTTCTTTCTTAACCGTACCGCGACACGTCTTGTCAATAGCCAGACAGTAAAGACCTGTAGGTGATTGCAGCGAAAGAAAACAAAGCAAAATGACGACAGCACCCACCACAGATCCCACCGTGAGTTCCTCTGGCGATTTACTGCCGAGCCGAGCCAGTGGTGCACCAATACTGACCCGACCAATTTACTACACAGAGCAACACGGTATTTATTACTAAAACTTGTGGCGACTGTTCACTTGTGGTACAAGTAATAGCGACAAAATCAAAGATTCAAGTGAAACAGAGCATTAAAAAAAATACAAATACAACTCAATTTCATAATCGTGGCCAATGACCGTGATAATTGGTGGCGATAATTCTACGCGGTTGTCCTAACATACCATTTGAAGCCATTCGAGAAGTCCACACACGCATGCGCACTACGGTTTATTGTCAATTCACGATTTTAAAACAGTCGCTTGAGGATTCCCAAAAAAATTACATTACAGCTGTAACCTTGTGCCTTAAGATAGCAGATACTCGGTAAATGAAACCTACAGCAAAACTAAAGCAAACTAAAGGGGGAGTGAGTGACAACACAGACACACAAGCGTCGTGGGTACTCTTCTTGGTCCAGAAGCCTGAGGACTCTGGGCACGAGATTGATAGTCCTGTTGTTACAACAACCTATTTATAAGCGACATTCGTGGGTTCCTTCACTTGTGGGATGCAAAAGATCACGTTGAGCAAGAACTGTAGTATTTTACAATTAACCGTTTTAATAGAGCGTTTTTCAACTGAGTGTGGTAAAACCAAACCCGAAGCAATTACTCTGACCAATCACAACAGGCGCAGACAATCCAATGAGCCAATCAGAACTCAAAGCAAATGCATGTAACCGGCGCCAAGCGCGGGAAAACGCGTGCGAGCAAGTCACGATTGGTTTTTCCTTGTCATTCCATTGCATGATCAGTAGGTCTACGCTGCCTTACTGGATCCGTTGGCCGCTACGTGGGCTCGCTTTGCCGCTCTGGGCTCGATTGGACATGACCTGTAATCTCCGCAGCTGGCGGGATACTGCCGAGCCGAGCCAGTGGTGCACCAATACTGACCCGACCAATTTACTATATGGAACAACAAGGTATTTATTAGCGAAACTTGTGGCGACTGTTCACTTGTGGTATACATGATAAATACAAAATCAAAGATTCAAGTGAAACAGGGCATTAAAAATTACAAATACAACTGGATTTCATAATCGTGACCATAAATTGGCGGCGATAATTCCACACGGTTGTCCTAACATACCATTTAAAGCCATTCGAGAAGTCCACACACGCATGCGCACAATGGTTTATCGTCAATAAAGGCAGAGTCGCGCGAGGATTCCAAACAATTTACATTACAGCTTTCTTTTGAGATAGTAGATACTCGGTAAATGATACCTACAGCAAAACTAAAGAGGAAAAATAACGACAGCACCCGCCTTCAGCTCAGATAGTCACAGTTACCTCATCTGCCTCACCGCTATCACAGCGCCGTGGGCTGAGTCTTCTTCACCTCTCCACTGTCAGCGGGATACTGCCGAGCCGAGCCAGCGGTGCACCAATACTGACCCGACCAATAACCCTGTTGTTACAACAACGTATTTATAAGCGACAGTCGTAAGGTGCGTTCACTTTATGGGAGGCTTCAAGATGCCAAAGATCAAGTTGAACGCAATAATTGTGGTATTTTACAGTTAATCGTTTGAATATATACAAATACGGCTTTTATATTCTTGATAGGATCAGACTTAATGTCCCACGTGGCCAGACTATTGCTTTTTCATAAATATTTTACGTTCCATTTACAACCGTTTGGAGGCAAATTTTAAGACGCATGCGCTGTTGATATGATACAATAGAGTCGCGCGATAGTTCAATGAAATTTTCATTAACGTTAGTATTCAATTTTACTAGTAATAACTTTATTTTCGCGAATGTTGCGATACAAAACCCTTAAATTTAGGACCTAAAAAATGAAATCTTGCCATTGACCCTATTCAAAAATGGCGGCCGATTTATTTATATTCTTTTATATTTATGTCAATTAGCTCCTAAGCCTCATTTTAGAGTAAAAGTTCTTTTGAATTTTGCACATGCTAACGAGGCCAAGGGGGCTAATAAAACTAAACATAAACAATTCTAATAAAACGGCCGCCATTTATGAATTAGGTCTATAGCATTCTTTATATAACATTCTGTATTGAATAAATTTATGAATTTTTATGCACTGCATACCCGAGGGGGGGGGGGGTACTCTACAAATTTCTGAGACTCTTAACCTATACTAGACCATTTTAGCTCCATTCTGCAACCCTATTCTAGACTAAATTTACGGAAAACCCCTGTCCTATCCTAGACCTATTCCAGACTCGCTATTTTCCAGAAACTCGTTCACTATCACAGTTATTAGTTAACAGGGGTCAGTAAAAATGCCGTACTGCCCCGCCGTACTGAGTTTTAAATGCCATTTGCCAGTAAACCTTGTCTAGACTAAATTCTTCGTGCAATTGATCAGTTTCACGGAAAATGATACCCTATTCTAGACCAAAAATCTCTGATTACTATACCCTATCCCAGACTAAACTGCCTGAAAACCATACCCTTCACAGCGGCACATACCTATATAACTCAGATATGGGAGTACCCCCCCCCCCCCCCCCGGGACTGCATATCGGTTTTAATGTGCACCAAAATCTCTTCACACCCGCTCCCGATACCTTAGCTTGAGCAGACAAATACAAATTTAAAACGAAACTAAACTATTTATTTACCTAATAGGTCTGTCGCTCAATGATGAGCATTTTAGACCGCTCAAAAAGAAAAAGAATCATGATTAATATAATGGTAGCAAAGTGAAAAATACAAGCTAGAAATGGCGCTTATAAGCGAAAGGAATGTCCCACACAGATGAACAATATTCCAGAGTTGGACGTACTGAGGCCTTGTATGCCGCTTCCTTGGGCCTAGGTCGACAATGTATTAAATTCCGCTTTAGAAAGCCAATAGTTTTATTGGCTTTATTCGAGATGTTTTTAACATGTTCGTTCCAGCGGAGATCGTCGGATAGATAGACCCCAAGGTATTTCACAGAGTGCAGAGAGTCCTGAAGTGTATAGTCATGAACATACGGGTTTTGCTTTCTCGTGATGTGTGAAACATTACATTTTGCGGTATTAAACTCCATCTTCCAATCTGATTCCCAGTTTTCCAGCTTAAGGAGATCTTGTTGCAACTGGATACAATCGTCCGTTGATTTAATGGTTAGGTTAATCACGGTGTCGTTTGCGAAGAGACGGACTTTAGATTTCACACACTGGGGGAAGTTGTTAATATAGACCAAGAATAAAATGAGACCTAAAACGGAGCCTTGTGGGACTCCTGATGCCACTGGAACATGGTCAGATATTGCCCCTTCAAGAACTACCCGTTGTTTCCTGTTTGACAGAAAGCTTTTTAACCAGGTTACGGAAGTAGAGTTAATTCCGTAGTTTGATAGCTTATAAAACATTTCCTGGTGTGGCACAAGAAAGAAAAAAGCGCGAGCCGTTCTTTTCATTAAACTGTAGGTCCGCCCTCTCCAATGCGTTTTCGTTTTTTGAAAACGGGATGCGTTTTTATGCGTTTTCTCAATCCTCATTATGACAATCGAATAAAAGTAAAGATCATTCGAGTTTTAGCATGACTTTCGTTTTTTCCTGAGCTATTTGGTTCGTGTCACGCAACCCTTTGCGGAACTGTTACGTGACGTGAGGACTGAAGGACTGGGGAACATCTCAGGCCCCGACCACACTAATGCGTTTTCGTTTAAAAACGCATACCTTTTGATGTGTGTTCGCCCATCGTCCACACTAAAACGCCAGAAAACGCTGATGAAAACGGCGACTTTCGAAAACGGCTCAGAAGTCGAGACTTTTGAAAACGCATCGTTTTGAAAACGCTTTGTTTTTAGTGTGGACGGGTGAAAACGGAGACTTTTGAAAACGGTGGCGTAAAAAGCGTCACATTCCATCGCTTCCAGTTCAAATTAGTCTCCTACGCAGCCGTTGTTAGGGCTCGTCACGCAACGCTTTGCGTGACGAGCCCTAATAACGGCTGCGTAGGAGACTAAGTTCAAATTGGAGCATCCATCACCTTTAACACATGCGCAATCCCAAGTACCAGTGGTTTTCATCGTTTTCGAGCGTTTTAGTGCGGACAGGTTAAAACGATACGAAAACGCTAGTGTGGACGAAAATATTTTGTTTCGTTTTCGCCGAGATAAAAACGGAGACTTTTCAAAACGCATTAGTGTGGCCGGGGCCTCAGATGATCATTCATTTCGATTTTGCTCGACTGTTTCAGATATTCCGGACTAATAAAAACAGAAAAACGTTGGCCTGGAGTTTGCTTTAGCTGGTTTTATTATCTTAAAACAAGAAGAAAAAGTCGCCAAAAGTGATTAATGCAGAGAAAGGCGACATAAAAAGACAAAATAACGACTACAAAACTTAAAATTCCACCTGAATCTAAACTCTGAATATTTCTTGACCGCCTGCGGGGCACGAAATCAAAATTGATGAACTGTAATCAACATCCATTCTTGTAATCCTGCACTTTTTCTCCAAACTACTGCTTCTGTTTTTCTCTATAGAATCTCTTTATCCAATTCAGTTGTATATTTGGTGGCATTTGGCGTTATAACATGGGAATTAAATAAACAAAATTTTGTTTTCGGCAGGACAGCGTCTCTTTAACGCTAAATAATCCCAAATTAACCGTTAATTTGTTTTCTTTGTCACAGAAATGAGTCGACAAAAAGAACAAGACCAAAACATATTTTAGTCAGACATTTCACTGAAAAATATTGATTTCGAATTCAAGTGGATGCTCGCCAACCATGCATTAGCATATTTGTGCTTTGAAGAACTTACTGGGCCTGTTGCCTAGCTAGGACCCCGGGGGACTGTCATATGTGACGGGGATGTTGGTCGGAAATTTTGAAGCGTATACCATTGAAAGCCCCAAGAGTTACCAAAATCTAATTTTGAACTCCCAAAAGGTATAAAGTGTATCTCCGACACTTTCATCTTGGAGTCTCCCTATCCCTACCAGGGGAGGGGAGGGGGCGCTCTGGGAATAAAGTTTCTTGCTGGTGAATAATACCTGAATTTGTCAAAACGTCAAAAATTAAACGGTATGTGGAAATAATATGCACTTAAAACGCGGCCTGAAGAAAATTTTGGGTAAACCACTTTCATTTGCAAGAACCAGTAAGAAGGAGCTGATGTTTTGTTCTTCTCTCCTGGCAAGAATTCAACTGTCAAACTGGAATTGAGTGTTATTATTCAGTTTGAAAAGAACCTGTCATCCGTGAAATGTTAAGGTATAAAATGATAGCATTCAAAACCCTAGATCCCGGATATTCCCGCCTTTTCTGGAAGAAATTAAAACGTCTCTGTTTACTGAGCACGTACTACGAAAAGACCCGAAAAAACCCAGAAGGCTCCACCAACATGTGAGAAATGTTTTCCATCAAGACCTCTAAATTTAAGGTAAGGATTTGCGGTAACGGCGAAAATGAATTTATGTCACCAATTATCGTATCATTTGCAAAATAATTTTCAATGTCAAAAGCGTAATTCGAGTCAATTGCGGGTTACTGCAAATGGGTAAACGTTTGC
The DNA here is from genome assembly GCA_022457155.1 of Cladopsammia gracilis. Taxonomy (NCBI): domain Eukaryota; kingdom Metazoa; phylum Cnidaria; class Anthozoa; order Scleractinia; family Dendrophylliidae; genus Cladopsammia; species Cladopsammia gracilis. The sequence goes on from JAJGOT010000074.1 coordinate 1,960,048, forward strand.
AGTGTAAGACGAAGCAACACGACGACGCCGTTTAAATTGCAGTAATATTTTGTAATAGTTTCTTTCAAACATAAACACGTTGTAGGAAACTGGCGTTCATTTGAAAATCACAAGTGGCAAATAATTTTAACGGTCACGCAAGATAAAATGAGACGGGTTTCAGAAAATCAGCGTTCGAGGTAGCGGGGGTGTACCACATGCCTTCTTTTTTATCCCCATCACTCATGAATCATATTGACGAGTCTCTCTTGCAGTTAATGCTTTTTCGTGAGCTCGTTATAGCTATCAGAGAGTCATGAAAATAATTTCACATATTCAGAAAGGTCCTACTCTAACAGCAAAGATAAATTAAGCACTTTCAACTCGGCGATAACCATTGCAAAATTGCCTTCCACAAATAAAAACATTTTCCAAATTAACGATGTCCCAGACATCGATTCGTGTCCAAGAAATACATTGAAATGGCACTAGAAGATAAATATTTGTTTCCTACCACCTGTTATGCTGGTGGCGAAATCAATTATTAAAGCGCATACCCAATACGTTTGAATGTCTGTTGCGCGTTACTCATTCAATTCACTGACGTCCAGCGCACTTTTGCTAAATCTACGATTGCATTTTTACTGGTCGCTTATGATGGAATGTTTTTCGGTTGTAACCTTCATGAGTTCTGCTGGATCGGTTGCCTAAGCGAAAAGAAAAGATCGAGCTGTAAATTGTTTCTTTCCAAGAATAGAGTGAGGGGATTTGGTGCAGATATTTTGCTTGAACATCATGGAGGACGAAAATAACATCGACGTAAATCTTCTCGCCGAGCAATTTGCTAAAGAAAAAAATGACATCGTTTGCGGCTTTCTTAAGGAGAAAGAAATCATTGAAATAATACATAAAGAAGACGTAAACGACATTGTCGCGAAGTACGACCAAGAGAAAGAATGTATGAGAAGAGAATTTGAATTGGAAAAAGAGGACCTGTTGCAAGGATTTCAAACACAGCAGGTGGAAAAACTAAACGCGTTTCAACGCGAGCAAGAAAATTTGGTATCCAAAACAGCAAAGGAGATCCAATCGAGAGAAAGAAACCTTGAAATGAAATACAAAGAGGAACGGCTTAAGATTAGACGGGAATACGAAGAAATAATAGCCGAAAAAAACGAAGAAATAAAAATACTGCGAAGGGAATTGCTGCGCGTTGAGCATCAAGAAAATCGTTTAATAAGACATTCGCCTGACAATGATATTTACATTACAAGAACCAAAAGTGACGAAGAATTAAAACGACTTGCCGAGGAATTCGAGACTGAAAAGTCAGAACTCGAAAGAAAATTTGATCGAGACAAAGCGCAGCTTGTACAGGATTTTTCAAACCAGACAGAACGTATGAATGCAAACTTTGATCACGTAAAGCAGCGAATGCAAGAAGATCACAAAAAGGAGTTGAAATTTAAAGTAGAAATTACAGAAAAATTGCTTTCTGAAAAATCAGAACTGGAAAGAAAAAGAATGCTTCAACAGTTTGATCGCGAAATAACAGAATTACAGGAAACTTTAGAGTTGGACTTTAACGAAAAGCTTCTTGAGAATCAACAGACTATTGATAATCTTGAGAAAGACAAAAAGGAATTGCTTAATGCATTACAGAGTGAGAGATTTAGTCTAGCCAAAGTTTATAACCGTGAAATGTCTTTGCTTACCAAACCAGATCAATTAACAAAAGAAGATGTCGAAGTTGCTCTAATCGATGAAACTGCCAAACTCAAGAAGCAATACGAGGATGCACTAACTCAGATGGAGGCACAACATAAACAGAAGATAGACGTGGTAAAAAGAAATCAAAGACCCATGCGGGAATTAGAGCTTCAGCACCGCAGAGAAATCGAAGAGCTGAAAAAGGACTTCGCCAATGAGAAGGAACGTGTGGAAGCTGGATTCCGAAAAGAGCAATTTAATTTGCTAAAGAGTTTCGAGTTTGAGAAAAATGACCTGGAACAGCGATACGAAGAAATTATAAATGAGAGAGAATTAGAAATACAACAGAGGGAAGATGACATGAGGCGACTGTACGAGGGTGAACTTGATGGGCTGAAATCAATAGTCGCGAAACAACGGGAAGAGCTTGAGATCGCAAAACAGAAACTCACGGATTTAGCTGATCAAACGGAAGAATTTTTAAGCGAAAAGAACAGGATAGAAGAGAAGTTTCTTAAGGAGAATAATAAATGCCAAAACCTCGAACAAGCAATGGAGACAAATATTGGGACATATGAGAAAAACATGAAAGAAGTCGAAGCATTCCACCAAAAGGAACTTGCTAAGATAGCAGAAGAACAAACCAGAGAAAAAGTTCAGTTGCAAAACATTGAAACTGAAAAGCTGGATTTGCAAAAGGAAATTGAAGCACTTAAAGCAAAGTTGGAAAGATTTCAAATGGATTCAGGACACGCAGGTGAGGCTAACGGTGAAGTCGTTCTAGAACGTTGTCTTGTTGACCGGAATGCAGGTGCAGAGTCCGAAGAGATAACAGGGGTCGATGATTCCAAACCAACAGCAACCAAAAGCTCGTTGGATGAGAGAAAAGAGAAAGAGGAAGAGGAAAAGGAACAAGAAACACAGCGAAAAGAGAACGAAGAAGTCAATAAATGCCTTCGTAAAATAAAGGAAAGACTAAAAACGTGCATGCCTGAGGGGGAGCAGCAGCCAAAAACTTTGGAAGAGTTCCAAATGTCCAACAAACAAATGAAAGATGCGATCAACCAGGAGATCGTGGAAATTGACAAACTCTGCGGTAACAAAGAGACAGGCCAAGATGCTATTTTGCTGGGAGAAGAACCATTGTTTTCTCTAGAAGATCAGCTACAGGCTGTGGATGACATTTTGGCAGAAGGGGATCCGGAAGGGAATATTGACAAATCTACTAAAGGCAAGATAAACGAAAAGATGAAAGAGCTCCTGAAGAAAGCTCAAAGACTGCATGAGTTTGAGAAGCTAAAGCTGAAAGAGGAGCAACAAGAAGAAATCAGTAAGGTATTGAAAGAGCTAGCCGATGAGAAGACAGTCAAATTGCAAGAGTCGATGGAAGATCTAAAGCATTTACAGGACCCAAATAAAGGCGGGGATCAATCGCCAAGGTGTGTTGAGTCTAAAGCCACAGAAGAAAGGGGTACATCGACAGATGACCTTGATCACAGAAAGAAAGGTCAAGGTTCACGCAGACCTTTAGACATGGTAGATGAGTTAAGGCGCGAAAAAGAAGAAATGAAACGTTCAAACGACGAACTTGAGAAGCGTTTCGCTAGGGAAAAGGAAGAACTAATGGAGAAACTCCAAACCCAGCATAAACAGTTTGTGATGAGCACTGAAGGAGAGATCATTGAAAATATCTTAAAACAGAAGTCGGCTCTTGAAGAGGCATTTAATTCAGAGCGATTCTACTTAAGCAGGCTGTATTACCTGGAGATGAAAGAAGAGTTGGAAGATATTCTTTCGCGAAGAAGAGAAAAATTGAAACGAGAATTCAATGGTGACAAAATGAACATCATCTTAAAATACGAAAGCGATATAGCAGATTTGCAGAAATTGCTTTCAGAGAAAGATGAGATGGAGATTAGGTTGCTACAGGACAGAAGTGATGCGACAGGAAAGCTGCTAGCCACACATAAAAAGGGTACACCTGAAAAGGATAAAAGAAAACGAAGAAAAGAAAAAGAAAGACTCGAAAGAGAAAAAGAAAACTTGGAAGTTGCGATTCCTCTCAAGAAAGAAATTGCTGAGCTGCAAAATAAGCGTCACCAGGAACACAAAACGGCCGTCGCTAATCTCAAGGAAGCTATTGATCTGATAAAGGACATTATGACCAACACTCCTTCGATCACGTCTGTAGACGATCAGCAATTTGATCGACTGAGCTTTCTTAGTGAAGATCCCATGCGTTCCACGGTGGCCTCGCCGGTAGGCAAATCAAGTGAGGGTGGCTTCAAGCTTCGTAAACGAGATTTTTTATCTGAAGAAGAGATTCGCAACAGGGATGAGTTAAAGGATGCTTTAGAAAACCTCGTAGATGTGGTTCTGAACGAAGATGAGGAATCCGTATATGATTCGGAGACAACGTCCGGCGCAAGTTCTGATCTTGAATCAGAAGACTTAAGCCCCACGACCGGGAGCGGCGACAGTGACGAAGGAGCGTATTCTGGGCCTGAATCGACAGACGGTGATATGTTGAACATCAAGAAAGCGCAACTGGATTTTGCCTTTAACCTGGAGAGGTTCAATCTTGGAAGAGTTTATTATGGGGAGTACAGAGACAGCTTGAGGAAGGCCATGAAGAAATTAGCCAAGGCCAAAGGCGCTCTTCGTAGCAAGCGAAAGGATCTGGAAAATAACATGCTTAAAGGAATCCAAACGCTTGTCAACAAAACGCAGTTTGCTGAGGAACATGCACAGAAGTCTAAACGAGATATAGAAACACAAACGGCAGAAGAAACGGACACTTTTGAGAATAGAGCAAAGGGATTCGTGGATGGCCACGAGCTGCCAGAAACGGAGAGGGCAGACAATGAGATAGAGCCACTGGGTGAAGTTGATAATGTACCGGGTGAATCCCAAGAGGACTTAGAAAGTGACCAAGTAGAACCAAAGGAAAGAAAGTTCCAGGACAAAGAGAAACGCCTACAAAAAACATCCCCTCAATCCGCTGAATTGTCTACTGGAGATGAAAGCCCAAACGATAAGAAGTTAGTTATTGAAAATGAGGCACAGGAGAGCGTCAAAGCTGAAGGGCATAGTTGTCAAGACGATCGTCACACTGAACATGAAGGCAAATACGCTCCTGTTACTACGGAAAGAGACGTACAGCCCGAGAAAAGCAAAAATAGTGTAATTCATGGTCTAGGACAAGATGTTGGTAACATTGAAGGAGAAGGAGGAGGAGAAGAAGAAGAAGACGAAGGCAACGAATCGTCTAGAAGTTTTGAGGACCAAGCCAGTGACAATCTTCACATTGAACATGACGGAAATCACTCTCCTGTTATAGGTGAAGGCGAACTACATCCTGAAAGTGTATGTAACGCCTTAGGGCAAAATCTCGGTACAATTGAAGAAGAAGAAGAATCTGGGAATACTGATGTTGCCCCTTTTCACGATGCTAAGCATGGAGAACTGCAGGGTTCCTCGGAGAAAACAAGTGATTCAGAAAAGGGGATTAAAGACGAAGATGCACCCTTTGAGGAACGGGACCTACAAGGACCACAAGAAGACGGAGCAGATACTTCTTGTTCAATTGAAGACGATAAAGGAGGCGAAACGAAAGACATAAAGAAAGACGATGCAGAAAAAGATACCAAAGAAGACATGTTGGAGAAAACAGATGATCTAGACGACATGGAGGCAATAGAGGCGGACGACATGATTTCTACTGAAGAAAGACCTAAGGACGAGCCAAAAAAAGACATAAAGGAATGCGTTAATGATCAACCAAGTGATGACAAGTCCGCTATGGAAACTGAAGGAAACGTTATAGTGGAAATTGAAGACGCAGGCAACAGAGTCGACATAGACAGGACTTCTTCTGAGGACAAAACTCAGGAACAGCCAGACACTGACAAGAAAAGATACAAGACGGATCAAAATAGTGATCATACTAAAGAAGGTAGTTTGGAGGACATTAAGGATGTAGACGAGATTCCAAAACTAGGCGAGAAGATTTCCCTTAAAGACAAAACTGAAGAAGAAGAGTCAACAGAAGCATTAACTAGCGAGGACGAGAAAGAAATAGGAGACACCATCGTTGCCAAACCTAAAGGAAAGAAACAGGGAAAGAAAAAAGGAAAGAAAAGAAAAGAAAGGAAAGCAGATAAATATACTAAAGAGGACAGTTCGGAGGAAAGTGAGGATCTGTCTGAGTCGGAAGACAAAGAAGACAGCGCCGAAAATGATGGCTTTTCTGAGAATTCAGACGACTATTTCCAAACAAAGGATGACGAAAAAGACGAATCCAGTTTTCAACGAAGTGAATCTCCTGTTAGCGAGAAAGATCTTATTAAACAGCTTAACAGAAATAACAAAATACTGCAAGACAAGTTTAACCTTTTACGCGAATTAGTTGGCAAAGGATTTGTGAATGAAATACCAGAGCTAAGCGATGACAAGAAACGAAAAGTCCCTGACGCAGCACTTGAGAATCTAAGTGACTTATATGCCGAAAAGGAACAGCTTGGAAATGAATTAAAGAAGATAGACGCGCAGATGAAAGAGCTTACTGGAAGTGGTAATGATAATATTAGAGATCTCAACAAACAGCTGGAGGATGAGGAAGCGGAAATATTGTATTCCTTAGAGGAAATTGACAAACATCTAAAAAAGAGCAACGACAAAGAGTTGGTGGAGCATCTTCTAAAGGAGAAAGAGGAAGTGTGTACTAAACTGGACGAAATTAATAATATTCTAAATGACAAGAAAGACGAAATGCCAGATTTAGGTAGCAATGATGTAAAAACAGTACCTGGTCTCATGTACAAGAGAGATGTATTGAAGGATGATTTAATTGAAAAGGCACGAGAACTGAATTATAAAAACAAGATGTTAGAGAAAACAAGCAAAGAATCGGAAAAAGAGAGGGAAATTTTGAAAAATTCTTTAAACAGTTTGGAGGTTCAACTTGCAGCTTTAGAGGACTCCATCGATAATATCAATGACAGATATCCTTTCAGAGCAAAGCAAATCATTAAACAGCTACCACCTGAAATCGGGTCTTTGTTAGCAAGCAAAGCAGACGACGAACGTAAACGAAGAAAGCTGGGAAAAGAGATAAAGAAAACAGAGAAAGACCTTGAGAGGTTTCAGAGGATGTTAGAAGAGCAAACAAATAGGTTAAAGCCTTTTCAGAGGAAAAAAGCTAGACTGGAGGAGTCCTTAAAATTGGTAAATCAAGCAGGAATAGAGGCTGAAGAACTAACATCTAGCAACGTTGATGAAGTAATATACGATGTTAAAGACCCCGTTGATGAAAGTGAAAACACGGGCCTTTTGACTGGAAATAAGTCAAACGTCCGAGATGAAGATAGCTCTTTAAGCCAAAGAAAACAAGAAATTGAGAATCAAATTAAAGAATTGAATGCTGCAATCAGCAACATTGAGTTGGTCACAGACGATATCCCCACAGCTGAGAAGTTGGAAATCGTTCATCAAGGAAAGACAAATAAAGAGCAGGACTTAAAACGCCTGGAAACAGAAATCGTTGAAGAGCAAAACAAGCTAAAAAAGGAAGGATTCGGTGATCCTATACAACTTACGAAACATTTTGAAGAAAATGAAAACTTGAAAAGAGAAATAGCCAAATTGGACAATTCTCAATTAGATATGACTAGTTCCAGAACTGAAAAAGAATACCCCGATGTAAAGAAGTTACAGAGCCTCCTTTTGCTTAAGGAAAGCCTCGAAGAAAAGATTCATAAGCTAGATGATGACGTATGTGAAGAACAGAGCAATTTTCTTGAAGCACGAGAGTTCAAGAGGACTGGGAAAGGTACTGCTGATGCCGAGTCAAGAATCAAGGAGCTCATAGAAACCAAAGACAAGTTAGTGACAGACCTAAAGAATACCAACGAGACAATATTGCAAAGACTAAGTAAAGGCGGGATGACAGGACCTCATGCAGAATTTATAGAGGAGTGTGTCGAAACAAAAGTTAAACTTGAAGAAGAAATAGACAAACTACAGGACAAAATTGATGACGAGACAGCACGAGCTGCTGAAATGTTGGCAGATCTTCTTGATATGAAAACGAACGCCAATGAAGAACTGGCAAACGCAACTAAAAACGCTAAAGAGGAAGTAAAGAGGGTACAAGTAAACCTTTGTAATGATGCAGAAGATAGCACCGACATCCCTGAAGAACTGAGTGAGATAATTAGCCAAGCACTTCTACTCCTGGGACAAGAATCTATCATTATTCCAGAGATAGGCGAATATCGTCAAAAACGGAAGGGATTAGAAGAAATTTTGAAAGAAAAAGCACAGAGAATAACAGAAGCTAAAAGGCGAAGTCAAGATCCCAGCGATGAAGAAGAGGCACTTGAACGTTTCATCAGAGAAAAGATATCTGTCGACAACAAACTTCAAAAGGTTCTCGACGACGAGGAAGATGGTAGCATGGACAAAAAGGGGGATAGCGACAACACCAACGAAGAGTTCACCAGAGAAACCAGGTCTGAAGAAAAAGAAACGCGAGACATTCTTGAAGATGAAAATCGTGAGAGGGCTCTTTCTTTAAGTACAAGTCCTTTACAAGGAAAGGGCGACCAAAGTTCAGAATGTGGAAATTTAGACGAGAACTTAAATGAAAGACGCAGAGAGCTTGAAGAAAACCTTCGTCTAAATGAGCATCGACTGCGCACTCTAATACAAAATGTTGACCTATCTGATGACCTCGAGAAAAATGAATTGGATAAACTAAAAACTCTTGCTGTTGAAAAAGTGAAGCTGGAAGAAGAACTTCAAAATTCTCGGTTGCTTGAAGACCTGCTCACTAAAAAACAAACTTTACAAGATTATCTTTGCGATGGGCACGCCGATAGTGATGGCGGCGAAAGGAAAGAACAGATCGAGTGTCGGTTGGAGAGATTGAATGCATTAATCAAACGCAGGGTAAACGAAATAAAGAAAATACAAACAAAGAAGAACGCCAGAGAAGAAAAAGTTAAGCAGCTTAGCGATGAAATAGAAGAATTAGATGACAAGTTAAACCCTCTAAAGGAAAACATAATCGCAGCAAAGGAAGAAGTAAAGGATAACTTGCTGGAAGCCCAGACAAACCTGAACGAATTTGAGAAATGTGCTGTCGAAGAACGACAGGCACTTCGACAAGAATTGGACATCCTGCAAGACGACATTGAACGGTGCAACAAAGAAGAGAAGGAAGTGGAAGAGAAATTACATCGTCTAAAGAAAGAATTCCGTGAAACGAATGGGGATGTGCTGAATCTCGAGAAGTTGTTTATTGAGAAAGAGAGTTTAAGAGAGTATTTAACTGAAATTGATGCAACACTTGACGACAGGGAAAGAGATACCATCGAGCACGAAACCGCTGAGGAAATCGAGGAATTGACAGAAAAAAAGAAAGAATTAGAGATGAAGCTGGAAGAAATAAGAAACGAAAAGGATAAGATTGATATCGAATTCGAACAAGAAGAAATGGACGAAGCAGTGAAAGAACTAGCGCAAATGAAAAAGGATTTGGAAGCAAGAGATAGGGGAGTCTCTGGTCAAATACGTGACTCGTGTGTGCTAGGCAAGCTGGCAGAAAAACGAAAAAAACGTAAGAGGAAAATGCCGCGTGATTTTATCCAGGGTATTTTAAATTCGATGGCAAGGGATGAAAAGACACTTACGGAGTTGCTAAAAGAACAAGAGGCGTTAAAGAATGCTGCCCAAAGACAGAGGGACCATTTGAATGATACGATTGCCTTGGTGAAATCCAAAGTTGGCGAGGATCTGGTTAACGCACTGACATCATCTCCTGTAGAGGAAGAAGAAACTCAACCTGACAAAGAAAGTCCATACCGGTCAGCAATAGATGAGGTTGAAGGTAAAAAAGTAACCGTCAGTGACGTACTCGAGGATCTCGGCGAGGAGAATGAGCATCTAAGGGTAATAAATGATGAACTGACCTCAGATTTGGAAACGCTTAAGGATAAAATTGGAGAGGAATTGGTAAATGAACTATTAAGTCAGTCTATACCAATTAAACATTTGGAATTTGGAGACGTTGTTAGCGCCGTTCAGAACGATGAAAAGACGTTGGAAACCATATTACATGAACAGAAAGACAAATTGCACACAATAGAGGACGCAGTTGGAAAAGGCCTCCTCAGTTCGATTTTGGGGAAGGAAGAGAAACCTGACACGAAAAGTGACGATGCCGCAACAAAACTTATGACTCCTGCCATAATGAGAACGTTTGACGAAGATCTCGAAAATGTAATAGGTATTTATGAAAAGGAGCTTGATAACTTATCACACGAAAACAACATACTAAAAGAAAAGCTGGGTGAAGATCTTGCACAGGAACTTCTAAAATTGAGCAAGAGCAACGAGGAGCCAAGGAAGGATGGAGAGGATCAAGATGAAGGACGGTTTGAGGCGAACGAACCTTTGTCTTCTGTAGAAGATGAAGGGCTATTACCACCTTTTGAAGGCACATCACCACCTTTGGAAGTCCAGGAAGGACTTCCGCTTTCCAGTCAAGAAGAAGGAGTAGACAGTTGCACTGCTGTTAAAATTCCTGATCAGCAAACAGATGGAAAAGCGGCAGATAACATGAAGAGCCAAGACTCCCCCAAAATGGGAACAAGCGAACCAAAGGATTCAAAGCTAGATGATAAATTAGACAGAGGCAGTCGATCAGAGGGACAACAAGACACTCTTCCCATTAAAGAGCAACAGATGGAAGATAAGGATCATAGTGAAAGCACAGAAACCCTCCTAAGAGAAGACGAAACTGAGATTGCGCCTAGGCTTTATAACATCTGTTCGTCATACTTTAGTTTTCCGCAAGAAAAGAGCTCATCTGTTTTGACTGACGAGGAAGACTTTAAAGGACGCTTAAATGCACCAAAGATAATGCAGGACAGTGGCAACACACTCGGGGAGATTATAGCTCAGTATGAACGCGACCTTCAGAGTTCACCAAATGAAACGACTCCGATAACGCACAAAGCTAGTGATTCAAGAATCAGAGGTAACCTATCCGACAGCAAAAAACCGGATGACATTTCTGGAGTAGACCTGACAATGCAAGGCATTGTTGAAGCCCAAGACAAGAATATGGAAATGCTTCGCATCCTGAAAGAGAGACTCGGAGAAGACCTTGTAGACGCCTTGACAAATGAGACAGAGGAAGACCACTCAGATGATCTGTTGACTGATGGAGAGCACCACGACCTAGGACACCTTGAAAATGATGACCAAAGCGAGTCTCGGAATGATAAGGAAAGGCACATGGAAGAGGTAACATTTACAGAACCAGGAAAAGAACCATCTAAAGAAAGTGTGGAAAACGAAATGAGACAAGATTCAAGTGATAATGTTAGATCCAGGAAAATGTCAGATGCCTTAATCGACGATCAAGCAGGAGAATCGGTACAGACGAATCATCAAGAAGAAGAAAAGGCGCTTAAAAGGAAAATTAGGGCACCGAACATTGCCCTTGAAAACAAGAAAACTCTAGGTGATGTCATAGGATCTTACGAGAAGGTACTCGATTCCTTACAGTATAAACTGGGACCCTCCTTGACTAGATTCTTGCTTGCAATGGAAGACCCAACCGCTATGGAACAGGAAGGCAAGCAAAACCAGGAAAGGACAAAGAAAGTAAACGAAGAAAGTTCGGATAAAGACGATGTACAAGAAAATGAAAAGCTGCCAGTCGATGAGGTGGACGGACAAGCAAAGGAATTAGCAGAATCAATAAAGGCAAGCCTTGAACTGCTGAGTGATGAGGGGGAAAGCTCTATTGGAAAACCATTAAGGGCTCCTGATATCATGGCAACAAGTGGAAAGACCCTTGAGGAAATCATAGAGGACTATGAACAACGAATTAACGGAGAACTTCAACAAATGGAGAAGGAAGTTAATAACTTAAAGGAAAAACTTGGTAACGATTTGTATGACACACTTCTAAATCAGAGTAATAGAGACGGCGCAGTTGTACATGCCGGAGAAGTTGGATCCTCAAGAGAGGAAATGACAGGCCACACATACCCTGAAGCAAGCAATTCAGAATCTGTTAAAGGCAAAGGTGACCTATCACCAGACGATTTAAAAGCAAAATCGTTACTGCAACACGAAGGTAAAACAGTCGAGGATATCTTAAGAAACTACGAAAAGCAGCTGGAGGAGCTCTCAAAATTAGTTCCCAATGAAAACGGCGAAAGTGACTCTATTTTGGACCTGATATCGAATTACGAAGACAAGATAGCAAATCTGGAGAGAACCAACAAAACCTTTTCAGATCAAATGGCGAATCTATCTGAATGTATAGGCCCAGATCTTATGGACAAATTGGAAGGTATGGAAACTAAAGGGGAAGACGTCATTGATGGCGTGGAGGAGGATGATGGTATAAAGGCGCCAATGATAATGAAAACAGAAGACAAAACGCTAGAAAAGGTTGTAAGAAATTACGAAAAAGAGCTAGATGCTTTAAGAAAAATGCTTCCAGGCCAAGGCGATGCAGAAATGCCTATTTCAGATGTCATTAAAGATTATGAAGACAAAATTGATGATCTTAAAAGCAAAAGCAAGTGCTTACAAGAAGACCATTACAGACTTGTAAGCAGAATTGGTCATGACCTTGTCGATGACATCTTGGCATTAAAGTCGGCAGAGGAGTCTCATGATGACCATATAGATCGCTCGGACGTAGAGTCGCCAACAAAAACAGACGTTAATAAATTTAAAGATCTCAATCGACTAAATGCCCCTATAATCATGGAAAAGGAATACTCAACTCTTGAAAACGTTCTGGAAATATACGAGAAAGCGCTTGGCCTACTTCCTCGCCCACAAGGTCAAGATGATAGCTTTGCTGATAACAAAATACACACGTTTGACGAACTTCAGAGAGATAACAAAATTCTGAAAGACGCCTTGGGAGATACTTTAGCAGCAAAACTAATAGCAAAAGAAGACGAAACCGAAGCAAGCGTGGAAACCGAACAAGACGAAATGACATTATCATCACAAGAGAATGACTACGTTAAAAGACCGAAACGTTCACATCAAGAGCAAGAGAAAGATGACATACCTGTTTCTGAAGATGAAAATGATCAGCTGAAAGCCTTGGAATTAGTAACAGATGAAAGACGAACAATTGAAAATATTTTGAAAAATTATGAAACAGAGCTAGAAGCATTACGTAAATTACTTCCTGGCGATACAAATGAAGGCGCGTCAGTTTCCGATCTGGTAAAGGACTACGAGAACAGAATAGAAAAAATTAAAAAAGAAAAGAAGACTCTCTCAGACATGTTAAGTAACCTTGAGAAGACTATTGGTCCAGAACTTATGGATGACCTACAAAATGTCAATACAAAGAACAGGGAAAATGAAGGTGAACATATGGATGATGATAATAGTTCTGATCTGGAGGCTCCTAATTTGATGCATGCTGAAAAAAGAACATTGGAAGGGGTTGTTAGAATTTATGAAAATGAACTAGACGCTCTCCGAAAATTAGTGCCTGGCCAAGGTGACGAAGCATGCTCTATTTCAGATATTATTAAAGATTACGAAGACAAACTGGAAGAACTTGCAGAGGAAAACAAACATGTCAAGGACGAGTTACGTCAACTTCAAGATAAAATTGGCAATAGCCTCGTCGATGACCTCAGTAATTCAGAGTTGATCAAAGCCGAAGGAAATGAAAGTATTGACGAGGCGGGTGAAAAGGGGAACAAAATGGCGATGAAAAACACAGTCAAGCTTAAAGCTCCTGACCTCATGAATGAGAAGAAATTACCCCTTGAAGACATTTTGGCTGTTTACGAGGAAGATCTTTGCAATCTAAAGAGAGTTAACAAAATATATGAGGAAGGTCTTGGCCAAGGCATGGCTGACGCTTTGTTAAAATTGGATGAAGAAAAAGAGAGTTCTTCTCCTGAAGGATTTAAAAGTCAAGAAAGCAGCACTCAGGTCTTTGACAATAAAGATCCAGAACCTACTTCCAAACGTAACGAAAGGTTTGAAGATGAGGCAATGAAGCAGACTAAAAGCGCAATAGGGACTACAGAAGAGAAATATGAACACCTGAAGCAGCCGTATCAGACAGACGCCAAGGATGAAGCAAAAAGTGATACAAGTGCAGGTACAGATGGACTGAAAGCCATAAATTTGCTGAGAGACGAAGGAAACGATCTTGAAAAAATATTGAAAGTTTACGAAAACGAGATAGAAGCACTGAAAAAACTAGCACCTGGAGAAAGTGAAGAGGGCATCTCCGTTTCAGACCTCATCAACGATTACGAAGATAGAATCAAGGATTTGGAAAGCAAACAGGCGATGTCAGTAAATAAGTTAAACAATCTCGAAAAACACATTGGCGAGGACCTATTTTACGCACTGGAAAAGGTAGAATCTAAAGAGAAACAACCAGACGGAGAAGACTCTCCCAGTGACAAGGAGTTTGATTTGAATGCAGTTAACGTGATGACAAATGAGGATAGAACCTTAGAGAATGTCGTTAAAAATTACGAGAAGGAGCTCAGTGCTTTGCGGAAAATCCTACCTGGTCAAGAAGATGAAAGCAGCTCACTATCAGACATCATTAAAGAATATGAAGACAAGATTAAAGATATAAAAAGACAAAATGAAAACCTCAAAAGTGACCTTGACTTGTTAGAAGACAAACTCGGAAGTAATCTTCTTGAAAATCTGAAGACAGCGTGCGGTGAGAGAAGTAACGGAGGTCCAGAAGGCTCAGAAGGGAACGTACATATTGTAGACAACTCGGTAGTTTTAGAAAAGCTGAGAGCTCCAGAAATAATGAACGAAAATGATCTGACTTTGGAGAACGTGATTGCTTCTTATGAAAAAGATCTTGACAACCTTGCAAAAGAAAACAAAGTACTGAAAGATAATCTTGGTCAAAGACTAGTCAAAGCTCTGCTGAGTATGGCAGACAAGAAAGAGGGATCGGCCCTTAAAGATTACGATGATCACAGCGATACAGGTGAACTTGGTAAAGACTCAATGCCTTTGCACCCGCTGAGGGAAGGGATAACACGAGGAAGCGGGAAACAAAAGGTTGAAGCTGATAGTACAGAGGACGCATTTAACATAAATAACCAGCCGCTTGACAGAAACAACAATGATGAAGTAGAGGCCAGTGCAGCTGTGTGTCCTCATGTCTTGAAAGCAGAGTCTCTAATTACAGACGAAGGGAGAACCATAGAGAACATCTTGAAAAATTACGAAAAGCAACTGGAGGCCCTTGCGAAACTAGCTCCCAGCAATGAAGGAGGTTCTATTGCAGATCTAGTAACAAAGTACGAAGATACAATCGGAGGCTTGGAAAAAGGAAACAATAATCTGGTTAGAAGGCTTGAAAATTTAGAGAAGAAGATTGGAACCAAGCTTTTGGACGAAGTGGAGAATAGAGAACCAGAGCCATTGCAAAACAACTCTGACCAAGATGACGACGATAGCTTAATGGCACCTAAAATTATGGAGAAAGAGGAAAGAACGCTGGAGAATGTAGTTAAAACGTACGAGAAAGAGCTCGATGTCCTGAGAAATCTTATTCCAAGCGAGGATGGAGAGGGAAACACTATTACCGATATAGTGAAAACCTACGAAGACAAAATAGACCAGCTTAAAACAGAAAACGAGAGCTTGAAGGAAGACTCAGACAGATTACAAAACAGAATTGGTCATGATCTTGTTAACGATATCAAGAAATTGGAAGAAATTTCCGTCATCGAAATCGAAAGCGAAGAATTAGAGACAAGTAAGCCAGTTAAAGATTTAAAGGTCACTAAAATCATGGATGTCAAAACGTCCACCCTAGAGGATGTACTGGAAACATATGAAAGTGCTCTCGGAATGCTTTTAAGCGATGCGTCGAACTCCACGGATGAATTAAATTGCGATATTTTTTATGACCAAAGCGGCGCTATCAAGGAATTAAAGGAAGAAAACGATATCCTTAAAAGCACCGTTGGTCCTGCTCTGTCTCAAACATTAATAAACATCGCAAAAGGAGGAGCTGAATCCAAATCAGATGATACCGAAGACGACGATGAACATGCCAGCATCAAAGGATCAGACATGGCCCTACAACATCCTACTGGAGCTCAGGACGACAATGAGAAGGGCAATAAGACCCCAAAAGAAGGATTAATAGCTGAGAGTCTTGTAAGAGAAGAAGGAAGAACTATAGAAAATATCTTAAATAACTATGAAAAGGAACTAGAGGCTTTGAAATCAATAGCTCTTAACGGTTCACTCAACCTGGTGAGAAAGTACGAAGACGAAAAAGACGAACTTGAAAAGATAAACAAAAGCTTGGCAGGCCGGATAGACTTTCTTGAGGGAAAAATCGGTGCAGATCTTATGACTGACTTAGAAAATATACATGACAATAAGGAACCTTCAGAAGGCAACACAACAAGCGAGCTAATCGCTCCAGTTATTATGGAAGAGGAAGACAGAACATTGGAGACAGTCGTAAAATGTTACGAGAAGGAACTCGATGCGCTGAGAAAACTGGCTATGAACCAACAAGAAAATGGGGAATTCTCCATTTCAGATATCATTAAGGAATACGAAGATAGACTGGAATGCCTTAAAAACGAGATAAAATCACTTAAAAATGGTTTGGATCGGCTGGCAGACAGACTTGGCAACAATCTTCTGGAAGATATTAAAAGGTTGGATAATGAAACGGTTGGTGGAGACGAGTCCTTTGATGAAAACAAAGAAGAATTTGAAGATACTGGAATGAAGAAACACCTTAAAGCTCCCAAAATCATGTGCGAAGAAAGCGTAACCCTGGAGGACATCCTTAAAAGATACGAAGATGCACTCGAGCTTAATTTTAGTAAAAGCAGATTGCCTTATAAAGACGTAGACAAAGAGAAAGGTTCTGATGACCCATTAAAAACTATAAACGACATCAAAAAGGAAAACCAAATCTTCAAAAACGCCCTGGGAGAAAACCTAACTCAGAGCATACTGGAAGCAGTGAAGGATAATAAAGGGGAAGAAGATTTGCAGCATGATACTTCCAAGCAGACTGCGGACGGAACAGATGGAGGCGATTTGCATGAACGAGTTCAAGAAAGAAAACCGTCACTGACCGATGGAAGTCAAGATAGTGACAGTCCAATGCCACGGTCGGAAAACAAAAGTATTGCCGAGGTAGTTCTCAAACCCTCCCCATCAGATGGCTTGAAAGCGAACGCCTTAATGAGAGATGAGGGGAGGACAGTTGAAAATATTTTAAGGAACTACGAAAAGGAAATCGAAGCTCTTTCTAAACTAATTTCGCAGGATGCTGATCCAGGATATTCAATTTCAGACCTCGTGACAAGTTATGAAGACAAGATTGAAGATTTGAAAGCAGAGAATAGGGGCTTAGAAAGCAGATTGGAAACCCTTACTGAGAAAATCGGCAAAGACCTTGCGAATGTCTTGGAAAGTGAAAACACGGGAAAGGAAGGAGATGGCGATTCGCTGCAACTCAAAGAGAGTAACTCAGGAAGAAATTCAAGGTGGAAAGCAGTTGAAAAGATGAAAGCAGATGAAAAGACCCTAGCAGACATTGTAGAAATATATGAGCGAGATCTGGAGAGATTACAAAGAGAAAAGAGTGCTATGGAGGTTCTAGTTAATACAAATGAAAGCGATGGCCAGTCCGCACTTGACATCATATCGCAATACGAGGATGAAATTGAACAGCTTAATGATACTGCTAAGGAACGCGAAAACAAATTATCTATCCTATTTGCAAGAATTGGTGATAACTTCGTCAATGACATTCTTACTTTAACTCCTGGCAAGGAACCACATCCTAGTTGCTCTCTGCAGGCACTTCAAATAATGGCGATGCAAGAAAAGGAGCTATCTGCCGTTTTAGAACAATACGAAGACGATCTCAGTAAACTTACAAGGGAAAATGAGGCGCTCAAAACTATCGCGAGCAAAGAAGAAGTGGATGGGAAACCGGTAACAAGCCTTGTTTCGGAATACGAAAAGAAAATCCAAGAACTGCTAGAAGAGAAAAAAGAAGCGGAATCCAGCCTTCGTGTTTTGATCAAGAAGACAGGAGAATCATTGGCAAAAGAGATGTTGTATCCCGGCGAGGGAGATAAGATGTTCCCTCTAGATGCTCTTAAAATTATGGATAACGAGACCAAGAACCTTGCTGATGTCGTAGAGAAATATGAGGATGATCTCGCTAAAATGCACAGAGAGATAAACACCCTAAGAGACCTAGCTTCTGGAGATCCTGAAACGATCTCCTTTATAGACAGGATTTCCAAGTATGAAGATGAAATTTCTAACTTAACTAACACAATAAAGAAACAGGCTTTGCTGGAAAAGAAGGTAGGTATGGACTTGTCAAAACAGCTTACAACGTTGGGCGAAAGGGGAACAGAGGACAGCCAGTGTAATGTCAGTCTCAAGGCAGTTGCGTTAATAGAAAAGAACAACGATGCGACGGTCGCCGATGTATTAAAAGACTACGAGGAGGAATTAGAAAAGAAGAACAAGGAGATATTAACACTAAAAGAATTGATTTCTGGTGACATGCTCGAGATAGCAGCATCTCAAGAAAGCGAAATATACGAGCTAAAAAAGGTTAAAGGTATCCTTGCCAGTGAACTGGATTTGATATCCGACAAAGTTGGCAAAGAACTAGTGAACGAACTCCTGAAAAATTCAACTCAACAGCCAACGACGGAAACTGGCAAGTTGTATCGAGAAGTAGCCCAAAAAATGGAAAACGAAGGAAAGCCGCTGGAGGGTGTAGTAGAAGACTATGACAAAGAAATAAAACTTATGCTGGGAAAAAACAAAGAGCTGAGTGAAATGGAGGATGTGTTAACAGAGAAAATCGGGAAAGATCTTGTCAACGAACTCTTGAGAACAGATGCATATGAGAGCACCAAAACGAAAACAAAACCTCTATTTGAAGCCTCAGAATTGATGTCAACTGAAGCGAAAACGTTGGCTGAAGTTGTCTTGAGCTACGAAAAGGAACTTGCCAAATTGAAAAGGGAAAACAAAGCTCTGCGCCTATTAACAGACAAGGAATCCTCCCAAGATTCTTCAGTTATTGACGTTTTATCTGACTACGAGGAACAAATTGAGAAACTAGAGGCTGAGAATAGAGAATTCAATAAACGAATGCAAAAATTAACTCAGAGGGTTGGAGTAGAACTAACCGAGGAGTTACTCAAACTGCCAGATGAGGTATGTAAGGATATGACAGAAACAATTAACGACTTAAACGCATTGCGAATTCTGAAGGAAAACCATGCCACGGTTACTGATGTATTGCAAAACTATGAGAAAAAATTGAGAGAAGATGACGAGGCTAGTTTTGGTCCCTTGGTGTCGGGAAAGGCAACGAAAGAGGATATAAAATTTGCCCAGTTAGTTCGTGTCGATGAAAGTGAGCCTGAAATTGCCATTTCAAAAGGAGAGTCATCTGACCTAGAAGACTCTGCACTTGACTTGACGCCAGATGCGAACGCTGTCGACACAAATCCATTAGACGAACAAGACCAAATAGAAAAGTTGGCCGATAGTAATGCCAAACTACGCAAGAAACTTGAGCAGTTGTCGAGGAAAGTAGGCAAGGAATTGTCACAGGAACTGATGGGATCACCAGAAGATAAAGAAGACGAAATGAAATCAGCCGTCAAATTTGCCTCAGTGCGAGACCTTGAAGCTTTTGATGACGTAGTTTCTGAGAGAGCAACATTAGCTCAGGTGTTGGAAAGCTACGAAGAAAAATTAAAGGGTACATTGCAAGATGACGTTGGAACGCTTGGTGATGCTAACATTAAAGAAGAGGCAATTAAACCTGCTCAACCGGTACGTGGTAATGAATGTGTCGAGGAAATTTGTGATATCGGTGAGACAGAAACTGTTAGCCATTACCAGGCTCCTGAAAATGATTTTGATCGAATCGAAGAGGAAGAGAAAGAGAATCTGAGCAAGGAACTAGATTCACAACCTACAAAAACAAAAGCAGAGTCCAGTGAACGAGACAAAACAGAGCCTTTAGAGGGAAAGATCAAGGAGTTAGAGAAGGCACTAGAACAAGAGAAAACTTTGAAAGAAAGGTATGAAAAAGATGTCCAGGATCTGCTTAAAGACATCGTGGATCTCAAAATGAAGCAAGTGGAAGGCGACACAGAAAACCCGGAAGAGATAAAGAGAAAGATACAAGAAGAGGTGGACCTAAAACAGGACAACAAGCGGCTGCAGGAAGACTTAGCAAAGGAAAGGAAGAGAAATGTTTCTATAGAAGAGAGCAAACGGGATTTGGCAGATAAATTGGACGCCCTGATGAAGGAAAAGGAGATGCTTCTTAAAAAGCAGAATAAGCCTCAGTTGGTGCATGGTAATGAAAGTGTAGATGAAATTTGTGAAATTGACGAGACGGAAATTGTTAGCCACTATAACGTTCCCGAAAGTGATTTGAATGGAAACGAAGATGAAGAAGTTGACGGCGGCGCAGTCTGGGAATTGAGCGATTTGGATCTTAAGTGTTTGGAGGACCTTATTCCAGAAAAGTATCAAATCATAGAACACCCCACGGAATCATTGCTTACCTGCCCAGAAAGAGAATTAGTTGAAGAAGAAGCTATAAACGTAGAGTTACCAAAACATGAAGAAAGCCTTAATTCCGAGTTTTTGGAAAATCTTTTTGCAAGTGACGTAGGAGATATGAGTAAGGAACCAGATTCAAAATCGAGAGAAACTGAGGCCGAGTCCGGAGAAAGAGAAAAAATAGAGACTTTGGAGAAAAGGGTCAAGGAGCTTGAAAAGGAACTGGAAGAAGAGAAACATTTGAAAGAGAAATATGAAAAAGATATCCAGGATCTGCTGAAAGACATCGTTGATCTGAAAATGAAGCAAGTGGAAGACAATGCAGAAAACCCGGAAGAAGCGCGGAAAAAGATACAAGAAGAGGTGGACCTAAACCAGGATAACAAGCGGCTGCAGGAAGACTTGAGAAAGGAAAAGAAGAGAAGGCTTTCCATAGAAGAAAGCAAACGGGATTTGTTGGAAGAGGTAGACGCTTTAATGAGAGAAAAGGAGATGCTTCTTAAACAGCAGAATGAGCCTAAAGGGGATGAAAAACCACTGGAAGACATGATCAATTTAAGAAAGAAAATTGGCGAACTAGATACAAAGAATAAAAACTTGAACAGGGAGGTCAAAGAGCTTAGACAGTCAATAAAGGAATTGGAAATTTGTCATGACGAGGAGAAAAGTCAATTGTTGGAGAATTGCGAAAAAGAAAAGTCAGAGATGATGGATGAGCTGGTGACTTCAAAAAGGGAGCTAGAAACTCAGTTACAAGAATTGCTTGGAATGAATGACGATCTTAAAGGAACCATTAAGAACCTTCTAGAGGAGCTGAAGGAATCGCATGAAAAGCTAGTCACTGAAGGAGAGAAGCAAGATGGAAAGGAAAGCGAAGACACTGAACAAAACAAGTGCGGCGAAAAAGAAGAAGCGCAAGAAAAAGAAAGAAATGCCTCGTACGAAAGAGAGAAAAATGAGAATTTGAAAGAACAACTCGACGAGACGGAGAATGCCCTCAGGCAAACATTGAAAAAGTATCAGGAGGAAATTACAGCAATTGAGACAGAGAAAGAAAAGCGTGAGGATGAACTGCGACAAGAAATCGAAATTTTGAACAACAAACTCGAACTTGAGAAAGTTTCAGCCGAGCAGCAGAGAAAAGATTTTGAAAACGTTGTTCAAAGAGAAAAAGAACGCTTAAAAGAAGACATGGAAATAGAACTCGAACGGGAAAAGAAAAAAATAAAGCATGGTTTTGAAGACAGAGAAGAGGAGCTTGCTAGACAAGGAAAAAAGCGTTCAGCAGATTTGCAAGAGCAAGAGGAGCAATGGAAAAAGGAGAGAGAGGAAATGCAGGAAATATTCCGCATCGAGAAAGAAAAACTACAGAAAGCGTTTGATGAGGAGGTACAAAGTAAAATAGCGGCGAAAGACGAGCAACACAGACAAATAAATGAGCAGATGAATCGCGAGTTTGCTAAGGAGAAAAAGGAAATCAAAGCCACTATTGAGAAAAAGATTTATGAGCAGCTTATTGATAAGAATATTTCAGCGGAAACTGACTTCCAAGAAGTCCTTTCCAAAATTTTACAAGAGCATTCTAAAGAAATCGAGGG
Source organism: Cladopsammia gracilis (assembly GCA_022457155.1). Lineage (NCBI taxonomy): Eukaryota > Metazoa > Cnidaria > Anthozoa > Scleractinia > Dendrophylliidae > Cladopsammia > Cladopsammia gracilis. The sequence continues at coordinate 1,981,983 of JAJGOT010000074.1, forward strand.
CGTGGAGAATGATATACGAAAAGCCGAGGAAAGGTTCAAGGAAGATAAAAACAAACTGATCGACCAAAGCGATAAAGAGAAAGAGACTTTGAAGAAAGCCCACGAAGAAGAAAAGAAAGCTTTGGAATCGACTGTTCAAAACCTCCTGAAAGAAGTCGTAAAACTGAAGCATCAAAGAAAAGAAATAAGGATCATTCACAAAAAAGAGAAAGAGAGCATGGAGGAGATTTATGAGCGAGATCGAGTAAAGCTTAAAGACGACTGGGAGCAATACAAGAGAGATTTACTAAGCAAACTTCAAGACGAATTTGACAACAAATTAGCAAACGAGACCAGTAAACTTGAAACTAGGTTGGAAGATGTGAAACGAGAACTGGAAAAATCAGAACAGAGGAGAAAAGAATTAGAGGAACGTTTGAGAGGAATTCCTCATGAAAATGAACAACAGAGATTTGACGAGGGACATTCCGTTGACGAGACAAATATAGACAAAGAAGAGCATTTGAAGGAATTAAAGTCAGTGAAGAAAAAACTCGAAGAAGAATACGAGAAAAGGCTCAAGGAAGAGAAAAGAAAGTTTGAAGAAACATTGCAAGGCTTACGGCGTGAAATTGGCAGCTTGCAAGAAAAGAGAAGATTTATCCAAGACAAGCTTTACAACCAAGATCCTTCTGCTGCGGACAGGCATGTAATGGAAAAAAGTCTTGCGAATTACAAAGTGGAGATGCTTTCTAAAATGGAAGAGGAAGTCGCACATAAGATAGCTCGCGAGAAAAAGGCGCTTGAAGAGTCAATAACGGAATTGCAGCTGGAGAATGATGACCTGAAACGACAACGCTGGGAATTGCGGAACCAGCTGAGGCGAGAGCGATCCAAGTTGGAGGAGGAATTTGAACGTGAAAGAGAAAATATGGAAAGTCAGTTTTTAAAAGAAAAAGAAGAGCTGAAACACAGGCTCGAAGCTAGGATACAAAAAGAGATGAACAAGAGAACAATGGAAAACAAAGTCAATAGAGCTCTAAGTCCAATCTCTAACGTGAGTATTTTCTAGAATATTGTTTTAAAAATACATTAAGAACCCTTTGCGTTTTTACCGGTAGAGATTTTAAAAGTGAGGAACACCAGAAAACTATTATAGGTGGGCAAGCACAAAAATCAAAATTATCAAGGGAAGTCATGCTTTTCTGAGGCCAAACAGCCTAGGCTGTTCTGTTTGAGTTTTCTGAACCAACGCAAGAAAAAATCCCACGAAACAGTCGCATCCATCTAGGTCGGCCATTCCCCCGAGAGGAACATGGCCATGGTATTTTAAAAAAGAGAGGCGGCAGTTCGTTAAGGAGTAACATCAATACTATATGTAACATGTTGGCCTGATAGATCAGCAAACAGTTTTTAAAAAAGGATGGTGATGATTTGTTTTTCAGGTTCGATGCTGGGGTTTTAAGAACATATTGTACATAGGAATGGCCGGACAAGACGAAACGTCATCCTTGTTTTTCTGTGAGCATAGTATAAGAACGTTGTCATTTGAACAAGATAAAGAAGTACGTTATTTGCCTTTTTCTGTCATAGGAATCACCATACAGTTCACAAGACTCGCCTAGGAGACTGAGATCAGAAAATACAACCCTGCGAGACGATAATGATCGTCTAGAGTTAGAAGTCAGACATTTAACTAGCAAACTTGAAACGTTGGAGAACAACTTCCAGGAAATCTTATCTTCTGAAAAAATCAAGGTATAGATAAAAAACAGCGAGTAAATACACGTAAAAGGAGTTAAATGGCAAAAAACCACAGTAATGGTAAGAAAATAAGTAGATGGTATAAAGAAGTAGCCAAGTAAGTTCGTTGTTTCCAGTTTGGTAACCAATGAAGCAAATATTTGTTGAAACAAAAACTTAACAGGCCAATAATCAGTTAGAAGCTTTGTCTGCAAGTATATTGCGATTATGTAATAAAATGTGTTTCATTTTCAGGCTGAAAAAATGAAGAGAATTCAAGCAAAAATGCCCAAGAAGGTAAATCATGTTAAAGACTTTTCAAATCCCTTCCCTTTTATATACCTCCAGCTTAAAAAAAGGTACCCCTTTCGGGCGGAGCATCCCCGTATAGCCCATTTTAGGGAGTACCCCTCCCCCCCCAGGGACGATAAATGTTAATCCAGGTTTCTGTTTTCTCTTGTTTAACGAATTGTCACGTGTAATTATTTTAACTGTCAGTTTGACAGCAGTCAAAGTCAAATTGAAGACTAAAATGGAATTTACAGGAATCTGCTTCGTAAACATGTAGATTTGGAATTAACCTGAAGTTGGCGCTAATCCAAGGTTAATTTAACCCTTTAAACAACTAAGCCCAGGTTCTAGTAGTTGCCGGTTTCATGACGATTGACCAGCGACTTTTAAAGCCTGATTGTGAAGTGGTTAGGTGGTTCGTGTCCGTGTCTCTGCCGTCGTGTTGTTTCCTTAGAAGAGAAACTTTGCTCCACATTGTCTCTCTTCAACCAGGTGTATAAATGAGTACATTGCCAGTGTGTTGTTTCCTTAGACAAGAAACTTTACTCAACATTGTCTCTCTCCACCCAGTTGTATAAATGGGTACATTGCCAGTGTGTTGTTTCCTTAGACAAGAAACTTTGCTCCACATTGTCTCTCTTCAACCAGGTGTATAAATGAGTGCAGACGAACCAGTACTATTCGATTCAATTACAATGGTTTCCGAGTGTCGAAAGTGGTTGCTTTGGTTTTGCATTGCTACGTTTTGTCATTGGCTAAAGTACCTCGCGCCACTTTCTCCACCAAATAGAAGTAAAACCAAAAGCAGTAGTGAGTTACTGTACTCCCACGCGTTTTCCCGAGTTTAGCGCCGGCTTCGTGTATTTGCTTCGAGCTCTCATTGGTTTGTCTGCATCTGTTGTGATTGGACAGAGCAATTTATTAAATAACTTTGGTTTTGATTTTACGACAATCAAGTGAAAACTGCTTTGTAGAAACCTAACAAAGTACTCATGAAGGACTTGTATCCCATCCCTAGTTTCTTAACTTCTAGAGTTTTATTCAAGAAAGCATTAAGTGAACACTTTAACCAAACCTTTTATAGTTTTATAATGTCAATAGTTTTTTTTTATCATGTTTTAGCGCTTTTTCTTAACTTATATTTATTTTAGTTGTTGTTTAATTTACAGGACCCCATTGATAACATTGTTTCGTACACTGATGGGTTATATCCTATTAAAATATTATTATTATTATTATTATTATTATTATTATTATTATTAATGGGGCGCTTTAGATTTGAGTACGAGTGCGACTTTTGAATTCAAAGCCAGTCCCCTCCCCACAGCTCTCGGTCCTTCCTGTTGCTGAACAGAAGATAAGAAGACTCTAGGTATGAAATTTGTGTGGTAAATGGTTGTTTAGAGCACGCGAACTAGGTTTGAAAAGTCGTACTCGTACTCAATCTCGTCCTCGTAGTCCGATCTAAAGTTCCCTATTATTATTATTATTATTATTATTATTATTATCAGCAGTTATTATTATTATTATTATTATTGTTGTTGTTATTATCATTATTCCCGTGCTAGGGATATCGGGTTAAGTTCCAGTTGCGTGGGTCACCTGTGGTTTCTATGTGACTTTTCTTTAGTGGGCCACCTGTGGTTTCTGTGTGACTTTTCTTTACCTTTATCCAGGTCACTTTCTCGGACGATGTAGAGACGAGAACCATGGTCTACACGACAGGCGATCACAATGAGACCATACTGCAAGAATTACGAGAAAGGGACGGTCAGGTCAGAGAACTCATGGAGGCCAAACACTTTTATGAAGAAGTGCTCTCTGAACTCTGCGAAGAAGCTGGACTCTTCGAACTCGATCAAAACGTGGTTATTTAGCATAAACAAAGCTCATTTATTTTACTGTATTTGGTACAGTCGAACCGCGCTGTATGGACATCCACTTAATACGCACACCCCATTACTACGGATAGTTTTGTTGTTCCCGGCGGAAAACCCGTGCACTTTCTTTAAATTTTGCCCGCTTAATACGGACCCCCGATAATACAGACAACGAACAGTTGTCCTGCAGACTAAAACAATCTCATACAACGTTTAACCTCGTTAATACGAACAGTTTGGCTAATTCTAAGGCTTAATATTTTCCCAAGTATTTAAGTATATATTAAACATATAGCTAAACATATGCCGTTGTCTAGTCATAACTATTTAGTGTCTTGGTGGGGTTAGATGTGATAAATTACTGTAGTTTTCCGTAAGAACAATGGAATGCTTATACGAACCCGCTTATACGCTTATGACTTTTTTTTGCTGGCCTTTATTGCGTGAAAATTAAATAAGCTTAAGGAGACAAATAGTTTCATTTCTAACCCCTCCCACTTTCAATTGTCTACTCTGAGCTTTTAAATACGATCCCGTAATTCAGGCAACATCATTGACATGTGTTCAGAGTTGGGAGAGAAGGGCAAAAATATAAATGTCTTACATGAATGTCACAACCAATAGTGTCTCAACTCTTCAGATCTAAAATCATGTTATTAGAATTTGCTTACATCTCAAACAATTACTTTAGGCCCGTTTTATAATCAATTGATATATTTAAGTAAGGCTTATTATTTATAATGGCAAAGAAACATCGAGGTTGTGTTAAATAAAATTTCAATTGCTTGGGCATAAATAATTTTATTTATACATACAGTACATTTAGCTCAAAATGCTTTTTGCTACTTCTGCATTTAGTATACTGTGGTTTATACTAAATATATGTTAGCAACGCCTCTCTATAGTTTACAAATTGCTTAAAGGAGAAACAAGGCAGACTAGAGTTTATTTACATCGCAATGGATAATACTTTTGGTACAAGAAGCTTACTAGATTTTATATTAGATATATATGCAAGCAGTGCTTTTTATTGTTTTTGCCGGAATAGTTAAAAAAATAAAGGTAAGAAATAAACAATCATTGTAAAATACATTTTGGTTAAATAAGTACAAACCACGTAATTAGAAGGAAACACGTTTGTAAAAACAAATATAATCTTTTCGTACGTAGAAGAAGATGTGCTAACATTGGAAACAATAGTTTTCCTACATTAAAGGAATGTAAAAAAATAAACATTTACATTAAAGCGAAACTTGCTTGATAACTGGCATTATTTGCAGAATTTGAGAAACATTCAAAGTTTACGGTGCTGTCATTAGAGAAAAAGAGCAATCGATAAAATCGTAGCATACTGAATAACTTCCTTTTTAAAATTCTCGATCTCAAGGATAGCGCAGCGAGCGCAACGCTCAAGTGCGCGAAAATCGCAGGAAAACTGCCCGCAACGAGGAGACACGACGCGCGGGTAAGTGGATATTTTCTCTCCTCACCCGCGAGTTGGGTCTTCTCGCGCAAGTGATCTTCGTCCGCTCGCGTGTTTAACTTGGTCGACTATCCCAGAGAGAAGTACGAGACTCCTAGTCGAGCGAAACCGACCATCGAAGAAAGTTGATATCAATCGATATTAATTAACGTCAAAATTGATTGATGTTGAAAATCGATGTCTAATCGTTAAAGGAAACTGTTGTGGCCACGAAGACGTACCGGAGGTAAGGCCAGTGTTAATTCAACATATTTCATGCGAACCCGGTACGTTGGCTATGAGCCTGGGTAGTTTTGTGACGTCATGTAATAACTCGGTCATAATCGTATGCTACACTTCCCTTTAAAACCCTCAAAGATCAGTTTGATAATAAAACGTCCACATTTAGTTTTTACGTTTATCTTGACCGGTATTTGTTTAAATTCAGCAAATGTATCAGGCGTAAGTTGATTGCAGCTTTCTGCCTTCTTAATATGAAATAAATTCGAAATGCACGACCTCACTTCTTGTAAGACTTAACCAAGGATTTTAGCAGACTGTGTTAGTTAAAGATATACTATTAACAATACCTCTGTTGCCGAAAGGCTCTCTGACATGCACTCAAGTGAATTAAGGCCTGGGTCGAAATTGGTTTTGATCTTTTCGTTTATTTTCGGAAACTCGCCCTTTGAAACGTAATGAAGGAACAAATGATGGCTAAATAATATAAAGTATAGAAACTAGAACAAAGAATTTCAAAGTGCCTGGTCACGTGGCTGACCACGCCCTTTATCTCGAAAATAACACAAATAAAGATTCCCACCACTAGCTGCATTCCAAGATTTAGTTTTTGTTTATAAAAACATTCAGCATGGACAGGGATTAGGAAACCCGGCTGGAATGGCTCGGATCGTTGCACTGATCAAGTGTTATTTCCTGTTTTTTACTAGTGCCAGTCCTACTCCAACTTGAAATCGGTTCAAAAGAAAACCGTTAAATGATTTTCTCTCATTCCACCCGCTGCTCCAAGAACAATACTGATAGCCATAGTTAGGACGTAAATTTTTTTAAGAAAACTATTGCTTACTGGTGGGAATTTTGAGTCAACGGATTTCTTACAAAATTGGGCGTGAATGGTCACGTGATGAAAAAATCCACAATATTATATATACATTTTGAACAGTTTATGTTCGCGGTATGGCCTAAATCGTTATCTAAGAGATACCTCTGAATCCGTTTACGTTACACCACCCTCTTTTAAATCGACAGGGACCCAGGCCTTAATTCACTTGAGCATGTGGTGAAACCTTACCGCCAAAAAAACCACCAATGCAACGTTTAAGAGTCTTTGAGACAGCACCAAAACACCCAACTGTTAGTATAATACCGTGTCGGATACCACATAATAATAATCCTTTTTAATGACATTTTTTAATTGAAAAACAAAAAAAAATACAGTTACAGTTATTACAAATACATGTACAATGAGGTATTATATCTAACAGAATTAAAAAATACAGGGTCATTTGCATTTAACATTTACAATATACACAAGACAACACAGATGCACAACGCACACACAGAGCTGTTTTCTATCGATACAAAATACAAAAAGGACACGTTTAATAAAAAGAGAAATAAAGAAGAGAAGAGAAGGGCGTTGCAGTTCGAGTCCTAGACGAGACCTTAGATTTACTATCTCAGCAAACCTGCTAAATCAAGGCGATTTCATCGCCATTTCATCGCTACTGTCTTTTTTGTTGCCCAACGAAATCTAGGTAAAGCGAAATGCTCATTTCAAAATAGAATTAAGAACGAGTATTTAAAACAGGAAGCAAAAAAACTGTTTTAGTTTGGCCGATAACGTGGGTGGTATTTCTGTTTTTCTTTTTTTGTGTGTGTTATTTTGTTTTATAAATAATACTCTAAGCTTCTTCTTGGCAGTTTTATCGCAAATTTCTTTCAGTAAAGTATTTTAAGCCTTTTGCATGTTGAATAAAACTGAAATGCTTATAAAACACCCGAGCGTTTGATTGTTTAATAAACATATGTTCTTGCAAACTTTCATAGCAGTAGAAAGTTTAAATACAAATTTGTAGTCAGAAAAGATTTGATCAAGTTCCAAACTTATAGTTCGATTAACACTTTCAACCGCAATATTATACCTTTTAATGCCAATATGGCCAAGGTACAAAACTAAAAATATTATCACCTTGTGAAAAGCAATAAACGGCAAAGGAAACTGCTGCTCTGTAGCTTTTATTTGAATGGCCAAACTATAAGATTTCATTCACAGGCTATAAAAACGTAGAACCACATTACACAGCATTACACAAACTGCCACTCAATAGCATTCATTTAATGGTTACATTTGAGGATTTACTCAAGGACTGGCTCAAAGGTTAGAAGCACAGTAGATAAAAAGGGTTCATTCTCAATAGTGGTCGATTCAAGCTTCGAAGATAACGTGTCTGGTATGACAATTGCCTGTGTAGTATAACTGGCATTGAATAAATGCCAGAGCCGCCTTGGCCAAGTTCAAGCAAATTCTATCAAAACCGATGTTGGCATGAAATGTTCCACAAATGATAAGTATTAATAGAGCCCTTAGGGTTTCTACCTGCTTTCGTTTATTAACTTGAAAAGAGACTCCGAAATAGTGACGCTTTTGAATAATTTATTAACAAACCACAGACACGGTGGAGATTATACTTGTAGTATCAAGTACAAATAAATTCATACGAATTTGCTTGGTAGGTGGCTTCAAAGAGAAAATCTATCTGTTTATCACTTTACTTACATTTTATCCCCAAAGAAATTTCTTTTGGGTGTGCATTTGTTATAATTTTAACTTTAAATTACAACAAATTCTGTTAAAGTAAAATAATCCTTGGCTTATCACCGCATTCTTATTTTTGATTCAACACACTGATTTCCATTTATCCAGAATCTGAAAAATGGAATTAAAATAGAAAGAAAATATCACCTTGAACTTTCTCCTTTTTGTGTAATTAAGCAGTTCTCAAAACCATTATAATAGTTCAATCGACAACAGGTTGATGTTTGGTGGGATTTGTTTGCTGACATAGCAACGTATAAACATTGTGCTGGTGGCAAGTTGAACTCACCGCAATAGATTGAAGTAAATCAAGTCTGTGCCGAGGAGGCTTGCGAGATAAGACGATGAATACTTAAGAACTTATCTCAATTTAATTTATAGTGTATGGTAACGACCAAGAAGAAACGGTGAGTTGAAAGGTTTAAAACATCCTAGAATCAGGTTCTAACAAATCAAAACCGACTGAGAACTTTCCCTCCCGCTGAGATTCGTTGTGTGCGGTTCGAATGTTTTTAAATACTAGACATAATGATAGATAAAAACTTACAGGTAACTCAAACGGAGAACGCTCTAACTAAAACGAACGTCCAGGAAAAAGAAAACAGGGATAGAAAAGGTTCGCTGGGATGAGAATATGCTGTTAATATGACCTCTCAGGAGATGTCGATTCCAGTGGAGGGGCAAATCCTAGAGGGACAGGTTGAAATACAAAATGGAGGATACATTGAAATGACGTCTGAAACCATGGCTGCAAATATGGACTCTCAGATCCAGATGATGGGTGAGCAACAAATAGGCTCATTTCAAATGAATGGAGACGGAACGATGATAATGCAATCACAGATGAATGGTGAACAGCAAATGTACGCACAAGACGGAAGTTGTATGCAAATGACGTCCCAAGGCATGGCTATGGACTCACAACTAGCTAACGGAGGAACATTTCAGATGCAATCACAAGGTCTTTCTCAAGAATTCATGATTGACGGGCAAATGGTTCAAGGACAGCAATTCATAGGTGGAGATAATTCTGGGCAAATAGTTACCCAGGAAATGCAAATGCAAAATATGGGAATGATGGATATGTCCATGGTAGGGTCGGAGCAATATGGCGGAATGATGACACAGGAGGTGCAGCTTGGGATGAACGGCGAGGGGTTACAGATGCAAGGAATGTCAATGGAGGGAGGTGGAATAACCATGCAAGAAATGTCTGCTGGCATGAGCAGTGACCAAATACAGATGCAAGGTGAAGACGTCATCTATTTGGAGGGGGGCGAAATTCAAGGGGAACAACTTCAGGTGAGTGAAATGGCAATGGGAGAAATGGCACTTGGAATGAATGGACAAGAAATGCAAATGCAAGAGATGTCTATGCAAGGTGAAGGGGTAATTTATTTGGAGGGCGGTGAAATTCAAGGGGAACAACTTCAGATGAGTGAAATGGCAATGGGAGAAATGGCACTTGGAATGAATGGACAAGAAATGCAAGAGATTTCTATGCAAGGTGAAGGGGTGATCTATTTGGAGGGGGGCGAAATTCAAGGGGAAGAACTTCAGATGAGTGAAATGGCAATGGGAGAAATGGCACTTGGAATGAATGGACAAGAAATGCAAATGCAAGAGATGTCCATGCAAGGTGAAGGGGTTATTTATTTGGAGGGCGGTGAAATTCAAGGGGAACAACTTCAGATGAGTGAAATGGCAATGGGAGAAATGGCACTTGGAATGAATGGACAAGAAATGCAAGAGATTTCTATGCAAGGTGAAGGGGTGATCTATTTGGAGGGGGGCGAAATTCAAGGGGAAGAACTTCAGATGAGCGAAATGGCAATGGGAGAAATGGCACTTGGAATGAATGGACAACAAATGCAAATGCAAGAGATGTCCATGCAAGGTGAAGGGGTTATTTATTTGGAGGGAGGCGAAATTCAAGGGGAACAACTTGAGATGAGTGAAATGGCAATGGGAGAAATGGCACTTGGAGCGAATGGACAACAAATGCAAATGCAAGAGATGTCCATGCAAGGTGAAGGGGTCATTTATTTGGAGGGGGACAAAATTCAAGGGGAACAACTTCAGATGAGTGAAATGGCAATGGGAGAAATGCCGCTTGAAATGAATGGACAAGAAATGCAAATGCAAGAGATATCTATGCAACAAATGCCGTTGGAAATACAAAGTCAAGAAATTGGCTTCGCAGAAGGAGAAGAATTTCCGACGGGTGAAACGTCAATACAGGAAGTCGGATTTGTGGAAGGGGACGAAATTCAGATGACTGGAATGTCAATGCAGGAAGTGGGGTTTGTGGAAGGAGGCGAAATTCAGGAACAGCAGTTTCAGATGAGTGAAATGTCAATGTCAGAAATGTCGCTTGAAATGAATGGACAAAGTATGCCGTTGGACATGCAAAGCCAGGAGACTGCCACAATACAAACAGAGCAGTTTGAAATGGGTGAAATGACAATTCAAGAAATGCCACTTGATAGCCAATGTGAAATGTCCATGCAAGAGATGTCACTGCAAGAAATGTCTATGCAAGAGATGCCATTAGAAGAAACGTCTATGCAAGAAATGTCTATGCAAGAGATGTCTATGCAAGAGATGCCAAAAGAAGAAACGTCTATGCAAGAAATGTCTATGCAAGAAATGTCTATGCAAGACATGACAACACAAGAAATGACGATCCAGGAAATTCCATTGGAAATGCAAGAGACAGGCGTCGTTGAAGAAGGGGAGATACAACAAGAACAAAAAGAAATCGATGGAGGTGAGATTCAAGAGGAACAATTTTCAATGAGTGAAATGACAATACAAGAAATTCCATTAGACCTGCAAGGTGAAGAAATAAGTATTTCTACTGCAGAGATGACAATACAAGAAATACCATTAGATACGAACGAACAGAAGATAGAAGAGATGTCTTCGCAGGAAATGCTATTCGACCTACAAGGAGAAGAAATAGGTATTTCTACTGCAGAGATGACAATACAAGAAATACCATTAGATACGAACGAACAGAAGATAGAAGAGATGTCTTCGCATGAAATTCCATTCGACCTACAAGGAGAAGAAATAACTATTTCTACTGCAGAGATGGCAATACAAGAAATACCATTAGATACGAACGAACAGAAGATAGAAGAGATGTCTTCGCAGGAAATTCCATTTGACCTACAAGGAGAAGAAATAACTATTTCTACTGCAGAGATGACAATACAAGAAATACCATTAGATACGAATGAACAGAAGATGGAAGAGATGTCTTCGCAGGAAATTCCATTAGAATCACAAGGAGAAGAAATAACTATTTCTACTGCAGAGATGACAATACAGGAAATGCCATTAGACACGTCTACTCAGGAGATAGAGGTTCAAGAAATGACACATGGAGAAGTCCAGGTTGAAGAGAGCACGACAACAATTGAAGAAAAAATTGAACAAATTGAGCCATCTTTAGAAGAAGCGACGGTGCAAGAGATAGAAGCGAATAAAATAAATGAAGTGATGGAAACCACCCAGATAACAAGTGAAGATACACCTTTGGAGGTACAAAAAGCGGAAATAATCTCCACAAAGGAGGCCGAGTTTCAAGAAAAGTTGCTTTCAGAAGAGATTTCAGAGATACAAGAAATCCCATCAGAAACAAGTGTCGTTCAAGAGCAGCCACCTTCTGCGGAAGAGAATACGATTGTATCGAATATTGAAGTCGTTGGTCAGGAGCTTATTGCAGAACGGACTGAGATTTTGAACGTGGATCACGAAACTGTTAAAAATAAGCCAGGAATTGTCAGGAATATCGAAGATGTGACGTCACTGGACAAACGAAAGACAAGCGAAGCCGTCACAGACGTTGTAACGCAAAAGGTTGTCTGTGACCATGACATATTAATAGACCAATTTTTAGAGAGGATCACCAGACTTGAAAAAGAGAAAGAGTGCATGGGAGAACAGTTGCACGAGCTACGGCAAGAAAGAGAAACGACCGTAGTTTCACTTGGAGACCAATTGACAATGCGCGATGATCATCACCATTGCTGTGATATCGCGAAAGACTATAGTAACTTAATAGAGTACATCACAAGTCCACGTGATGTTCTGTCTTCAAATCGCAGTGATGGACACTGCTGCGTCCATAACCATACTTGCTATCTTCATAGTGGAAGAGAAAACCTTCAAGCTTCGGACCAGATGTCAGGTGACTATGAATACTATAAGTCTAAATGCGAGCAAATAAAACGCGAGAAGGAACGCTTACAGAAGGCATACGAAGCTGAGAAGAGGCAGAAGGAAGAGATTGAGAGGGAATACCAGAACGAAACTGACGAAAAAGTTTATCTTGAGGAGAGGTACCAAGAAATGCTTGACAGCATAAACCGTTTTGATGAAACCATCCGTTCTCTGAGGGGAGATAACGAGTTATTGCAAAAAAATCTAAACGACTGGGCACAGTCACGATTAGTAGCGCAGACGCTAGAGATAAACAGCATGGTCTTAGAGCAAGCGGATGACGGAGCAGGTATTGCGGAATACAAGCGAAGCATACAGGCACTGGAAAAGGAGAACAGAGAGTTTAGGACAATACTTGACGTTTTGAGCAAGAAGAACGAGAACCAAGAAAGTTTAAAGAACATCGAACTCGGTCTGGCAAGAGAAAACGAGTTTATTGAGCTAAAGAAAGAAAGAATAAGGTTAGAGAGCAGCATAAAAGAGTTAAAACGAACGAATAAGCATCAACAAGATAGGGTAGAAGAGATAAGAAGGGATTCAACAACAGAAATAACTCGTTTGAAAGAAAAACAGCGGAAATTGGAGAGATCTTTGAAGGAGAACGAGAGAATCATTGAAGAGAAAGATGACGAGATTACCAATTTGAAGAAAAGACATTCCGAGGAGATTCAAGGGATGGAACTACGACTTCAAACTGATCTTACCAGTGCACTTCTTGCAAAGAGTAAAGTCAAAGACTTGCAGTCCAAAATACATCGACTTGAGGAAGACAGGAGCAGACTAAGGGGGGAGTTGAGGAGCTCATCTGTTAGCGCCAAAGATCGATACTCTGAGGTAGATTCGGAATACCAAGATATTGAAGTTGTTCGTCAAAGGTACGAAGAAGAGCGACGAAGTAAGACGAGACTCGCTAGTGACATGAAATGTTTGCTTAGCGATATTATGGACCTCAAGGAAAGAAACCAAAGACTGCAAGAGGATTTTACTCGTGAAAGAATGGAAATAAAGGGAATGATTGAGAAACAAGCTACTGAGATAACCCAAGAATACCTAACACAAATAAGCAAATTGCAGAGGTCACTGATCGAGGAAACCAAACGAAGACAGGAAGCAGAAACTGGCAGATATGGGCTTCTAACCCACCAAGACAACAGCACTGGCCCTATAAGTAGTCGAACGAAAATGAATGCAGGACCAAGTGGCACCAACATTGAATTGCAACAGCAGCTGAACAATGAGATTCGACAACGAGAAAATCTTGAGATAGAAAATAAGAAACTTTTATACAAAGTAAACGAAATTCTGTCCGGAGGAGGAGGAGGAGGACAAGGAGGAGGAGAAGGAGTAGGAGTAGGGGAAGGAAGAGGAGGAAACAGTGAAAACGAAGAGGAACTGTATAATTCCAAAAACAAGGAGACTTCTCGGCGTCGAAATGAGACTGCACGAGATAATCGCGAAAATGAAGTAAATCAAAAGAAATTACAAAGTGAAATAGAAGATCTTCAGGAAAAGATAGAGGATCTAAAGAAAGAAGCCAAAAGGAACAAAGATCTGAAAAGGAAAAACGAAGAACTCGAGGAAGAAGTAACACACCTAACTCGAAAACGAGATGAGCTTTTGGCTGCTCAAAGAAACCTTACTCGAGAGGTGGATCATTTATCGCGTACACTGGACGAGGTGGAGAGGCGGAATCGAAAGCTTTCAGATGAAACGGAACGTTTTACACGGAAAATCCAAGACATTGAAGATTCTTTCAGACAGGAAAAGATAACTTTGGCAAAAACCTACGAAAGCGATAAAGCAAGAGCTGTTGAGGAAGTAATGAAATTGAAAGAAGCTTGTGAGAAGAGACTTCAGGTTCAAACAGACAATAAGAGAACGCTGGAAGAGAAAATTCGTCAGCTGGAAGAACAAACGTTGGCAAACGTCCAAATGCAGAGTGTAGGCGCCGATCTAACGTCTCCATCCAATGCTGGTCACTCATATAACGTTTCAGGAAATGCTAGAAGCCAGGCAAGTCATTCCCACGATGACAAATTAAAACAAGAAGTACAAAACCTCGAGGCTATGCTTAGAGATGTCAATAAGAAGCACGCAGATGACATCAGAAACCTCGAAAGTCAAAAACAAAGGATGTCAGAAGATTTTCAGAGAGAGAAACAATCGTTGGAGAGTTATTTTGAGAAAGAAAAGGAAAACATGCAAAAGCGACTTCGTGGTGTCGAGTCAAGCATCCGCGGGGAAGGAATAATGTCCGTTGAAATTGTAGGAGGAAACAGAGGGGAAGCATTCTTGAGTAGCCCAGGACGTGGATCACCTTTAGCTCGAGAACTAGATAATGATACACAAGTAGCTCCAATTCATCTTGAATCAAGTGATAATGGGATAGCCAGTTATAGGAGCCAACCTACAGGAAAAGATGCGGATCAGAAAATACAAGATATGCAAAGGAGATTTAACGAAGAAAAGAAGGAAATTTTAAACCGCGCCTCAAAGGAAAAGACAAAGTTAGAAGAAGAAGTTAGAGAAGCTAAAGAAAAGCTTACTAGTTATCGTCGTTTACTCGAAGACGAGATGGATGACTTAAAAAGAAAGCACAGAAGAGAGCTAGATTATCTTAATGACAAGCTGTTGAAAGAGAGAACCGAATATGAGGAAAAACGCCACATTGAAAGAAATGGTTCAAGACCCAGATTTGGAACATCAGTAACACAGAGCGGCCAATATGGCTTGGAAGAAGACGGCAAGACGGGTAGAGAAGAGCAAAGGTTAAAAGAGGAAGTAGAAAAACAAATGTCTGTATTAACTTCAAAGTTTGAAAAGGATAAAAGTCATTTGCAAAATGACAAGAGGAAGCTAATGGAAACGATCCATGCTCTCACAAAAGAGGTTAACGCTCTTAAATACGAGAAACGAGAATCCAAAAATTGCTACAAACAAGAAATAGAAAAGCTTGCACGAATTCACGATGTTGAAAAAATAACTATTTTTCAACGAGTTGCAAGAGATAAAGAAGATGAAATCTCGAGGATTAAAGCGGATTACGAAGAAAGACTGTCGTCGGAACGTAAAAAATTGCAAACGATTATTGATGACTTCAGACGCAAGATGTCAATAACAGAACGAAAAGTCAAAGATATGGAAATGCAACAAAGGAACGAGAGGATGAAGTTCCAGGAAGAGAAAGTCGTTTCCGAAAGAAATCTTAACCAAAGCCGGGAGGAGTTAAAGATCACACTGGAACGGGATTACAGAAGAATGTTTAACGAAGAGAAACACAAATTTGAGGAAACAGTCAAGGCTTTAACAAAGCAAATTTCTTTCTTGCAAGATCAAAGGAAAGAAATTCAAGCAAAGTTGTTAAGTAATGAGCTGTCTGGAAATCCCAAAATAAGTACGGAGCAGCAGTCAAGGAGCAGAGTGGTCATTCAGATGGAGCAAGAATTTTTGGAGCGGGCGGATCGCGAAAGAAGACCGATGGAGGACAAAATTAAAGATCTTCAGCAGGAAATAAGGAAACTTAACAGAGAAAAAACCGAACTAAAGGCGACACTTGAAAACGAAAAGCAGGAACTTGAAGAAGATCTGGAAAACATGCAGAATGACATGAGACGAAAACTCAACAAAGCAAGAGAGGAAATGGACAGAAGAAGTGATGCTGTTGGCAAGAACATGTTAGCAAACAGAGTAAAAACTGTGCTGGTGAGTTTACTTTCCTAACCATTAAAATGCTTTTGGCTGCAAATGTTGGAACATATTTAAAATTGGCGCATGAAACTGGGAGAAAAGAACAACGTAGTGGCAATGAACGCCATTTATGAAAACGTGAATTAGTCTGAAAAGATACGCATAACACAGTTGCTAAAGTGCCATAATGAAAGAGAGGGAAGGCGGAGAGGGGGTTGCGGTGGATGGCGAGCAGATATGCGCGTACCCAAGGGTATAGAGTTGGAACCTTTGTTATCCGAAATTAGATACATTTTGCCTTGTAGACTTTACAATTTTTGATTGAAAAAAGGAAAACCTTTAAATATAGGTCTGGAATTGATAAGGAAGAATCGAATATTTTGGTCTGAAGACGGGTAGGGATTGAAAAGGAACTCCACAGTAATGGTAACGAAAAGCCATGTTCATTTGTTTCGTTACAGGTTGATTCTGGCGTGTCGTGCCATTACTGCGAACAGTCAACACAATCAGAAGTGAGACAGGACAAGGACCAAATCAACTTGATGGAGCAAAGGAACATGACACTTCAGGCCAAAACAGAGAGGCTTGAAAGGGAGCTTAGAGTTATGGGCGACCGACTGAGGACCTTGGAAACACGTAACAAGGATTTAGAGGCAACTAACAGAGAGGAGTGGGTAAGGGGTTTAAAGTAAAACCAAGCTCGATCGACTTATTATTTTCCATAGAGAGTATTCCTCTTTGTCCCAAAAGTTATTAACATTATGATATACATTATCACACATATATTAATTGCTATAATCAAGTTTATCTGGATTTTGAAGTAAAATTAAGCCTATAAGACGAAAATGACTTCGAACAGCATCTTCTTCACCTTAAACGAGAGACATTTTCAGGCTTTAATCGCAGTGCTGTTACATTACACATCACTACAAGGATCATTTTATCATTTCATCATTTCAACATCTATACTTTCGGTTTCATCTGAAAACCATTCACAAAACGAAAATATAAAATTTATTTCATTGACAGGTTGTATTAATTTCACAGGGCATGCACCGAAATGACAAGCTTCGCTCAAATCTGGGATACCTAAGAGAATCGGAAATCAGAGGTGCCAACGATCGTTCACTGGGATCAAACGTTACGGGCCTGGCATCTGAGTCCAGAATGTACCAGCCAAGCTATTCACAAGGAATGTACAATACCAATGGACAATCCTTAATGAGCATAGGGCAATCATACGGAGACATTCTTGAAAGGGTTCGACACACCATGCACACTACCGGAAGCATTTCAAATGCCCTTGGAGGACCAATGACTGGAACCAGTGGGCTTTCAAACATGGGATTCACTGGAGCTTCAAGTGCTGAGCTAAACCATGGTGGGGGTGTAGGCAGTGGCTTATTCAACCAGACCATGGTAAATCCACTAGGCAGCGTAAATGTTACAAGCAGTAGCTATCCCAGTAATACAAGCTTGGTAGTAGGCAGTGCAGGTGGAAATACCACAAACGAGGTAGTTAGAAACACCTCTTATGGCGGAGACAGGAACCACCAGACGACGTCCTATACACCGTAAAATTCTTCAGATTATTACGAGTTTTAAGGGCTTTATATAGGGGGTCATAACCTAGGAAGTATACTTGTACGCCCGGTGCGTTTATTACAAGTTCGTTATCCTAGTTTTTTTTTTTTTTTGGGGGGGGGGGGGGGGGGGTGCAAAAGTGAAGTTTGGAAAGACATGTTGGCTTGTGTGAATTGCACAAAAACAGGTTGGAGACATGTTATGCAATTGTTTCTCATGTTGAAAATGCGTTTTTGCGGCGTTCAAACACGGTAACTTGTCTATGCAACATAATTTTGCAACATTTATCCATGTGAAGGCACTTTTAGTGTTCCTAAAACATATCGACCGTCAAACCCCATTGTAAGACCCCTGACGAGCTATGGTAGTATCAACGGAGTGGTCGTATGAACGGGCTGAGGTCAACTTATGGTATGAATATCTTTTCAAACGTCGTCAAACACTATAACTTGAACTTTTCAGTCAGTTTAGTGCAAAGACAAGTGATTGAATGGACGGGTGGGGTAAGTACCCATTAGGACGGGTCAGCCTATAACCAGGGGGACTATAGGACCAGAGAGGGGAGCTGTAACCAGCAATGCATCTAACCATTCAATGAGAGTCACTAAAGTAGGAAAACAGTAAAAACGTCATCAATAATATCTAGCTTAACGTGTAGCCAACTATATATCAATGTTTCGGCCAAAAAGCGAATTTTACAATTTCTTCTTTAGTAAGATAAAATTTATCAATTTAATTTCTTGACACGTGAAAGAGGAAGGTGGGGCCTGACTGTACTTTCATTCTTGTACTTTCGCTTTTTTATTTAATACTTAAAAATAACCGAATTCAAATCATTTTTCTTGAAGAAAATATTTTCATGTTTGTAAACTGCTAAAGTTTGTTTAAAGCTTCGCGCTCTTTTTTATATCACCACTATATATAGAGTCCAGAGGACATATAATTGCAAAGTTTTAATTCTAACTTGATTTCAAGAAGCAAGTGAACAATTTATCACGACGATAATCTCAAAAATAGAGAGTAAAGCTAATTTTCCCCAAAGGGATATAAAGTGGTACTGACTGGTAAATTTAACAAATTGACCGCATTTTTCCATGGTCGGTACTCTTATTGACCATAGAAATGACGTCATAAAATGTTCAAAACTCACGTAGAACAGGCGAGTGGTTTCACTGCCAAGGTTTGAACATTTTAGGCGTCATTTGTATGATCAATAAGAGTGCAGACCATGGAAAAATGCGATCAATATATTTTTGAATAACTGATAACTAGCGCCGAGCGAACGAGTTTGCGGGATTCGTTTTAGAAAATAAAGATAAACAACCTAACACTGACAAACTGCTGCAAAATGTTTTTGCGTTGGTAATAATTTAAGCCTTAACGTTTTATGTGAATAAATTGTGTAACGAAAAAGGCTCATACAAAAATTCTGTTCAGCTTAAATCGTCGCTAGAATCTTGTAATATTAACACAGCATAACAAAGAGCCGTTATTCAGTAAATTTAAGAGAATCGCGCTCGGTGATAATTACAAAATAGAGCACAATGACCTCACACAAAGTCAAATATAAAATTACCAGGCACAGTTTACAAAGCTAACCTTTTTCAAATTTGAAATGTCTTCGAATAATCAGATGAATCTTTGCTCCGAGTTGTTTTCGGCTTAGTTTTAGTTCTTTCGCACGCCGGCGACTGATTCTGCCGTTCAAGGATTTTCCCGTGAAACTACGACAAATTGTTTGTCCTTTTTGCTTTGCACTTAATTCCAGACAAGTTAAGCTGATTGTAAACTAAATTTAAGTGACGAGAGCATTCTTCTCATTGAAGAATTCCAGTTTTAAGTGCATTTTTCACTGTTTGAAGAACCCGCAGCGCCAGACGTTTGACAAAACTCACCGCGTTACGTTACCTATTACGTCATTTTCATGGCTATACTCTTATTGACCATAGAAATGAGCCAATCAGCGCGCAGGAATTCACACATTTATTGGAAAAATCCGATTGGGAAACGGCTCAAAGTCATTAACAGAACTGTCAATTTGTAACGACATTGATCTTATCATTAGCATAATCCCTTGTTGCACGGGAATGTATCATATTAAGGCCCGTCAAACTCAAAGTGTTTGAAAAATGTCTATAACCTGAAGTTATATCAGCATGCTGCCACTGCCAGGGTGATATGGCTGTGCGCATGCATAAGGTTTTACTGGCCAGACAGTGGGGTTGGTGTTCGAGTGTGTCACTTGCTGTTTTCGTGTTTTTTTTTTTATGTAAAGCATTTTAGTCGCGTTTTAATTTGAAATAGTTTGGTAAACGTGGGTATGTAACAAACTTGTGTTGTTTAAATCCTCTACTTTGCTAATAATGTAAACAACAGTAATAGATTATTTCTACAGTAACTTTCGCATGTTTCTCAGTTTTTCAGCAAGTGCCTACTATGATAATCATCTATGTTAAAACAGGAACACGTTATATGAGTGTTATTTATATAAAGTCATATTATTAATTTATTGAATTAGTAAATTTAAATTGCAAGAGATGTTTTTCTTAGGACTTTGCTTTGTATGGTCTAACTAGTACCCAATCACTAATACTTTAAGCACAGCATTCCATTTGCTAAATAACGGTGATTTTTAAACATAAATGTGGATGATCTTCAAAAGCAGCCTAAAACTAACACAAATAAAAAAACAGATTTCTGGTATTTTACGTTAAGCACATCACTCCTTTACTAATTAACGGTGAGATTTAAACCAAAATGTGAATGATCTTTCAAAAGCAGGTTAAAACCAGTTGAAATGACCACAAAAACCGATTTCTGGTATTGCAGGTTAAAGACAAGTTTGGCCGAAGGAAGATAGAGGAAAATAAATGACGAGGCTCGTTGGGCGAGTGAAAAGTAGTTAATTTTCGCTCATATAACACCCACAATTGTCTAAAAATATTGTCTTTTTTCTAACCACATGGCAGCTACTGTGTAAGAGTCAGATATATATCTCCGCTTATTAATATCTATTAAGATAATATTAATTTATTGAAGTAATATTTGCAAAGAATGTCCCGTCTATTTATGACCTTATAATTTGCTTACATTATTAAGAATTCCGAGATAAACACCTTATATGTTAAAGGAATTTCAAGGGTTGATACAAGCAATCTGGCGAAAATTGTCTTGAGTAGTCGTCGTTTAAACGACATAAGCTTATAAATGGGTATCTAATTTAATAAAGAGTCAGTTATCGCCATGACTGAATGTTGTCTTTGTTACAGTTTATAGTTCCCAAAATCTTTAGTCGCCGAATCGCTGCTCGTTTAGTGTCCTTTGAAAAGGGACACCATTGGGACCAGGAGAAGTGTCCCCTTAAAATAGAGGTGCCCCTTTAAAGTGTATATGACAGATATTTTTTTATTTGCTTGATGGAATCTACATGGCGTTCTGATAAGAAAATCGAGTTTTTTCGATGTTGATTTTCTTTTCCGTTTTTTAGCCATCTAAAAACGTGAAATTTCACTTCCGGTTTGTTACAAAACCGCGCAAGAAGAAAGACTGGAAATAGTCCGCTGTGACGTCAATACAAGAATGCCGGTGTCGCGGTTTCTCAGTTCCTCACATTTTTTGGTGCACCCTGCGGAAGAAACATGGTTCTATTGAGGTGTGTTGTCTATGGTTGCAGTAACACGCACCAAAAAACGGAGGAACTGAGAAACCTCGACACTGGCATTCTTATATTGACGTCACAGCGGACTATTTCCAGTCTTTCTTCTTGCGCGGTTTTGTAACCCACCGGAAGTGAAATTTCACGTTTTTAGACGGCTAAATCACGGACAAGAAAAATCGATATTGAAAAACTTTTCTCGACTTTCTTATTACAACGCCATGTAGATTCTATCAAGCAAATAAAAATACACTTTAATACAGGTGATAATTACAAAGATTATATGAACGTTTTGCCGGCCAGGACCAGGAAAAATGTCCCCTATAAAATAGTGGTGCATCTCTTTAATACAGGTGATAATTACAGAGATTATATGAGCTATTTGCCGGACAGGACCAGGAGAAGTGTCCCCTTAAAAGAGGTGCCCCTTTAATAGAGGTGATAATTACAAAGATTATGAGTGTTTTGCCGGCCGGGACCAGGAGTAGTGTCCCCTTAATAGAGGTGCCCCTTTAATACAGGTGATAATTTCAAAGATTATATGAACGTTTTGCTGGCCAGGAGAAGTGTCCCCTTAATAGAGGTGTCCCTATAATGCAGGTGATAATTACAAAGATTATATGAATGTTTTGCCGGCCAGGACCAGGAGAAGTGTCCTCTTAATAGAGGTACCCCTTTAATAGAGGTGATAATTACAAAGATTATATGAGTGTTTTGCTGGCCAGGACCAGGAGAAGTGTCCCCATAATAGAGGTGCCCCTTTAATACAGGTAATGATTAAAAAGATTATATGAACGTTTTGCGGGCCAGGACCCCTCAAAAGAGGTGTTCTTTTAATGGAGGTGTCCCAAAGTACAGGCTCCACTGTGTGTCATAAGATATACAGCTTCCACCAGTCATTCGTCTTTGGTAACTGGCTCATGTTAGCTCCCTACTCACGGCTTCACAACTCTGTTTTCTACTTGTGGACACATCTTCCTGGAGACGAGTCTTTGCAGCTTTCTTTTCAACTCATTTATTTCGTATAATTTCGTATATATATATTTTTTATCTTCGTAGTAGAGAACCTTCTCGTATATTCCCTTTTTGCACATGGAATTAAAAACATACATGCGCAAAAGCTTCCTTATTTTTTTTCCTTGCCTCCGTTAACGCAGCTCTTGGCGAACGTTTACATGTAATTGTCTCGTCTTTTTGCATAATTCAGGTGTAAATCAGTGAAAAATTCACAAAACTATACTATAATCGAGTATGACAAGTCTCCGGTTTTAAGTTGGCAAGCCGTTAATTTGTCAGATTAGCACTGGGCTATGAGATTATTTTAGATTGCTGTGGACGAGAGAATGATATCGAAAGTATCCATCCGTTGGCTCGGTTTAAAACGTTGGCCATGGAACAAAAATAAACCTATTGTAACGAATCTCGCGTTTGGCAACGGTTACAAGGTAACTGTAAATTTAGACTGTTCAAGGAACTTGTGATTGGATACATTTGATTTCCTCTGGCATTATATACACACGCTTCACCTCCTACGGATGCCATGCATAATCTGTATATTGACAATAAACCCCAAAACGGTTTTAATTTGGCCTGCGTTCATACCACACTAACCAAACAACCTGCCCCTGTAATTCGAAAACATAATGCGGTTGCTTTGGAGTAGTAAAACTAATTTATTTAAATGGCTTGGCCTTCTCACCGAACTCACAATATGACTCAACGTTGTTGGCGAAAAAACCTTTAGCGAATATAGGATTAAACGATAAATGTACAGAATAAACATACTGATATAATTTTCAAATAATAGTTAGATGAAGGTTCACCAGTTATCCATTGGAAAACCTCCTGGCGTTTTGTGGTTTATGTTACTTTTAATCTCCTGCGGATTCACAAATCAATTGCAAAGCAATGAAATGGGTATCAAATACCTTCTCCAATGTTACAATTTCAATAGTTGCGAGAAAATCATTGCTTCATTTATTAAAGTGAGTCTAATTGGTTTATTTTCCTTAGTTTCTGAAGTTTGATTAAATATTGCAGACTCGTGTAATTGCATGCAGACATAACACAAAAGCACGGTGTGACCTGTTACATCGAAATGCAAATCTAGACAACGTGACCAAATCAGAAAATCTCATTGGATAATGTCTTGTATAATCTGGCGTCTTTCCTAATAATAACATTACATTTAACCGAACTGTTTACATCCTCTAAAGGCAAGACTTTGACTGGTGGATAAGTATTGGTATTTTTTTCTGAGCATCAAGAATCAATCAAATTGGCTAAAGGAACGATCCAGTAATAGCAATGTAGCCTTTGGTAAATACCAGGTAAAGAGCCACAGTTAAGAAGGAACTTCTCTAAAAACAAAGGAAATTCGAATACAGGTATGTCAGTATATTAAATATTATACAGTGATATGGTATTTTAAGGATAATTATTTCATAACGTTTGATGTGAACTATTGCACGAGTCGAATGCCTGAATTTCTCATCCAAACAACTGTTTCAATTTCGAATTTGCTTCAAGAATTAAAAAATATTCAAACCTATTCTTATTGAGTGGTGAACCCAAAAAGTCATTATAGGTTAATGAAGAATTAAGCCTAAATATAATATTTCATATTTCGGGTTTCTGTTTTGACGGTTGTTTAAAAAAACAAACATTTACGACTGATAATTCATTTTCAATACCAGATTATTACTTGTAATAATTTAACTGAATGGTTAATTTGAAAGCACCCTTTCTTCAATATCATGCCTCTCTCTGAAGTTCCTATAGTTAGCAGCCGCCATAGTTGTTTTGTATTGTACCTATTAGTTCCATTTTTTCTGTTCATTTGCATGCTTAATTATATTATTTTACTCTGCTTTTAAATGTTATTAGATCAAGGGGGTGGATCTCAGGCGTGGAAAGTGTTGTTTCGTCTTCCTGTCACGTAAAATTTGAATATAATTATTAGTATCTTTGGCGAAACTGTTAAATTAATTTATAAATAAATAGGTAGCATCTGCATTATTGTAACATTTTCATGCAAATGATATTACTGAAAATTAGACCTACCTTTGGACGGCTACAAACTGAAAAAAGATCATTTTAAATTTCCATTTGGGGATTTTGAAAGTAAATTTAGGAATTGTCTCAAAAATTAATTAATAACCTTTATTAAAACGTTTAACGAAAAGTGGACACCCTGTGTGATTGGACAGCAACCAAAGATTTGTTTGCATATAAATATCGTTTTAGATTGGTTTTGGTTACATTACACACTGAGACCAAGTGTTATTGCTTTTGAAGTTTTTTCATCAGGTTACGCACCATAGGCGAGTAGCCCTACCTCTCGAGAGTAGAATACGTCAGCTTTTATCTTGATTTTCATTTAAATACACACGTAAAAAATAAAAATCAGGTTTTGTATCCAGCTTTAACACTAACCAGTAGATTCTCATTGCCAGTATCTTTTTGCAGCACAAGAATTAAATTAAATCTACACTTGTTTTCTAACAATATAGCAACGAAATGCAAGCTCAACCGATGAATGACGGTTGGGGGAATCCCTATTACGTTCAACCTATTAGTACCTCCATGGCATCAACTGAAATGCCAATGGACAACCAAGGATCAAGTTGGGAGATGGAAGTGGTGGGAACAATTCCAACAGATAACAGTGCAGAGATACAGGCCCTCAAGCAAAGGATTCGTTTACTGGAAGAAGAGAAGAAAGGTATCAATGACATGTACGTAAAATCCGTCACCGAATACGAAGTGAGTAAAACAAAGATCATTCAAGAATACGAAATCAAGATTGGACAAATCAAAATTGAACGAGACAGTTGGCAGAAGAAGTACAACGATTCACAGAGAGAGGTGCAAAGACTCAAGCAGAAGATTTCCACAATGGAGATAGAGAATCTTCGAATGATTGAAGACGTAAAACGAGAGCTAACAAACAAGTGCAAGATGGAAAAAAGTGAGATGGAAACGAGATTCTCCACTGAAAAAGACGAAATGCAAGACAACTTCGAAGAGCAAATACAGATGCTTCGAGCGGAAAACGAGGGACTCTTGCAGACGTACCAGAAGAGTACAAAGGATTATGAGATCAAGATCGCGCAGATACAGCAAGATTATGAAGTGAAGCTGGGTCAACTTAAAATCGTGAAAGAAAAGTTAGAAAAGAAAAATGCCACGCTCACAACACAGATAGCGACTTGGCGTGAGAAATATTCTGCTCTTGAAAAACAGTATGAAGAAATGCTGGCAAGTCTCAGGATTGAGCTGACAGAGAAGTGTCAAGCAGAAAAGGGTGAAATGGAAGCTACGTTCTCAAAAGAGAAAGATTCGATGACGGAAGCACATCAAAAAGCTCTCGAAGAATACGAGCTGAAAATTACATCCATTGGTCAGCAGTACGAAGAAAAGCTAACAGAGCTTAAAACACAGAAAGATAAACTTGAAGCTAGTTATAGTAGCTCTTTAGAGGAAATAGCAGAGTTGAAGAGAAAGTGCAAAGAGCTTGAAGAAAATCACCAATCGCTGATGAAGGAGCTGCAGGATAAGCTTAAGACTGAGTACATTCAAAAAGAGAACGTCATAGAAAGTGAGTTTGATACAGAGAAACAAGAAATAATCACCAAATACAAGAAAATCATTCAACAAAATGAAGAACGAATTCAAGAACTGCAAAAACAAAACAAATTGGTTATCATGAAATTGGAGACTGAGAAAACACAGCTAATAGAGACACACTCCATTGAAATCGAGTCGTGGAAGGAAAAGCTAGCGTCCCTTGAAAACAAGTATAAAGAAGACATGAAAGTCTTAGAGAAAGAGGTGATTGAGAAATATGAAAAAGAGAAAGAAGAATTTGAAGCTAACTTCGTGAAAGAGAAGGAGGAGCTAACAGAAAGTCATAAGACGACGCTTCAAGGTTACGAAACAAAGATAACTAGCATTCAACAAGAGTACGAAGTAAAACTAGCTCAGTTGGAGAAAGAAGTGGAAAGGCTTGAAGAGTCAAACAAAACGGACATCGAAAAGCTGGAACAGGACATTGCGGCGCTGAAACAAGATCACGAGAAACAGCTAAAAGAAGCCAAAGAGGAGATGACAGAAAAATGCAACAAGGAAAAATGTGAAATAGAAGAAAGGTTCGCAAAAGAAAAGACCACCTTGATTGAATCGCACACGACTGTAGTGCAAGAGTATGAAGAGAAGATTACTGCCCTTCAGGAGGAGATGGAAACACAATCAGAAACGTTTGAAAGTGAAATGAAAAGCTTAAAGGAGTCGCACCAGAAAGCTATGGATGCGCTAAGGCAAGAAATGGATGAAAAGGAGAAGCAGCATAAATTAAGCACTAAGGAGCTAAAAGACGAAATGACGCAGAAATGTAGCCAAGAAAAGAAAGACTTGGAATCGAACTTTTTGAAGCAGATAGAAGAATTGAAAGCATCCAACACCAACGCAATAAAAAGTTATGAAGAGCAAATAGCTGAGATCAAAGAGAAGAACGACAAGAAACTTGCCGATTTGGAAACCGCCATGGAAAGGAATGAGGACAAGTACAAGGAAAAGAACCAAGCGTTAAGGGAGGAGTTATCAAGTACCATTGACAAGTACGAACAACTTGTAAAAGACACGAAGAAGGAACTCCGACAGAAACACGCGAAGGAAAAGGAAGAAATGGAAAACGAATATTTGGAGGAGAAAAACAAACTAACTGAGGCTCACGAACAAGCCGTGGCTGAGTACGAAAATAAAATTGCCGATTTACAGGAGGAATTAAAGACAAAGCTGGAAAAAATGAAAGAAGAGAGAGAATCTTTGAAGGAGGCACATTCTAAGAAGGAAGAAGAATTGATAGGAAATTGCAAAACTATAGAGGAAACTTACAAGACAAAAATGACAGAAATTAAGACATCTTTAAAAGAGAAATGTGACAAGGAAAAGTGCGATCTTGAGACAAATTTCGACCAAGAGAAAGAACAGCTACTAGACAGACAGAGTGAAATTGTAAAGAAGTACGAGATGAAGATAACGGACTTGCTACAAGATTTCGAAAAGAGAAGTTCGCATTTTACTGCAGAGAAAGAAAAACTCGAGTCGCAAAAGAAGAAACTACAGGCGCAAGTTGATAAACTGCGAAAAGAAGCTTTAAAATCGAGGGAACAATACGAGAAGACTATCAGGAATACAAAGGAGGAATTGACTGAAAAATTCAAAAAAGAGAACGACGAGAATGAAAAACAGCTCAAGAAAGAAATAGAGAACTTAAAGACACAGCACAACAAGAAACTACAGCAATTAAAAACAGAAAAGGAGAATATCACATCGAAACTTGAGCAGGCGATAAAAGACCTCGAGGCAAAAATCAAGGAGTTGCAACAACAAAACGATTTAAAGATAACGGAGTTAATGAGGGAAAATGAGAGACTAGCAGAGAAATTCGAGACTCTGGAAAGAAAAGGTGCAGAGAATGCAGCAACCCATAAATCAGAAACAGAGGAGCTAAAAGAAGAAATTAAGAAACGAGAGAAGTGGATGGATGATAACAAGAATGAATATGAACAAGGATTAGCTAAAATCAAAGAAGTAATGGCGAAAATGAAAGAGGAACTGGAAGAGAAAACAACGCAAGTAGCATCTAGAGAAAGAGATGTGGATCGCGCAAATTCAAACCTGAAAGATACCCAAGAAGAGTTTGAATCACAGATTGCGACGCTGAAAAAGAGGATTGCTGAAATGGAAAATGAACGTAAAGGTCTCTTTGATCGCATACAAGGCCTTGAAATCATTAAGAAGCAGACTGTAGTTAGTTACGAGGAAAGAATTATTAAGGAACGAATGGAGGTTGAAATGAAATATACAACACAGGTATCGAAACTTCAAGAACTTCTTAACAAAGAAGTGCAAGAGAAAGGCAAGCTGAACACTCAAATTATAGAGCTTTCGAATGAAATGACAAGCTGGAAAACAAAGTACAAAAATTTGGAAGACGAATATACAAACACTATGTCAGACATTAGGAACAATCATGACAAAGAAATGAATGACCAACAAGATGGGTACGAGGATGAAATAGTCAGTTTGAAGAAGAAGTTAGAAGAACAGAAGACAACAATTGAGACACTGGATGAAGAAAAGCAGGAACTTGAAGCGACTGTGACAGAGCTCAGTTCAACTATTACCAGACTGGAGGAAGAAGCCAGCGAGCAAAGGGGTAAATGTGAGAAGCAAATCCAAGAAGGGCAAGACCAAATACAGAAGCTGGAAGAGAAAATTAGAAAAACGTCTAGCGAAATGGAACAACTGCGTCTGAAACTAAACGAGGCTGAACAACATCTTCAAGAGACAGAATCGCAAAATGAAGCTGATTTGAATGCCTTAAATCTGAAAATTAATGAGTACGAGACAAAACTAAAGGCCTTTGTGGAGCTGGAGATTTCAAACCGTGAGATGGTTAACGAACTTTCTCGCTTACGATTCCAACTTGAAGGGTTGACAGCAAAGGAAAGCAAACTGAATCAGGAGAATGGTGAGTTCAAATTAAACATTACAAAAATCGAACAGCTCAACAAAAATCTTACTCAGGAATTAGAATCAATGAACAAAAAGCTCTCAGACTCAGAGGAGTCAAGTAAACGGGAGATGGAACAACTGAAGGAGAACCACAAAGTCGAAGAGGAAAAACACATCAGTGAGAAGAAAAGGTTGGAGGAAGAGATGCAGCGATTACAAAAGACAATAAGCGAGCTGGAAAGCAATATAAGACTTTTACAAGATGCCATGGAGTCTCTTGGTGAAGAAAAGAAGAAGAACGAAGATGACCTCAACTTTAAATTGCAAAGTTTACACGAGAAGTACGAAAGCGAGCAGAAGAAGGCTGGCACTCTGCAAATGGAATTACAACAGAAGTCTTACATGTTTGAGGAAAACAGGAGAGAATGGAAGCGAAAAATAGATGACATGGTTCATAAGCATCAGGAGGAACTAGAGACACTTGAAAGAGAAAAGAAAACTTTGGAGGAAGATTATGAGAAGGAAGTGAAGGAACTCAAGGAGGAAGCAGCAAGAGAAAGGGAGATGTGCGAAAGAAAACTGAGCCAACTGGAGCAAACCTACAAGCACGAGATCAACACAGTTCGCTATGAACGGGAGCAGTACTTCAGAGAGGTAACGAGTAAGGAGATAGAAAAGACAAGAAAAGATCTTGAAAAGAAGAAGGATGACATGCAACAGCAATTCCTGGTAGAAAAGAAGCAGCTTATTGAGGATCACAACAAGACAATTCAGGAAGAAAACCGGAAGTTCACCCAAAATGAAGAAAAGTACAAGTCTGAGATCGCCACCCTGACTAAAACGAAGTCTGAGCTGCAGAATCAAGTCTATGACTTGGAGAGAAACATTGAAAGGACCAAGGAGCAATTGACGTACCGCTTTTCTGAAGAGCGCCGTAAAATTGAGTATGATTTAGAAATGCAGTTGAGAGAAATAAAAGAAAAGCACAGGCTAGATCTCATTGAACGTTCCGAAACAGACAAGCTGAATATGGAAGCAAAATTCAAAACCGAGAAAGAACAATTCGAAGAGAGAATTCGTATTGAGTACAAGGCTACGATAACAGCGGAGGTGTCATCTCGAGAGAAGCAACTACAAGAGTCCCTGTACAAACTAGAACAAGAATACCGCATAGAGAAAGACCAGCTGCTGGATATGGAAAGGACATTAAAGATTCAGAACGAGTTGCTGTTAAGAGAGAAAGAAGCTCTGCTTGAACAAAGCCAAAGAGCTAGAGAAGACCTGTCGAAAAAAATGGAACATGAAAAAGAATTGCTGAATGTCACGCTAGCGGCCATGAGCCGAGAACTCGCGAAGATGAGAGAGGAAAAGAATAATATCTCCGACTCATTCTCGAACGACAAGAAAGAGATGGAGAGAAAACACGAGGCAGAAATGGCAGAGCTACGAAGAAAGCTTGAAAGAAACAAGCAGGAACTGATAACACGGCTTCGTGAAGAAAATAACCAAGCTGCACAAGCCTTCCAGCGATCAACGGACGCAACAATCGCTGGATTGAAAGAGAAGCTTTTCAAGGCAGAGCGAAAGATCACCGAGATGGAAGAACACTTTAAGAAGGAGAAAACCAAACTAGAGCACCAGTTTGAGCACGAGAAGATAGAAATCGAACAAAGAACCCAAAAGATTACCCACGACTTGAAGGTAATCCTGGAACAGGACTTCTACAGAAGAGCGCAAGACGAAAGGAATGTTAATGAGAATGCCTTGTCAAGCTTAAGAAGCGAAATAAGCGAACTCCGGGAGAGTAAGAGTCGGCTTGAACGCGCATTGTCGGAACAGAAGACGATTGCCTACAGCTTAGAGAAAGACATAAACTTGCTCAAGAACGATTCACGAGTGTCGAGTCCAAGGAAAACGGAACCAGGTCTCCTGGAACGAGAACTTCAAGAACTAAGGCGCAAAAACGAAAAGCTAAGAATGGCGACAAACGAGGCCCAGTTTTACAACAACGAGCTAATCGGGTGGGATAGTGGGAAGAATTGTCCAGTTCTGAGAAGTGCCCAGGGACTAAAATCTGTGGCGTCAGCAGAAAAAGCTCGGGTGGACACATCTTTGCCTTATGACAATGGCAGACGAAAGGTAAAAACATTAGAAAACACGGAAGTAGTTGTACGCTCTACCTTTGTCTCAAAGAGTGATATCAGGTTACATTCTAATTGTGACACTAAGTAGTTTCTTACTGAAACAGGCGTAACAAATCTGACAATATATTCAATACTTAAACGCTAACGCTTTTCGCGCGTGCTTTTCTTTAAAACGAATACTAGGCAATTTTATGTTTATAACCAAGGCCCAAAGTTTTATTATGCCTCGTTTTTTGATGACACTGTCGGCTCAAACAGTATCAAGTTATTTGGCTGTCGAATTATCACCAACATGATTTTTCATTTTATGCATTTGACGCTAAAACACTTTACGTACCTTTTCTTTGAAGCCTGTAGCTCTTGCTGAGATGGAACTTGTCTACGTTGATGAGCCGAGAGTCGTCACGGTGCAAACAAGCAACTGCGGGGGACAGCAGGTAACACAAAAGTTAACACGGACATACTTAGCCGCTTCAATCTACGAGGATATAAATAAATTTCTCTCTATGAACAATTTGATACTTAAGCTATATTTTCCTGTTTTGTTGCTTTCTTTTTGAGAGTGTTTACCGCGTTGGAATTCAGATCTGAAGTTCGTTGTGTTGTTTTCATAGGCAAGAAACTTGTGCCAAATTGTTTCTCTCCACCTAGGCGTATAGTAGGGTGCCGGCGACATGATGTTGGGGGTAACCTTTCAATGGAATAGCATCCATTTCAGAAGGGAGATAATTATAGTTGTTTTATGCTACAGAAAACAGGTTAAGCTCCATTGTGTGGGCCACATGTGACCTGTGTGCGACTTCATTTTTGTTTACCTACGTTTTAAATGTGGGTTAGTCTTGGCAGTAACATGATTTTAGAGCAGTTTTCAGATGAGTGTCGTAAAACCAAAGTAATTACTCTGACCAATTACAACAGTCGTAAACAATCCAATGAACCAATCAGAGCTCGAAGCAAATACACGTAACCGGCGCCAAGCGCGGGAAAACGCGTACAGGCAAGTCATGATTGGTTTTGGTTTTTCTTCTGATTGGTCGAGAAAGTGGCGCGAGATTTTTTAGCCAATCACAAAGAGTAGCAATGCAAAACCAAAGCAATTGCGCAATTACTTTCGATACTCAATTGAAAAGCGCTCTAAACGTAACATAGTAATAGTTTGCGTCCTTTCCTTAAACAACACTTTACTTCCAAATTTAATGAAAGAGAGAACATTTGTATTATTTTATTTATTTATTTATTTATTTTTCCTTTACTTTGAAGGGTGCTATTCCAAGACAAGACACACCAACTAGATTTGTTGATCAAAGAACACACGATCTCCAATCAAACAACGATCGACTGGAGAAAGAGTTAGAAAAAATGGGAGAAAAGCTGGATTCCTTGGAGGACAGGAAAAACGATTTAATGCAAGAGGTAAACATTAAAGTAAACTCCTCTCATAAGGAACCACCCCAAATGCCAAGAAAGGTGATAAGGTGGCTAGGACAGGAGCTCGCTCATGAGAGGTGTGGTTGTGCAGTATAGTTCGATTGGGGTTAAAGAAAATCTGTCACGGGGATTTGGCAGATTTTTTGGCAGGTTTTACCTTAGTCTTTGCTCATACACGAAATACTCGCGAGTACTCGTCACGCAACTCGCGCACCACAAAAGCGCCTGTTATGTCGAGAGGAAATGTACAATGATTAAAAAAAAAATGTTCATTTAATTACGAAAACGGTCCCTGAATGTTCGTTTGATTTGAGAATAGTAGGTTTCGAATGATCAAGGGGGTTCAAGGTTAAATAGCAATCCCCAATGTCTTCTCTATTTTGACAGGTTGATAACGACATGATTCAATCAGGAAAAACCGGTGATCGATCGACCAGCACAAGTCGTGCGTACAGCAGCAGCAGTTACCAAAGGACTCGCTTGGATTCACCTAGGTCATCTACACCCAATTTTTACAGCTAAGGTCGAGAATGAAAGAAGAAGTGCTGCAGGCCTTTATCACGCTCCGCCATTTTGTATAAAAACAAAAGATTTTTGCCCGCCCAAACTCGTTTTAAACTTTTTCACTGCGAGGCTGGGCGGGCAAAAACAAAGCATTTTATTCTCCGGGGAGTCAACATGGCCACCGCGTGATAAAGGCCTATATGTGTAGAAGAAGCATACAGTTCGTCATTTACAGGGAGTGTGGGTTAGATCTAGAGGGAGGAGGGGGGAGGTGGGCTTCGGAATGAATTGAAGGGTATGCTCGTCGGAGATATTTAAAGCAACAACTGAAACGTTCCAGGACATTCCGTCTCATTGGATTTGATCCAAATTCATATTATCCCAAAGAGATGAAGAAACAAAACGTTACCATCAGCGGTAGAAAAACAGCATTAGTAGTCTCTGAAAGGTACGACGGGCACCCCCTCCAGTGTCATAAATTGCAAGGTACAAGTTCTCCTTTAACTTGTACCTTGAAATGTTTACTGGGTTTCAGGATTCAATTTGAAAGGAAGAAATCTTTATGCAGTCAAAGCAAACTGTAGTTGAGACTGTAAAACAAGTTACTAATTTGATTCGCTCTCTTCAATATTTCCACTGGAAAAACTAAATTGATATTATTGATATGCAGTATTTTCCTTTATTGGGGTAGCATTAAAATTATTTGGCGCCTAATATTTCCAATCAACATAATTTTTTTCAAAGAAAACGTTTTTCTTTATGACATTGTAATTATTGTTTCAATGCGATTACTGAATAATTTCCACTTATTATTGTTCACATATATACTTGTATAGTGCAGTTTATAAATGAGTGCCGATAGCATTTTCACTTAAACATGATTGCTTTGGTGTTAGGAATGTTAAATGGCTTAGGGTCAAGTAAAATATGCCCAACTTATCAGCTAATTAATATGAAACACTAAAAACAATCACGTGATTGGTTTTTGCGACCTTTCCCACGCTTTGGTTTACGCACTGTGTCATCAGGGCAGTATAAGTAAGGCATTACATTGTAAACTATAATAGTTTGTTGCAATTTTTTTCTTTGACAAAATGAAGTCTGTTTGTTAATTATAAAATGATCGTTATATAAAAATTTAGTCCTATATCTATTTAGGTATACATGTACACGGTACGTTTTCGTACGGGGGAAGCTTACTGATAAGGTCAATTAATTCATTATAGTTTCTACGAAAAATTGGTTCTACTTTCTTGTGACCTTGTTTTGAGGTCTTAATTTATAACGTATCTTCTGCAAGAAGAAAGGCAGCATTGTCACCAAAAAGTAAAAGGTTTTAAAACTTTGCCATATACACCGTGTTTTCTAAATTGATTGATCTGGAGGGTCGCAATTTGGGTAGGAAAGACATTAGGGGCTTTGAAGGCACAAGATCGTTTTTTTTTTCATAAGATGCTAAGGAATGAAAAAAAATTGCCTGTAGTAGAAAATATCAAGGTGCTAAAACATCAAAGTAACACGGTGGTTGTTATACGGAAACTTTGTTCATCTCCGAGAGATTTTCTCTGTACCTTTAAGGGGGTAATAAGTAAGGCAATTGTAAAGTTGAATACAATAATACGCTTCTTTTAATAAAAGCACATATTATACATTTAAAACTGTTTTCTTTGTCACTTGTACGTTTAGATGGTAAACAAAGGCGCTCTTTATTTAATCAAAGGCTCTCATGAGCCAAAACAACGTCGGGACCTTCCCCTCTCCTGAGCGTTTTGTTCCACTGATCCCCCCCCACCCCTACCCCCTGCGTCCAACACCCCACTTCCCTCCAACGCCGTCCCCGCTGGTAAAGCAGGTGATCATAACACATCGCGGGCTCGATGTTTACATGCGATCGACCGATGGAAAAGAATGAAAATTTGCATATTTTTCCCCGTATGCTATAACTCGTTTAACGGTTCCCTTATTCACGAGTTAAGGAACAACAACAACAACAACAACAACAACAACAACAACAACAACAACAACAACAGGGCCTACATAAAGAAGCTTGTAGATCTTAGTACCTTTTTTACGTGACTTCTTGATGCTTTTTGACGAAGATAGATAGATATCCTTTCTTTTAGCAAGGTAACCTACTTAGCTACGAGGCTGAAGATCAAGGCATCAACATTTATTCGTCCCCAGTCCAGAGAAGCGCGGCCAGGGAAGAGCCGGACGACTGGGAACGAGTCAGATATCCAACGAAGATATTATCCAAATCCCGGGTAGAATGGTACCCCTTAGGGTGCTAAAATCTAAAATGACCACCGCTAGAATTACCGCGGTATCTCTTAGGATGTTGAGCCGAAAAAATTGACAGGAATTATTTGTCAGTCAATTGGTTTTTAATCGTCAGTTCATGTTTTGCTTTAGAATTGGTACGTCTTAGGGGTAAAAATCAATTTGAGCTACGCCCATCAAACAAGATTGTCATGTTTATATGGGAGTCCCCCCCCCGGATCAAAACATACAAATATCAAATACATTCTGTTATTCATATTTGCAGACACACTTCAGCTATGGTACTATGCAGTAATAGCAGCAGAGCTCCAACATAGCTCCAACAGAGCTTCAACAGAGCGAAACGGGAAGTCTGTCCGCGGTTGCTACCCTGCTTTATCGGTTTCTGTCGTATTGGTGTCTCGCAAATTCTACTTTTTTACGTAGTCAGATCAGCCTTGCAGATTGTCGGTTACTATGCAGTAGCCACCAACGCAGACGACCTTAGGCCTCGTCAAGTAATTCATTCCTCCCCCACGAAAACAGCCGACAAAAATTTATCAATCACGGGTTATTTGTAGGTTTTTGTAAACTGACCGTGTCATAGAAATTGAATTCTAGAATGTTGGGCGAATTAGTTGTTTTCTCGTATAGTTTGCGTCCATCTTTAAATTTACTTTTAAAGTTGAGACGATAGTTTGTTTTGATGTTTGCGCTAACACGGAGCCAGGTCAACGCTTTCTTGAGGACCGTGACTGTCAACCTTTTAGAATTTTACGGTGCCTTCTGTCGAGTTCTGAGAAATCTGATCTTTGGTAAGCTCGTTGTTTTCAACGAAATTCCAGAAAACTATAAATCACTGTAAAAGTAAAGTCGCACACGGCCCACACGGCCGGAGCTTAAACCCGGTTTCTGTAGCATGAAGCGACTAGGGATATTGCTACTCCCCCCTGGATGGGATGCTAGTCCATCGCATGGTTACCCCCAGCATTTTGTCGCCGGTACCCATTTATACACCTGGGTGGAGAGAGACAGTGTGGAGTAAAGTTTCTTGTCTAAGGAAACAACACGACGGCAGAGACCAGGCTTCGAACCACTGTAATCAACCACTGTAAAACTAATGAATTGTAGATTCTGATAACTATTTTTCCTTTACTGACAAGCCGTCAAACTTAAAACTGACGGTGTTTGCTTCACTGAATTACCACGTTCACGGCATAAATTGGTTTAAAGGTGCATCTGCACTTACCGTGACTCATTGCGGGCGTTCTAGAATTTCTGGGGCCAAGAAAATCCATTTTGTGGCGAGAAAGTTTGATTCCTAAAATAATCCGTTTACATCGGAGAATCTGTATCGTCTTGTTTTTGTATGTCTTCTTATATTTTCCATCGTTACTGATACGTTTTCTAAAGCATCGCCGCCGAAGGCTAGAGGCTGGCTGTCAAGAAACGAGAACCTTCAGAAGGTTTGGCTCAGAAATCTTCGAATCTTTTCATTGTAATTTTTTAGGACATTCGTTTTCCAGATACTGTGAATTGACATTTGAATCTTAAAGGCTGGTTCTCATATAATCGTCCCGGTCGTCCCGGTCGTCCGAGTCGTTTCAAAATTTTTTTGCAAACGACTCAGACGATCGGGACGACTCAAGCGATTTGGGTTCTCGTATGATCGTCCCGGTCGTCTCGAACGTCAATAGCGCAGTCGTAAGCTGTGTCCGACAACATGTTTTGGGCAATAATACTGCATTCTGAGGTAGATTTGGGTCGCTTCGATCGCCTCAGCCGTCCCTGTCGCCTGAGAGTAGTTCTCAAATGATCGTCCCCGATAATTCACGATCGTCCCAGTCGTCCGGATAGAACACAGTTCTATCCAAGCGACCGCGATCGTCCCAGTCGTCCAGGTCGTTTGCGATCGTCCCGGGTCGTCTCAGAAGTGTTCTCATATAATCGTTCTGGTCGTCCGTACACTTTTTGAAACGACTCGGACGACCGGGACGATTATATGAGAACCAGCCTTTAGGCTGGTTCTCATATAATAGACCCGGACGACTGGGACGATCGCGGTCGCTTGGATAGAACTGTGTTCTATCCGGACGACTGGGACGATCGTGAATAATCCGGGGACGATAATATGAGAACTACTCTCAGGCGACCGGGAGATGGAAGCGCCCCAAATCAACCCCACAATGCAGTATTATTGCCCAAAACATGTTGTCGGACACAGTTTACGACTGCACTATTGACGTTCGAGACGACCGGGACGATCATATGAGAACCCAAATCCCTTGAGTCGTCCCGATCGTCTGAGTCGTTTGCAAAATAATTTTGAAACGACTCAGACGACCGGGACGACCGGGACGATTATATGAGAACGAGGGTGGCAAAGGGGTTTTACGTGACGCGTGATTGCCCCAAAATTAACCGCGTGATGCGTGATTGTGCCCAAATTAACGGCGTGATGCGTGATTTGCTATTTTGGAAGAGCGTGACGCGTGATTTACCTTTTATTTTTCCGTGATACGTTAATGCTTTCGACATTCTTTGAAAAACTAGAAAGCTTACATTCAAAGGACTCAACAGTCTTTTCTCGACCTTTGATCTTCGTGGTGGGTCCAGAGAATCCGTTCCTGGCACGGCGGGGACAGAATCGAGAACTCAGAAAACGCAATCAGAAAACTCGAAGCTCACAGGGTAGAAGAGTCAACGCCAAAGCGCACTTGTCAGATCCGACGAAGAATTCAAGAAGGAAATCGGAACCATAAGAAAGCAGGCAACATGTCAGGTGGAACAGAAATTACTAGGAGTGCTTATCAAATTCCACTATCGTAACATTGATTCAAATCAAAGAAGAAGAGGTCAGAAGAGCGAACAGGCTACTAAGCCAAACGAAACTAATATGTCGATCAGCCTAAGAACAAGGCACTAAGCCACTCGTAAATGTACAAGAGAGAGTCCAGCTCATACAGAAACAATTCGCGCTCAGTGGTGAAAAACATGTCAGAACTTGAGAATGCCAATAATAAACATGTTGAATCTCATTCTCGTGAGCCCCCTGAGTCTTGATAAAAAATTAAACGGAAGGTCTCAGATACACGAAAATATCTGAATAAGAAACACATTGACCGCAAAAGACAACTAAAACGAAATAAAGCCGATAATGCTAAGAAGAAATACACGCAATTGAAATCTTGTCACCCACCGGGAGTCAAGAAAGGTTTCTTCAAAGGAGAGGCCCTTAGACTTATCAGAATTGAACAAACTTTTCAAAGGAATTGAAACGTCCTAGGGAAAACATCAATAAATTAAAATAAAACCTACGGCTAAGAGGCTACCCTTCTCATTGAGAAGGTGCTCTCAGAGGTAATATTCTCTGACAGAAAGTCAGCTCTCAAAGACAAAACAAAAGCTCGCAAAGAAATATTACCCAATACAACCCATGTGTACCTAACTTAAAACAGATCCTCATGGACAAATGAATGGCATTTAATATAATCGCAACCTTTACTAAGACAAATCTATGAAGAGCCTTCCCTTATTTCATACAAGAGGGGTAGATCTTTTATAAGATATACTAGTCAGGGCTGAACTGTAAAAGTCAAACCAGCAACTACGTTGTTTTGTTACCATTTTAATGCAGGATTACTCCTTATTTACGTGACGCGTGATTGGTTAAAAATTTTCTCCGTGATGCGTGATTTCACTTAAAAATTCGACGTGATGCGTGATCGATACTCCCCCCCCCCCCCCCCCCCCCCCCCGAGAACCAGCCTTAACCATCGATAACCGTGACCGTTCGACCGCAAAATGCCCCCTGGAGATGTAAAAACCAGAAAAAGCTTGAACTTCTCGGGTCGCCGGCGAAGTCATTTTTGGCAGCAACTATGTGAAATATTCCATGGAAGTTGAAGGAGGTTTTCCCCGTCCCTAGCCGTCGAATTTTTTTCGATGCAAACTTCTTGAAGCCGATAAAACGTCCTCCGCCGGCGGAGCTCATTAATTATGTCCGATGCAAATCAGATACGCCAACAGAACAGTGCACAAAATACAAACACTTCTCGGCTCGCTGGAGGTTTCGTTTTAAGCGGCATCGACCTTAATTTTCGGTAAAAATAGCAGGAAGTTTACCGCGTCCCACAACGTGGCCCAAAGCCTCTCCACAACCATTTGATGTGAAATTCTTTTCTGAATATGATTTTTACTTATTGAAATACCCTTTTGTGCTATCCCCATGGGACCTTTATATCGTATGTTGTTTTTAAAGGATATCTCGTGATGGCGTTCCAACAAAGATGACGTGACGGATTTCGAAATGACACCGAAAAAACTTGGATCGGATTATTATCAGCACGTCATCGCGAATGCTGAAGGAAGCTTAAACGCTCACGTTTTCGACGTTTCATTTTGAAAACAAGCTTGTAAAACGTTGTACACCCTTAGGAACATACGATCGTTAAACACGGTAAGTTTAGCGTAATGTACCCTCATTATCTGAGGTAGGTAACTTTCGCGATGATGTAAATAGTGACCAATGTTTGGTTCCTCGATTGGTTGTTTATGTCGTGTGGGTAGACTTATTGTAAAGTCACCTTTGGCACAAGACAAAATGGCGATGAATCACCAAACGAAACGGTTAAAAGAACGAAATAGCACGGTTCAAAAACCATAATGTTAAGAAGCGAAATCCTGGCAAATGTTTACATTAGCAATTCTTCACAACCGAACACAAAACTCATGCATGACACTATTTCAGGCAAAAATCGAAATATCAGTTCCGATTCTCAGTTCTCCTAACAGATTTCGCTTTAATATTTGGAAATGTATTGGAATTTAACATGCCCAATTATTTGATGCTTTCCGTAATTCCTCTTGTGTTTGTTTGCCTGAATTCGATGTCAATTGATTGATATTTCGAGATACTTAGCTCTGATCATGTTAATCGCACTTATCTCAATTAAGTGATATCATACGCGTCAGCAATAATTGACTTTTGTTTACCTTTTAGTAGTAATCCGTAGTTTCCTTATACGATCGAAAATATTTAAGAATGTGATGTAATTTCCAATCTTCGTCCACTAATATGTTATTAAAGTTTCCTATTTACTCTAAAAATAAATACGAGGAAGTATAATTTAAAGATTAATGATCAAGGTCTTTCTTAAGCTTTTTTGACATTCCAAACGTTACTAATAATTTATAAGCATATCAGCCTACCACACAAGGCAAATCAATCACTTGCATAAACCTTTATACCTCGGAATCTACCGTCATTCTGAAAAGCCCGGAGGGGGATTTGAAGCGGGGTTGAATGTACAAACAATGCAATTATCGCTACAAAGGATTATTCTCGTGGCAGAATGCCAACGAGTATTATCAAAGGCTCCTAAGAGCCAACTGCCAACGCGTAACGCAATATCGCGGTAAACTTGTTTTCACACTGACACGGTTCGATATTTTTTTAAAATTAAATGTAAGGATATTTGACGAACACACACATACACACAAAAAAACAGTACATCACTTTCATAATGTCCAGTCCGAAAAAGAAAAAAAAAAGAAAAGAAAAATGACCTGAGCTGGACTTGAACTAGTGCCTCCCGAAGTCTCCAAACACTAAACCACTCGACCACAGAGGAACACACGCTTAGTTAAGACTCGATTTTGATATTTCAAGGTAAATATGCATT
This sequence comes from Cladopsammia gracilis, assembly GCA_022457155.1. Taxonomy (NCBI): domain Eukaryota; kingdom Metazoa; phylum Cnidaria; class Anthozoa; order Scleractinia; family Dendrophylliidae; genus Cladopsammia; species Cladopsammia gracilis. The sequence goes on from JAJGOT010000074.1 coordinate 2,022,873, forward strand.
AAAAGGCGTGTCTCGGTTGAAAAATCCTTTCAGATCGATTTTAATGTTGCATTAAAGACTCCAAATGCGAAAAATCTTTAAGCTTATTGTTGCTTATGTTGTGGTGCAATTTTAACCTTGGTGCAAATTTTATTTTCCTTTGTTTTGGGGTATGGTAATGTATGATAATGTATGATAATGTATAATAATGAGTTTTAAACAATTAAGAGGAAAATAAAATTTGCACCAAGGACAAAATTGCACCACAACATTTATATTCGTTTACAACAAATTAGTTATTGTTATTGCTGGATTCACGTTGTTTTTGTTACGAAGCGCACTCGTAACAAAGCATTACGTCACTAAGTTTACAGCTGATGGAAGGAGTGAGCGAGTGAGTGAGTGAGTGAGTGAATTAGCCACCGTTACCGATAACCGTCCATTACGCTTGCGCGTATTCACGTGTTAAAAATGAGTTACTGTAGTGATTGTCGGTCACTTATTGACGCCTGTTCTAGAAAGCTCTAGAAAATTCTTTTTGAAGTGTTTTTGAGATAAGAGTTTCAAAGGTTAACAGGTTACCACTGTTTTGTGTGTGATGTCGAACACGAAATGATTATAGAACACGAGGAGAAAGATATGAAGTGACGTTTCGAAGGGAAATTCAACCATAATCAGTTTTTAGCAACACAAGCTGGAAAACTTCAATTTATGACAAATGAACTGAAAACAGACCTTCGGCGAATCATCTAAAAAGTTTTGCTTAGCGACTTATCTTCTCAATGCCTGCAGACGTGAGTACCTTAATGTTTACTTTGAAAGACCAAGCGCTTTCTCGAATGGCTACACATTTAGAAACATGTATCGTGCTGTAGCGTTTACCAAAGTCTTGAAATATCCATTTGAAGTCCACAGATCGGTTTTAACTTTCCATTCTGAGTTTGAAGTCAAATTGCTTCGCGTATTCACGAGATAAAAATGACCACAAAGTGACGTCACATCACTTGACATACACCTTTAGCAACTACAGTTTGTTCCTTTAAACTAGACGCTTTATGAGCGTAAACTGGGCTACCCGTATGTATTTATACAATTGAAACCTATTCAGTTTAATATACTTACCGCTCTTGATGAAAAAAAGGCCTATATCTGAATTTCCTGGTGGTTGTTATTAGTTTTAGTTATCTTGTATCTAGCTAAATTTATCTTTGTAACTGGTTTGTGTTTCCGACACTTGAAGCCGTGAATCTTTTGTTTATTTTGCCTGCTCCGGACCCGGGGTCAAAACAACTTTTCGAATTGAAAGTTTTGACGTTTTCCCACCATTATCATAATAGAAAATTGAATAAAACTTGTCAATTTAATCAAAGTTAACGACAGAATTGATAATTCTGGAGGAGAAAAACAAATTTAGCCCTTTGAATCAAATATATTTTTTCAGTTGTGGTAAAACATTTTCCCAATTTGCATAATGTCAAAAGTAATTTGAAACCTTTTAGTCACACAACGTGACCATTTCATAAAACATCTCGCAATCAGACACAACGAAAATATTGAAGTTTTATTCCTCTATATCTGTAACACAGAAAAGAAAATTAAATGAAAAAGTGATCGCTTTATAAAGGTTAACTTATTTTCGCCCGAGAAACATTCACTAGCGCAAGCGAAACTCATGATGACTGGTTTCGCAGAAATGTACAGCATTCGGTGGAAAATCTTCAAATCTTCTCGAGTCTTTTTCAGCAGCGCGATTGTTTGACAACGAGAAATGGATCACAAGACAAGTACAGTTTACATCTTATAATGGTGGTGAATTTTTCGCAGCTGAAGTTTCTGTTGGCTGTTCTATCACTCTTTAACCTGGCGAAATAAAAATTCATGAAAGCAAACAGTCGAAACAATTGAGAAATTCATTTGACTGAACACGGTATTTGAATTTTATAGTTTCGGTTTCTTTCCGCTTCACAAGCGAAAGTGCTGTGCCGAGGTGAGCGAAACGATCAGGCTTCGTTCGTTGGTATTACAACAAAATACTTTTTAAAAAACATTTCATTAACTGCAAAAAAGGATCGAGATTGAAGACATTGAACTCACCGAGATGAGGCGTCCCAGTGTACGTTTACGTTCTTCTTGGAGAGTGAGCACATGGTAGGGGGGCTATCATAATGATGATTTTATGAAGAGGGGGGTGTCGTAATTGAAATTTTGTGACACAGGAGAAATTCAACGTAAACCTAGACTGGTCTCCCCCTGCGGGGGGTAGCCCAGTAACAAGAACTCTACGAGTTGTGGAACCGCGCTTTAGGCTTACATAAGGAATTAAGAATTCGAAGCTTAACCAGTAGTGTAACTGCTCCACAAACGAAGATTCACTGTGACACTGTAGAATCCATTGACTGTTTATTCTTCATTTCGTAGTTGTAATAGGAGACTTTTACATATAGCTGTGAAAAGTGATAAACGGCGGGAAAACCATTATCAATATCGTGAAACTGGAGTTCCGATCGATAACGATTTCCTTTTCTTTCTATTCGAGGAACAGATCAAAAGACTGATTAAAGGTTTCAAATGACGTAGTAACGTGCGTGACGGATCACCTTGTGTGACCGGAAAAACGACTGCGAAACAAATCATAACAACTGGATTAATTCTCGTGCCTTAGGGCACCTACAAGACCCTTAAAGCCCGATTTCACTAATACTGAATGTAGTCTTCCTTTTCTCCGTAAAAGCACTAAATAATGCACTGGGTTTAATAAAGATGCCGCGAGTTCAAGCTGTGTACAGCTTCTTGTTTACAGTGACTTTTATATAAAGAATATTAATACGGGTAGTAATTACTCGGGATTGTTAGAGTAAGACGTACAACAAATGGAGACCATAGAGTGATTTTACTTCAACTGTGAAACAGAAACTATTAGTTAGTGTGTAAGACTATCTATCACTATCTATTACACTAGCGCTAGACCTTGATGGATAGTTAACCCGTGAAACACAATCTAACAATTAGTGTGTGATAGTCCAAATTAAACAAAAGAAAACAATGGAATTATTGTCTAATAGTGCGTACTATTCTACTAACTATTTCACGGTTAACTGTAATCGCTCTAATATTTGAGGATAATAGAAACTGATACGAAGTACTTCGGCGTAAAATCCTACTATCTATTTCACAGTTGAAGTAAAATCACTCTAATATTTGTGTTCACTACATGTTATACGATATCTTTTGCCATTTTTGGAAACTTATTCAAGGAAATAAGAAACCAACAGTTTAGAAAGTAAGCGGCTGTTATTTTTAATCAAAGGGCTCTTAAAGCCATCTCGTTAATGCGTTGAAACATGAGGTTAAAAAAAAGAAGAATCTAAAATAAATATAAAATAAATATGGTAAAGATGGCGTTGTAGAATCAGACATTATGTAGAAAATGCGAGGCGCAGTAGTCAACTGGATATGGTTCTTGGCAGGATAGAGAAGATTGAGAGAACTTGGTTTGAAAATTCATGTTGGTGCAAGTCAAAAAAAGTTATGAGTAACAAAGAATCACGAGTGTGAATGTAAATAATTTTGATGTTAGGGAAGTGAAAGTGAAAGACTTTTTCCGCCTTCCTAGCTAATTGACGATGAAAATGTGTTGTTGGTTCAATTTACACAGTGCATTTTCAGTTATTCATTGTCTATTTTCTGTTGGGATATTTGACAATGGAAAAGACTTTCTAAATCAAATACAATAGATTGCCGCAATTTTAAAACAATTAAAAGCCCACATCGATAATACGTCACGTGCAATGACTTTATATCTGATCAGATGAGATATTAATATTAATTATCAAAATATCAATTGACACAACAAATGGTGACTGAATCTTTAATATTCTTTAAAGTAAGGCCCGATTCAAACATTGAACTTCACATTTGCCGAATCTAATGGAAGGAGGCCGTAACAACATGTCATTTCTCTAGAGCTGCCTTTCCCCATGCCAGGACAATTTGAGCTATGTTTAGCAGACATCGCGCCATCAGCCATTTCTTTTTCAACTCTCCAGCAGTATTCGAAAATAGAACGAAAGTCAAAATTTATGGTATTTTGCTGTTCCTACTCTTGCATAATGAAACGGAAAGTTTTGTAGTTAGCTAAAGTATCAAGTCTGCTGTTTTATATATTTTGACGTGAAAAATGGCGGGAAAATGGTGATCACGTGGTCATTTTTCGGTCACGTCTGCTATGGACGCACTTATATAGAAAATATTGGGTCTGGAGCGGATAAACAGGGCACCACTCCTGGCGGTCACTTTTTTAGTTTCCCTTAGATCGAAATGAGGTTCATGACAGGCCTGCACCGACTCCGCTATGTGGTTTTGCGGTTGCGATGCATTTATATTAGCTTTCAAAGTTTGGCTGTTATGAGTCGTGTCGTTAAGTGATTTACGTCTTGTATGATGTGTTAGGCGGCGTTTTGTAAATAGTTTTCAGGAATGGTTGGTTTTGAACGAAACTCCATTTTTCATCAGTATTTGTTTAAGGTTTTTCAGTCGTGGGTGAAATGTTGTGACAGAAGGCGTTATTATCTCGCGAGTTTTTTCGTTTTGTTTTCATGCCAATTGCGTTCCGGCAAAAGTGAAATTCAGAATACCAGTGCATTTAGGAGGGTGCTGATGGGGTTAACAGTTTACTGACAATTGCCCAAAAATATAGTAGTTAACTGATAAATGAAAAGTTACCGTATTTTCTCTATTAAATGCCCCCGGCGTTTATTTCAAACTTGGCCTTGTGGACCCGGCGTTTCTTTGTATCAGCAGTTTTTTCTCGCCCGCCATTTTTTAAGAAAGGGTTATTATTCGTTTTTCTTGGCAGCCTTGTACCTTGCCCTTAAATCTTAAGTTTATTATACCACAAACAAACGTTTGAGGAGCTTACTTACAACTTCCTCAATTATACCCGGCGTTTATTCGGGGCCCGGCGTTTAATCGAGAAAATACGGTAACAGTTAAGTGACATTCTATTAATTATACTAAATTAACGATTGTTGTTGTTAATAAAAGCAACATAGTTTTTCCCTAACAGCAAAGCTATTTTGTGACTTTTACCTGCCTCGCTGCGTGACCAGGTGACATATTAACCGATATTATATGCGAAAGGTACCAGGGTCGTAGAGCGTTGACCTTGATCTCCGTGATGGCGTCGAGTGGCGTGGTCAAAGTTATTCTGAGTTTTTATCGAGATGATGACAAAGGATCGGCATTCGAATGACACATAAGTCGCATACCGTTTGACATGACAAAGCACAATTCAATGGACATATAATCAAAAGGTCTAGATGTTAGCAGGCAGGTTATAATTTTAAGAAAAACGACAAAACGTTTTAGTTTGAAAAACATGTTTCGACAGCAACTTCTGTCATCTTCAGTTAATTAGTAGTGTACAAAGCGTTGACAGTGAATATATAAGTGGAAACAAATGTTAATTATGCTAGTAACAACAATGTAAATAAAAGCGTGACAATGTGAGAATTATAAGGATAGTTTCAAATTTACATGATGTAATTGTTGATTCAAAGACGGTTTTTCTCTATGAATATGAAAAGCCTCTTTTATCTTAAGTTGGAAACTCGTAGAAGCGTGATCTAAAATATGAAAGCAATCTTGTGAACACAAGGTACGGCAATGTTCAGAATTCAGTAGATGTTTGAAAATGTGCGAGGTCCTGTCATTGACTAAGTGCTCACGCACGCGTGTGGAAAAATGCCGGGTTGTTTCGCCGACATAACAGGCCTATACAGGCCATTTTTCTGTCGTTACTCAGAAAAAGATTCGTCACTTTATCAAGCACTATTGTAATGATTTGGATATAAAATTAGTTTTTTCTTCCTTTAAGATAGGCAACATGTTTAGCGTGAAAGACCCTGTCCCTGACGGGCTTCGTTCGCGTGTGGTTTATAAGTTTGTATGTGCGGGCTGTAATGCCTGTTAATGCCTGTACGATCCTGTATCAAACAGACATCTTTAATACTGACGATCCTTATTACGGTTTTGGAAGCTATCTTGACAGGTGAGAAATTATGGTTTTTGTATGAGAATCTAATGTCGAATAATTTTCGTAAAGCGGCTGTTCTAAGTCCAATCCCAAAAACGCATTCACTCTGGTCATTCTCATGGCCTTTAAAGTAACCTTATCTTAACTTTGCAAATTTAAAAGCCTTACTGATATACGTAATTTCCTACTTGTCAAGCTAAATCACTTGATAAGATCAATGAATGAAAATATTGAAATGAACCGATTTCCGACAGCGTGACGCAGTTAAAAAAGAAAAACATAAATTTTTTTTATACAAGCGCATGAGTATAGGCTACCAGTGTAGCCTCTTCTTAACTGACAATTGGGTACCCCCATTAGCACCCTCATTTAGCAGTGCTAGATTAATTTGTCGTGTGTTTGGCCTTGTTTACAAAATGGTAAAGTAAGCTCACTGTAGCTGTCGAGAAAAAGCTGCGCCGGGTTTACAGCTCTTTACAGGCAAATTCACCGCGAGAAACAACTTCAAGCATCACGCTTCAGTGAATGTTCTGACACCTATAGAATGAATTGAGTTCCATTGTAATAATCTAATGGATAGTATCAATTATATATCCGGAAAAAATCTGGTCATTTCACGAACAGAAATCTAGAACCGGAAAGGAGGAAACAGTTACGCATTAACATCGGAACGGATAGATTGCCGTCCAAAATGGTGGCGCTGTTCAGATGTGTGTTACTTTTCCTTTATACCCTCTTAAAGTTTGATGTTCCCAATGTTTACGTATTTTTCTACGAAAGAGACGATAACTTAATTTGTTATAGGTGGTTTTCATGTTACGTCATCGCCGCCATGCTGGTGGACATAAACAATAGTTCTCTCATTAGCTCCTTTTGTTTGTCCACCAGCATTTGTTCGTTTCACTATTGTTATCTATGTCTCTAGAGATTGATTGCAAACCACCTATAGGAACGAAATTAAAAAAGCCCGTCAAGGTTGTTGAAAGGAGGTGTCGCAGAAGATTCCTGTCAGTTTTTAGAATTTTCAGTCAGTTCAGTTGCAACCTGTTGGTAAACGAACTTGAAATGTTCACCTGTATACAGACTTCTATTTTATGAGAGGGGTGAATGCAGCGATCTGTTTTTGGTCGTATCGCCGGTAAGTGTCTCAGTAAAGGCTGTAATTTTAGCTTGTATTCGCTACGCTTTACAGCTGCGTGGAGCTCGCTAAAACCTTCGTTGGCATTTTTGACAGTCTAGCGACTGTTACGTTTAAGCCTAGCTTTTTCAGCTGCATGTAGAAGGTAAGTCTTCTAAAAACCTATTAAGAAAAATTTAATACAGTGCACCAAGGATATAGATAAGTACAGTTTTAAGGGGTTGCAACGGTTAAATTCCTCTTCATAAATATTTCAATACTATTTGTCTTTTGAATTAAGAGTAAACTAAATAGGTATTGAGTCCATCCATTTGAATTAATGATTTCAACTGATTTTTAAAGGCCTTAATTATTATAT